>JAUPFR010000008.1:35040925-35640925 GCA_036925125.1 Oreortyx pictus
GACACACACACTGCTGAATCGACCACTTCTGGCAACGCTTCTCCTGCTCCAAAAGACAAATAAACGAAAAAATGATTACCGCGGAGGTGTTCCCGGGCACAGGAGAGCGGGGCGCGGGCCCGTGGCGTCTCGCGGTATGGACGGCGGCGCGCGGAGCCCGGCCCTCCTCCCCGAGGAGCGCGCCCTTCCCGGGAGCCGGGCCCCGCACCGCGGGAGCCGCGCTGTCAGCGCTGACGCGCGCAGGGGCGGAGCCCGAGCCATATATGGCCCGCACGGCCCGGCCCCGCGCCCGCGCCTCCGCCGCCGTAGCCGACGCCGCGCTCCTGCCGGCCCCTGCCGGCCCCAGGCTGCTGCTGGTGGGGCTGGGTGGAGGTCGAGGGGAAAGGGGGGGGGGGGGGGTGGGGGGGAGCGGGTGGACGAGGCGCGCGGTGAAGAGTCGGAAGGAGATAATTAAGAGGTTGACGACGAGGAAAGGGATCGGGAAGAGCCGTGAGGGAGAGGGAGAAAAAAAATAGTAGTGGTAAAAATGGAGACGGGGGACGGCGCGCGGGGAGGAGGGGGGGGGAGGCGGGGGTGGGGGGATGAAAAAGAGAAGAAGAGGGAAAGGAGAAGACGGGTGGACGAGTAGAAGTAGGGGAGTGGATGAATAAAGGAAAAGTTCAAAAGACAAAAAAAAAAAAAGAAAAGGAAAAGCGACGGGGAAGTTTAAAGCTGGGTCGTAAAGAGAGTAAAAAGAAAATGAGAAATAATAATAATAATAATAATAATAAAAAGAATAAAAAACAAATAAAGGAGGGGGGGGAGGGGAGGGAAAATAAATAAATAAATACATAGACAAACAAACAAACAAACAAACAAACAAATAAATCAAAGGAGCGAGTGCACAACGCGACCGTGGGAGGGGTGGGGTTCGCCCCGCCGAGCAAAGCCTCGGCACCTGTCCCCGAGCGCAGGGGGTCCCGCCGCCCCAATGCTCTGTGGGGCCGCGGAGCGCTGCGGACGGCTGCTGGGGGGGGGGGAAGGGGTGGGGTGGGGGGTGGGGGGGGGATGCCCGGGGGCAGACAAAGGCTTTGCCGGGCACTGTCCTGAGGAGAGGCAGAGCGCGGCTCCCGGCCCTCCGCGCCCACGCGTGCACACGCACGCTGTCCCCGCGCGCGTGCGGTCGCGCTCTCAGCCCCGAGCCCACGCGGGTGCGCGGCTCATCCCGCCCGGCCCGGCCGAGGGGTTCCCCAGCTCGGGAGAAACCGCGACGGTGCGGACGGTCGCGTCGCGAGGAATCGGTGCGAAGTGTAAATCCGCCCCGTGCTATCGGGAGAGCCCGCTCCTTCCTCCGAGGGGTGAGGGAAAAGCTGCGTTAGAAAGCAATCTATTTTGCTGGTGTTGGGGGTTAATGACTATTGCCAAAGATAAGTGAATTATCAAAGCTGTTGCTCTACCCGATCTCAAAATCCATTACATTGCTGGCCGTCTAATTAAATACGTAAGTATAATAAAATCATATTTTATGACTATTTGAGGGTAATGAGATTAGTCTTTAGAAGCGATCGCCACATATTAAAGATGCCACTGTCTATAGAATGTTAATAACCTTAAATCAAAGTGTATGGAAACTATTCATGATAAATTAAAAGAAAATTCCCGTGTTCATCAGCGAAGCCCAAACCGCCGGAGGGGGGGTGGGGGGTGGGGGGATGGGGGGGGGAGGGGGGTGGGGGGACGGCCGAGCTGCGGTCCCGGCAGCGCTGCGGGGGCTGCGAAGCGCGCACGGATCTGCGCGGATATTTGGGCGCTCCGGAACGGGCGCAAAACGCGCGCACCTCGAAAAGAGCGAAAAACAAACAAACCCAAACAAATAAAAATCCGCGACGGCGCCGCAGCTCTGAGGTGTTTTCCTAAAGCGGAACAAACGCCGAAGTTGTCCCTTCCCGTCGCAAACGAAAGCGTAATGCTTAAAATCATTTACAGTATCTTTAATTCGGATTACACGCGCCGAGGCGATTTAAATCTGATTACCAAATTAGGAGGTTTTAAAACAAATCCTTTTAAATCTGATACTGTTGACTAAAGAAAGGGGGGGGGGGGTGTGAGGGGGGGGGGGAAAGAAGTTCCATAAGCCCATCGCATAAGGTAACGATCCCGCCCAGAAAGAAAGGGAGTTTTAAACCTTTTTGACAACAAATGCAGCTGCCCCACTATTTTGGACGAACTATTTTGGACGATATTAAGCGAAAATGAATGCAAATCTGTGTTCAGAAGCCATCTGGCCAGAAATAGGGGAATCAGCTGCTCCTCACAACAGGCTCTGAGGCTGAATCTATTTCAGCTCATTTTCTACATCATCTGGTCCTGCACCCAAAGCGTGGAAAATACGCTCTTTATCATTCACCAACTTTATGTTGCGGGTTTGGTTCGGGGGGTTTTTTGTTTTGGGGGTTGTTGTTGTTGTTTTGGTTTGCCTTTTCTCTCTGTTTTGAGGGGACGGCTCCCCGCTCTCGGTCGGGCTCCGGCCGCCGCCGCTCCGCACGGAGGGGCCCGGCCCGGCTGTCCCTCTGACCCGGGACCTCGCGGGGCTTTTTGTGCCGCGGCCGCGCTGCAAGGGGAGATGGAAGAGGGGGGGAATTGTAGGGGGGGGGGGGGGGGGACACAGCACCTCGCAGCGAGGCCCGGCGTCGGGCGGCCAAGAGGGGCTGCGAGGGCTGCCGGGGGCGGCCCGGGCCCTCCCGATTCCGCAGCCCTCCTCCTCCTCCTCCTTTTGCTCGCCGAGTCTCCCTTTTGTGTGAATTTACGGGGTGAGGCTTCAGCGATCCCCCCCCCCCCCCTTCTCTTTCCCCCCCCCCCCCCCCCCGCAAATTTGCATTTAAATAGCGACATCAAGCGATTCGCGTGCCACACACCAGTGGGCTCCCAGATGTCGCTCAGATGGCCGCAGCCCAGCTGTCCCCCGAGCCGGGCCGAGAGCTCCCGACCCCCGCGGCCCCCGCGCCCCGAGTACCGCCCGCAGCGCCCGGACGGGGACACCCTCCCCCCCCCCCCCCCCAATCCCGGCAGCAATAAATCACCTCCGCGGATCCCTTCCTCCTCCCGCATATAATAACACATAATCACGTACTGTACACGGATCGCGCAGATTAAAATTGATAGCCTCATTTCCACAGCTGTTATAGGATTCTCCTAAACTTTATTATTATTATTGTTATTATTATTATTTTATTTTACTTTTGGTGGTGGTGTTCCTCGGGACAGTCCTCTCGGGACTATTATCTTAATTACCGCACTTTATTTATTTATTTTTCTTTTCTTTTCTTTTTTAGACTTCATCCCCCCCTCCTCCCCCCCACGCCGTCTTTCGAAGCTTGCCATCACGCGGCGCGGAGCCCCGCGTGGATTTGACCGCGAGGACCCGCGTGGGCTCTCCCTGCTCCGTTCCCCCCCCCCCCCCCCTCCCCCCGGCCCCGCTCCCCTGGTCCCGCGGGGGGACGCGGGCACTGCCCCGCACTGCGCGGCTCTCCTGGGGGGGCACGGCCGGACCCGCGCAGCGTCCGCGCACCTCTCTCACTTTTATTGTTCGAAGGCGCCGCTGTTATTAACGCGCCGGGTTACGTAGGTGTAACTGACGCCCGATTGAACCGAAACAAATCTCCGCTAACTCTCGTTTCCTGCGCTGCGGAGCAGTGATAAACGGGTATTTTCGGGTGTATTCGGTAAGAGCGGTGGACGCCCAGGTACGGCCGCTCCGCTTTCGGGGGGGCGGGGGCCGGCCGCTGACGGGCACCTCTCGGGGTACACGCCGAGGGGAACGCGCGGCGGAGGAGGCAGCGACGGCGGGGTCCCCGGCGGACGCCCCGCGCTGTGCCGCGCAACCTGCGCCCGGCGCTTGTGGCCGCGCAGGGCTGGGACCGCGCCGCCGCTTGGCCTCCCCTCCGCCCGCTTCCGCGCCTCCGTCCCCCGGTTCGGGCCAACTTCGGAACTCGGCTGAAATTCCAATTCCCGAGCGCCCCGAGCCCCGGAGAAGGGCCGAGGGGGACCCGAGCTCCCGCCGTCCCGCGGGGCTCGAGCCGGGCCCTTCGGAGCCCCTGGGCTCGGCGCAGACCCCGGGCTGCGCGGGCGCGGTGCGGGGCTCCAGGGGGACCACCATCTCCGCCCCTCCCGGGCCCTGTCGGGACGCTCTGCCCAAGTCGCTCTCCGCCTACCCCGCGCCCTTCCCGCGGCCCTGCGCTCTCTTTGCGCGCCCCTCGGCCGGCCTGCGCGGCGCGGGGAGCGGGGGGGAGCGCGCGGGGCGGTGCGGAGCCGTTCCGCTGGAGGTACCGCGCGGCTCCGCGCTCCTCCTGGAGCACCTTCGCCCTCCGCAGCCCCGATATTGTTAAAGGAAGAATTCGTTCCCGACAGAACAAGGCTGAAAGTTGCCCCGTCCCCGCACGGAGATGCTCCTGCGCGGGCACTGCGCGGCTGCGGCCCGCTCCCAGCGCTGCTCCGCCGGGGCCGTCCCCGCGCTGCGGTGCGGAGCGGTGCGGAGCGGTGCGGAGCGGTGCGGAGCGGTGCGGGGCCGCGGCCGGCCGGCTCCTCCGGAGCCGCGAGAACAATATGAAGGGAGTGCGACTGAACAAACAAGGATCGATCAGATAATTTCAGATATTATAATTGGCTTTAATTAAACACACTTCGTTCTAATTAACTCTGAAATTTTAGCATGCTTTGGGACGCTGGTGTCTGATTTGATATTGTCAGTCCAGATGTCCTAATAAAATTCAATCCTCCACTCAAGACTTCAATATTCACTAAGAACAAAATGCAAATTAAATGTAAAACCTAAAGTATCGCCAAAGGTATAATCAAGAAAGGTGTCTCAAAACTTCTCACTTTTTATTACGCAGTAGTTAGAAAATGCAGATTACATCCTAACAAGACCTCTGCTGAATAATATAAACCTTAACTCTTTCCTGGGCGAGCCTCGCTCTCCGCGACGCTCTGCCCTGAAGGGATTCGGAGCGGCAGATGCCAACGCGCAGCGGGACCGGAGCTCCGCGGGCCGCGTCCCCCTCGGGCTGTGCCCGCCGCTGAGCGGAGCTGTGGGACGGAGCACGGCCCCGGCGGGGCGAGGAGGGCACACCGGGCTCCGGGGCACCCTCGGGGGGCAGCGGGGGAAGGTGCCCCCGAGCCCAGGGCTGTCCCGCGTTTCTTTCGCCCTTCTCAGCCCCGAAGAGCCGCGGGGCCGCCCCGCTCCGGCAGCCGCACGGGCTCGGGCAGCGCTGCGCGGATCTTTCAGCCGAGCCGCGGATCGGGCGGAGCGCTGCGCGGGGCGCGGAGAGGGGCGAGCCGCGCTCCGAGGGAGCGGCCGTTCTCGCCTTCAACGCTCGTATGTTTTCCCTGCTAATGGAGTCACTTAAGGCCGTCGCTAATTTAACTTTTTCAAAAAGGCCACGGCGCGGCGATTTGCATTTTCTTTAGGATACTGAAACGGAGAAAACTGCTGGGCGGCGAGGCTGCCCAGAGCATAGCTGGGGGCCATGCAGGAATAAAAACAGAGGAAGAAAAGAAGAAAGAAAGAAACTGCCTTCTCTTCTAGACTATTAATAAGCAATTTGTCCCGCTGAAATTTACATTGCAAAGACAAACGCGTCGAGCGCCCGGCTGCTGCCCGGCCCCGCCGCGCGGCTCTGCCCCGCACCCCGCACCCCGCACCCCGCACCCCGCACCCCGCACCCCGCACCGCTCCGCCGGACCCCCCCCGGGCTGAGCGGCCGCTCCCCCCGCCCCGCACCGCCCCGCACCGCCCCGCGCAGCGCCGCGCCCGCTTCGGGCCGACAACAAGTGCTGGAGCGGAGCTTCCCCCGCGCATCCCCGCTCCGAGCGGCTGTAGCGTGGGGACCGTGTGCCATCTACAGGACGGTCTGCTCCGAGCCGCCAGCCGCCTCGCTCCGCGCGCACCGACCGCCGCTATTCCAACTTCGGAGCGTCGGATTAAAAGAACTTTTAGGGATAGTGAAGGGCTGCGGCGCTGCCCGCCAGGTTGCTTTTTGTTTTTCTCTCTCTCTTTTTTTTTTTTTTTAAAAAAAAAAGCCTTGGATGAAAAGATATGAAATGTAAAGATAAGGCGGTTTGATTTGTTAGTCTAACTCCGCGATTTGAGAGTTGATGTCCCCACAGACCAGGCTCGCTTTTTCCCTTTATTTATTTTTATTAAAACATCAATCTACTCTGGAGCTGGGTGAACTCCGTTTCACCTAGAGAACATAAAATTCTCCATCCCAAGGAAATAAGCACCTTTCATAAATCAGCGGTATTCCTGGCAGATCGATCAATTTTGGGTTGTTAATCCGAAAGGAGGAGTTTTAATTGCTTCCTGCGTTTGCAGCCCGGGCACCTCGGCCGGCGGCTCCGGCAGCGCCCGGCTCCGCTTTTGTGCACGGGATGGGGAGGGGGAAGGGGGGAATAAAAACCGGAGACGCGGCCGAGACCCCGCGCAGCGCCGCGCAAACTGCGCGCAGGACGGGAGCGCGGCGCGGCCAGGCGGGAACGCGTGCGGGCGCGCAGCCCCCCCCCCCCCCCCCCCTCCGCGGTCTCCGCGCGTAACCCGTCCCAGGTAAGCGGGACCCCTCCGCCTCCCCCCGCCCGCCGCGCTCCGTCCCCTCTCGGCGAGCAAAAGCTGCGCACCCCGAGAGCGAGCCCCGCGCTTACCTTCGGCGGCCGACGGGGCCGGGCAGAGCTTTTCCCAGGGAAAGCCCCGACCCGCGCGGTGGGCACTGTTTATTGAGGTGGGGAACGGCGGAGGAGTGCGTGCGCTCTGCGCGCTTTGCCACCACACTTACGGCCGAGCCTCGCTGGGGCACGGCGTTGCGCGGAGCGCAGCAGTGCGCAAGCGCTCCCCCCGCGCTGAGCGGGCGGGGGGCGGGGGGGGGGGAGCCGGGGACCCGCGGGGGAGGAAGCGGGGGCCTCGCCCCGGCCCCTCCCGGCCCCTCCCGGCCCCTCCCGGCCCCTCCCGGCCGTTGGGAGTTGCGCCCCGGCGCAGCGGAGCGCGGCGCTGCCCGGCGGTGCGCGGTTCTCACGGCGCAGCGCTTTGGGAACGCAACAGTTTTCTCCGCCGGTGCCCGACGTGGGAACGCACCGCTCTGCGCGGAGCGGGGGAAGAAATGCCGGAGCTGCGGGCTCCGCTTCAGAGCGGGTTGGGCGGCGGTAAAGCAGGCGGCACGGCACGGCCCGGCACGGCCCGGCACGGCACGGCCCGGCACGGCACGGCACGGCACGGCACGGCACGGCCCGGCACGGCACGGCACGGCACGGCACGGCACGGCCCGGCACGGCACGGCCCGGCCCGGCACGGCACGGCACGGCACGGCCCGGCACGGCACGGCACGGCACAGCCCAGGGGGTGCGATGCGGTGCGGTGCGGTGCGGTGCCCGCGCAGTGCCGCGTTAGCAGGGACGGGGTTTCAACAAACTTTGTGAATGTTTGCTTTCGGAATGTGTGTGCTGGCACCGCACGGCAGCGATGGGGGATCCCGGCGGTCAGGAGCAATTCTGCTCTGTTTATTTCTGTTTTTTCTCCCCTCCCTCCTCCGGCTCAGCACAAGGACTCGTGCAGCATTGGTTCGTTTCGAGGCTCGCAGCCCTGCTCGCACGGATGCTTTCCAGTGATGCAGCACCGCTGTGAGTGATGTGCGGTTACAAGATGGGAAGGTGTTTAGAGAGAAAAAAAAAAGAGCTGTTTCCCAGTCAGGTGGATTCCCGTAGTGAGGGGCAGTTCAGGAATGGAGCTACATGTATTAAAAATAAGCCCATCAATGCTGACCTTGGTTGTACATTCGGATAACATTCCCTTTTGGGTTTGTTCTGCCGGCAGCTACTTTCTGGTTGGGTTTAATTTGTGCAGACATTCACCTGTGGAGGTCGGGCAGGCTCCGGCGCTGCCCTCAGCAGCTGTGTGCAGCTGTGTGCGGTGCTGGGGCCGTCCTGCTGCGTCCCAAGGAGCCCAGGGCTGAGGGTGTGGGCTGGAGATCTCTGGGTATACTTCTGATGAGTTCCATTCCTACAGCAATGACTGCAGGCACGTTTACAAATTCTGCCTGAGCGCGAAGGGAAAAAGAGCTTCTGTGGCCTCTGAAACCGACAGGGATGTGGGGAAAGCCAGGCCTGAGCCCCGGCAGCTTCACCCAACCTGGCTCCGCATCATAAACCCAGCAGCACTCTGTTAGAAACCACCAGTAGATTTGCTTTCGCTGTAGGGTGACCGCTTTTTGCATAGAGGTGGAAGTGCTTGGTGAAGAAGTGATGCTCTGTCCCAGAGCATCCCTCCTCGGGGAGGTGTGCAGCTGCCAAGCTCCCACCTTCACGCCGTGGGTCGCTACGGCCCAGCAAGTGGAATGGTTTGCAAATGAAGGGTGCCACTCTCCTTCCGCTGCGAGGAGCGTGACCAACCCACTCGTTCAAATTTAAAAACATCATCTGTTTTTCACGCCCTCATTGTGCTCTGCAGGACAAAAAAAAAAAAAAAAAGAGAGCTTCGCTGCGCCTGAGCCTGTTCAATCAGCAGTGTGAATACAGTGCAGGAGGTGACCGAGCAGCATCAGGTGCTTACAACACTAAAACACCATCTCTGTGCCCTGTCCCCATGGGGCAGAGGGCTGCGGGTGGGTGGCAGTGCCCGTGTGCCGTCATGGCACTGCCTGCAGCCCTGGCATCCCGCTCTCCTGGATGAAATTGCAGCGCTGTGGGACCGCTGTCTAACGGCAGACACTTAAGTTATTAGAGTAGAACTGTGACAACATCTTGGTGCTCCTTATCTCTTTATTCTTAGCTCACTTTTTAGCGCGCTGCACACTCTATCAGCAGTTTTCATTCCTCCTTCTTTAATCTTACCTCCAGCCTTCAGTGTGCTCGAACGGCTCCTTTCAGCAGCAAGGCTCCCGGCTCCGACTCTGCAGGGACGCTCCAGAAGCAGCCGTGACGTTTCCCCATGGTATAAGCACGTTACCTTTGCGTTTTCACTCTTCCATCAGCCTGGGGCAACTTGTCTGCTCCCAAATCAGGGCATCCCTCACGGCGGCACACGGCTGCGGCTCACTTTCTAGTGGATAAGCTGTTACCACACCTCAGTGCTGAACGGTCTCAGCTCCCCAAATCCGCCTCGTGGGTGGGAGGCTGAACCCAGGCAGCAGTGCTGGTGAGGCTTCAGGTGTAGTCCCATGGTAAGGAACGCAGTCACAGACCCAACATGCCACCAGTGTGACACGTGAGTGCAGTGTGCCTCCGAGTGACCTCTGTGTGGCACCCAGCGCATTAGCAAAGCCAGTCAGACACAGGGGGGCTGAGCTCAGCCCGGGAGTTATTTCTGAGCACCTTGCATAAAGATCCTCTGTTTTCCATCATCACAAAGTCATTTTCCTCGTGCGCTGAAATCTCTCCCAGTTATTATTGTTTTTTCTTTTCCACGCAGAAGTGAGTAAAGCACGGCGATAGAAAAGGTCACACCCTCAAAGCCGTAAAAAAGTAATGTCATCTCCTCCAGCGCTGGAGGTTAAATACTTGAGTGGGAAGTGTCAGGGATGTGAGAGGACACGGAGCGGAGCCGCGGCCCTTCTGCACGGAGCTGCCTTTGTGCCGAGCTGTGGTCCCCCAGCTCTGAGCCGTGGGGCGGGAGGTCACCTGCCCAGGGGCTGCCAGCTCCCGGGAAACATGGCAGCAGTGCCCACAGGGATGGCCCAGGATGAGATCCCAGAAACCTCAGTGTCTGCCGGGTGTGCAGCAGCGTGGCTGGATCTCCTCATAGCACCACAGAATGGCCTGGGTCGGAAAGGACCTCAAAAATCATTGAGTTTCAACCCCCATGCCGTGGGCAGGGCTGCCAACCTCTGGAGCAGGCTGCCCAGAGCACAGCCAGCCCTGCCTCGAGTGCCTGCAGGGATGGGGCATCCACAGCCTCTCTGGCATCTCAGGAATTGAAGCAAAACGTGGCAGTGACAGGCAGTATTTGCCTTCAGGCCCTCTTGCTGGTGCAAAAGTGTTACGGCCTGCTGATGGAGACGGGTGGGATGAAGGAAGAGGATGTGAGCGCAATAAAAAAACAAACAAGAGCAATGAGAATATTGGATGTAAGTATTGCCAGCAGAGAGCTCAACCAGCAGGCTCCGCTGGAAATGGTCTCAGGCGCCGCAACGCAGAAACACTTTTTTCTTAGAAGGAAAACAACCTAATCAAGACATATTTGCATGGCAATGTGCTCGTAGGGAGAGTAAGTTGGAGTCATCTTCTTCAATTACGCGTGCTTACTGTCTGCTGGTCCTAGCGAGGGACGCCAATAATCAATATAATGCAGTGATTTCCACAAGTGTCTCCTAGCTGAGAACTCGGCTCACACACCGAGCTGCACATGATGTACAGGAAGAAGATGAGAAGAACATTGTGAGTGTGTTTCCGTGTGCTCGTGCGTATCAAGTCCTGTATGGCACACGGTGGCAGCCTAATATCCAAAGGGGCACTGGGACAGAGCTGTGAGGGAGAAGTGCCCCTGGGCTCGTGATGGGAGGAGGGACACTGGAGAGAAATGAAGTTTGGCTGAATAAAAAGCAGCAAATAAAGCGGGGAGTGGAGTAAAGAGTGATGCAGGCCTTCATTTCTTTTGAGGTAAAATCACTGGTCCCAGGTGCCAGCACCTCGCAGACCTGCCTGCATGTGTTTTGAACCTGCTGAATTATAGATCTTAGTGGGTTTTCACGTGTGTGCTTTGTTTTGGGTGGGATCTTATCCACCTTCTGTTTATCTCCATTGCTCTACAAGCAACAGCTCTGCTTTGCTGGTTGAGTTTGCCTTGTAATCAGGTGCTGCATTTCTATAAGGCACAAAATGTTCAGCCGACCTTTTATTGATAAAGATGCTAGAAGAGAGATTTAAGAGCTTATTTGTTACTCATTGCTTCTATTTTCAGACCTGAAATAAGACATGTCCTCCAATATAATCCCCTCTGCCCAGTTCTATTGCACCGGCACAGAACTGAAGCTGGCCATCGTCACACCACGAGTCCCGGAGTATTTAGAAAGGATTTGAGGGCTAAATAAATGATATTAGCAGCGTGTGGAGGTCCTCACTGCCTGCAGTGACCCACTCCTGCGGAGCATGGAGAAGTGACACCGAAGTGTTACAGAAACGGGGCAGGAAGAGCCTTGCTCTGTTACTCCAACGGATAGGAAACGGGATTTGAGATTTCCTGTTGCTGTCCCGCCGTATTTCTCCTTCCCAGCCTGTATTTCCAACGTGCCCCAAACACCCCGGAATTATCTATTTGTTTCATGTGCTGAGAGGTCCCTGTGATCAGACGCACGCAGCGCCTGTAAACTCGAGCACTAAATCTTGTGCTAATCCTGCCTGCTCACAATTATGTCAGGTTTGATCATCTGCGAAAAGCCGTCTCCTCGCTCGGTATTTATCATCTTTCAGACAGTAGTAGACAGTGATCCTTTACTCCCTCATGCAACATTTCAGCAAGCGTTATATATTTCAGAGACATTTCCGTGTATGTATATGCTCCGAATTGTATGCAATATCCAGGAATGGTTCCACCAGTAGCGTACGGGGAAACATTACGGTATTAACCACCCCTCACCTCGCCCATTACCGTGTTTCTTTCCTGAACATACTGCGGAATAAGAAGCATCTGATTTCCTGTTTAAGTGCCATATAATCACTTGTTACACATAAAAGCACACTTCCTTCCAACGCTTACGTCCTGGGAGCTGCGATTTCCAGAGGCCACGTGAGCGCCTTGGAGATCAGCGTGGAATGGTCCTTGTGACAGATGGGGAATCCTCAGCGCAGAGAGACGTGGATCTGATGGAGCGTGTCCAGAAGAGGGCCACCAAAATGACCCGGGGGATGGAACACCTCCCCATGGGGACAGGCTGAGAGCTGGGGCTGTGCAGCTGGGGAAGGGAAGGCTCCAGGGAGAGCTGAGAGCGGCCAGTCAGTACCTGAGGGGGATCTGTAAGAAAGAGGGGACTGACTGTTGGCAGGTACTGCTGTGAAGGAGAAATGGATCTAAACTTAAGGAAGGAAGGTTTAGACTGGCTATAGGGAAGAAGTGTGTTACAGTGAGGGCAGCGAGGCACGGTTCCGGCTGCACACAGAGGTGGGGGTGGTCCCTGCAGACAGCCCAGGGCAGGGATGGGCTCTGAGCACTGCTGAGCTGTGGGTGCCCCTGCTCAGTGCAGGGGGTGATACCAGGAGAGTGGTGGGAAAGCAGGGCCAGCCCAGGGCAGCTCAGCTGCATGCAATGTACCTGAGCAACTGGAAGGGGTGGAGCCAGGATCCACCCCTTCCCAGCCCTCATTTAAGGGTTGGCAATGATGGCAAGGATGTTTTGCTGGAGGTCCCTGCACACCTGAGGCCTTCCAAAGGTAAGCAGATTCTTTCCTTTGTTTTTGTGCCCATAGTTGTGATGTTTGAACAACTCCTCACTTGCTGCAGCCTGGGACCACGTTGTTCTGCTGTTACTGCTGTGCTTCCACCAACTCTGTTGTGAAATCTGCTTAGAAGAGCTCTGGAGAGAGCTGCTGCTCAAGGGTAGCCTGTACTGCTGGGTGTCCGGGGAGACCTCCTTCCGGGAGCAGCGGGCACAGTGTGGGGCACCCTCAGACTGTACAGCAGTGGTGTGGGTACCTGAGAGCCGAGGTCTGAGCATGAGAAAGACTTCCTGTCCTGCCCTGATGGTGGGCAGGGAGGCTGTGCTAATGTATGATGCCTATGCTGAGGAAACGTTACATGGAATGTAATAATGTACTGTGTTTAAGTTCACTGACTCCAAGGGTGACAAAATTGGAAGGGGTGGGGGCTGCTGGGCTGAGTTTCCCCACTGGTGCTCATAGGATGAACACTGCAGCAGGGTGAACCTGTGCAGAAAGCTGCTGCTAAGTTTTCCTCACCCCTTAGGTGTTTAATAAATAAATAAATAGGAGAAGAACTCTTACCAAGGCTTGGCTGTAGGAGCCTGTGTGCCTGGAGCTGCGTGGTTTCAAGCCCTTTGGATCCAGCTGATTGCTGGTGCAGCTCCCAGTGGTCCCCTTACACTGCGTAGTCAGGTCTGCCCCGACAGCAGCAAATAACTCTGGTCATCCTCTTCTAAACTGGTATTTAAACATTCCTAGTAAGTTTCAAAGCAGTATTTTGTGTTGCTGACCTTACGGTGGGAGCTGCACTGCATGGAGCGTGGCTGATATGTGCAGTTTGCAGGACTTGCCTTATCTTCCAACAGGATGCCCCTTGCTTTTCTTGGTGTCTAGAAGGGGGCACTGGCACTTTGTGCTTCTGGTGTCTTTACCACCTTACAGGCATGTTGATTGCAGTAGTCCTAAATTGCCTTGGCTGGTGCAGGGAAGGATCTGGGTATTGCTGTAGAGAATTTATCTGTGCTTTATTAGATGCTCGGCTATATTAGGTTTTGAAAAACAGCTTTGACTCAGATGGAGCTTCCTGAACTAGGTGGTTTGGTGTGCTAATGGTAACTCTGTAGTTGTAACTCTTTAAAATATCTGTACAGATGTACTAATAGATCCTGTTAGGGTAGTTAAAGTATAAAAACATTTGTCTTTAAAATATTATTCTGCCTCTTACCAAAGTAGAATGAACTTGCTCGATCTTATCAGGCTTTGCAGGCCTGCCATCTACTGGTTATTCTTTTGTAAGGTGGTTCTCCTCTCTAAAAACTCTTCAGAGAAAGCTTTTAACTCCCTTCCATTGAGCTGCTGGCTTTGGGACAGCAGTAGGACCAGCAGGGTGCAGGCCGTGGGGTGCTGAGCTGCTGCAGCGACAGCATCTGCAGGGCTCGCTCCAGTGCCTTGTGCCCAGCTCCTTACAGCTTCACTGCTGTGTGTACTGCAGCATGTGGATGTCATGACAGACTGCAGTTGTTCTGGGCTATTTTAGTGCTGTGCACCTGCCCAGCACGTTCCCCCAGTCACATCCTGCCCAGCTACTGAATGCAGTGACAGACAGCATCCAAATGTAGCAGGCTGGAAACAGAGCTGTCAGGGTTGTGCTTGCTGTAGCTTGCTTGCAGCTTGCTGATGGTAGTTCCTTGGTGTGGAGCACAGTGAGTGCCCTCTTCTCACCTGTGCCATTTTTTCCAGTGCTCTGGATGTTTGCAAGAGAAAAGACCCCATACAGTCAGCAATGTGGCAGTAGAGAAAGTTTTGAGATGGTTTTCCCACCCTGCTGTGAGTTCCCAGGGGCACTACCCACTCCTGCAAACACCCAATGCTTCCCTTGGTTCTGTTTAGTTTCAAGTCAGGTGCTGTGGAGCTTCCAGGAGCAGCCAGCCCAGTGTGCTCAGCTCCTTGCGAAAAGAGGAAGCAATCCTTCTTTATTTAGAAGGGCTGATGTCTTACTGCTGCAAATTACTGTACCTTTATTTGATCATCAGGAGAACGGCTCTGAGTGCTTCATGACAAGCAGGGATGCTGCAGTGCAGCCGAGCAGAGGCAGGAGCCTGGGGGCTGAGTGCATCCTGCTGCTGCATGGAGGGCTCATCCCATGCTGCTGGATGCGGGGTGGGTGCAGGGTGGTCTGGGCACACAACTGGGAGCTCTGTCTCCTTGTAGCACTGGGGACATTTTAGTGCCCATGGCCACGGAGCCTCTCATCAGGCTGCTTCCTTCTCCCTCTATAGCGAGGGTTACACGTTACTGTGTGCTGTGTTTTCCTTTTTTTTTTTTTTGCCTAAGTCCTAGAGGTTGGAGGGGCAAGCATTTTAACAGCCCTTCCTTCCAGGGGGATGTGTTTGTTAAACTTCTGCTCACAGAGGAGGGCATGTGGTTCCTGCACCTTTCCGAGGTTTTAGCTGGTGGGAAAACTCCGGAGTGGCTGAAGTTGCAGTGCACTCGTGGAGGTGTCCTGGCACCTCCAGCTCAGCCACTGCTGGGCGCTTGCAGGGAGCAGTTCTTGGGGTGCTCCCCGACACCTTGCTGCAATGTCCATTTGTGACTGAGCGATGTCCTGGTAACCCCTCCCAGTGCAGTGCTGTTGACTTCCTAACAGCTGATGAATAACAGCGCCCAGATTTTGCAGTGACGTGGGAAATGGAAGAAGCTTTTAGTGGCTGCTGCCATTTGGATTCCTGCTTGAGGCTGGCTCTTGTTTTACTGTGCCAGATACATACTCAAAGTTGAGTCTGCCCTGAGCTCAACTGCTGACAGGAAGCATTTAAGGAGCAACAAGGCCTTGTTTGTTATGGCTTAGCAAGGACACCTCCCCAAGCGTGAGCTCTGCTCACCTGAGCCCTGTGGATGGGGATGCTCAGAAAGCAGCAGTGCCAGCAGACCTGTCCTCTTGCTTTGTGCACAGTGCTGCCTGCAAGCTGCTCTGAGTCGCAGTCAGCAAGTTGAAGGCAGCCCACGCCTGGCAAGGGGTTGCCAGGCTCTCCTTTGAGCTGTGCCCCACACCAGTATGGGTACTGGAAGCACAGGTCCCATCCTGGGGCTGCTGCAGCAGCAGGGCTGTGCTGGGTGCCCTCTGAACATTTGTCCATATCAGTTGCACACTGCAGGTTTTTAATTGATCGTGCTGCCTGCTTGTTCATGATGCTTTTACTCCGAGTTTTACCATAATAATGGCTTCTAATGAAGCCGATTATGCCTCCCATAAGGAACATTAATAGATGAATGCATTGTTCTTAAGGTACATCTATTTATTGAATGAACCATAATGAGCGCCGCGCTGCAGGAGCACGGTATGTGTGGTGCTGCACCATGTACTTGAGATGCCTCTATCCCCTCTCCTGGGGGTTGGGCCCATTCCCCCTGGGATGGGGAGCAAGCTGTGTGGGTGGGGCAGCAGATCCAGCAGTGTGATGGGCAGATTTCAGGCTCCTCAGGTGCCGGATGCTGCTGCCAAGGTTGGCCGTGCCAGCGCTGAAGATGCCTCTTTCCAACAAAACATTGGTGTGCATGGCCACTGCGAGGTGCAGACTGGGGTGTCAAGTGAGGAACACACAGCACAAACGCAGCAGCGTTTGTTGCTTCCTTCCTCTGTAGGTGAAAGAGGCACAGGTGTTGTGCTCCTCCCCGTTCTCTCTCACTGCAGATATTACTGAGTAACTTTTCTTTCAGCCCTGGAAGCATATCATCTTCTGCACAATGGCCTGTGCGTGTTCAGACTCTAAATCCTCATGAAGTTGGGCTAATTTTCCTGCTTCAATGTAGTGAGTGTTAACAAAGTATTCTATCTAAATAGTGCTGTGAAATGCAAATTACTTCTTCCGTAGTACTTTGCTTATTACAAACTCATTAAAATGCGTAACCCAAAAACTCTCTACTCTCATTATGGAGCTCTGTGCTATATCACTCCGTACTATAAAGCAGCTGTGTGTTGGCTCTTTGATATTGGAAACCCTATTGTCATTAACCTCATTATGACAATACTTCTTTATGATATTTGAAATGCATGCCTTTCAAGAAGGATGCTATGAAGATGATAATATTTCTCTGTTTTGCATAATACAAAGTGAAGGAAAAAGGGGCAGCAGGAGAAGAGGGAACTTGGATTATTTATTAGCGTCTCCAGGAACAATGGTGGCTCTCTGAGACTGGCCACCAGCACATGCTTGTGCCCTCAATGGGGATTTCTCTTGCCAGAGGGAAATAGTGGCTCACATGCAGGATTTGCATCTCTTGTTGCCATGCATGAATATCTTGTGTAAGATCTGAGGTGCTGGTGGTGATAGCTGAGGTGTTTCTGAGGGTATTTGCCCCAGACGAGTTACTATGCCCTCAACATGCTCATGCTTGTCATGCTGTCCATCCTGAAGAAACACCCCCTGAGCCCACTGAATTGTTTTCACTGTGAAACCTCTTTTGGTTTTGCTTTTTTGCTCTTTTTCCTGGCTTTATGGCATTGGCTTGGAGGCTGGAGGGAGCTAGTGTTGCAGGAGGTGTTTCATGGACGGGCACAAGCTGGTTCTCCCTGGTCACCACGTTTTACATTTCAGTTTCTTTCTGTGTATTCCTTAATACTCCATTTGCCATTGAGTGCTGAGCTGAATTCTTCCCTAGAATCACAGTGATTTTTTTGTAAATGGTGATAACTCAGAAACATTGGTTATAACATGAAGCTTGGGCTGTCTTTCCCTTCTTCCTGTATAACTTAACATTTACTGCCCTTTTTATCACCCAGCAACTCCGATATGCTGAAATAACAGCTGCTCTTAGTTCCTCAGCTTGGCAACTCTGCCTGTGACCCCACTGGCATCCCCGGCCCTTGGCCCAGCTGCTCGTGGCATCTCTGGGGCTCACATGTCCCTCCTGGGCTGCACATGTGGCTGTTGCTTCAGAAAACTGCAGGAACTTGTCCTGTGGCTTTATTTCTGTGCTAGGGTTTGGGTTCTGCATCCAGGTTGGCACTGGTTCTAAGGGGCACGTGCATGTGGTGGTGATGGAGATATCTGTTACAAGACTGGTGCACCAACAGAACCAGCTGCATTTCTCAAAGCATATTTTAGTGTTGAGTTTTTTTTAGTGTTTCCATGCTACGCTGATGCTCTCAGTGAAGTTGCCTTCTGATTCACGCTCTGTCTTGCAATATATTTGCCTGCCTATAATTGGCAGAGTGGTGTGACAGCAGTCCTGAGCTGTGCCTGTGGGTCCCATCCTCCCTGCTGCTGCTGCTTCACTCAGGTGCTGAGTTGTGCACTGGGGCACCTGCTGCTGTGTGGGGCTGTGGTGAGCTGACACAGCTGGGGAAGGTCTGAAGGTGTGGGGAGTGTTTCTTTTCATGGCTCTCTGGTGTTGGAAGTTGATAGCTTGATGGTCAGGATCAGTGGAGGACAGCAGAAGGTAGAGAGCACATGTCACGAAAGATGTACGCCACGCCAGTAGTGCTCATTGCCCTCTGTTCTGACTTCCTCAGGGTTTATTGGAAGTTAAACACTGTGTGTGATGAAATGAACGGAGCTGTATTCAATGGGACCTTCCATAGGACTACAGCAGGGCAAGGTGCTCTGGGCCTTGAGCTTGCGTTGGTGTTGGGTGCTCCAGGCCTTGAGCTTGCATCATTTCGACCAGCACATGTTGCAGGCAGAGCTGGCGCTGAAACTTTTGTAGTGTTTTGTTTATGCAGCATAAGTAATGCTTAATCTGCATGTCTGATTGGGAATACCTTTCTTCAACTGAATGCACTCCATTCTGGCTCGTGCATCTCCTGGGTGAATAACAAAGAGGATGGCAGTTGTCTGGAGGAGAAGTGGTTTTCTGAATCATAAAAGAATGCACTTTATCAGAAAATCTAATAATGTGCAACACTTTTTGCAAACCAAGCCCTGTGTGGCCAGCTGGAACTTTGGAAATTTTACAAGAAGCCATGGGGACAATTAATCATAATAGAGCCAACTTTTATGCTGTTTTCTGGAATTGCATGCAATTACATAATTATTACATGAGAATAGATCAGGGGGAGGGGCTGGGGAAGGAGCTTGTTCTGTGCGCGTAGCAGGAGTGTTAGTGCTCGGACTGGCACGGATCTGCCCATAGATGCATCCTTTCCATGTCATGGCTCTGGGTGAGGCTTTCAGGACAGTTTTGGGCACATGCACTGGGCCTTGGGGGAGCTGCTCTGCATGGCAATGAGAGATCTATGATTAAAAATAAACAAACACAAAGTTAGGAACGTCACTGACTCCATTCAGAACAGCAGTGAAGGATGTTTCAGAAGACACATCCCTTCCTTAACAGAGGTGTCAGCACTGTGCGCTCACACAGCACTCGATCTGGGCCCTGCACCACGTAGCACTGAGTGCATTTTTCCCTTTCATATATGAAGATTAAATTCCCGTGTTTCAAGTCTCTTTTTTTTCCCCTTTCCTCCTTTTTTAGCAAGATCTTGCTTAAGTTTTGCAGCAGGTTCTTGAACAACACCAAAGTTCATCCCCAGTGGATTCCTTCACCATTAAGGCTGCTCTTCGCTGATGTTTCCCTTTCACTTTGGTGGAATGAAATGGCAGTCTGCCTCTTACATGATGGGTAGAAGCAGCAGTAAACTGAAACCGAAACAGAAGTACAATTCACAGGGGAAGCACTACCGCAGGTTTAATGTATTCCCATTAGAAATCACGAAAGTCTTTCAGGGTCTGATGTGTTTATCGTTAAACTTGTGCGACGCTCGGATGACAGAGGGCACCTGTGTGTTCTGCGTTTTGCTGCTGCGTGTGGCTGTTTAAGAAGCGAGTGATGAAGCAGCGAGCTGCGCTTTGCTTTGATGAGCTCTGGGTTGAGGATGTCAGTGCTGTTTGGTGGGGTGGCTTTGCTGTGCTCCTAAATATTTCCAGCAGCTGTGGTACTGATTTCTGTGGCAGTGTGCAGAGAGGATCTGCTGTTTGAGGATGCAGAAAGCCCGTGCTGTGGTACAAGAGGCCGTTTCCTCGTGCACACCTTCAGACACGAAGCAATTGTGGTCTATTGCTCGGGATCTTCTTTTGGAAGAATGAGTTGTGCGAGCTGTGATTGCCTCTCACCCTATGGACGGTGGCTGTGGGTGTGAGCTGCCTGGGAGCACTCTGTCTTGGCTTTGAGATGCAACTGGAAGTGGGAGTCCCAGTGGGTGCACAAATAGAACCAAGTCTTCCAACTCCCTTGATTTTTATTATTATTTTTTATCTCCGGCACTGGAGGTTCTGTGTGAGGTAGTGGTGTGGTTACCTTTCAACCAGGACATGGGAGGTGAGCAAGCCACTTGAAAGCAGTGACTGAGGCTGAGCATGAAAGGAGGAGCTGGCCAAGTCAAAGTGAGCAGTATGGGCAGCATCACAGGGAGCACAGCATGGCACAGCCAGTGCCCAAAGCAGGCACTTGGGGCCTGGTGCAGCACTGACCCTCCCACTGCCACCCTTGTGCCTGAGCTGAGCTTAAGTGTTGTCTTGTGCTAAGGATTTGTCATTGAGTCTGCAACGGAAATACTTCTGTAATTGCCCATATTATATGGATCATTGACCTTCAACAGTGGAACTGTTGAGGCAACTGTCCATTTATCTGGAAAATTACCACATGGCAGGATTGCTTTAGGCCATGGTACGTGGTCTCCTCCAGCAAGTGTCTGTGTGTAGCTGGCTGTGGGGCCACAGAGCTCTGTGCTGAGTTGCTGCTGCCCCTCTGCTGCAGGAGAAGACCCCTCTGGGTCTTCTTCTGGCTGCATTTAATCAGGGTACAAGCAATGAAAGACAACAAAATGACAGGAACCAGCAATGGCGTTGATTGTCAGAGTTAATGTGCACATCCAAGCTACAGATCAATGGGACAAGGAGGGAAGTGACTGCCAGTGCAGCACCGTTGCCTCTGGTGACCTTAAAGCTCATGCTCCATGCTGGCTCTGCACAGAGCCCATGTGTGCACAGCCCCACTTACCCCTGACAACAGCTCTTGGCATTCTGCATGTGGTTTTGGTATAGGAAAACTCACCGACATGGCTGTGATGTGCTTGAGGTTCTCATGCAGCACTGAGATGGCTGTGACGTTAGCACTGGGTGGGTTTTAGAATATATGAATGAGTTTGTAGTGGAGAAGCATAAGGCCTGCTCATGGCTTGCTCAAATAAATGCACCTATGTAATTTTACTTAAAGCAGCTCAGGTTCAGAAGGGAATGAAACCAAACCTTTCTCAGTGACAGCTTTGTAAAGCCACTGTGAGTTTACTGGAAGACATCATGCTCTGCTACAGATGAAGACCTATTGTTTCCTTTCCAAATGTAGCTTCAGCTCTCAGCTACAGCTTTATGAGTCAGTGTTACCCAGGTGAAACAAAGGGTAAAGCTAAACACTCATTAACTTCAGTTAAACTTGCCTTGTCTCTCAAATATCTATGAGGATTGAAGCTAATAAGAAAACCAAATCACAGTTTGGTGGCAAGTGCTGTGTGCTGTAGATGTTCTTGGGGCAGTGCATCTCTCTGCTTTGCCACTGATACATGAAAGGAATATTTATGTTGGGTGCCTTAAAAATGGGCTTTTGCTGGCCCTACCTCAAGCAGTGATGGTGACGTGAGCTTTAGAGCACTCTACATCAGTAATGCATGAAGTGGGGACTGCTGCTTCCTTGGGACTCCTGCACAGCCTCGAAGCAGCTGCTGGTGCCCACTGCTCACTTTGCTTTATCCTGGTGCTCCCAGCCCACAGTAATGACCTCTCTCCACCATCTCTGGAGCTATTTTGCTCCTAAAAATACTCATACGCCTGTATCAATTGCTTGTTTTGCTTCTGCCTTCTGGAACATCTGATTATTTCCATTTCTTTTTTTTTTTTCCTCTCTTCTCTGAAATTTTTACCCTGAAACTCAAACTCAGAACCCTTTGGTTGAAGATAAGCTGCACAGGGGGAATGCTTTGAGACCTCTCTAGGATGTCGAGCAGCTCCTTGTGCCATCACCTCCCACCCGTGGCTGCAGAGAGGCTCTTTTGGGTGAGGAAGGGGATTTGGGGTGTGCAACCATGGGCTCTCAAGCACAGCAGCAGAAACTCTTAAGTTCTCTTTCATAATCCCATATTTAAGCTTTGTGCTCAGTTTGCATCGAGGATTCAGCTCCGTCTGAAGAGAATCTATTTTTTGAAAGCTGGGTAGGAAGTTCTCAATGAGTTGTTTCAGAACTTGTACTGAAACAAAATTTGAAGACTTATTAAGCACTATAACAACTGTAATTGACTTCAGCTCCCTCAGGTGACTGCTTCTAAACACATCCCAGTTGTTCCTCTCATTCCCTTTCTTTCTTTCAGTCTTCTTCTTTGGACCTGCTCCAGCACCTCCGTGTCCTTTCTGTACTGAGGTGCTCCAAGCTGAGCACAGCACTCGAGATGAGGCCTCACCAGTGCTGAGTAGAGGGCAAGGTTGCTGTTTCCAGGCTTGTATGGAGGGGTCCTGGCCACAACCCATGGTGTCTCTTCCCTGCGACAAGAGAGACACACACAGGGATGTGCAGCCACCGTTCCCAATGTGTCCCATATCCTACAGCCGCTGGGCTGTGGCTGCTGCATCTGAGGGATCTGCCAAGCAGAGTGCGTTCTGAAGGATGCCCGTATTTGTGAACCTATGGAACACTGCAATTAATATATGCTGTGCAGTCTCTAAATATTTGCATTTTATTCTGTTTGTATCTACAGAACGTGGTGAGAGCGGGATCAAGCTGCAGCAGGTCTTTGTTTTGTTGGCGAGAGGAGTTTTAATGGGCTTCATTTCCACTGCATAAGCCACTCTGCGATCTTCCTTATGCATCCACTTCCCCTTCATCTTGCCGTGTGAGTGACAGCTGCTTTACACCAGCATTATCTGTCAAAATATTGTTTAACTGGAATACCTTCTAGAAGCAGTTTTTGTTATTATTAGAAATAAAAATGCAGTGATAATTGAATCTCTTCATATTCCTGGTGTAACGCACGGAGTAAGACGTACTCACGCTAATGGGGATAACATGTCTGGATTTCCTCTTTGCCCCACGACCATGGGCTCTCCCTTACCCGGCAACAGCTCTGATTCACTATACCTTAGAGGGAGGTGAAATTTGCAGCACATGCATATCATCTAAGGAAAACAATAGCGTACATGCTCTTTTTATTTTTTCCCCACTATAGGATTCGCATTAAATAAATATATAGTGAGCTGCAGTGTCACAACAAGTAGATGTACAATTACGAAGACAAAATACCCCAAGGAAATCAACACAAGGCTTATTAATATCCAGGCCTGCAGAAGACAACTGTCAGACAATTGGTCAACAAGGTACATGGTATCTGTTAGATACTGACTAACCCATTATGATCTTTATGAAGTGTCCTTTTGGGGGTCTAGATCTTCAAATATGAGTTGGAAGACCCTTTTCTTTTATTAGTTGCTAAGCTCTTTATACTTTTACCATATTGCGGCAGGTTAGAAGTCTGAGCTTTATTGTCTTATGTTATTGAAAATCCAGATTCCCGCTGCCTTCTCCCTCAGGTCAAGATTTGTCTGAGAATACATTCTCATTTCTCCATGTACAAAGGCTGTCTGGAGAGAGGCAGAAAAAGATTATGACTGTAATATACTTAAATCCAATTTATTTGCCTGACTAGAAACTTCCACACTTCACAATTGCTTCCTACCGAAGGTTTTGTATTTAATTCTTCCATGGCAGTGAGGAACAGGAGCGATCTCAGCGCTCTGCCAGGTACAGCTGGGCGCTCACCTGAGCTGGATGGAGCGCAGCGGAGGAGACAATGAAAACAGCAAATGCGTGTGCTCAGTCTGCGTGTTTGCAGTTCGTTTCTGCTTCAGAATAATGAGATTGAGATGGATCTTTAATGCCAGCCCTGCTCGAGGTATTCATGCTCACTGTGAGCTATGTGCTAGCTGAGGAGCCCGGCGTGATGTAGCCTTGGCCGTGTGTGGGGATTGCCCACGTTCCTTGGGGCACTGCCTGCAGGCAGTGGGTGAAGCTGCCATCCCAACCTCGGTGGGAAGGGATGTGGGCAGATTTCCTGCAGCCTCTCCGTGGGTGCTGGTGGCACCGAGTGCTGTGGGCAGATGGGCACAGTTGTTAATGTTCTGGGCAGTCTTTTGGTTGAAGAGATCCTCAGCAGCGAGATTCTTCATTAAATCTAAAGTGTATTGATAGCTGGGGAGCCTTGGAGGGGCTGCACGGCCCATAAAGCTCTTATCCCCAGCAAACACTGAACCTGAGGATGCACTTTTGCAAAGCAGCTGTGTTGTTCTGGGTATTGATTTGGTTGCTTCTGAACTTCTGCAGCTTGTAACCTTGAGTCCATGTGGGTGCCACAGCTGCTCACCCAGGAGCTGGGAACGTGCAGCCCTCCTCCTGTGTGTCTGCAGCACTGCCCTTGTGCTGGAGCTCAGCACATCTGCAGTGCTGAATGTTCTCATTTTCCTTACAAACTTCGGAACAAGTTCCCCTTCCCCAAGACTTGACCCAGTGGGGCTCTGAAATCATAACAATTAATGCTGGAAAAGACTCCTGAAGCCACGTAAGCCATCCCTGCAGTCACGGTAGGATTGCTCGAGCACGTACAGAAATTAATGGGGAGAGGAGGAGCGGGAAATGAACCAGGGACCCACACCGAAGCTAAAACTGGGGGAGAAAGCAGAAACACTTTGGAATAGGTGTTTTAGGTGAGATGGCCTTGCCTTGGTGTGAGAGTCATGCTGGAAGTTGGATCAGAAGTTTGTCCCAGTTTTAGCTGTTATTTCAACTTGCGCTTTCTTCATTTCAAACCTTTTTAGTTTTATTTTGCAAGGGCTGATCTCATAGCAACAAGGAATAATCTGAAAGACTTAAAATATTCAATGTTTATCGCCTGTTTCAGACACTGAGCAGCTGTAATTGCATATGAAACATGTTTGGTGGCTTCTTTGCCCATTAAACAATGTGTTCTTCCTACATTTCTAATTACCAGCAGGAAAAATAGGAGGAATTTGTTTCCCAGCTTCCTGCACGATACACAGACATCTGGAGCTGTGGGGTCTGGAGGGCATTCCTGGGGGAGGGCAGAATTGCTAAGGGCAAGCAGGCAACAGGGAGCTGCAGCAGAACGGGGCTGCGCCTGGGCACAGTGAGCAGCCCTGGGCTGTCCTGCATGGCTCTCTGCTGCTGGTTCTGTTTGCCAATCTTGGGGATGTGGGTTTTGTCATCTCCATACAACACGGGTGCTTGAGGGCCTCATGGCTTTGTGCATCCTCAGGAGGAGCATCACCTCTGTGCCTGTCACTCTGTTTGGAGTTGCTTCTCCAAAGGAAGGGGAGGTATCAGCCATAATTTGCATCGAACTCATAACTTATGCCCGTGCAGCTTAAGGACTTGCTTGAACCTAATTAGGGTGCACTAATTGGCAGCCCTCGGTGCGCCCTGGCTGCTGGTGCCTTGCCTCCCCCCCCCCCCCCCCCCCCCCCCGAAGGGCTCACAGCTCAGGGCTGCTCCCCGTGGCCAGGGCCACTCCCTGGGAATCTTAGGATCAGAACATGAAAGATGGGGGATAGCAGTCCCGAGGGGATGGCTTTCTCATCTGTGACACAGATGGGTTATTGATGACATTCTCTTCTCTTATTTAACTGCCTGAGATGATCTGAGAGAGATGGTGTGGATTGATTTAAATCAGCGAGTCAAGTAACTGCTTTTAATCATGGCTTAAATCACAAAGTGGGAAGTGGGGAGCCTCGGCAGAAGACATGGGCAGCAATTGATTTTTAATGTTTGCTTTGCATTTGTACTCATTCTGTTTTCAAACAAAGGCTGGTAAGGTAACGGAGCCAAAAATATCTCGTTAACAAATCCAGTGAGATATATATACATATATGTTTGTCAAACAAAGGCTACACAGTGGAAAAGATCTTCAAGACCACCAAGTCTGTACCCAAACCCGTCCCCGCTGTGCCCACCAAATTGTGTCCCTTTGCCACATCAGTGGGATGTTGCACTGCTGGGGACCCTGAGCCAGCAGCACTCTCTGGTTGAGCCCACCTACTGCAGCTGATGGCCAAAGGGTGCAGTTTCCCTCTCGGTACAACAGAACGTGACATCTTCTTGGGGCCGTGCATGCTGGAGGATGGATACTGGGGGTGGTTGGGAACGGGGAGTGCCAGTGCCCAGATCTTCCAAAGAGAAGAATTGGGCCCTTAATGCTCTTTTGATGTATCTCTTTGTATGCAAATAAGGTTTAATTTCTGAACTTTGAACAGTTTGTGGGCTAGTTTATTGGAGTGTTGGGCTGTTCAGCTGTATGCTCGCGGGGTCCGAGCAGAGCGTTTGGAAACCTCGGTGAACGTTATTGGTGTTGTTAAACAAAGTCAAGAACTTCAGACATCTGGTGTTCACCACAAAAGGAGGCAATCAAAACAAAGACATGTTTGTAATCATACTCAGTAGCCTTTTTATGGGGAGTAATTACTAAAATAATCTAAAGATGCCAATCAGATTATTAATGAAAATTATAGCTGGTGAACTACTGTAATGTACATCCCCACCTTTCACGAAGCAGACGGGGAGCTGTATAATGTGCTGAATGGCCCTGTGCCTGTGTGCTGCCAGAATCCATACTTTGAAATCTGTTGTCTCAGCTGATGAGCTCTGAGGGGAGTATTAGCTGGTTGGGCTGGAGATGGTAATACCGAACTCCACTCTTTCATCAGAGGCACTGATTTTCCTCTTTTTGCACTGAAGAAACTCGGTGTGAGTTATTAATGAATTCCTTTCAATATGAGTGTTTACATGCAGTGTGACTGGACAACATTCCAGGTGAGGTAGAGAGCCTCCGGGGCTGGTTTGCAGTGCAGCAGAGGGAAGACAAAGCTGGGTGGCAACAGTTTTGTACTGAAAATGTTTGAGACATACCATGCGTACCCCAGAAGGTTGATGGTCCTCTACAGGCCATGGGCATCCTGAGGCAGTACTGCCCATGGCAGAGGGTTACAACTGGAAGGCCATCAGGATCTCTTCCTACCAAAGCCATTCTTTGGTTCTATGAAGTCAGGCTCCTGGTGGTAGGGTCCAGCTGCTGTCGTGATGCTTGTATGGGGCTATGGGCTGTGGCCCTGCACGCAGCTGCCCTGATGTGAGCACATCTCTCAGGGGCAGCCCACGCTGGCACAGGACCAGGCTGTTGTGCTTTCTGCTGTTGCTTTTCTCTTCTGAAATCCACGTCAAGGCTCAGCCCTGCCACTCATGTCCGCTTACACAGCTGCCGTCAACTTCAAAGGAAATCCTGCTGGCAAAACAGCTACAGAATTGTGTCAGTAGTTTATCTGCTCCCAAGATGGCGTCCGTTTAGATAATTAATGAAGTTAGAATATTAAAATTGTATTTACATAAAGCAATCTTATAGTGTTCTATTATTTTGTAAATGATCCAAACTCTGTAACACATTTACAGCCATGAATCAGGCAGCACGTGGGAGGCAAGTCCTTTCCAGAAAGGCAGTGTGATCTGCAATCCCAGTTACTTTCTTATTTATTCACGCTGTTGTTGGATCATCTGCTCTTCAAAACTTGTCTGGCCATGAAGCTTTGCTGTGCCACCAGTGCCCTTCCAAGACAAAGCAGATACGGCATGCGAGGCTGTGACACTGAGGGATGTGGGCAGTGGGCATGGTGGGATGGGTTGGGATTGGACTTGGGGATCTCAGAGAGCTTCTGGGATTCCAAAGCTAAACCCATCCTGTGCTTGAATCTGCCCAGACCAAGACTGGTGAACTCCAAATGGATCATTCTGCTTGGAATTCATTACTCAATGAAATTCTATAAAACTTCTGCGGTGTCTTTCCCTTTGTGTTTGGATGTGTGCTATTCAGCATCTACTACAGATTCTGAATTATTGAAGACTCGGTGATGGCAAAGCCAGACATTCACTGTTTTCAACCTACAATCATGGAAAATATTGATTCTGCTCCGCTCCAGTACTGCCTTTGTGGCAGTATCCAGTGTGACTGCTATTAATACAGATGCATCATTTTGCTTGCTTTGAAATAGGCATCTCTTACACATCAGAGTGATGTTTAAAGCACATTCTCCCTTCCCAAGTTTTCCCATCCTGCAGACAACAGCTCACGTCAGCATGGCATGGGCATCTGCTGCAGGGAACAATGTCTTTTGCCCCACGTATCTCAGCAGCAGTAAGAAGAATCCCAAATTCCCAGTCCTGGTGGCCAACGCTAATACTGAGCTCCCTGATGGCTTTTTGACATCTCATAAAAGTTGGCCAATTATATCAGCTCAGAATTCCAACTACACCCTGGGCTGCATTAAAAAAGGGGTGGCCAGCAGGGAGAGGGAGGTGATTGTCCCCCTCTACTCAGCTCTTGTGAGGCCCCATCTGCAGTACTGCATCCAGGGCTGGGGCCCCCAGCATAAGAGAGATGCAGAGCTCTTGTAATGAGTGCAGAAGAGGTACGTGAAGAAGATCAGAGGACTGGAGTACCTCTCCTGTGAGGAAAGGTTGAGGGACCTGGGCTTGTTCAGCTTGGGGAGAAGAGAAGGCTCTCAGGAATCCTCATTGTGGCCTTCCGGTACCTGAAGGGAGTGCATCAACAGGAGGGGGAATGATTGTTGACATGGGCTGATAGTGACAGGACAAGAGGGAATGGTTTTAAGCTAAGAAAGAGGGGATTGAGGTTGGATATGAGGAGGCAGTGTTTCACACAGAGGGCAGTGACGCACTGAACAGGTTGCCCAGAGAGGCTGTGGATGCCCCATCCCTGGAGGCACTCAAGGCAAGGCTGGATGTGCTCTGGGCAGCCTGCTCTAGTGGCTGGTGATCCTGCCCATGGCAGAGGGGTTGAAATGAGATGATCTGCTAACTGCCAAGGGGAGGCAGCCCTGGCAGCTGTGAGTTGGCAGAACACATGGAGTGTCACTGGGAGCGGCTTGTGCTGGTGACCTCCTGTAGTGCCAGGGCACAGGGCCCTGCCTCCCCACCCCGCTGCACATCCTCTGCAGTTGAGGCAAGGTGAATGTCAGACGCCCAGGGCTGAGGGGAAGGGGAGACACAGTGAGCCGTGTCCCACCCTGTGAGTGCACAGGTGAGGAAACGCCTCCTGGCTTCTGTAGGCCGTCCTGGCACATCACAGGCCTCTCACTGTGCAATTACAGGAGGCTTTTAGTCTGATTATACATGGAAAACTCTGCTCTATGAAGAAATTCAAAGATCAGAGGCATTTTCTTTCAAGTATTACACAGAAACAGGAACACTCCTGCTGCTTGGTGCAAAATGCTTCTGCAAGGCTCTACCAAACCCTTACTTTATCTTTTCATTGTCAGATAACGTTTCCCCCCTCCGTCTCTGTTTAAACATTAAATTTGAGCCCTTCAGTTCTATTCATTTTTGCACTGAAATCTGTCACAGAAGTTTTAATTGCAGCCGGAGCAGAATGCGCAGTCACAAGCCGCAGTGACAGAGAGCAGTAGCAGGAGTGCGAGCTTCCGAACCAAGCAAAACTAAGTGACATTTTTGTCCTTCAGACCCATGGAAATGGGAATGCAAATTCTATACTCTATTTTTTTTTTTTTTTCCTGATCCCTGCTATTCTCTAATCTTATCAAATGTGCATTCCCATGTCCCGAGCCGGTCTGATCAAGCAGCTGGCTGTAAACAAGCAGCGTTACATTCCGCCGAGCACATTTTCCTGGCAAATCCAATTTCACAATGTTCTCCCGGTGACGCATTGACCGTTCCTCAGTATATAAAGCCATCTCTGCACGCAGTATCGGCCGCGCTCCACGGCGGCACGAGGCTGCTCTGCCTCAATTCAGCAACCATTCTTGTTGCTGTCCCCTTCCAGGAGAGGTGAGGAGTGCTGCCCAGCAGCTGCCCGGCCATGGCCTGGCTGCAGCACCGCCGATCCCCCTGCTTGGCTGTGCACGGAGGTGCCTCGAGGTTCATAAATCTGTATGCGGCGCTACGGGTTCTCTAACAGCAATTCGTTTTAATTACGTGAGACATAAAAAGACCACCTACGGATGAGACAATACAGCTGTAAGATTCTCAAGGTTACTTTGGGGAATACTTCATAACTGAAGGATGTTTTCCCGGAGGAATTACACTACCATTTGATTTAATTTTTAATTTTTACATTTTAATCAAAAATAGATCAAATGGTGGTGTTCCCTCCTGGGAAACATACTTCAGATACGAAGCAGTCCATGTTCCTTTTAAATATGTAAAGCTGCCATTTATGTATAACTCATGAATGACACCCTGTGTTGCAAGCAAATATCATGCGGTGATTTCTATATTGTTTCAGTAACAAGGCTGTAATCACACCCAAATATCAGCGTGCCCAGTCCTGCCAGGCAGATGGCATTAAAAGGAGGAACTTCAGAAGCTCACACATCGCACTCCAAGAGCCAACAAGGAGCTGCTGCGTGGTGAGCACGTTGGTGTTGGCTCAGCCGTGTCCCTGGGGCAGTGGCACCGCGCGGAGCTGCGTGCTTGGCTTTCTGAAGGCTGCTCCTTGGAAACTCCCACTCAGATGCAGAGTGTGGTGTATGACAGCAAGGGACGTGGAGGTGGTTCAGCAGGGAAATATCAGCGGTAGGAGGGCAGTTGGGTTGGATGTCTTGAAGGACTTCCCCAGCCTTGGTGATTCCATGAATGGAAAGCAGTGTTTTCCAACCAAAGGGCAACTTGTAGACCTCAGTGTGTCACAGATGCGAAGGGGTAAATGTGTTTTCTGACGCTGGAGACAAGACCTGTGATTTGACAGTGGGCGAGGCTCAGATAAATTAACACCTATTTGATCTTCCTGGGGTTCTTCCTAGCATTTTGCTGTTGAGAAAGAGAGCAAGAAGTCCCACATTTTTCTTCCTTGCTCATATGTGGTTACCTAGGATGGCAGTTTGATGTGTGAGGAAATCTTGAGGTGTCTCTCTCAATTTTATAATTACTGCCAGTAATCAAAGCAAAACAGCACTGCTACCATGTGACTTCCATCTGCTAATACAGGCTGCCACACTGCGCTCTCAGGAACCAGCCTACGATGGTCTCAGGGGAGATGCCACTGTTTGAACACATATACAGCTTTCCCACCCAACTTTGACATGAACACCACTCATTTTAAACATCATTTTCAATATATGTGTTGTATACATTCGTCTTTGTGGCCAGAGCTGAGCAGATTGCCTTCAAACTCCCACATACTAAACCAAAACCTTTGGTTTCTTCCTCTTTGATGATGATGCCAATGTGCAGTTATTACCAAACAGTTATGTGAACGCTGAGCTCTAAAAGCAACCAAACTCAGTACATAAATTTTACATAGCAAGGATAACGCGTTTATTATTTCCATTAATAATACATCCACCCTATCAACTTCACATTTGCTCTTGCACTTTCTTACGAGGCTCAATTCTCTCATCTTAAGCGTTCCATCTGCTTATCTTTCTACAAAACGTACGTACGACCAAATCACATTCATCTCTAAGCAGACGGAGCTGTGTGTAGGCATTGGTGACAAAATTAGACAGAAAAGAAGTTGTCTCCACTCTTCTCTCCTTGATTACCATGTCAGAGCTCCTGGGGACAGCTGTTGCCTTTCCAGGAGTGCTGGGCTGTGCTGTGTGGCCAAGGCCACGCTCGTGCAAGGCAGACAGTGAGGTTTTCTCTAGAGCAGTAGTGAATGCAGGAAAGCAAGTCAACCTGTAGTTATTTATCAGGCACGTTTTGGTATTTGAAGGGATTTGCGGGACTGGCAAGGTAAAGGAGGGCTGTAAAGGATGGTGCATATCCTATGTGCACCTCAGCTGCTGTGCTCTGAGATGGGCCGTCCCAGCAGACCCAGAGTCAGGTTGGGTATCATGAGAAGTTTCTTCTCTAGAGAGGAGAGGGGAGTCCCCGTCCCTGGAGTGTTTGGGCCCTCGGAGATGTGGCACTGAGGGAGGTGGGCAGTGGGCACGGTGGGTTGGGCTGGGGGGACTCAGAGCAGTTTTCCATCATTAATGGTTCTAGGTACCACTCCCCGTACCTTGGCTCCCTGTTCAGGTCTGCAACAACAGGACTTCACAACATGGGCTCTTTTGAGAGACAAACAAACTGAGGCCATGTAGACGCTAGCAAGCAACGTGGCACAGCTGCTAATGGAGCAGTGATAATCTACATACAGCAATGAGGTCCACGGAGATTAGAGCTTAGATTCATGAGGGTGTCAGACACCTGTGTTTCTACCTAAAGCCACAGGAACTTAGGTCTGATCCTAAGGTGCTCCAATTCGGGGAGGACAAACAAAATCTGGAAGCACAGATGGAGATCAGCTGAAAACTATTTACTCCCCATTAAACCAAACCTGCTGAGGAATTATGTTGTATTGATTCTGTGCATCATTCATGTATCCGGCCCAGGAGGGGAAGCTGGGTGGGATACAGTGTACAAATGAGCCTGTGGAGTACAGAAACCCAAACTGCCCCATTGTCCTCCGTTCCTCAGTGACTGCTGAACGCAGTTCAGTCATTAATGGCGTAACAAAACCAGTCCGTTTCGTACTGTAGCCAAAGGTGCGTTTAATGCTTCTGCTTTTGCAGCAACTTAGAAAATACAGAGTTAAAAACATTATATAATCTTCATCTGAGTTAAAAACTGACCGCACACTTTATTTTCCTATATACACCTAAATAAAGTGTCTCTTGGGTTGCTTTGCATACAAATCACAGCGTTAAGAAAGATAAAGGATCCATCATATTCATCAGTGGGACACAGTTTCACAGCTGTACCAAAACAGTTCTGAGGTTCCACTGCAGATGTGACACCAATCTGCTTTGAAGAAGCATTCCTGGTCCTGATGTGTGCTGCAGCCGTGCGCGCTCCTGAGTGCTCGCACATGGACTTCAGTCACACACAGAAAATGCTTCTTGACTGGAGACGATGCCAATGGTCACTTCAAAAGGAAAATTCAGGTATGACACTCTCCTGCCGCCCAGTACGTTTTTGTATTAACAAGTGTGATGGTACAGATACTGTTGGAAGCTACCAGCGTAGCAATCATTTTTGTGATGCTTGACATTCAAGACTGAGCTGTGAGACGAGAGCAGGATGGCTGGAACAGAGCACGCTACCAAAGACTGCTCTCCCTGTTGTAAGAAGTGTTTCCACTCAGCGCCAGTCCTGCTCCTCAGCCTGTCCCCACCTGCCCACCTGCTGCTGGGCACACGGTGCTGGGTGCTCCCAGCCCGCTGCTCCTGCAGGTAAGCAGCTAGGGAAAGCTCTTCTGGAAATGGACATGGTAGGAACGCAGAGATTAAAACTCTCATTGAATCAAAAGGATGAGAAAGATACAGGTTTCTTAGAAATCTTTGCTGAGGAAGCTTTGCATGACATTTCTGTGTCAGAAGTATTTCTTATGCTCACTCTGTACTACAATGCAGCGAAGATGGTAACTGCCAAGTGTCCCTTCATTCTTTCTGTATAGAAACATACTGACAAATCTCAGTATAGCTACACTAACTGGGATGAGCTGGAGGTGAGGGGAGCTGCCTTCCCACCTGCCAGGCTACACCAAAACCCATTCATTCTCAAAACAGATAAAATTGGTCGGGCAACAGACCTTTTTAAATATAGCTATAGAATTGCTCTGAGAGATCCTGTTTGTGTCCCTGGGGAATTAAATGGGCTGCAGTTACACAAAGACCCGACCTGGGACAATCCAACTCACTTTCTACAGTAAGTACAGCATTTGGATATGGGAACTATTCACACGAGTAACCTAAGTACTGATGAATTAGATCTGATACAAAACACAGCATGACATTTATAACAGTGCAAAGAAGGTAGCACAGGCCCACGCTCACACTGTGGGTTACAGGGTAAAAAGCAGTATGAAGTTCTCCTGCTTTCTTGAGCTGTAGAGATGCAGTAATCTCCAAGGACAGAGCTGAGAGTCACTGTGGGCAGAGTAATAAAATACGTGCAGAGTGCACAGTAACAATGAGGAGACTGATATGAAAAAAATTACATTAAAATCGAACAGAGTATGACTTCATCAGGCCCCTGTAATGCAGCCAGGAACTGTGACCAATCCTGTGATTTATGTACAGGGGCACCTTACAAAAACCAAGGAATGGCTGCTCTGAAAGGAGAAGAGAAAGAGCATGAGAGGAGCTGCAAGGATCGTAAGGAAAATCAATTAGTTCTCATGCTGACTGTACGCTATCCTAGACTGAAATACAGTCAGGTTCTTAGGCAACAGAAGAAATATATGCACTGCTATCTGTGAATTCTTTCAGGATGAAAATTGAATTATTTAAATGGAAAATCATCCTCTCTCTCTGGTGAATCATAGGGCATTCCCTGTGCTTTAAAAACAATGCTGTGCTTCTTTGGTGTGATACATTCTAGCAGAAAACTTCTCCACGCACAAGTCCAAGTGTAATTTCTCTCTTTCAGATACCTTACGTTTTGATGACATACTGTTATGCTAACAGCTACTTCCAAGCATTCAACTCAGTGAAACCCAACAGGTTTTGAGTCATTTTGCAGTAACTAAACTTTCAGATACCCTCTGGCCTCTTACATTCAAAGCAACTGTTTCAATTTTTATAGCACAGAAGAGAAGCACAGCCATCTTTTTTCTGTTATCAATATTGGGAATGTGCTCATCACTACCATCATTTCAACTGAGTGTATGTTCCTCTCTAGCTTGGATAGATACTAGTGCTTGTATCAAGCTGGACTGGGAGCTGGAGAGCTCAAGATGAGCTTCTTACCTTCAAGGTAACATGGCCAATATAAATTTTACAAGCACCTGATCTTTGAACAGATTGTACTGCTTCTGTCACTGACAGAAATGCTGGTTTAAACAACTGGCAGAACCACAGAGTCGTGGGGGTCGGGGGTGGCTCTGGAGATCCAATCCTGCTTTGCAAAGATGAATTTTCGAAGGATCTTAAATTTATATGGGCTTGGAGGAAATGAATACTTTCCTAACCAAACTTTCTGGATGGCAATTAAGTGCTTAAGAAACTCTGCTTAATAAACTCATTTCCATATCTGTTGCTTAAGCGAATTCAGTATTTTTTATGACATTCATCAGTTCAGGAAGAGTATCTTGTTAATAAAAGTCAACCCAGTGCTAGCTACAACTCCACACACAATATGGGAAGCGTCCCAGGACTACAAAAAGCTTTGTCTAAGCATTTCACAGTGTGATAAACACCACTGGGACAGTAACCTTTAAAAGCCTGTTACTAGATTTTTTGCAACTTTAGAGCTCTCGTTTCAATCCACACTGAGCAGTGCCTGCCCTCAGAGCAGGAGGGGCTGGAGGCCGTTCTGCCTGCCTTGCTGCTGCTGGGCCGAACCCTGCCTGTGGGATCAGGGCACACTTCTCCCAGTGGAGATTGCTTTCCTCCTGAACTTCAGCAGGTCACAGCAATCTCCACCTAATGCAGAGGGTAAAGCACACTGCTATTCCGTTCTGAACTGCAGCCAGCTCTATGCCAGAGCAGCCACTGAAGTGTCACATCCAAATAACACAGCTTGGATACCTTAAGAATCCTAAAATCTGCAGGTGTTAAAACACCTGCAGACTGACCAAATGTTGATTACATTATTTGTGGCAGGCCAATAAAATCAAGTTGGGTAACAAGCTGACTTGTTCTGTATCACAACAGCTGGAAAGAGGGAATCCCAGAGTGTCAGGTGGTATTGCCAGCAACTTGAGGACTGCACAGACCTGAAGCACCACTCACCTTTGCATCAAAATGCTGTTCAAATAATACTGATTTTCATTGTAGACAGTTACCTGTCACATTCACAAATTGTAAATCAAGTAAGAGTTTGGCGTGTAGGAAAGGTACCTGAATTGGGTGCATACTCTGGATTTTAAACAAGTTTCAATAGGGTTTTTACTGGCCTTTGCACAGCTGTAAAACTGATCAGCTCTCTGTCTAGAACTGAAGAGTCCTCCCAGAGAGAAGAGAAGAGAAGAGAAGAGAAGAGAAGAGAAGAGAAGAGAAGAGAAGAGAAGAGAAGAGAAGAGAAGAGAAGAGAAGAGAAGAGAAGAGAAGAGAAGAGAAGAGAAGAGAAGAGAAGAGAAGAGAAGAGAAGAGAAGAAGAGAAGAGAAGATTGTCCTGGGTTGAAAAAGACCTCAAAGATCTTGTTTCAACCCCCCTGCCATGGGCAGGGTCTCCCACCACTAGAGCAGGCTGCCCAGAAGGGCCCAAGTGAGACAGTGACACATCTTGTATCAGCATGACCTTTGTTCCAGAGCCAGGTGAAGACTGGGCCAAAGGCCAAATCAGCTTAACTACTCCAAAAAGTTGAATCAAATATATATTTTTTCATACGTATGAGATACCTTAGAAACAAGAGCATTCTTTTCAAGTGTAAAAACAGTGGCATCCAGCTGTGTGGTGGAGGAGGAACACAGAGCGGCGTGCTGAACTGTTCCCCATGAGTGAACATACTCCAGCGGTACACTGCTCACAGGTGCATTCCTAGAACCTAGCAGGGAAAGCAGCATTGCTTATCTGCAGTCTCTCCATCTCTAGCAGCCCAGGATGTGATTGAAGTGTCCCTGAAATGACAAAATGGTATTGTGACAGAATTATCAAAACCTGACGCCTTCTCTCAGTATCTGTTTTCAAACATGACTGTAAAAGGAATGGACAGTTCTGCTAACGGCACCTCAAGTGCTCCCTCCTTTCCCAAAGAACCGGAGGACAAGGGTTAAAACACCTGCAAATTCAGTATCTCATCTCACACTGTAGCTCCATGCACTTTTGCTGCTCCTTCTGAAACGCGTGGTAGTGATCGTGCCCAGGAAAACAGGCCTCAGTGTTGAGAGAGCAAGCGGAAACGTGATATTCCCTTTGAATACGCTTTGAAAATCACAGCATATGGTGTAGAAACTAAGATGTGTTCAGGAAAGCTGACATGAATGACGTTCCTCATGCAAAGTCCAGTGCTGAGAAGACTATCACAGCCGAGATGAACCACCTCAGCCCCATCTGCCTTCTGCCTGCCCTACTCCAGCCTGGATGTGTCACGTTCTTTGGATGCAGCATACAGTTTCTTTGAGAATTTTAACATTATTACTACGAATGAGCACTCCACCATGATTTATTTTGCTACCTGGAGGCTCTGCCCTCAGGGACATTTCAGCTGTTCTGAAGGACTTCCATGATGCATCTCATTCATTGGGACAACCTCATTTTCTGAGGTGAAATTTTAATTCTGAAGAAAATTATCAGCTTGCCACACATTTTATTCTCAATCTAGGGTTTTATTATTTTAAGAATGAACATATTACCAATGTAAGTCCTACTGCATTATCAGAGTGTAGCTGTTATCTACACCGGTGTGGCTGAAGGGAACACAGCTAACAAATCTGTACCATCAGTTCACCCACAGTTAGAGGAGCCGTGGATGAATTGTGCTGTGGATGCAAGGACACTCACATGAGCCAGCTTCTATCAGGACAGCCTGACGAGCTCAGCACAGCACGCATTCAGCTGCACTAGAACACAATTCCAGTCGCTCTGGTCTGGTCTTTGTGTTTGGCATTATGTCTAAACTAACAAAGCCTGCTGACTGAAACCCAGAGTCAAAAAGAATCCCTCCCCTCTGCAAAAGCAACCCATCGGGCAAAGGCAGTCACACATCTCTTTCATCCAGATTGTTCCAGGGCCACGACTCGAATAATGGAGAAATGAATACGTACGCTAACTTGATTAATCCATTACCAAGCACTGCATCTTGCTCCTTAAACTCTAACTAGTATTTGACATCATGCAACAGATGTGGATAAACTTTGTCACCGCTACAGGGAACGTCAAGGAAAACAGGATTTCATCCGACTCAGTCATACTTCAGGTCAGCCTTTGAGCAATTCAACTCCTGACATGAGCCTAATTCAGCAAGAAGCCTAGCAAATAGCTACACAAAAGCTCCAGATGTTTCTAACACTGACTTGAGTCACTATACTGACAGCACAGGACAGTTCAGTAGGAAAATTCTTTACTTTTGAGATTCCAATTCTCCTTTTGTACAGTTAGCAGACTGCCTCCTTCAGTTCTTACAGCTGAAAAGCATTTAGAAGTCATCCATTACACCCAAACAAATGAATGCTTGCTGAGGACATGAATTACATATCCTAAGGGCTCCTAATTTTGATTTCAAGATCGTTACTACATCACAGCAAAAAAAGCATCATGATGTTCTGACTTAAAACAGAGACAGTCTTATGGAATTACAGTATTTATATTCACATTACATGAAAGTGGTGATAATTTTCCAGAATTCAAAGGTCATCAATACAGAGGAACTTTACAAACTCTAATGTTGGCACTGTAGTTCTGTAACATAACAAAGCCGAGTTTGACACGTGCCAGTTTCGGTTTTAATTCCAACATCTTCTTCAGGGTCTCTGTGCCCCCTCAGACATTCACATACCTGAAAGTTCTAACTTGGTAATCAACAAATTTGGTCATACTGATTTCTGTTCATAACAACTACTCCCAAAATCAGCCCTGGATCAGCTTCCTGTTTTATTTTAAGAGACAGGCAGAAGTTAACACAGTAAATGCTGCTCCAGCTCCTACACACTTAAGACATTTCTGAGACTTTGGTTGGAATATCTGCACGAAAAACAAAACTGGAGGAGCACTGTAACCTCTGTCAGTGCTCTCAGCCATTCTCTCTTGAGAGTTCAGGGTAAAAAAGGAAGTGCTTAAGATAACGATCACCTTTTAGCACTACCACTGCAGTATTATGGCATACTCTGCTGTGCCAAATCGCAGCTGCTGACTGCAGCCTACACAAATCCAGAAGCTGGTTTTACCCAGCTTACTTTGCCTTCCCAGGTGGCTCAGAAGTCAGCACTGCTCAGCCGTCCAAAGGCTTGCTCTGCCTTTCTGAAACAACAGGCTGACCACGCCGAGCTCTGATGGCAACTTGTTCTTCAGCCAGCTTGTTTAAAACTGGGTCCAGAATGTCTACAGTGCAAGATGGTATGGTGAATGTGCGCTCTTTGGAAAGCAACTATCAAGTTAGAGGGAAAAATAAGACCGAGATTCCTGAGTGCTCTGCTATGAGTCTGTAAATCAGGGAAGGTGTACTAACGAGGCAGAGGAAGCTGTATGCTTCTGTTTGCTTCCTAAACTCTGCTTTTTAGTGTGAATGTGAAAAATGTGCCTGCAGTCTCCATATTTCCCAACTGCTGCTGAAAACATATTAGTTTGTGCTCTGCTGGCATACCTCAGAAATGCTAAATCAATCTGCCTTCGTTTATTTACATGTTTTATTCCTGAGAAACGTAACTGTGGTTGTTATTAACTTTATGTTTTATGGACCTAATACTTAAGAACAAGTCTACCTTTTATGCCACAGAAAAAGGTTAATATACTTACAGATTCTCCAGCAATACATCTCGGGCAAGGCTGGGCAGTACCTCTGCTTCCTTGCTTTTCAAAAATCTAATTAACAAAAACATGTACAGAGCCATGAAAAAAAAACAAACACTTATTAGCAATTTGATTATAAAACTGACTTAAAGTGCGTCCTAATAAATAGACACATTGACGGTGTAAACATACCACTGCGTTTTGCTTTGCCTTTGTAGCCCAAGGAGCGCAGCCAGAGGAGGCTTTCTGTTTAGAATCCAGCTCCATAGCACAGTCAATGAGGCGAGCATCGACCTCGTTTGGAACGGCTTCCAACGGCTTGCACACTCGCTTCTGAAAGAATCAAAAGGGATACGTGTGTGTCTTTGCAAAGCGTGGGCCGTTGGATACAGGCCTGCAGGATTTGTGTATGACTGACAGGGATCTTATATTCCCTTGGAAGAATGGTAAGCACGGCCAGTTAGTAAATACAGCCCGTCAGGCACTAGGCCAGAGCACAGCCACGCTGCATGGCATGCCGTGCCTGGCGCCGCGTGGGCAGGGAGAGAGGTGTGGATCTCAATCCACGTCTCCGCGCCTCAGACACAGAAACCGGGGAGAGAACGCCGCTGGGAAAAGAGGATCCGTCACCCTCCATTAGTGTCTAATTTGGGACAGGGCTTATCAAAGGAGCGGATCATGGGAAGCTCTGCGAAACGCCTAATTAAATCACGGAAACGGAAGGAAAACCCTGAAGCCAAGGCAGGCAGTTATGAAGACATCTCTTGTAATGATTTATTTGTGTCTTTTTCTGCAAACTGTCACCTCCCTACAGCTTCCCTCTGCTATGCAAACAGCCAGCTTCCTGCTTCTCACCTGAACTGTTACCTGCGATAGAGCAACTTTGGGATTTCCACCTCTGGAGAACGGGTTGTGCTAAGCCAGGATGCCTTTCTCACAGTCGCTGGCATCCCAGTGGAAGAGTGGGGCTGTGCAGAGACATTGCCTCACTGTGCAAACCATGTCAGGAACGTGGGAGGGTAAGGGGCAGGTGTGGGGCAGGCTCTGATAAGGGAACTACCCTCAGCCTGCACCGGGATGCTCCTTGAGGCTGCAGCAGCACATGAACAGAACAACGAGAAATGTCAGAAGCGATGCAGCTGTTTCAGGGTCTGGCTCCGACTGAGATCCAACGGGGTGCACGTGCTTTTGAGATAACTTTCTGAGCAAACTTTGCTTAAGGAGTAAAAACATTCTGCCTTTTTCACAAGCGTGCGATTTCACAGGTGGGAGAGGCACTGCCACAGAACTGACAGGCTGCTCGAGCACGGAAACCAACTTTTAAATGTGAGTATCTTACGTAAAAATGAAATGGGGCAATCCAACAGGAACCTCAGTGGAAAACAGTTGAAAGGAGAACACTATCAAGGAATACGGGATATTTGGACGGGAAGCAAATCAAAAAGTGAAATGTATTGTACTAAGAAAGTGAATAATATAATAATAAAAAGTCTGAGGAGGTCCTCTAAAGACAGATTGCCTTCCGCTGGGAAAACGTTCTCTTCCCTTTGTTGCAGCACAACTCGTCCTTTATTGAAAGCCAGAGCGTAGTGCTGCAGCAGCAGAGCTGGCACGGCGTGTGAGATGAAGGAAAAGAGAAGAATGCAATTTACTGCCACGTATCAGAAGAAATTTGGCTTATTAAAAATAAATTCAAAGCACAGTTTTGGGGGAAGTTTAAGACATTCAGCAGCAGTGACAGGAACCCAGCACACAGAGCAGCTGGCTGACAATCTTATCACAGCGGCGCCCAGACAGTGAGTGGGAGCTGTGAGCTTCAGGGAAGGCTTCGCTCCTGGAATCCTCTCTTAGGAAAGAAGCGATCGATACATCAATCCTGCCTGTGAACAGAACACATTTAGCGCAGGACTCCAAGTGCCTGTGATTAATAAGGATCAATGAGCGAGCTACTCGGAAGGCAGCCACGCAAAAACGACTGATTTTGTTAGGGAGTGATTGTGGGACATCATCTCTGTCTTGAAACAGCTCGAGACAGCGATTCACAGCATGTGAGCAGGCAGAAAACAGAGCTGCTCGCAGAGTAGGTGTTCTGTAACTCTCTCTCCCAGCCCGCAAGTCCTGGCAAAGCACGTGCATTTGCTGGAAGGAGGAAGGCCTCGCAGCGACGCTGCTTCCTATGAACAGCGAAACCAGACCGGTGTTCCCGAGGGGACCAGGGATCCCGAGTCCGACCGCTGTGCCCCACTCAGCACCGCCTCCGAAGGCCCCAGCACCCCCAGCGAGGGGCTGCATCCCGCAGGAGGCTCCCGCAACGCGTGCACCCCGCGTCCCTCTGGACAACACGCGGCGGGAGCAACGGGGCACCAACAGAAGCCGCACCGGCGTTCAGAACGGCCTCCGGGCCCGGCGGCGGCTCACACAGGGCCGAACCGCAGCAGCGCAGCGACAAACGCTCGGGTACGGTGAACCCCGAAGCGCAGCTCCGGGCACGGGGCAGCACCGCGGCCGCGGGGAACTCCGCGCCGCCCGCCCCGCGCACAGCGCCGCTCCGCGGCTCCTCCCGCCGCCGCCGCCAGGGGGACCCGCGCCCGCCCGGGGCCGCCATCTCCCGCCCGACGCGCGGCACTCACGCGCTCCGGCTCTCCGAGCTCCGGCTCCCGCTCGCCCGGCGGCCCCCGCCGCCCCCGGACCTCCATGGCGGCGGGGCCGGCACACGCGGCTCGGGCTGCCCCAGGGGCACGGCCGGGCTCCGCCGCCGCTCCGGCCGCTGCCGCCCTCCCGCACGGGGCGGGGCCGGGCCCGGCGGGCAGTGCGCCCGAGGCCGGGGCGGTGCGGAGCTGCCCCCCCCCCCCCCCTCCCGTCCGCCCGCTGCGCTCGGGGCGGGCGCTGCCGCTGTGGCCGTGGGGATCCCGCGGAAGGCGGTACCGTTAGTGCTGCCCGTCCTGAGCTCGGGGAGCTGCTGGGGCGACGGAGCTGTGCGGGAATGCGCTACAGGGAGCGGGCTCGGGCGGTCTGGAGGAGGGGGGCTGAGAGCTCGCGGATGTGTGCTGCGCCATAAGGGAGGACGTGGTCGGCCTCTGCTCGCTGTTAACTGCGGCAGGACGAGAGGGGACGGGCTCACGGTGCGCCGGGGGAGGGTCGGGTTTGTTTTCTTTCTTGAATGTAACCATCAGTGCTGTTCTTCGTATTCTGCCACTTTAAATAAGTGAAGCGCGTTTTGTTTACACAGTGAAGGTCAGGAAGTGGAGTTGCTGTGCAAAATCTCAAGTTCCATAAAGTCACTTCTGCCTATAATTTTACCTCCCCGATGCTTGTGAAGTGCGCACAGTTTGAAAACTACTTCTTTCTGTGATAATTCTGGGTTAAGGCACAGCGAAGAACCCGAGTTTCAATGCAGACACATCCGCTTCCCAAACGGAGTCATTCAGGAGCTTTCGAGGATCCCCTGCAAATTCCCTCCCAGGGCAGCAGGACACCGAAGCCCCGAGCGTGGGACGCGGACTGCACACCCGATCCCAGATGGCGAGAGTTGTGTCAGATTTACTCTGAAAACCATCAGCAGAAGATTCTGTTCTGCAGGGTGACTCCCTTCTTAACGAAGTAAAGGTGTCTCCCACCAAAAGGGACAGAACAAAATGCATGGGAGGAAGTGTGACCGAGTCCGACAGAGCTCGTCGCTCCCCGGCGCTGCATGTCACAGATAACATTAGTCTTGGTTTCAGGGTTTTTTTTTTTTGGTGGGCCTTGAGACCAGCACGGGCTTAAATCCTCAGTCGGGAACATCTAATACACCACTTGTCTGTTCTGCTCTGCTAAATCAAGCTATTTGCATTGACAGGCTATCCCTGGCATTCCTTCCAGCGCTTATTCTGCACCAGGGATCCAGTTGTGCTTACACTGTATGCTCTGTCACATTCTTTGAGCCTGAGGGTGTACCGCAAAAAAAATTAATCCACTGATTCTTCTCTGTTTTTTTTTTTTTTTTTTTTTTAATTTAGCAATCGACATGCCTGATAGAAAAATAACCCTAACTCTGGGTAATCCAGTTTGCACAACATCTGAAGCATAACTCATTCCCGAGTTTGAACCGAGCCCAAATCCATTCACATCAGATCAGATTTATTTAATTATTTCAAAGCCCCCTTCCAATTCCACCCCCAGAGTCTGCTCACATTCCTTGCCAGTAGAGCCGGTGTCACAGTCTGGCTTCCCGTTGTACATTCGCGTGCTCAGAACAATAGGATGCACTGTAAAAACCCAAGCATTCAGCCACAATCAGAGCTGCATTAGAAAATCCTCTTCTGACACAGAGTGCAGAGCTAATGTGGGACCCGCTTGAAAGGAATTAACATTATGCTCTTCTCTCCCTCCAAAGATACTTTCCAGAATAAAAAAATGTTCGGTCTGCTCCAGTGTCATGTTGCTCACAGGGAGAAGTGTTTTCTTGTGTTCGTGTTTCCTCTTAGTAAATAGATTCAGCAGTCACAGACGTTTCACACCTCCTGCCCCTTCCTTCTCACACCTTGCTGGGCACTGCGACAGAAAGACCCACTGTGGTGACAGGTGTGTTCCTTCCTCCGTTTGCCCGTGGTCCAAAGCTAACCCGTGTCCTTAGGCCTTCAGTGGAGACCTCAGTTGTAATGTGGCCCCAGACAAAATGTCTGTGGTTCCACACTGGCTGTATTTCAATCCACATTAAATTCCTCCTTTTTGTTTTATTTTGTTTTATTTAGTGTGTCCAACTCTTACTGACGTTGAATCAAGGAAGCTGGTATAACCTGTCACAGCCCACTGCTGTTACACAAGACTTGCCAACATCTCAAGGCAAATTCCTATCTTAGTGGGCAATATTCGTAGTGTTCACACTACAGCATCTCTTCATCTCTCAGACCTATATACATCCTGTGATTGTTCTGAACACTTAGCAACTTCCAACTGCTTTAATTTCTTCAGACTGGGGTGATGTAGTTTTCCTACTGTTATGTCTGAGCATCAAGAACGTGGTGCCTAGGCTCAAGGGCACAGTGCAAAGCACCAGTAACTCTTTTTGCCGTGCATAAAATGGTGTGAATTGTGTAAAAACCACTTCAGTATTTTACAGGGAATTCCCAACTTGAGTATACTAATAGAATAAAACCTGTGTCTGGAAGGAATATCCCTTTCAGTACTTCACAGGGGCTCTGAAATAAGGTAATTAGCAAATGTGAAGCCAACACGCGATTCTTTTGTAAGCCAGCTTCCTCAGGCAGGGCCAGCAACGTGGTGGGCACTGCAGCGTGCCCCCCAGGCATGCTGAATCTCTCCTTTTTGCAGTCCCCAGACTTGCATATCGCCTCCGTAATCAAGTCCTTTGCATCTTGAGGTGAGCAGTAGATCAACTGGGCACTATGGGAGGCTTGCCAGATTAATTTGGCCTGCTGCCTGTTGTTCAATCTGGAGTCGTTGAAGCCCTGGGTTTCCCTGGGACTGTGCTGCCAAATACTCCATATGGGATGCCCAGAAATATAGCCTCGTGTTAGGGAGATTTAGGTCTCGTGCGTCTCAATGGGCCTATACATTTTTAACAGCAATCCTTGTTTCTACCTTCCAAATGAACCTTGAAAATGTCTTGCGAACCTTATTAAAGAATGAGGTTTTAAATTATCTGACATGGTTGTGGTTGACACAGGCTACAGAGGAAGACGTTTATTTCAAAGTATCACATCCTGCAGCTGAAGCAGGGCGAGTCACTACAATGGGGCTGTGTCACAGTGTTGTGTTATCCCTGGACTCCGTATCTTACAGTGTCTGAACAGCACAGTGGCTGCAGTCTGGGGCTGAACTCCTTCACCATGAAAACATAGCTCGGTTTGTTGAAAGTGGGTTAGAGTCACAGTATCCTAGGAAGGCTTGGGTTGAAGGGAGCCTTAGTGACCATAAATGTTTGAAATCCCCGGGGTCTGGGTGCCCCCCAGCTCGGGCTGCCCAGGGCCCAGCCCCGTCCTGGGGCACTGCTGGGATGGGCAGAACTGCCTCCACACATCCAGCCTGCTTCTCTGTTACTTCAAAGCCATTCCTTCTTGCCCTACCACTGCTCTCCCTGAAAATGATATGTATGCTTTTTATTTTCCAGAATTTTGTAAAAAATAACTTGAATTTCTTAAAAAAAAAAAAAATTCTTCTCCTTTTTTTTTTTTTTTTTTTTTTTCCTCTTTGGTAATACAGCCCATTAACAGACATCAAACATATAAACAGCAAAAACAGCTTTACCAAAAATTTTCCAGTTGAAACCATTTCCAGATACATCCTCTCCTTTCTGCTTTTCAAACACTGTTGAAATGTTGTTGAACAACTTGAACTACTCAGCTGCCTCTGCAGTGCTGCGTCCAGGCCTGGGGACCCCAGTACAGGAAAGGTGCAGAGCTTTTGGAACGAGTCCAGAGGAGGTCCACAAAGATGATCAGAGGGCTGGAGCACCTCTCCTGAGAGGAAAGGTTGATGGAACTGGGTGTGTTCAGATTGGAGAAGGCTCCGGGGAGAACTCACTGCTGTCTTCCAGTACTCGAAGGGAGCGTATGAACAGGAGGGGGAATGATTGTTGACATGGGTTGATAGCGATAGGACAAGGGGGAATGGTTTTAAACTAAGACAGGGGAGATTGAGGTTGGATGTGAGGAGGCAGTGTTGCACTCAGAGGGCGGTGACGCACTGGAACAGGTTGCCCAGAGAGGCTGTGGACGCCCCATCCCCGGAGGCACTCAAGGCAAGGCTGGATGTGCTCTGGGCAGCCTGCTCTAGCAGCTGGTGATCCTGCCCATGGCCGGGCGTTGAAATGAGATGATCTTTGAGGTCCTTTTTAACCCAGATCATCCTGTGATTCTATGAGCAGTGATGACGTAGAGGGAAGGCGGTACACACTGCTCCATGCCGGCACACCGGCTGCAGCCGTTCCCTCCAAAGGCCACTGGTGTCACGCGGTGGATATGCACTTACGGAATGGCTCTGCGCAAAGCATCTACCATTGCGCCTCCGTTTCTCTTTTCCTTACAAGCACTTACAAACTCCTGTTCTTTAGAAGGTTTTGAGAGCAGGCTGTCACCTAACGGAGCCTTATTTGTCTTATTTCGGATTAATTCCAGCCACGCTCTTCGGCGTTTCAAACGAAGTATTCTTTATCGACCTATTAAAAAAAAAAATCTATGTTGCATGGACGAAAACGGTAAAAAAAAAAAAAAAAAGTCTGGGAAGACTTTTAAACATCGCTCTAAGAGCAGCGGGATAAGGGCACGCCGGGAGGTTTCAGCGTGCCGCTCCGCCCCGCCGCTCTGACTGACGCGCCCTCTCCCGCCGCCGCCTCAGCCTCGCGGCGCATGCGCAGAAGTTCGGGCGGCGCCTGCGCGAGCGGCGCGGTCCGCTGTGCGCCTGCGCGGCCGGCGCCCCCTCGTGACCCGGCGGCGCTCGTCCTTCCTGCGGCGCGGCCATGGCGGCGGGGCAGGTGGCGGTGGCGGGTTCCGCCGAGCAGTTCCAGCAGCTGCTGCAGCACAAGGAGCGGTGAGGCCCGGCCGGGTCGCGGGGCGGTGCGTTTGAGGGCGGGTGGGGAATGGGTGGGGGCCTCGGAAGGGCGTCGCGCTCGAGGTGCTGGCAGGATGCTGCGGGGGATCCTGCGGGGAGCCGGCTCTTCTCCCACGGAGCGCGGCGTGGGCCCTGGGTGGGGTGGGAGAAGGAAGGGGCCAGGCGCTTCGCCGGGGTCTGTTGTGATGGGATGAGGGGAAGTGGTTGAAGACGTAAAGAGCCGTGTGCGCGCTTGGTCTGGGTGTAAGGAAGGGGTTTTGTGGTGATAAGCACTGGCAGAGGCTGCCCGGAGAGATGGCGGTGGTCCCTGCCGGCAGCCCGGGGAGGGTCGCACCAGGTGGCCTCACGTTCCAGCTCGGACCATTCAGTGGCAGTCCTAGGTGCTGGTCCTAAAGAGCGTTGGCTCTGCTGGGGAGGAGCTGCTGTGAGATGAAGGTGAGCAGGGCCTTGGGAGCCTTCCTGAAGGACAGGCTGGGCGGTGTGCTTCGCTCGTTTTGTGGAGGCAGAGGTGTGGTGACCGGCGATCTAACATCTTTAACTCATTACCTGTCTGTATATGTTAAAAGAAGCTGCTGCGTCAAAAACATTTCGATGCTGTGCAGCTGCCGAGTTAGCAGCAGCCTTTAGACGTGGAAGGAGAGAGAGCTGAAGAAATCGTTGGTGTAGAAAGGATAATGAAGTCACCAGCCTCAGGTTCTTAATGACAGCTTAAAGGAACATTGAGAAGCCTTGATTATGGAAGGAAAGAAGGAAGGAAGGAAGGTCTTTGGAACTTACTGCTCAGCTCCCAGTCCTTTCTGGGATTGCCCTGCAGCAGAGGAGCTGAGTGAGGGAATTGTGCTCTCACACACGTGCGTGCATGCATGTGCTGAAATGAGAATATTTTCAGGTTCAAATTAAATATTTTAAAGTGATTTCCAACCGCAGAAAACAATAGTTCTCTCCTTCCTCTTATCCTCAGAACTTTGGTCAGTTTTCTTTTTACTAGTTTTAATTATTTTACACATTCTTTTTTTTTTTTTTTCTTTTGCTCATCATTGAGTTGGTAGTGCTGACGATTATCTTCCTGAATTTGATCTGAATTATTTGGCGTTTTTTTTTTTCCTACATTTAGATTATCAAGATGAATTTGAAAATTGGCAGTGTCGCTGTATTTTGAAATATTCAAATAACGAAGCAGGAAAGCACCATTTTCTTAAAGCAAGCATTATTTACTTAAAGATAAAGCCAAAAGCAGTACTTTTAAGGATCGTGCCAATGCTGTGTGACTGCCAAACTTGCTTTTTATTAAAAGAGTGGCTGATTCCTCCAAACCAACACAGTGGCCATCAGTCAGCTACAACTACCAGCATTGTATGCTGACAGTTACTGAGGAGTTCTTGTTTTGGAGAATTAATCTCTACTTCTTCAGCTTGCTGCTAGGCAATGCGTTATGGAGGGAGTGTAAGTTTTGGGGTTTCATCTTCTCTGAAACACATCAAGGTTTTACAGTTGCAGGAGATGAACTGAGGCAATGTCCTCAAAGCTGTTGGCTCGCTTCTTCTCACTGACTTGCAGTCTGCTGTTTTCCTGAGCCTACATTTTGGACGGGTCAGTGTATAAGGCCACATAATTGGGCTGCTGGTGAGAGACAGTGTAAATACATGTAGAATAATTGCATCGAGGCCTAGAAGATGTGGAACTGTGGAATGCTTTCTTGCTGGATTTCCAAAGGGGAGTTCACCCTGCTAGGTCAGTTCTGCAGTTAATTGATGCTTTGTGTGTCTGCCTCAAACAAAATTTTCTCTTTTTTTATACCACATAAATAAAGCTTAGGGCTTTTTATTTCTCCACGTGTGACGCTCTGCTGGACAAGTATTAGGAAAGTTATTGTAGTTGTCAAGGAAATGAATCTTATTTCTTGGCCCAAAGTTTTGTTCTCAAGCACAAAATATGAAATGATGCAGAAAGAGAGGCTGTCACGTTTTTGCTGCTGTCCTCTTTTTTTTGGTAGTGGCAGTTTCTTCAGAAATATCCTGATTGAATGTAGGAAATGCTTTGTTTAGATCTACTGATGTGCTTCCTTTCATTAACTCTTGATTTTCTTCCCTTCTTACCGTTCTGAATCACTTTTTCATCTTTTTCAAGCTTTGTTTCTAACACCCTGGTACTGAGTGGGCAGTGTAGTTAATTACAGAATGAATTTATCAAAACAGACACCCTTAGTGAAAGTAAATGTGAAATCTGTACAGTTGTTTAAATATGTGCAGGCATTGTACAGCTGTGATGACAGCTTGACATCTTTGTTGACTTCATTCTCTGTGATGGCATAGCAGCTTCCCTGAGCTGCTGTTGCTTTGCACTGAGCAGCAGTGGATGTGTCCCTGCTGCAAATGGAGGTTACTATGGACAAGTACAGGACAGCCAGCTCTGGAGCAGAACTCCTGACTGTTCTCTGCATTTGAGCTTGGTCTGCCTCCTTTGTGCGTTGTGCCTGGCTGTTCCTGTACACACAAATGATTGTGCCCCCCCACCCCAAACACACACACACACCTTCCCAGTCTGCCACCATACCTAGCTGTGTTTACCTCATTAGTGGCAACAGCAAGAAAGTTGATTGCAGAATGCATGTGCTGTGCAGTGTTAGGCTCCGTTGGCTCAAGTCTCACCAAAATGTGGACACAGGAGCTGTCAGCTGTAGAGATACTGGAAGAACTCTGCTCTGAGGAGAGAAAGCTGCTGAATGAGCTGCTCATGCAGTCCCCTGCTGCTGCTTTTGCTCTCTAGACAGACTCCATCGAAAGAGAACGTTGCAAGTTTGCATGCTGAAATGAAGTTCAGAGCAGAACCGTGCTCTCGCTCTAACTTCTTGGGGGAAACAGTATATTCTATTATATTGCTACTGAGGTTTACTGAGGTTTCCTAGAATTACTCTGGAACATTAGGTTTTTGCATTCTGTGGTTCTGCATCTGAGCTGTGCTTAGCTGTGCATTCAGAATATTTACTCGGGTAACACTGCTTCTGTTCCTGTACCAGTGTTGTGCTGCATGCAGGACTATGGATGTTCATTGTGAGGTTCCATTGTTTGGTGGTGGAAGATGCTAAATGGCCTCTAGGGCATCAACCTTGTCATTTCTGTATCCAAGTAGATTAAAAACAGTACATCTTCTGCATTCTTTCTCTCTCGCTATCTGGTGTATTTCACTTAGGGAAACCTGGTAAATAGAGTTGAAAATGAAATGCAAATACCTTGTCACTGACATCAGAGCCTGTTTGGTTAAGCTCATGAGAAGTACCACGTGTTGCCTGATTTGATGGGATCTCTGTTCACACACCTGACTAACCTTTAAATGCTCTGCTTGATTAACACCAAACATCGGATGGGAAGCTGCATGTGAGCTGGCCCTGTGCCCTCACAGCCCAGAAAGTGAGCTCTATTAGGTTAGATATGAGAAACTTTTTTATAGCGAGGGTGGTGAGGCACTGAATCAGGCTGCCCAGGGATGTGGTTGATGCCCTATCCCTGGAGACTTTCAAGCTCAGGCTGGATCAGGCCCTGGGCAGCCCGACCTAGCTGTGGTGTCTCCGTGCACTGCAGGGGAGTTGGGCTAGATGCCCTTCAGAGGTCCCTTCCAACTCCAAGGATTCTGTGATTCAAGAAAACCTTGAAGAGGAATAAGAAGCTGAAGCAATAAATGACAATTTAGCATCAAAATACAGTCAAAATGCATGACATTTTTCCTTCTACTGCATTGCCTTAACAGAAGTTTTGGGTGTTTTGTTTCCTGAAAAAGCAGTGAAGTTGTCTGCTCTGTAAGTCATAGGAAATGTTCCTAGTTTTGCTTGCTCAGTTTTCTTGCCAGGAAGACACATGGGTTCGTGCGTGTATCTCCGTGACAAATAAAACTTCCATTATTGTTATTTAAAAGTAAATACTGTTACTTTTTTTTTTGTCTTTTTCCTTTAATAGAGCGCTTGTAGTTGTCCACTTCTGGGCACCATGGGCTCCCCAGTGTGCTCAGATGAATGAGGTTATGGCCGCTCTAGCAAAGGAGCACATTCACGTTACGTTTGTGCAGGTAAGTCCTCGAGGCCGGGGAGCTGGAGGTGTTGGGAACAGAGGAGAGCTGCTGCTGTGAAGTATGAATGGCATGTCGCAGGGTCTGAGCACGGTTGGTTTTGAAGGTCTGTTTTGACTTTTTGTTTGAAGACTCGAGTCGAATGTATGAAAAAGATGCATCAAAAATTTGTCAGATAAAAGTTTCTAGTTCTTCTTTCCAAACTTCGTGCTCCATAGACGTCACCTTCATTTTATCTTCGTACTTAAAGGAAAAAAATAGAAGATACCACAATGCAGTGAAGGATGTCTTTCATTAGCTACTTAGCTAACAGATGAGCTTTTAAATTTGTGCCTGCAACGTCTCAATCCTTCCTTTCTGAGTACAGTCATATTTTTACAGCATGATTAGTTTTGATCTGTGGATTTCAGATGAATTTAGAAGCAGTGCCCTTCTGAAACGTGCTACAGGTTTTGTTTGTTCTCATGTTAACAGTTAGCTATATGGATCCTAGAATTCCTATAGATGCCTTTGTTATTTTTCTGCCTAGTACTTCAGATAAAAGGAACAGCGATCTTCATGAAGCTTAAAGGGAAGGCAGTTTATATTTCTGCAGCAGTGATGCTCTGAGGTGGTGGTGGTGTTAGCTCTGTGTGGTTTATACATCAATGAGCTGCTGTATTTTTGTGGCATCACCTGCACATCCTAGAGAGGCTGTGTGGAAGGGAAAACGAAGGAACTTCGGCAGCATGCTGTTTATTTTGAAACAACCTTTTCTTGTTAACGAGTTGCTTCTGTGGTTATGGGGGCAGGGAGTAATGGTGCAGCCAGCTGTGTGTGAGTATTCTGATTTCTCACTGCCTTCAGTGGTTTTTGTTGAAGCCCACTCTCAGTTGGTTCTTCTGTCTGTAAAACCGAAGGATGGAACTATTTTTATAAACGAGCTTCTGAATTAGATCTTCAAATGACTCATTTCCAACACTTGGAAAAGTGGAGATGCATGAGTTTGTGGAAGAGTTGTTCTAGCTTTTAGTAGCCCAGAGCAGAGCGTGCCGTGATGAAATGATCTTCAGAACTGACAGTTAATGCTGGGAGTTTTTAAAATGTAATTCCTCAGTTTAGTTGCTGCCTATCCTTAGATCCTTGCCTTGATTAAAGTGGAAATTGTTTCACGTTGAGGAACAGTTAGAAACAGTCTTTTGAAAAGAAGTACTAAGATGAGCAAGGTATTGAAATGTGGAATAAAATTACGTGGGTGACCCCACCAGAGTGGAAAATAAGTAACTGGGTAAGCAGGCAACTTACCAAAAAGTTACTGTTCTGGATATGTCATTTAATCCCTTGCCACTTAAAAGGCAACAGCTGATTAGAATCTATTTACAGTTTTGAGTTCACAGTTCTGAGTTCACTCCGTTCAGTTGCTTCTGTGTTTAGGAAGTCCCTTAAGAGCCTACTTGGCTAGAGTACATCAAAACGTGCTGTGATGCTCAAACATTGGAAGGTTCACCACCTTGAGTTGAGTGAGAACCGTCAGTAATTTCTAAACTCAGTGAGGACAGCTGGGTGGGCAGGAGCTGTTACTTCTTGCTCCTGAAGTGTCACTGTATGGATTGTGGAATAACCCTGAAAGGATTTTTTTTTTTCTTGATGCTGGAGCACAGGTTTCTCCTTGAAACATATCTATTAGCACTTCTTTTTTCTTTACCATTAACTCTGCAGTTGCTGTAGTGCAAGTGTCTTACACAGTCTCACACTGCAGCTTGTCACTCAAGTATGCTTTTAGCCCATGCATAGCAAATTGCCAATTAAGTCATTAGGAGGTGTATTTTCATGGTGAATTACTACCTTGTACAGTTTCAAGGCATGTCTCTGAAGGCTGAATAAAATTAGAACCAATAATCTAAACAAGCTTTCCACTCAGTGCTCAGTAGCGTTGTAGGAGTTAAAGATGAAATTTAGTAGGCATCAGTAGCTTATTGAAGAAACGCTCCTTCTTGCTTTGTAATTTGCAGGAGGCTGCAAAAGTCAGTCGTGATGTACTGCCCCTTGAAATTAGTCAATAGAGCAAACAGCAAGAATTGCTGTGGGCAGAAAATAAGCACTGTAATCATGACATAACTGGGGTCAATGATTTATGGATTTCAATATAGTAGTAGCTGCATATGATTGAAAATTTACTAGGTCACCAGTGCACCAAAAATTTTCTTTGCAGCCTCCAGGCATCTTTTGAAATGTGCAACAAAATAAAAACCTCTGAACCTGTTTTGACACTGTGGGCTCAGTGGATGACACGCAAGTCAGTCTCATTTAAATGCAAATATGTCACAAACTTCTGCCTCAAATTCCTTTTTAAACGTATAAAGTGTCTCAAAGAACATCTTAGACAGGTTTGACATCCACAATCAGACTTTAAAGAAGACTATGAAAATAAAGCTGTTTTTTGTCTCTCTGTTGCTGTTTTCCAGCTGGAAGCTGAAGCTGTGCCTGAAGTGTCTGAAAAATACGAAATTAGTTCTGTTCCAACGTTCCTATTCTTTAAGGTAAGAGAAGATAGGTTTAAAAGAAAACAAGCTTTTAATGTGTGTGCCTTTGTGCTTTTTATGCTGCTGGAAGAGCAGAAACTTGTTAAGAACTCAGTGAAGAAACATCTGTACGTCTGATCGAACCTATCCAGAGGAATCGGAATCATTTCTGTGTGCATTTTTATGTGCAGTTTTTCAGGGATTTCTTAATGGCTTTGGAATTGTTACAAGTTTTCATGTTAGCTGTCATACTGTTTTAGCGATGTTCCCTTAGCTATAGCATTACAATGCGACAAAAAAAAAAACAAGCAAAAATTCAACAGTCTTTTGGTAGAAATGACAAGTCTATGGGATGTGTTTACCTGTGGTGATAAAACTTAGTATTTCCTTGAAATATTTCCTTAAATATTCTTTTAATAGTAAGCTTTGCTAGCACGAAGAATAGCTAACTGGCAGAACAGTATGGGTCTCGAGTCTGCTGCAACTAAAGATTGGCTACAATATCAATACACTGACCCACTCTGCATCCAAAAACCTGCTTTTTATATGGTGGTTTTACTCTTTTTTTGTGACAGCACACGTTCTGAAGTTAATCCTTTAACTCGAGCCCGTATTTTGGCTTCCTTAGAATTCTCAGAAAGTTGACAGGTTGGATGGTGCACATGCCCCAGAGCTGACCAAGAAAGTGCAGCGCCATGCCTCCAGCACTTCTGTTTCTGCTGGCTCTAATGACAGTGCAAAAGAAGATCTCAATGTGCGTCTGAAGAAGCTCATCAATGCTGCTCCCTGCATGCTGTTTATGAAGGGGTCTCCAAAAGAACCTCGCTGTGGTAAGGATTTTCTGAAGTCCATGTGCAATGTGGCAGTGCTGTTTTTAGGCTGTTTTTAAGATCTGCTCAGTGCTGTGCAGTTATATCCCGATGGTGCCTTGCGTAGTTAGAAGCATTAGTAGAGCTACTGTCATATTGCTTATCTGCAGTGAGAGAATTACTGTGTGTTTGAGTTTTGAGAATGGCATCACGAAGATTAGGTGCTGTCTGAAGGCTGTGTGCAATGCTGTCCTTAAACTGATGTTCAGTCACTGGTTTTTGTGCATCAGTGCACGGGTTAAAATGTCGAATAGTCCAAGTGAATGATTCAATGCAGGTAATAACAAGAAATATCTAACAGAATTACTATTGCCATTTTGGATAAAGAAAGCAAAGCTATGCTAGCTGTTAAAAGTGGAAGACAGTAGAGTGACTCTGCTACAGTGGGAATTTATTCTTAAGCCTAGTTCTATAAACAGTGACCAAGAATTAGAGTACTTGATTCCCAGCTAACTTAAAGTGTTGATCTGTAGGAGAGCAGGCGAACAAACATTAAAAAGCAAGCTTAAGTGCTGTGAAACTGCCATCTTCTCAGGCGTTGTGCAGTGCTGATGCTCTGCCCTGCCTGCCTTTTGGGGACAGGTTTCAGGATAACAGCTTCAGTTTGTTTTAAGTTACCGGTCTGCTTCGAACCCATCAGTCTTTTTCTGCTGATGCCTTAACGGAGTGAATGTTTAGCTTTTAGTTTTTGTGCTGTTGTTTTCACGTATAACTGTTCTGTAAACACTGTACCCCATCTTGGGTAGGGGTGCGAGGGGGGAATCTGCCCCCCAAGAGATATAATAGCAAAAAAAAACCCAACAAACAATGCCAAGGAGCAAAATGCAGTGTGGGAAAATAGCCATTCCTCATCATTTTTCCCCCCGACATTTACTTGAAGTGTAAAGACTGGGAATGACGTGTTCTGGGGATGGTGGCAATATGTTGTAATTATAAAATTATCAAACTGGCAGGGTTGGAGCAACTGGGGGGGGAGGAAAGTTACATTGGCTTATCTCCGTTCTCTCATCAGATTGGTGTAGAGACAGAAATATTGCAATGGCCAAAGTCCTGTGATGTCTGAGGTTGGTTTCCTGTGCTGTGCGTCCTGCAAGGCAGGTTGTACTATGCTGCTGGGCCCAGAAGGTGAAGAAATTCACAAATGTAACAGGAGAATCAGAAAAGAACAAGAAACAGTAACCTCTTACAGGCCAAGCTGCTGGAAATGAGTCCCTGTTTCTGTATGGAAATGAGCAAATATTTACAAAACCAATAAAGAGTTAAGTGAGACTTTCCACACCTGCTGTGGTGAGGGCTCCACACGTGCTGCCTGGATCAGTGGCTCTCCTCTCAGCTCAGGAGCCCACAGAGGCGTGGTTTGAGCTGGTGGCACAGTGCAGGGGTTAGGGGTGTGGTATCAGCTGTGATACATCCTTGTGCTGTGCTGCACTGCTCATCTTCCACACGTGGAAGATCTCGTAATGCTTTTAGTATTAAATTTAGCCAACCAGTTTCAAATGCAGGCATGCCTCTGCGGCGTTTCTTGCACATTCAATTGGACCAAAACCTGAGTACAAAAACTACAATTCTGTGCCAGTACCTAAAAGAAACTGACTTTACACATGCTGTCTGTTTATTTAAATATGGGAAGATGCAAATCGGAGCACGCTGATTTGGTGAAGATAATACAGGTTTGTGCTGTGCGGCCCCTGCTATTTTATGTTGTGTCTGTGTTACAGGATAGCTGTTTATATTTCAGGAGATGTGTGTGTGTAGCACTGTTATTGAAATCCAGGATTGGGTCCGTAGAGTAAATAAGAGTCTTTTCATTAACTTCAGGTAGCATTAGGTCATGACCTGTGCTTGACAGACGAGGGAGCTGAGCAGAGTGGCAACGGCAGTGAATCTACTGCTAGGGCCTATTGGGATGGAATTACAGGGAGAAGCTGACACTGTGTGCATTGGGCAGGAGGAGAACTGCCTGTCTGTCAGATGCTGGTAATTGGAGGGGCTTTAAGTGCAGCTCTTGGTGCCCTTCTTGAGAAGGAAAACTTGTATGTAAAAGTCAGGAATGTTGTTTCTCTTCACTGCATTAACAAGTCCCAGTATCGCTTCAGCAGGATCAGCTTGAGTAGCAGCCCCAGATTTCAAAACTTCCACCTTTATTGTGCAGTTGTGTATTCAGGATTCTGAGAGCTGTGTATGAGCTGATGAAGCTGCAGCTCTGTGTACATACTTGTGTTACGTTACAGTGTAACTACAGGTGCTTGGAAGTTGTGTGTGGTCACAGAAATTATATATTGTTTTCTTCAGGAATTGAAATTCTGTCTTACTCTGAAATAGGTCTGTGAACTGCACTGCAGCTATTGATACATCCTGCGATAACTGCGTGCAGTGGGGCACTGCTCTGATTCCTAGTCATGCATGCATTAGGGGTGCCTGCAGCCTGGCTTATCCAGATGCCTGCTTTGGTTCAGCTGTGTTGGATACGGGTGTGGCAGTGCTGCAGGTGGACCTGCTGTGCTCGTGCTGCTGGGTAAAGAGCTGGTTTCCCAGAGGGCAGTGTGCAGAATGCTGGGCAGATGTTTTAGGCAGGGAGAAAGAGGGCGCTTTGTGGGTTAAAATTGTTGATGGAATATAAATATAACAGAATAAAAGGAGCCACGCCTGCTCAGAGAAGATACTTGTGATGTGTTTGTGTTTGCTACAAAGAATAGACGAGATATCATTGGTGAGCAGGGGGATCCCTATCCAGTGCTGTGATTTCCTCACTGGAAGAGCCAGCTAAGCACAGTGTGTAAAGCAAGGCCGAGTGCTTGCTGGCAGTTGTGTGTGGTTGCTGTGTATTTGTGTCGTTTCATCAGATCCTTTTGGTTTGTGGGAGTACGTGTTTGCTTCATTGATGAAGTGGTTTATTTAGGCTGCTTTTATCACTGCAGTAGCTGGAGTGGCACTTGTGATTTTCCAGATAATTGCTGAAAGTGTTTTGTTTGCAGTTTAATTATTACTTGCGTTGCTTGTGTAGTATTCCTTCAAAAATTCAGCCTAAATATTTTGCTACAAAACTAAAGCTGTTCTGACACTTTGTCCCGAAGCACAATGCTTCCAGACTGCTACCGTAACCCTTCAGAATGAAACGCAGCCAGTCTTTCTAGTTTGCATGTAATTGCCTACAGCTAAAATAAAGCTTCCCCCCGCCCCGTCTCTTACAGTAGAAATGAGTTAATGCATTGGTGATGGAATAACCATCAGCAGTCGGCCTTTAGCTGTTTACTAATGAACTCCCAGATGGGTGAAAAAAAAAAAAATACCATCAGAATCCGTGTTTTACTTGAGGCTGTACATGAACTTAACACTTCAGTTGTAGAAAGAAAAGCAACTTAGATGCTGTACATATAAACACTGCTATTTCATATCTCAATAAATTGCAGATCGTGAAAACTGCAGGAAGCTGTGGTGAAAATCCATATTTCAAAAACTAATAGGTGGTCTTGTGAGCAGACATCAGAGATTGCTCTTGGATGGCCCTCTGATTCTTTTTCCCATTTAAAGCTTCATTATTTCTTTTCTCTTTATTAAAGCCTTTAAGCATTGTCTTTTTTTTTAACACTTGTGTAGAGGTTTTTGTTTGTCTGCGCAGCGTTTGTTGCAGTTCTTTCAGGGAATTGGTGGAATTGCAAGGGCGTTTGACTCTGAAGCAGGATGAGTTGGCAAAGATAGAATGCATCACTGTTTTATGGGCATATTCTAGTGGATCACTCTAGCAAGTCTGATCACATAATCACAGAACTGAAGGGGTTGGAAGGGACCTCCAGAGATCATGGAGTCCAACCCCCTGCCCAAGCAGCTCCCAGCCCAGGTCGCACAGCTCGGTGTCCAGGCTGGTCTGGGTTGTCTCCAGAGAAGGAGATCCACCACCTCTGTGTGCAGCTCCAGTGCTCCATCACTGCACTGGGAAGAAGTTCCCACACACACTGGTGCAGAACTTCCCATGCTTCAGTTTGTGGCCATTTCCCCTCGTCCTATCACCACACACTGTGAGAAGAGTCCGGCCTCGTCCCTTTGCCTCCTGCTCCTCAGATATTGATAGACGTGGATCAGATCCCCTCTGAGTCTTCTTTTCTCAAGGCTGAACAGCCCCAGCTCTCTCAGCCTCTCCTCATAAGGGAGGTGTTCTATGCCCTTTATAATCTTTGTGGCCCTCCACTGGACTCTGTCCAGTTTGTTTTGTACCGGGGAGCCCAGACCTGGACACAGTACTCCAGGTGAGGCCTCACCAGGGCAGAGCAGAGGGGGAGGATCCCCTCACTCGACCTGCTGGCCATGTTCTTAATGCAGCCCAGGATCCCATTGTCCTTCTTGGCCACCAGGGCACACTGCTCATGACCAACCTGTCCAGGACACCCAGGTCCCTCCCCTCAGAGCTTCTCTCCAGCAGCTCATCCCCAGACTGTACTGGTGCATGCAGTTGTTCCTCCCTAGGTGCAAGACTCTGCACTTGCTCCTGTTAAACCTCATCTGGTTCCTCTCTGCCCAGCTCTCCACTCTACTGTGGTGTGAACATCCACAGTACGCTGGGAGACATCTGCTGGGCTGATGTCTTCTGCAGAACACCTGTGCTGTGTATGGGTGGAAGTGTTAAATGGATGATGGTGGCTTTGAGCATCCAATTCTAAGACTTCTTTTCAGATCATTCTGTAAAGAATGGACCTGTTGATGTGAAGGATGCAGCCTGGGTTGTATGACTGGGTGTGAATTTTTATGTTGATTTTCTTTAAGAAGATTTTGATGAATTCTTGAATGCTTGAGAAACAGTAGCAGGTTTGAATCCTGATTCCTGCTTTTTGTCGACTTCGTCTCCTTTTGGTCTACAAGGTAAATAACTGAAAGAAGAAATGACAGATCAAGAAAATGATAAGCAAACAGGAATAAAGTGAAGGCTGCTGGAGATGGTCTTGAGGAGCTTTTCTTTGGGAGCTGGAGGAGGAAGAATAAGGGAATCCATTTAATATTGCTTTAGTTGTATGTTGGAACAACAGTCATGTATATGAAGGTTAATGAGTGGCTTTGCACGTAGTGAAGTTCCTGGCTTACCAAGCCGTCCATGTACTTGGGTTTTGTAATCCCAGTAATAAATACGCTTCTTCCTCCTTTATAATATCTGAGGTTATTAATAGAGCAATGTTTAACACACCACAGTTTGTTGGAAACTATCTGGAAGGACTGCATTATTTTTATTGGATAAAGTGTAATATGGGTATGGGAGTCCTGTGCTTAAAATTCTGTATGATTCTTTTTTGCAGGTTTCAGCAAGCAGATGGTGGAGATACTGAACAGGCATGGTATTTCATTTAGCAGTTTTGATATTTTTTCTGATGAAGAAGTTCGTCAGGGGCTGAAAACATACTCTAATTGGCCAACTTATCCACAGTTGTATGTGGCTGGAGAGCTTATAGGTGGACTTGATATTATCAAGGTTAGAAACTGAGAAATTTCTGGTAATTGGGAGAAGCATAGGTTTTTCTTTTTTTTTTTTTTTTTTTTTTGTTTCACAATTGTTTTTTTCTCCTCCCCTGTCTCCCTAGGAACTGGAGGCTTCTGGAGAACTGGACACAGTCTGTCCGAAGGCGCAGAAGTTAGAGGACAGGTATGATGTATTATCATATTATAATGGCATAAATTTTTGAGGTGTCATCTCTCTTCAGTTTTAGAGTTGTGTACCATCATATACCCTCCACGCAACGTGTTACTTTTTGATTTTATCAGATGATAATCATAGAATCTTAGAATGGTTTAAGTTGGAAAGACTGAAGACTTTAAGGACCATCTAGTTCCAAACTCCTTAACATTGACAGGGGCACCTTTCAATAGATCAGACTGCTCAAGGAGCCAACGTTTTCTTTTAATTACAGCATTCCTTCTATCTTCAGGTTGTTAGTGTATTCTGTTTTTTGTGTAGAAACCATCATTGTCATGGAAGTACTAAGCTGTGCTGTTCTTACAGACTTTGCTTGCAATTATATTTGTGATTTTTTTTTATTATAGTAGGAGTAGGTAGATTTCTTTAAGAATTTATTCTTTAAAGATAACTATGAAAATCCTCTTCTGAGCACACTAATAACTTGGGCTGTCTTTATTTGTTGTAAACTTAATGAAGTTCATGTGTAAAACTCAGGTTTCTCTCCTCATTTTTTCTTGATTGCTCACATCTTTCAGTTCGTGTTTTCTTCCACCTTGGTCATGTGAACACATGCTGCATCAGTAGGAAATGCAGCATCCTGAATCAGATGTAATATCCAGAAACCAATTTGTCCTCCTTTAACCTTCCCATTTGCAGCTTTGCACCTGTTTGAAATTCTGACATGCCCCAGGCACTGCAGCTCCAGACATCTGAGGGGTCGTTCTGTTGGAAAGATGCTAAGATGTGTGGCTTTTTTTTTTTTTTCTAGTTTGTGTGGCTAGTGCTGTTAGGACATGCAAAGTGAGGGTGATTTACCAGGAGGACAGCCTGTGCCTTCAAGGCAAATATGTACGCATAGATTTCCCCAGCTTTGCAAACCACCAGATAAGATTGGTTCTGGTCCTCTCTCCTCATCCCAGCAGAGAACTAATTTAATGCACACCATTTGAGCGTGTGTATGAAGTGCACTTGGACAGTTGAATGGTTTTGAATTACCTTTTCAATTGAAATGTGGTTGAGGTTCACACATAGTTGCTGTAGTAGCGTAGTGTGTAGGTTGCCTCACCAAGACCACGAAAAACTTAACAATTTGCAGCTTAGTTGAGATTAAATTTTAACTAAAAGTTACGTTGTTTCAGTGTTCTTTCTTAAAAATTCATTGTAGAAAACTTGGTGGTAGAATCTGTTTAATGGTCAGTTATATTCCTTTACTCAGTGCTTGGTCTCTTCCCATCATTGAACTGCATCTTCTTTTGAAATCAGCCTGGAAAATGAACCTAAATATCCTAAAAGAGTGTTGTTCCTAAATTTGTTGTTACTTAATACCTGAAGGTCAATCTAGGAATGTAATTCATTGCTGTGAAAGTGAGAAGATTGTTCAGTGTTATTGACCAAAGTTACTGTGCACAATATAAGTGGAAGTGTCCATGGCACTGCTTTAAATGCATTTGATAAATCTGTAAGTTGCTATCTTTCCACTTGGATAATAACTGAGCTGTTTTGTCTTTCTGTTCCCTCCTTCCTGTAGGCTTAAAAGTTTGATAAACAAAGCTCCTGTGATGCTTTTTATGAAGGGAAACAAACAGGTAAGATTACAGAAATATTCTGCAGCACTGAAGAAGCGAGTTGCCTTCTTTTCCTGCTCAGTATAGATCAGTGGTTCTGGGAAGTTATTTATCTTCTAATTTGGTGCTTCAGTACGAAATGGAGCAGCAGTCTGTACTTTACCTGATGGAAATATTTATTGCTAAAATGCTGATTGCATTTTTGCAGACCAGGCCTGAAATTCCCTGGTTATAGTGACATCTGTCAATTGATCTGCAGTGTGGGAATGAGTGGTGGAAGTGTGTGTGTCGTTTTGGTCTGGGCTTATTGATTGTGTTCGCAGATAATGGATTTTCTTCTGATGTTCAGAATGCTGTGGCTAATATCTGTCCTACTTGAGGTGTACTCTTTTACTGCTGCTTGACACTTGAGCTTTGACCAGATGTTTTTTAGGAATTTCCCTCTGACCTAATTGGATTGGATGCCCTATCCTTTTCAATTTCTCTGATTTTTTATTATGCTTTCACAACTGCATTTGAAAGAAAGCTGCCAGATGTTTTCTGGTACTAGAATATAGTGCCACATACTATAAATGATCCGCTGCTAACACGCATGGAATGGTGTATGCCTGGTGACTTTGAGCTGAGATTAATTACCTTGCTCAGTGAAATAAAGGTAGTGATCAAAGAGAGATAACTGTGAACAGTAAGGCTTGAAGTAGTAGCAAATGGCTGTCAACCCAAAGTTCAGTCTGTGTCTTTGTGTTGTGTACTCAAACAAAACAACCATGGGATAAATTGTTCCCTATTGAACAGGAAGATGCTGCAATTCTTCCTGTCCAAATGACTTGCTGGAACCTAGCTTAAACAGCTGTAATCGTAGTTACTGGTTGTATACAGGTGTTTCATTTAGAAGTGGTGGAAGTAGGGGGACTGATCTCATTCACGTGGTTTGCCTTTCCTTTTCATTTTCTCATTTGCTCCCCAGGCCTTCTCGATCTATTTAGAAAAGGTAATTTGTGAGTGTTTTTTCTAAGCTGTTTCATAGCCACTGGAACCTTGTGGGTAATGCTGACTCGCTGAAGCAGTGGTGGTGATGCCATCCAGAGGAGCTTAGGCTGTGGCATGGGTCCAGAGAATCTCATGAGGTTCAGTAAAGCCAAGTGCAATGTCTTGCACCTGGGTCACAGCAACCCCACTATCAATGCAAGTTGGGGGGTGTAAGGATAGAGCACAGCCCTGCCAAAAAGGACCTGGGGGTACTGGTGGCTGGTACCTGGGCATGAAACAGCACTGTGCCCTCACTGCCCTAAAGCCAACTGCATCCTTGGCTGCATCCAAAGCAGCGTGGCCAGCAGGTCAGACTGGACAGCACTCTGAGCACCCTGATTCAGCTGTAGGCATCCCTGTTCATTGCAGGGGGGTTGGGCTAAACACATGCATTTCTTCCCCCTTGTAAAACCCGTCTTGCCTCAAGAACGGAAGAGTTCGTTCAAGTTGCTTGATGTGTTTTGGTTTTGCTTGAGCTACTGATGGAGTACACCAACGAGGGATTCTCTGGAGTAAATCTGGAATGCCTAGGAAGTGATGGACATTCTTTGTCCTTGTAATGTCAATGTAAAGAGTTTGCAGGACACAGTTTGAATTATTAGTTGTAAGTGGGAGGTGCTGTATGTGCAGCTGAGAAGTTGTGAGCCTGTAGGATTCTGCTGTCTTCACAATGGTAGAGTGAAGGGAGAGGTAAGTCTCCAAACAATGCTTTATAAAAGCAAACAGTTGTTCCTGTAACTTTGTGTTGTTGAACATTTAATAACCAAACCCAACTAGTTTCCAACCCCACAACCTGGAAAATGGGTTCACCTTGTATCACTCCACAACCAGGGAAGGTGCCTAATATTCTCCACGTTTTCATCTACCTCAGAGGATATGAAGAAAGAAATGGTCAGTACTGGTTGAAGCTTAGAGGGTAAAGAAAGCAAAAATGGGATTGGTGGTACTGCTCGTTCAGTAAGGTTTCGTTAGCAACAGATTTATAGCAGCTATAGTGTAACTTGAGCTGGAATTTGGTGGATCAAATATAGCAGAAGTGTTTTAACGTGGTTTTCTTTTGCCTTCTAGACTGCAAAATGTGGATTCAGCAGGCAAATTGTTGAAATCATAAATAATACCGGGTACGTAAAGTTTGAGTTTATTTGGAAGCTAGTTCTGTTTTAACAGGAAAATAGCAGTAGAAAATTTCTCAGGGTGTTGTTGATGTGTTCAGAAGTATCCCTGTGTAAATCCAATAGTACATCGCTACTATTTCGTTTGACACGAAGTCAAATGTGGGCAGGTGTTATTGCACTGCTTCACAATGCTTGCCTTGTTCTGATTAAACAGATTATTGCAGCATGGCATTATTTTATTTTACCTTTGCTGTTGACATTAAAGAAGTCCTTCCAGTCTGATAAGCAGCTCTTCTAAGAAGTCCCTCTCAGTCAGTTTTCTTAATCTTGGAGCTTTTCACATAGCCTCAGTTTTCTTCTTCAAAGCAGTTCTTTCTGCAGTGAGAGATGAGTATCTTCTTCATTTGAACGAACTCACATTTCACGTGTACTGCTAGTTTGAGGTTAAACAGTTGTCTCAATAACTAGGTGTTAGAATGAGGTTTTCCTTTTTCTTTTTAGATAACAGACAACTAGAAAACTGTATATAATGCACAGTGTAGAAGATGTCTTTATTCAAATAGCCATTCCTTGTCATTAACCCTATCCAGCTGAAGGAGTCTGTGTACTTTCCAGTTATTGGAGAGACCTCATAGTACAGATCAACCAGAGCCCAGATTTACATTGACTTTGTTCATTTATTTATTTGGCACGTAATACAGTAAGTAACCATAGCTGGAGGATTCCTCAGTAAAAACTTGTGGAAGTTGTGGTTTTTTAAGCTAATAGTGAACAGAAATGCTTTGAGCACCTTTGGTCAGTTAGAGCTTAAAGCACACAGCTTTGTTTTGCCGCACACAGTGCTGTTATCCGTGCACTGCGAGGAGCTGGCTGTGAACCCAGGCTTTCTTTATGTTAGTTTTCATGTCTGAGGAGCTGACTTTTTCCCCTCCTGTTACAATCTTTTCTTTTTTCCCTCCTTCTAGCGTTGATTATGAGACATTTGACATTCTGGAGGATGAAGAGGTAATTATTTCCATCATTGTGGAATTCATGGATACTTTTTCTGAAGGTGAAGTTTGCGTTTAAATTTGTTGTTTCTTAGGTGCGGCAAGGATTAAAAACCTACTCAAACTGGCCAACGTATCCTCAGCTATACGTGAAAGGGGAACTTGTTGGAGGGCTGGATATTGTTAAGGTACGAATGGGAGAACCTTGAGATGTAGATTTACCACTTGTTTAACACTGTGAAAATGTTTTCTGCCCATAACGTGCCGAAATTTGTGCGTAGTCCCCGTGATCTTGGAACTGAATGGCTTGGTTGCTTTCACTGTGACTTCCATTAGCTCAACATACACTTGAAAGGAGCTCTAAATCTCTACCATTCTCATATGCCAAGATTTAGCAGTGAAATGTATTTTCTTGACAGCAGTCAATTACTGTTACTGTAAAGACCATTTTTACCCCGTAGGTGTATTTTTACAGGTTTCTCTTCTTTGTTTTACTTCTGACATTGCTTTTCTCAAATAAGGCGGGTGAGACATTTTTTCCGAGCAAACAGTCTCATTCCTAGAAAAAAGTAAAGTTTATTGTAGTTGTTTGAACAGGCCCTGAAGCAGCAAAAATAGATCTGCATCTGTTACTGTGGTTTTTGATTTTTGTAACAGCAGCCACAGTGTTCTAAAGCCCAAATACTCTTGAGCCCATTCTTGTCTGAATGCTTTATAGCCAATTCCTCAGACGTTGCAACTCCTGGGAAGATACAATCAATAAATCTCATTTAGTTCTAAAAATACTGGTATTACTTAAATTATATAGATTACTTTAATTTTATTTATTTAACAAGTGTGTGGGTGATTTCAGTGATCAGTAAGTGTAGTCTTGGGCATTGCAGAGATGCTGCAGAGTACTTGTCTCTCTGGTGTTTAAATGCAAGTTGTCTATTTGCGTTGCTGGTTCCCAGTAAATTGTATGGGTAGATGAATGTTGTCAGCCCTTTAAAATGCCTCCTATTATATAGCATATTATGAAGTAAAATGGAGATAGAGCTGTTTCTCTTGAGATTTGGGAAAAGAATGCATACTCCACAGTATATGTTATTTTAAAACCATTTCCTGGCTTTCTCTGTCTGATGAGTTAAAGCCTTACAGTTTGAATTAAACCACTAAGATAATGTGGACACGTCCCTCTCAGTTATAACTCGCAAATCTCTGCCTTGTTAGTTCCTGGCACACGCTGTAACAAGATCTGCCAGTGCATGGGAGTTCTTTTATTTTGTGGGAAGCACTTTTGAGTGTAAAATTTTGTCTGTGCTTCGATGTATCTGGAGGGGCACATGCCAGGGGATTTACCTGGTAACGCTGATAACAATTAGTTATTTTGAAGACCTGTCTTTTCCCTAAATAAGTTTCCTATTTTACTCACTAGATTCAAAATAGAAATTAAAGCAGACGTTACGAACTGGAAAGTGTTGGTCTAGAGGGACCTCTAGTGGGTCAGCTGGTTCATCCCCTTAACACTGAATTCATCTGTAAGCAGTCCCTGCTGAAATCGTGTTAGTGTGAGCACCAAATGCATATAGAGACTAATTGCTGGGTGTATTTCTTCACAGGAACTGAAAGAGAACGACGAATTGTTGCCTGTTCTGAAGGGAGAAAATTAACGTCCAAGGGCAGCAGTGGGAGCTGAAGTACTTTGAACAATTACTCACTTATAGATTCTATTGGAGCAGTGTATGACTTAACCCTGTGGAGCCAATCAGAAGTGAATAAAGGCTTATGTACTCTGTGTATGTCACAAGACCCTGCTACCTGTGGAAGTGTGTGCTTCCACTGAAGATACAAACGTGTCAAGGTCTTCAAATTCAATTAAAAGATAATGCTGAAGGAGTTTGGGGTTTTTATTATGCTTCCTAATGTATTCATTGCATCTGGATCTATAAGAATTGAGCAGTGACAGCGTTATCTATTGCACTGTCATGCAATTATCTATTGCCTACTGTCGTGGGCTAAGTTGCATCTTTTTTGGGCTTGGCTGTCATTAGGCAAATATTAATGGGAGTGCCTCTGGTATGGAGCTTAATAATTTTCTGTCCCTGCTAATAATTGTTTTCACGTCTAGTGAGCGAGAAGAATGCTGCTGAATTTAATCCAATGCATCATTAGGAAGTTGTTATTAATGGCTTTCAGCTGTGTACATGCATCTTCATTATCTAAGCAGGTACAGTAATTGTTAATCGCAGATATTAGACCCATTTTCACCCAGTTTTTGGACACGATGAGATTTCAGAGGAAGCGAGCTGATAAGCAGACAGATGAGGCCGGGCTTCGTGTGTGCTGTCAGTGGCACGTCTGCACAGAGGTTTGCTTTCTGGGCTACAACTGCTGCAGTGTAACGGATTGTGTTAGCACATAAATCCTTCGGTGTGCAGAGGTTTAGATTTCTGTTAATCTTTCTTTCAGGATCTGGAACAGAAATACAAAGAGCTCGTACGGCACGCTGACCTTCACCTGCTACAGCATGAGGATGCTTTCAGGTGCACCTATGGAAAAATAAAGCACAGCAGCAGCAAAAATCAAAACACAACGTTCCTCGTTGTGCTGCGGATAGAGGGTATTTCCCTTCAAGGGAAACACCTGCTTGCAGGCTGAGACCCAGCCTCTGTACTGAGGCTGTTGAGCTGTTTGTTTCAAGGCATGGCTTTGTCTGTGAAATAAGGCGTATTTCTGGTTAGCTACATACAGACTGCTCTGAACTGCTGTGAAATGCCACTGTGAGCTGTTCTATACGCATAAAGACAGGGAAGGTATTCTTTGAGAGCTCTGGGATGTGAAGAAGAGCAAGCTTAGCTCTGCTTCTAAAACCCAGCAGTGGGCTGGGCTGGGTCTGAACCTCCTCGGGTGTAACTGTGGAGATCCTCACTGCTTTTTGTGTTGGCTGTGCTTGCAGAGAACACCTGGTGCTTGTGGCCAGAAATGCTTCCGGACGGTTGCTCCCCTGTTTGAGAGGTCAGGACTGAAGGCAGAGCTGCTTTACACGATGTGCCTGGAACCAGGGATCCCTGACAAGTTAGGTGTGAGTTTTGTTGCTCAGTGTCTAGATCCATGGGATTTAGACTCAGTCCCAAACTGCAAGCAATTGATTACAAGTGTTTAATTTTGCTGTTAACTCCCTTTGGGCTGGATGGTGGTGTAGGTCTCTTCCAACTTTGGTGATTCCGCGGTAGGATTAAGTTCAGGAACTGTTTTAAAAGTGCACGTTATAAATTTTAAGCCCTTTTTAATAAATAAATGATAACAGAATGAGACGTTTGCCCAGGTGGGGAAAGACAACTGATTTTTCAGAGTGAACCGCAAATGCATCTGGGCAGCTGCCAGTAATTACTTCATTGAAGCGTGATCAAACTTGCTTTATTAAGGACAGCAACCACAGCAAAACAGCCACAAAGGAGCATCACTGTGGTCACAGTAGGGGTTGGAAGCTTTACCTAAACCAAGACTTTGGTTACCCAAACAGAGTTTGTTCTCCTGTGCTGCTTCAAAGGCCGGAGGTAACGTTTTGTGAGTGCCACTTGTTCTCCTAACCTCTTGGCAGTGCTAAATAGTTGCTAGTTACCGAAGTTCAGGTTTTAAACACGGGGTGTTGTTGTTAGTTGGAGCCACGTGTCTTCTCGCTCGGTACAAGCTGATGGCAGGCGTGTTTGTGGGCTCTGCTGTGCCGTAGCTGTAGCTGTGGTTGGGTTTGCGTGGGGATGGAGCCGCAGTGCTGCCGCCTGCCGCGATGTGTGGGTGCAGGCTGCCTCTCGCTGGTGGGAAGGGGCTCACTGCAGGATGCTGCCTGCAGGGTGCAGCCTCAGCTCCCTCCTGGCTCACGGGGGAAGGTGGGAAATGTGGATCAGATGTGCTTGGGAACTACTCCAGCCCGAAGCCTTAATTTGTGCTCTGCTGGGGAGCGTGGCTCGCACGCTGCTGCCGTGCAGGGATGCAACCTGAGTCCAGATGTGACTTGAAATGACACGGTAGTGAAGCGTTATAGTGAGAAGTGTAGGTGAACAGAGCACGGGATGGGGCTTCTCTTGCTTTGCGTGGCCCGAGGGGGAGTTGGAAATACACGAGCATTGGTCAAAGCCTTCAGGAGGTCCGAGGAGAAATTTGGTGTGCTTAACAGTTTTAATTAGGGGAGTCCTAAGTGATCAGGGAGCTATGACAGCGTACCGTGTGCCGACAGGAGCCAGAGTCACAGTTAACGCTGGAAATGCCCTTTGAGATCCGTGAGCCCACCCACCCCACTCTGCCCACAGCTCTGACCCCCCCACTCCAGTGACAGGGACTCCCCACCGCTGTGCGGCCGTGCCAGCGCCTGTCTGGAGGAGAAATCCTTCCCAGCATCCAACCTGAGAAGTGCTGGGTTTGATGGGACGGAACACGGCGAGTGAAGCCCTGCCCCCGAGTGGGGCGTTCGCGGCTGTGGGGGCCGTGCCCGCAGCCCGTGCACTGCGGCCGCCGTCCGCCAGAGGGCGCCGCTGCGCTGCGTTTCTCCTAGTCCTCGCTCGAGGCGCTCCCATGGGTGGCTGCCCGCGGAGGTGCCGTCCTGCTGTGGGTCGGGGACCTCTCCTCGCCCGGCTCGGGCTCCCAGGGCACGGCCACGGGCACCTCCAGGGATGGGGCAGCGCGGCTCCGGGCAGTGCCAGGACCTCACCGCCTCTGGGTGGAGGATTTCTTCCTGGCGCTCAGCCTGCGTTAGTGTCAGCTCATTCACCCTAAAAAAAAAAAAAATCCAAAACTGTCGCTTTCAGGTGGCTGTTGCTCTCCCCCTCCTGGTGCTGGAAGAGACCCCGCTGCAGTGGGGCACAGAGAAGTGGGAGCAGGGAGAGGTGAGCCAGGGGCAGCTGCGGGGCTGGGGGTGATGGGATGGAAATTGAGGGAGGGGTTGGGAGTGGTGTCCTCTGCCGAGCCCCCAGAGAGGGGTTCCCCACACCCCCAGTGTGGCCTGGGTGAGAATTAATGGTGTGACGTGGGTGTCAGGATCTGGCCCTCAGCAATGTGGTTGGAAAACAGACTTCTTCCTTTTCTTTCAAATTTGTTTATTGATGTATTCAATTATTATGGACCCCTCGTTCATTAGGAACTGCTGTGTTGTATGTTAGTGATGTGACATCCAGGTTCAAGGTACAAAATCCACTGCTTCCCATCTCTGGGTGGAGATGTGACCCCCAGCACCCCGCAGGCACTGGGCAGAGGAGACTGAGGGAGCGGGGAGGGAACTCAATCTCTGGCATCACCGTGCTTCCCCAGCCTGCTGCAAACACTGGCACCGCTCCCACCTGGGAAAGAGCTGCAGTTTGCTCATCTGTTGCGTTACTGAACGCGATGGTTGCTGTTTGTGCACCGTTTCCCCCCATGCACCTCCAGGCGGAGCCATCCGCGCAGCGGAGGAGCAGGAGGAGCTCCTTGAGACACCCTGAGGAGAGCGATGCTGGCAGTGAGGGCATCGTTTCAGGAGAAAACACGGTGGGGAGTTCCTCTGCACGCCGCCGGAAAGCCAAAACGATGCGGTGCTCCCTTCGAGTGGGAGATATCCCAGCCCTGCGGTGCGCTGTGGCTGCGTGCACAGCTCGGGTTCAGGAGGGCTGTGTTGGTCCTCGGGACCAGAAGTTTGCCTGCAGTTTTCAGCCCCCTCAGGATCCCTGGGGGTTAATGCCCGGTTCTGTGAATATCCATACTCACTGTTTCCATCTCGTGCTCGGCGCAGCAGTTCCCAGTGCACCTACTGGAGTGATGTCAGGTTAGTGACAAAATACGGATGAATGGTCAGCCTTCCTATCCCTGCGTGCAGGGACAGGCTTTGGGTTCTTCCATTCGTGCACGGAGGAACATGCTTCTTTGTTTAGGAAATGGCTGTGTCCTGCAGCCCCTGCTCACAACCCACCCCAAGCCCTAGGGCTATGGCTCCAGTTCTGCGAAGTAGTGAATGAGTTTCAAACAACAAAACCACCCTCGGGACAGTCGTTCTGTCCTTCCACAAGAAGGAAATTCCCAGCAGGATTTTCGTTTCCTGTGCATCTCCATCAGTGACCACGGCTTTGCCCCCTGCCCACCCTCACAGCCCCGCAGCTGGGAAGCAGCTCCCCTCGTTTCCAGGTGTATGGGAACTGTTGGATCACGGCCTGAAACACTGATGGATCACCTGAAGTGAGCACTGAGTCAGCTGCAGAGCACAGGTGAAGGCAGTTCATTTGTGTGACCAGAAGGGGTGCAGTCTGACCCCATCTCTCCCACACCCCATTTGAGTGCTGACCCCACAGGAGATTGCTCCTTTGGAGTTTCCTTCTGCGAGCCTGGGACGTGGGTGAGCATTTTCCTTTATTTTGATTGTCTCTTTCCATCACAATAATCTTTCTAACTATATCATCTGTAAAATATCTCAGCTACAATGCTATCTAGGGTTATTCATTCTGTTAACCATACACCAGGTGAGCACTGCTTTCATGTGCTGCTGCCTTTGTCAGTGCCCTTTTAAAAGATTACCGCTGCCAGTGGAAGAAGTGATCTGTCAGAGCTGACATTCATCCTCTCTCCTCTAAATTGCTATCTCGTCCTGCTTTGGCTGTGTCTGTAGCAAGGTAAGGAGGTATTAGTGGAGTCAGTGCTGGGCTTTCTTTATCTTTTTATTGAAGCCACTGTTACCTGTGATTCTGGTAGCGATAGGGAGTGTGCTAATAAAGAAAATATTGACGTCTACATCTCGATACTGATAATGCCCTGGGGCACAGCAACAGCACGCTGTACTTGTGGAGCTGATTCTGGCGTGCTCTTGGGGGGAGATGATGTGCCCCCAGGCTGGAAGCAACCTGAGGCATCTGGGTTTGTCATTCTGGGGCTTCCACTGGAAGTCCTGCACTGTCCCTGTGCCTGGAGGTGCCCGAGGCCTTGGGAGGTACAGCCTGAGCTGGTGGGGTCACCCAGCCCATGGGCTGATGGGTGAGGAGGTGCTTCTTTGAATGCTTTTTGTCTTTAGGTTTTTCTTTTAATCACAAACAATCACAAACTCACAGAATGGTTTGGGTTGAAAGGGACCTCAAAGAGCATCCAGTGCTAAGCCCAGCTGCGAGCTGCTGGCTGGCTGCTACTGGGGTGCTAGCTCGGGCTGCACCAGGGATGGGCAGCTCCAGGGATGGGCACAGTCAGCATTGCTGGGACAGCGTGGGTTTTCCTTCACGCTGTCTGGAGCTGTGTGATTTCTTGCAGGATGCATGGCCGCTTCTCCTATGCAGTGCCAAAACCTGGCCGTCCCTGGCTCCCTCAGACATCCTGCTGCCTTCGTGGATCAGCACTGGGTGCACATCACTGCCCACAGTGAGCTGAAAATGTGCTGCCAGGTGCCGTGCTGTCCCCTGCTTCTCGCAGGCTGCTAATAACCACACTGAGAAACAGAAGCCCGAAGAGTGCTCCCCGGGGCACTGTGCCATTAACCTTTCTTCATGCTGGGAATTGGCCATTTATTTCTATTCTCTTTCCTATCTCTCAACTTGTTTTAATCCGTGACAAGACGTGATCGTTCACCCGGTGCTAACCGTGTTCCCTTTACAGCCTCCAGGTAGGCTGGGACTTAATCACGTGCCTTTGGGTACATGAACAAATAGTACCTCCCTGCCCTATCTGCTACATCTCTTTCACCCTGTGAAAGGCTCCCAATAGGCAGAGAAGGTGCACATCACTGTCACTGTTATTTTGGGGTATTGCTGCGTTCTGGAAGTGCCAACAAAGTGCTGCTTTTAAAGCACTGATGAAGAAAGCGTCCCCTTCTCGCTTGTTGTTTTGCATGCCCGTGGTTAAACTGTCTCATGGTCATCATATACATCACACAAAACACTCAGCTGCTGTGTGTGCCACCTACGTCTGCTGGAGCCCCACAGGTTCTGTTTGCAGCCTGTCCAGAGAGAGCAGTGCAGCTTCTGAGAGGTCTGGACCCATCCTGTGGCGGGTGGGATGGGTCAGTCTGGAAGAGGAAGCTGCTCTGGGAGACGTCACTGCTCTCTACAGTGACCTGAAAGGAGGCTGCAGTGATGGGTGGCACTGAAGGGACATGGTTGGTGGGAGTGGTGGGATGGGTTGGGCTCGTGCTTGGCGATCTTAGAGTGCTCTTCCAACCTTAATACTTTCTGGTTCAGCACAGGAGCACCGTGGACAATAGTGGTCCTGGGTTGCCTCAGCAGGAACAAGAACATGGCCAAATCATTCACGAGAATCTGGGATGGTGTCACCCTGATTCTGGCTTTCCCACCCCAGCGTTCAGTTTGCTCCGAGGTAAGCAGCGTGCAGAAAGCCTTCTGCTGGGGCTTGTGCCAGGATGGGAGGCGTGGAGGTGCGTTGTGCTTCCATTGCTCCCCTTGGGCACAGCTGAGAGACGCTGCAGTTACGCTGACGCGTGGCAGGGTGAATATTCATCCCGTGCCTGGTGCTGAGGAGATGTGGCAGTGCTGGAAACTCCAGAGGTGAGCACGCCAATGAGATGGTTCTGTGTCTTTCCTTCTGAAACCCAGATGTTTTGTGGGACGTATGAAACTGTATTTATTGGCTGTGAGTTTAAACAGAATGAGAAACCTGATTTATTGGCTGTTCACTGAATTTAACCTCAGACCTCACAAATAATTGAAACAGAATTTAATGGAAGCCCCATCGTAGATTGAACTATCTTTTCACAGTAAAACTGATAAAAACAATAAGAAAACTACTTGGGCAAAGAACCTACTTGGTTACCATCCTCAGCCGGCCAATGTCACCTCCTCATCCACATCTCCTGAAATCCCTCAGCCCCAGAGGTTTCTATGCTACTCACACTAATGGCCGTGCTTTCAAACTCTTGTCATCTACTTTTATATGGATTTTTAATTGATCAGCTTCCTCTGGATTATAAAACGTTATTGGGCTCTTTACATCACTCATCTTCTCGGAGCTTTTTATGTGCATCTCCTTCAGTGAATCAGTCTGAAATTGCCTAAAAGCAGATCCTGATGGCTGTCTCACTAATGCTCATCTTCAGAGACTTTTATCTTCTGCTTGAGCTTTTTAGTGTCAGCTTATGTATGCTTCTTGTCCACCATGGGCAGAGCATCCTCGTCAGCTGTTGGCACTTTCGGTCTGGCCTGTTCCTGCCCCATGTCCCTGTGATATGGGGTGCTTCATTTTGTTTGTTAGCCTTTGCACTATGCTTTAAGTTGATGTATTTGGAAGCTCTGCACCTTCCTGGATGGGATTTGTGTTGTGTTTTATCCCTCTGTGTGCTCCTCCAGCATCACTGCATGCAGGCTGGAAAAGCCCTTTGAGACCCTCACCCCCACTGTGCCCACATACCTGAAGGTCTGAACTCCTCCAGGGATGGGGACTCCAGCACCGGGCACTCTCTGCAGAAGGCATTTCTCCTAATGCCCCAGCTGTCCCAGCAGTACGCAGTCTGTTTGAGGTACAGGTTGGGGTTACAGCATGGAAAAGAGACCAGCTAGCACCAAACCATCAGCTTGCACGTGTTAATTACCTATATTTCACCGTGCAGGTGGGGCTGGGCTGTCATTGGTGTGCACATGGCACCATGCACGGTGCTGCTGGGGCTGTGCTCTCGCTCGTTGCTCCTTCTCCTGAGCACTCAGCCTTCATCCCTCTGTGCAGAGAACAGAGCTGAGTGCTTGCGGATAATTGAAAAATAAATAATGGGAGTAATTAGTCCATTATTTGCAAAATTGTTGTCAACGTGTTAATTATTAAGCAGCATCTATATTGCATAGTGTGCCTTTGGTTAATGTGGCAGTGGTTATTAAAATACATTAATGATTCCCAGAAAGTTCACGGAGATGCTGCAGATGCCGTCACTCAGCTCCGTCTGTACTCACGGTGTCTGCACACTTTGCAGTGAGGTGTGTGTGTGTGTGCGCTTCTCCAAGCACCACTCTTAACGTGTCACCCAATGCACGTCGAAGGACAAAAGCTGGGATGACAGTTAAATGTATTTTTGTTTTACCCCACAGTGCGAGGATCGTAACGATGGAAGGCTGCACGGGAAGAGGCTCATCTGGTTTAACTGGAGCATTATTTGAGAGTGTGGTCCTAGGAACTGGGACTCGGATGGGTGACTTCGTGCTGAGGAATAACCACCCACATCAGTGGAAGCGTGTGATTGACTCGGATTGCTGCCGTGCTTCAGAATTTACATAATTACATCAAAATTGAGATGACAGAATCACGGAAGCATTAATGCTGGAGAAGCCCTCTGAGACCCCCCAACCCCACCCACCCCCCACTGCCCACATCCCTCAGTGCCACATCCCCGTGGGATGGGGACTCCCCAGCGCTGTGCAGCTGTGCCAACCTGGGAGTGAAAGAGGAGGGGGTGTGCCGTGCACTCAGCTGGCTGGCAGTTTGGCACTGTGTGCCTTCAGGTACGTGAGCGACGGCGGAGCTGCGTAGGGCTCATGGTGGTGAGGTGTGGCCAGGCTGCGGTGCTCCTGCTGCTGACTGCTGTCTTACAGCTGCTCGGTTCCTCCTCGGTGCTGGCAGGAGGAAGCTTTGGGCTGAGGCTTGCCCTGCTTGGAGCAGGAGCAACATCTGCCCTGGTCCTGCTCCCCCAGCAGTGAGAGGTCCCTGCTGGGCAGCAGTGAGTGCACCCACTGATGGATAAAGGTGCTTTTATTCTCCTTGCTAAGGATAGTGTTGTGTTGTGTTCCCTTCCTAGCTCACAGCCTGCTTCTGGGGTGGTGGGGAGAGGATGTCTGGGTTTTGCCGTTGTCTTTGACCACAGACAGCGTTGGTTGGGTGCTCGGGTGAGTTACACCTGGTGCTTCTGTTCAGCAGAATCAAAACAGCCGATTCCTTATTCTGTCCTGGAAATAGAAACCAGTTATGGAGCTGTATTACTCTCTCCCCTGGGAACAGACATATGCATCCTCTCGTGACACAGAGCAGCCTTGCCCTGCTGGTGTCCAGTCCTGGCCCACACAGCACTCTGCCCCCTGTGCTGAGACTCCAGCAGGCTTTCACCATAAAGCCCCAGAGCTTCATCAGAGGATTATTATGAAGTATGCAAGTAGTATCATTAAGGATGTCATAATACCTGATTAGACTATGGATTTAGAGATGGAGCAGCATTATGCAAAGATACAATGTAACTGGGTTAATAACAATCAACTGATTAATGTAGTACATCTCGTTCAGGCCTAAAGGAGAATAGGCTGAGATGATTAGTGCGGGACGAATAGGCAGAAGTGCACAAAGCAGGATGCACGTGATAGGGCTGAATAAGGGAGGGGGAATTGGATCAGAGTGCCAAAACTCAGAGGTGCTGGAAGGAGAAGCAGTGCTGGGAGGAGCCTGGTGTGGTGGTTCTGGGCATGGTTGTTTTACCTGTGCTTACAGCAGCAGTAGTAAATGATAAAACAAAGCTAGAAAAGAAAAACAGAACAGCCAGCCAACCCCCAAGGTGTTTCCTTGTATGTTTCCCAGCGAGCTGTAGCAGCTCCTCGTCTTCTGGATGTGAGGTAGCAGTGATGCTGCTCTGCAAAGCAGGGAGCTGACTTGCCCACCTATTGCCTGCTGGTGATGAAAGGCATGAGAAGAAGCCCTCCAAAAGTCATGTTTTTTAAGGTGCTGTGGGTGACAGAGCTTCGAGGTACAATAGCATAACCGAGACTCCATCAGATGGATGGATAAGAGATGCATATTAGGAGGCTTAACTTGCAATAATAAATGAAAAGCAAAGCACAGTAAAAGAAAGGAAGGCGAGTTGTATAGCTTCTTAAAATGTGAACAGAACTTGAGGTCTTATGTTGCCTTAAAGAACAGAGCCCCAGCCACCTGTGGGGAGGATGTAAAGGAGTGCCTGCGTGTACGTGTGCTGGGGGGGGAAGCAGACAGATACAAGCCAAAAGTGGAAGCGCTTTCATAAGGGAAAGAGGAAATAGACTTCATCTGAGATGTGAAATAAAATATTACTGCGATGCGGGTCGGCTCTGCAGGTCCCCTCCAGTGCCACGCGCTCTGCGGTTTGAGCACGGACAGCCCGAGCCCCATCTCTGCTGTCAGTTCCTATCTTCAAAGGCATTAGAAAGAAAATTGAGCCAGCTATATTTAGCCAGGCTTGAAAACCACCTGTTTTTTTTTTTTTTTTTTTTCTCCCTTTCTGTACTGCATTTGTAGCCTGCTCGGGTCAGATGCTTGAGGGGCAGCCCTGACTGTTTCCTTTTATTTTTGCTCTGTAGGAATGCAGCCTTGCTCTGCCTGGCTGTGTACAGCTCGTGCCTCCCCCTTGCTGAGGGGCCTGGCCCGACGGCTGCCTGTTTTTCCTGCAGAGAAGGGCTCAGACCTCTTCCACTTTGCAGGGGTGGGCATGAAAAGCAACTAGTTTCCAGTTGCAAGCAATGCAGTACAACAAAGGGCAATCCTGATCTCTTCGTGTCTGGACCTGGTACAGGTGCAAAGTAATTGTATCGTGCATTGGAGTAGTTACCAAGGAGTAGTTTTACCACCGACTGCGGAAGGGCTGTGAGTTCTTCTCTGTGTCTGCGGTCCCATGTGAACAGAGGTGGTGGCAGTGGTGGGAGCACAGCTCCCAGGGGTTGGCTTCTCCTCTCACCAGTGCCCGGCCCCAGCCTTCCTGGATTTCATCTCTGTTTCGTATTATCTTCCCATCTTCTTTTCTTGGATGGAGGGGTGTGCCATCGTGTCTAAGACTGCTCGCAGTTAGTAGAAGACAGGGAAATTTAATTAACTTTCTCCTAACTGGATGGATCTTCCTTTCGTGGCTTATCTTCCTCCTTTTGCCTTGCACTCCTGTCATTTCATAAATCACGAAGCCTTTCTGTAATTCTTTTCAACTTAGCGAGCGCACTCCACGTGTTCTTTGGTTACATATAATTCTGCTCATTTCACATCTCCCGGGGCTTTTGTAGCGGAATACAAGACACCATTAGGAGTCATCTGTCTTCTTTTTCCAACACAAAGCCAAGCAGATCTGATTTGAGAGGTAGACTAATGCACAGTTTCTTATTTAGAAGAAAGCCGTACTGTGGGAACAAAACAGGTTATCTATGGTGGCTGTGATTCATAGAGCTGACAAATGAATAATTGATCTCTTGGGCTGAGGACGTGTGACCGGACCTCGTTGGGGTGAGGTCAGAGAGGTTGGCAGCGGAGAGAGGACTTTCATTTGTCTGATAGCCACAGAGATTTAATTGCAGCCCTCTTTATTCTTCCTTTCTGCTCACAGGCACTATCTAAGAAAATAGGAAAGTTGCTGTCGAACTGCTGTCCCTTAATTGGTGTGGGGGATTGTGTGGCTTCCGAGCTGAGGGAAAGGGACACAGACAGCTGCAGGGGATGCTGAGATCCATGCACAGTCGTGTTTCATTCGTGACTGGTTTGTGAGCTCCCCTTGGAGGCTGGTGGAGGTCATACAGTCATATCTGAGACCTTCAGCCCACCCCGCCGTGCCCACTGCCCACGTCCCTCGGTGCCACATCCCCATGGGTCTGAACACCCCCAGGGATGGGGTACTCCTCACCCCTGTTCAGCTCTCTGGAGGAGATGCTTTCCCTAATCCCCAACCTAAACATCCCCAGGGGTGTTAGGGGAAAGGCACTTTACTCACCTGAGAAGGGCAGGGTAACATGGACCATGGGTGTACCCACCTGCGCTCGCGTCCTCCTCCTGCCCACGAGGGGAAGCTCAGGAGGGGCTGCAGGAGGACTGGGTGTGCCTGTAACACCTGTGGGTCGGATAAGGCAGGAATGGAAACAGGAGCAAGCTGTGTATGAGCTGCATCAGATCACTGTGAGGCCAAGTGCAGGTTAGGATGCAGGTGAATGGGTCTTCAATGTAGGGCCACTAAGCTGAGCTACTGGACCTGAGCTGCTGGCGTTCTGGCAATGCAGGTACCCTTTTTCCCCCTCCCCCACAATTAAGTTTTATGAACTTCGAAGCAGAACAATTGTTCAAACAAAACGTGGGAGAAAGGGCTGAGATGTGTGATCCGTGCGCATCTCAAAGGCCACAGGGAGTCACTCTGGATGCACTGTAGATCACGGCACACGCAGTTTTTGGGAAGAAGTGCTGTGTGTGGGGGGAGGAGATTCAGCACCCGTTGTTTACGATGGGTGGAGAGAGCTCTCCGGGAGCAGTGCATGTAATTAGGTCTCCTGCAGAGCACAGAGTGAACCTCTAACGGTGTGATTTTTCTGCAGTCCCTCTGAAGGGCAGGTTGATCAGACGTGCAGCCAGTCTGGTTGTTCCTTTGTACAACGCTATCTTTCCTTCACAAAATTCCTACAAAGGAAACTGATCAGTCACTTATTTCTCTTTCTGTCGTGCGGCCTTCAATCTTCTCTCACTTCTTTTGCCTCTTTTTATTCTCTCTTTGCAAATACGCACTGCGCAGCAGCCAGAGATTGCAGCATCCAAGCAGCAGAGCAATGGGAAAGAAGAAAATCTTCCCAGTTCCCAATTTTTTTTTTTTTAATCTGCACTGGTTTTGAGTGCCTTCCCCTGAAGCCTTAATGTTGCCCACATCAGAGGAGCTGCCGCTGCTGTTTGTGCATCCTGTGCTGTGTCCTAGTTAACAGCGGACTCACCTTCATCAAAGAGGTTTGCAAGTGATTTCCTGAGCTGGTGTATGCACTTAATATTCAGCTTCCTGCTTTGATAATGCACCGAGTAATCCTGGAGAACACTGTAATAGTAAAGGTAGCTTTGAGCATCCATACCCAGTGCATGGTACAGCCTTTGCTGTGGTGCTGATCAGTGCAGTGCCCCAACAGAAGCTGCCTCTCAACACCATGGTGTGCTAGGAGTACTCTGATGCGTGTTAGAAAAGGAAGTGAAAAAGCAAGAAGATGAAAACCGAGTGGTTTCCTATCGATTATTTACCCCTCTCAGGGCCTGGGATATGTTGCATTATGCAGATGCCAAAGTGCTTGGGTGAGAATTTGGTCTGCAGCAAGATCACTTGGTGCTGGGAGGTAATGCGGTGGCATAATTCCTGAGCATGTGATCAGTTATGGTATATGTTGAAAAGCTGCTGTTCCTTCTTGGAATAGGAGCAAATGAAGTTTGATTCATAGGTCTGTGGGTGGTGTCAAGATGTGCTCAGCAAAGAACTTTGGAAATATGGCTATGACGGGCAGATGAGGTTGGGGATCTCTTGTATTCTTCAAAGTGAGGTTATGTATTAATTTAAAATGTTCCAAAGGCTTATTAAAAAAATAAATAAAACTAAAAGAAGGACCCATAGCAAAGCTGAGGGAGCTGAGTGCAGTACTTGGCAGCTGGTCCCTGAGCCAGCTCGGTGTCCTCAGCATGTCATGGAACATGTGTGGCTGAGACAGGTACTTGTCCCTAATGCACTGATGGTATTAACACAAAGCACACCAGCAGCTCTCGCTGCCTCTGAGCTATTTTGCAGAGAGCTGATGCTGATGAGCAGAACGTCTCCTCGTGCCTGGCTGGTGAGAACAGGATCCTGCTCTGTACGTGGCTGAATTCTGTGCAACGGCAGCATCTTGATTCAGTCATAACTCTTTGTACGTAAAAACATCAAAACCACCCTCAGAACGCACAGCGTTATTTCTCGTGTGTGTGAAATCACTTTCCATTTGCTTTAGACTCTGTGGGACTGGGTCACCGCCAGGGATGAATCGCTCAGTTGGATGAATTCACTCAAGGAGGAAGGCTTGAATGGAGGAGTTAAGTTGGAGCTGACAGTGTTGCTGGCCAGCAGCTTTGCTCGAATCTCTGGGGAGAAAAGCAATCGTAGAGAAAGCAGCAATGGAATTAATTCTCAGTGAATGAGAGGACTGGGGTTTAGGGACTCTTCTCCTGGTAGGTGCAAGCAAGGGACTAAAATTGTGTTACTGGTGCTGGAGACACCTCCTGTGTTGGCCAACGCTAATAGTTGACCTTGGTAGAGCTGATCAGGGGTTTGGATGTGTCTGTCACTCAGGACTGGGTTGTCCAGGCTCCTTATAATGGCTTGGCTTAAGTTTAGTGAGAACAATTGGTGATAGGTGGGCGGGTTGGACTGCATGATCTTGTAGGTCTTTTCCAACCTTGGGGATTCTTTGATTCTATGAAATGAAAGGGTACTTCCATACAGAGAATGTCTTACTGCCCAGTGCACGTGAGGTCAACAGGACGTGTGTAATGGTTGGGAGTAATTGTCAGTGACGTGAGTAAGTCACAGAGAGTGAAGGCTTTTAATGAGCAGTTCCTGTGACAGAGAAATGCGTGTGGTCCCTTCTGTGGGGTGCTGACATGGAGGAACACCGCCAGCTGTGGCACTAACTGCCCATACTGATACTCTGTGACAGCTGAACGTCAGCTGGGCTGCTCTGGAAATGAGTCCTCTCCTAAAAGAAGGTGGGGTGACCTTGGGGAACCTCCATTAGAAATTTCTTCTGGACATCTTTCTCCTTTAAGAGCCAAGCAGGAGTGTTATTCAGAATGTAATCGTAGCTGATTGTGCAGCTCTTGCTGAAACTGGGAGTGCTTAAATAAGTATTCAACTAATGATCATTGTTTCTTAATTGTCAAGAAAGCTTACTGAAGGGATATTTAAGTACTGTAGTAATTCATCCCTTAATTTAGTTAGCCAGGCATTTGTAAAACCAAGTCATACATCACAGGGGGTTATGATAATACAGGTATTATGATAAAAAGGAATAAAGAAGTACAAAAGATGAATAGGAAGATGAAAATGCCCACGGAATGAACAGACCTGGAGGATACTTTGTGTCGTTGTGCATGCTGCTGTTACAGCAGTAATTAAACATGTCCTTCCCATCCAGTCCATTTCATATGATGCTCTTTCTTCCCTTACATCTCCTTAAATATTTTATAGGTATTCATTCATTACAATTTTCTCCAAACCATTTTGAAAACACAAGCATCATTCCGTGAAGGTTTTTAACCTGCAGTGCTCCCTGAGTCCTGAGCCTTTTATTTCCTGTGGCACTACAGCTGCCTCTGCAATATTTACCTTGATCCCTGCCAGACCTGGCTTTGGAATATGCTGTTGACTGTGGCAAAGCTTTGATGGCCTTCTGTCTGTTTTTTCCCCCTAATGTTTGCCATGTCCACTGAGTTTTATGTATATACGTTGTGTCATGAGCGTGGATCTGGAGGAAAAGACACCAGTGGATCGTGTGTTGACCTAGCTGTGTACTAATGAAATGTTTGTAGCAGTAGCAAAATGGAAAAATAACTTTTTGCATGAAGCGAAAACTAACGTCTTCTAAAGCTTTTTACTTAGTTCTAAATAATGGAGGTCTGCAAGGGTAGTGCTCTGCCCTACCACAGAGCCAAGCACTCTGGAGCTGCTGACACGTACTGTGTGAGCTGCCAGGGGCATGTGGGAAGGCTCCAAAGCCACAGAATGAATCACTGACTTGCAGGCAGTCCCTTTACTTCCAGAAAGCTTGCCCTGCCCATCCTCCAGCTCACTGCAACCTCCTTCATTGCGTTGGACAGTGCCCAGCTGACTTCTGGCTTTTTTTTTTTTTGCTACAGGTATGGTTTCTGGGCTTCAAGATCCTTTAAGTTACTAAAGATGCTATTAGTAGGGGTTGTCTTTGCACGTACAGAAGGATGCTTGGGGGAATCAGTTTTTAACAAGCCTTTGGGAAGTGAGTAAGTTGGCAGTAGCACTAAGGAAGTTCCTTGCAAGTCTTGGAGTGCTTTTGGAGGAGAGTATTTACTTGAGCCAGCAACTGTTAGCAATGGACTTACCTTCAAATTGACGCATGTTACCTCGCTCTTGTATACTACTTAGATATTTAGCAAAGAAAGCAATCTTATTTGTCCCGTGCTGTTGGCCTGGCCTTGCTGTGTGTAGCTGACCAGAAGAGTCAGCACAGCTCTGGACTCCATTTGAAATGCTGTATCTTGTAGCTATTCAAATCAGACGTATGCAAACACCTAATGAAGCACTCTGAGCAGCCAGTGGAGCATTCTGAACATCCACTCGACCATGTCTTTTTCTCCTGGTTGCAAACTTAAATTGCTGTTATTGATTTTTCTGTTCCTGGTTAGCATATTAAAGTACAATTCCTTTCTAACTATATATATTTTTTATCGCAGTGTGCCCTTTGAGAGACTTTTCTGCATAATATTGAAATGCTTTTCTTCTGGTCAAGTACTGTGTTTTAAATTAATACCTCTGTTATTTCCCCCAGCTGAGCTACTGGTGTTGCTAGAGAATGAAAACATTAATTTCCAGAGTAGCAGTTTTCTCCTTGGTGCTGGGGCAGTCTTGGGGTGTTAAAAGCCTAAGCTGGTTCTTTCTGTTTTGAAAGCTGTTGACGTAGATGAAGAAGATAAATTGCAGCTGATATTTCTCACTCTGCTGGCAGCCACAGAGGCTGTAACATCACCTGTCCTGCAGGGGGTGCAGCTGGTGCCTCTGGGGAGGAACAACTCAGGACAGGCCATGGTCCTCCAGGAGCAGCCTACCTGCATATCCCATGGGTTATCTGCCCAGCTAATTAGGAAAGTACATCAGTCATCATTATTATTCGCTACGGAGTGACTTACAAAATACAAATCAAGTGCAAGAAATACATCCATTTCCTAAACCACAGTGTTTTCTTTCTATTTAGAGATACATACCATAAAAACCACAGAAGTGTTCTCCCTAACGTCAGGGAGAACAAGTAGTTTCTAAGTGCTCTGTGGTTATTTTTTACTTCTGTTTTTAATCAGATACAAGTTTCTTTTTTTCTTTAACACAGAAAGTGGGGATGTAAGGACAAGATGTGCTTTTTGAAGTCAGCATGTCTTCTCCGGCAACTTTTGCTACAAGTTGAAGTAGTCTCTGCTGGGATTCATTGACTGAAAGGTGTGGCTACCTGCAATGAATCTTGGAGAAAATCCCATGGGACAGGAGAGTCCCGTGTGCCTTCTGTTTATGAGGTCACTACTGTGCAGCATCCCGTGCCTGGAGAAGCAGCCGAGGTGTGTACAGATGGGATGGCACTCTGGGATGCAGTTGGCTGTAATCACAAGATTCCAGCCCCAGCCAACCCCTGATCCTGTGAGAGGTGACAACCCTTCGTGAGAGCAGTGGGTGCTGTGCTCTCAGGTGGTAACTTGGCTGTGTAGTCACTGCTTTCTGGCTAGCCCTGATGGCTCACAGAGGGAAGAGGGAAACCAACTGCTGTGTTTCTGGCCAGCAGACCTGCGGGTTCAGAAAGCAGAGTCAGTGGCGAGCAGCTCACTCGTGCCAGGGAGCACAAAGAGCTGATGAGTGGCAGTTGGAATGCTTTTCAGTAAGAGGGTTTTTCAAGAGGTTTGCTCATTCCACCTCAAGTTGCAATAGGTGTGACTTGAGATGTGATGGTCTTACCCAGCTGTTATCCCAAAGATGGGGAAACAAAGCCTGGAATTACTGGAAAATCATAAGTAGGAAACAGAACCAAGGCGAGGGCGGGAGGAGAGCTCACCTGAGGCTGTCCTTCCCAAAGCTGTTTTCTCTTCAGGATGCTGATGAAAAACATTGTATTTCATTTCAATTTCCCTTTTAGATCCTTTGGCCAAACTCTTACACATCTCCTGCTGCTTTTTGTGCAGGGAGCTGAGCAATTCCTTCCGTAACTCTGAGCATGGGAAGGGAGAGAGAAATATGGGCTGAACTTACTGTCGTCTCTCCTAAAAGCTTTTCATTGTAGCTAAAATGTGTGATAATGGTACCCAGAACTATCATTGTGGTTAATTAAAGGTCTGTTACATTTTATAATGGGAGGGTATTATTTTTCTGGGGTTGATAGCATGGCAATAAAACGTTGCTTTAGGCAAAATCTTGGTATTCAAGGTCACAATTCAGAAGTAATTTTAAAATTGAAGAGAAAACCCCAAACCAGTGTACAGTTCCTGTTATTTCTGTGTTGAGGAAGTACAGAGGGGAATGATTTAGGTTTGGAAAAAAAAAAAAAAGGAGTAGCAGAGTGTGTGTGCTGCTGGAATGCTGAGTACTGACTCTGTGGAAGGAGATGCCTTCAGCTCCGTGAGGACAGATCTGCTGAGGGAAATCTGAGCTTACTTTGTACTGAAGATGAATTTTGTCGAGGTAGCATGGGATGCTGTTGGTGTGAAGACATAAACAAATGATGGAAGAATATTTGAATTGTAATGTCTTTGGGCACGCTCATGCCATCTTTCAAGCATGGAGAGTGTACACCATGGGTGGATACCTTTGTCCCCTGGCAAAAACACCCCACGTGTAGCTGGAGGGGGGGGTGGGTGTGTTAATTGGCCCCAAATCTTTGCACCCTTCCATGTCTGCATCTCTGGGTGTGGGGGTGAGGGGACACTGCTGCTCACTAGCTGGGGCTGCTCCTTGATGTGGGCACTGCTGGTGGGCTGTGGCACATTGTGACTCCGTGCTGTAGATGCTGCAAAATGTTTAGGAGATTTGACAGAGAACGTATCAGCCGATGCCTTTCATCCCCTGTTCCATCACCTGTGGGATGCACTCTGCTGTGGCTGAGGTTGTTACTTGCTATTTCTGCTGTTGGAGGAGAGAGGTGTGATGTACCACGCCCCAGAACTACAAACTCTTGAGGAGAACTGATTGCTATGAGCTATAGCAAAGTTTGTTTGCGTGGGAGACCGCAGGAGGTGGGAATTTCCATTTGGGAGATGGGAGGGGTGCAGCACAGAAGGATGATGGCAGGTGCAGCTCTTGGTGCAGAGGTGAAGAGGAGGGGGTGTGTTGTGCCACTGATGGATCCCCCAGGGCCACGTTGGGGTGGCTTTGAATTGAGGAGCAGAGTTTAATTCTGAAGTTCTTGGAAGAAAGTAAATTTGAACACGACATGCTTGCTATCAGCTGCAAAAGGGACAGGAGGAAAGCTCCAGTCTTCCTGAGAATTTCAGCTGAGTGAAATAGAGAATTGCAGAAATAATTCTTTGCTCAGTGGTGCCTTTTATATTTAAGTCTTAGTTCTAGGTCAGAACAATGAGGGCGGTGTGACAGAGGAGCTGCTGGCTCACTCTTCCCCACCGTGGCACCTGGGGATGCTCTGAAGTTGCTAACACTGGGATTGAGAGGCAGCACGTGGTTTCAGTGAGATCTGGGAATTAGAAATCGGAGCTCAGACTCTGTCCAGCGATCTTCAGCAAAACATGGAGATAATTGGATATTAGAGGCAGTGAAACCACAGCAGTTTTTACCTTTCTGGGAAAGCATAAATGGTGTCTTGTGAGCTCTGCTCGTGGCAGAGCTGCTTGGTACCCCAGCAGCCTCCTGCACTGCCCTGCTCTCATTGTGATGGTGCCAGCTGCAGCTCAGGCCTCTCTCAAAGGATCCCACTATGTTTGGAAATTAGATAATGAGAAAGAAATGAATAAACAGAGATCTTTGGCTACCACAGGATGCTACCATGCTTCTAAGGAAACCCTGTTGCTCTTCCATTCTTCAGGGTCACCCACGTGTAAGGGTCTCACAAAAGACGTGGTGCCCTGGTCCTTACAGTAAGGCATGCACAGTAACAATAATGAGGAATTATCTCATTTCCCAATTTCTCCTCACAAATCACAGAACTGTATGTACACACGAGAGGAAAATGCAAGTCATGCACTTGCATGGCAGACTGCACAATCAGAAGTGGAATCTGCCTGCTCCTATTACAGGAGAAAACAAGAGGACTGTGAAATTCGTGTTATTTCAATGAAAACACCAGAGCTGTGAGTCAACAGAAGTTAAACCTTAAAGAAATGGGATTTCTGTCAGAGATGTTTTTAGCCCTGTAGCTATTCTCTAAGTGAAATCAGCAGAAATGTAGAATGTGTAAGGAGGTTCTGGTTGTAATTGGGAAAAATTACACTGAGGTTAAGAATAAGCCAACTGGAAAAACATTTTCCTCCATGTTCTTACTGTGTGCATTGCTTAAAATAATCCATACCACGAGATGGTAACTCCTAAATTTTTTTTAAATACCAATTATTTTGGATGATCTTCAAAAATGTAAATCAGCTGTTGATTGTACCGAACTCTCTCTTGAGGAGGAAAAAAAACCTTGATCTATACTCTTCAATATCCTGCCTCGTCTCTGAGGGCTCCCCGTGTATGCAAAGAGAGATGAAGGCACCGCTGTAATGTGGCTTTTTACAAATGAGATTGAAACCAAGGCGTATTTAAACCTACCCAACTGGCACAAATAGAAATACATAGCTCTAATGTATCTCTAATACATACTTTTTATAATGGAGATGAGACTACAGCGGGAGCTGCATTAACAAAATCGGATGTAACCCTGGTAGAGCCATCCGAAACAAAAGCCTGCCCCCATCTCTCAGCACCGCTATTGCCAGAACCTTTCCTGCTCAAATTCAGTCTTTCTTGAAGCCAGAGTAACCCTGAATGGAATAACTGTTCCTTTTTGATATGAGGGTTTGTAAGAGAGAGTGAGATGTGGAGATAATTGTGTATGCCTCTGACCTCTGGGGTGGTTTTAAAATGTAGGAGTTCTGGGGCTGAATTGGGCATTTAATGGGATATTTATCTCCCTTAGAAAAGTTTTTGATAGAAACCTCTAAGTTGTAATAGTCTGCAATCATAAGATTGCTTCCCTACCCGTGAAAAGGTATTCTTATTTTTCTGCTTGCTTTTTCTCTACAGGGATCTGTTTTCTAGGGTAAACCATTCCTAATTTTAGGAGAACATGCAGAAGTAGCTGGTATCTTCCCAGCAGCAGCAATCAATCTGAGACCATGCTGCCCATCCGGCCCACGGGCTCTCAGCCTGGAACATGGCCCTTCTCATGGTGGTAGGGAGCTCAGTGTGGGCCCAGGGGCTCGCAGGGTTCACACCATGAAGCTCGTGTTTTGGAGGGTGTCTGTCCTGCTGGGGGAGCCTCCTCCTCCCTGGGGGTGTTGCAGAGCAGTTGGGTCACACTGTTGGCTGTGAGTTCAAGAACCTGGAAAAACATAGGGGTTGACTGTTGTTCTGTTCCTATTTCCCCCCCTATAATAGTTAGTTAATTTTTTTTTTCCCCCAACCTACTGTGCTTATCCCTTTTCCAGGCGGTTCCTTCTGCTGATGCTGTGTCATCTCAAGGACAGCAGTGCCAGCGGAGCGGGGAGGGGTACAAGGAGTGTTTGAGAGCTTTCCATACTCCTATGAGCTTCCTTGGATCAGACCCCAGATCTTGCACCTTTATCCTGGCATGGGTGAGGCCAGGAGCCCTTGCTTCATGGAATGGTCTGAGTTGGAAGGGAGCTGTAAAGGCCACCTGGTGCCACCCGCTGCACTGAGCAGGGGCACCCACAGCTCATCAGTGCTCAGAGCCCATCCCTGCCCTGGGCTGTCTGCAGGGACCACCCCCACCTCTGTGTGCAGCTGGAACCGTGCCTCACTGCCCTCATTGTAACACACTTTTTCCCTATAGCCAGTCTAAACTTCTCCTCTTTCAGTTTGGAAACAGCTCTCCTTCTCCATCACAACAGCCCCTGGCTGTGAGTCTGTCCCCTTCTTTCTTTCAGCCCCTTCAGGTACATCCCACTGGCAGAACTGTCTCACAGTTGTACCACTGGTGGTATTAATGACCCTCCATGGATACACAGATGTGACACAGGACACCTGAGTCACCATCCAAGAACTTCCCTTTCTTTTTTAACAAGAACCAGCCTGGCATTCTGCAGCCTGGCATTTTCCTCAGCTTCCACGATGCTGTTGGTACTGATGCCATTGGCAGACAATTCTGAGGGCTGTTTGAGCACTGTGATAACCCCATTCCGTGTTCCTCCTCCAGGTCTGGGATCTGCTGTTAACTGCCACACACATAGCAGTGGTGCCACTGCATGGATGGAGGGGGACAGCCCTCCCCCACATGGTGCTCCAGAGCAAGATGTGCCATGGATCTGTGTAAGTCCTGGTGCATGCAGCTGTTCAAGCTGTGAAAGTGAGAATATCCCGAAAAATCTGTCACTGTCTGCCCAGCAAAGGGCTCCTGCATTGGAGTATTGATGCTGATGGACTTCTTACAAGTGGTGGCTTTAGAGGGGTGATTAATCTCAGCTTTCAGACTAGCAGCTGAACTCTGTGAGCACCTACATTAATCTCCCTACTAAAAGCATCACGTAAGAAATCCGCTTTAGCATCACAACAGCCTTTTTTCATTTTGGTCTGGAAACTTCAGCAGAGGCACTCGGAAAAGTTATGGCAACGAATGTATTTCTGTCTGAAGGAGCTGCTCTGCTCAGGGGCAATCAGTGCTCTGCAGGGAGTGTGAATGTCTGCATAATGCACTTGTGCATATATAAAAACACTCTTGAGCAGTAGAGGTGCTCCGAAGCAGCCTGAGAAGTGCTCAGTTTGCTTTCAGCAGGTAGCACGCATTCATAAATGCACCCAGAAGTAGATCTGCATTTCTGCCTGCATGGCCATCAATACTAAATTACAGTGGTGGTTGCTTGAGGTTGTGTAAACTAACCTGAATAATAGCTGTTACATCACAGAACTATTACCAAACCCAGGACTCAGCAGTAACAAAAAGTTCGGAACGACATCAGAAATGAATCTGACCTGAGGAGCTCACAGGGCACGGTGCAGCCCTGCAGGTGCGGCTGGGTTCGTTTCAGATCCCCGCTTTTGTGTTTCTGGAGGTTGCAGTTTTGTCCCCTCTGTCTAATTGCTCACAAAGATTTCCTTTCTCTTTTCCAGCTATTTTTTTTTTTTCCTCAACGTCTGCTTTCTGGTGCTCTGATCCCAAATGGGTTCAGCCTCCAGTACAGAAGGCTCTGAATCCCCTTGGCTGTGCCTCTTTATAGCTCATGAGCTCCCTATCATTAAAAAAAAATAGGTATGCAAACATTCCATATCAGTGAGGGTTTTTTTTAAACTCGGTGTTGCCTGTGCCTGTGATTTCCTGAGCATCCTCTAGGTGTTTCTTAAATTTTTTATTTTCCTCCCTTTCTGTTTCACCACAGATGCCTGGGGGTAGAATGGTGATTCAGCCTCCAATTTACCTGATTCATCATGCTAAGTCCACTGACAAAATATGCTTGTCTTAAATCCTATAGCACTGTGGAGACAATTTGTTTTGGAGCCAGAATGTATTATGGCTGCTAGGGCTTCTTACCATTTTGAGACTGCATCTACAATTGCATGCATTTCTTTTTTTTTTTTTTTTTTTCTTTCTATTTTTTTCTTGTTGTTCTGGAGGAACAGTCCTGGCAGTCTTCCTTTCTTTTTCCCCTCTTCCTTTCCCCTTGATTTAAGGATCTTTATTTCATCAAGCAGCGTTCCTGTCCTTTCTGAAGCTCCATGTTGTTTCACCCTCAGGCTTAAGAATCAAAGTCTTTTAAATGTCAGTTGTGTTACTTCCTGAATTATTATTATATTACTATTTTAGATGCACCAAACTGAACTTCCATTCTTTGTAGAAAAGTGATGTCCTGCCTTAACTTTCCTGGCATAGCTTTTCTATGAAACAGACTGGTTATATTTAGGGGAGGCTGGTGGGTGAGCGTTTTGGGACAGAAGTGCACTGTGTCTTTAGGTAGCCTTGGGATGCACATCTCCAGAAAATCCTTTGGCACTCAAGAATTGTCTGTAGCAGTGGCTGTGGGCTGCAGGCATTTATTTGGGTGGCAGGAGCAGATCCAGGTCTGCAGTCATTTGTTTGGCATCAGCGCTATGTTTGGAGAAGGGTTGAGTGGTTTTGTGTGGGTTCTTGTGGTGCTGGCGTCCCAACAGACCGAAGCCTTTTTGCTTTTGTTCTCGTTGCTGTCACAGGCTGAGCTTAGAATGTATTTGCAGGTTGGACTAAGTAAGTTCAAAAGCCACGTGCCTTCATTCTTTAGAACAGAACTACAGTGAAAACTTTGCCCTTAATGAAATAAGGTAGCATTTAGCCATTACGAATTTATGGGCAACTTTAATATGATACTCTCCAGCGCCTTATGGCAGTTTTCATTTCCCTGTAGCAATGGCCTGCTCATTAACCATGATTACTCCTTGTGCTTTGCTGACCTCCACACCTTAGAAGATTACCTCGGTGCTGGCTGCTGCCTCGAGCAGTGCACAGTCCCTGTGCTGCCCTGTTGGCAGGGCACAGGCATATTTGGATCCTTGTGGTGCGTGGGCAGTCCTTGCTGTCCCTCTTCCCTCTCTGTCACCCTTCATTAAACTGTGATTAATGCATCTTTGGAAGAAACGTGTTGCTTTATACAGCGATTCTCACATGGTACTGGTCCTTTTTTCTCTGGGGAAAACGTCTGGGGGGGATGCTGTGTGATTCTGTGTGCTGGTGCTTTTGGCACTCCATCTGCTTGCTGCTCAGGGCCTGCCTGCCAGCAGTACTAGATTTCCTGGCAGTCACTAGATTTCCCAGTTTTCTTGCAAAAAATAACCCAATCAAGAGCTCGCCATTTGAAACATTGCCCCCATTAGAGCAAGACAGTACACTAATTTCTTGTTCCAGATAATAGTGCTGCACAGGTCATCTTTGCCCTGTTGAAGAGAGAGGTTTCAAATGTGCTTTCCAGGTCTGAATTTCCTTTTGATCCTAAAGGAGTATTTTATCTGATGAGCTGTGACTCGCAGGGCGCGCTCCATTCTCAGCCCTGAACATGTCACTGATTTGCTGGACAGGGCTGATAACGCAGCACTGAGCCCTGCAGTAACCTGAAAAGAAAAGTCAGTGATGTCAGACGTCTCTCAGGTTGCTCCTATCGAGTGATATCTAAAATCCTTTGAAGAGCTGCGTGTCCCTGTTCCCCTACTCGAAGTTTTGAGGAGAGAGGTGCAAGGATGCAGAGGTTGCCTGGATTTGCCCAGGCTGTCAGTGTTTAGCAGTTAATAATTACACTGCCTTCTTTTTTTTTTTTTCCTCTCATTAGATTGCTGTGAGATTTGTCTGGAAAATAAATAACCTTATTTTGAGAGTAGCAAAGAAAAGAACAGTTTCTGCTACCAAAACGATACAGCTCTAGTTGCAGCGGGCTCGTAAGACTGTCAGGAACTCTGGTGCTAAAAAGCTATTAGGTTAATCCCAACATAAAGACTCTGCTGCACAAAGCAGACTCGTGTCTGATCCTGTGAGGACTGCTGTTAGCTTGTTGACTGTGGAGAAACCTCTGTGGGAGTTTTTACTGAACCATGAGGATGCTTGGGAGTACTTTTGTGTCTTTTAAACACCGGTGTGCTTGTGGACAAGGTGATGATAAAGTCTCTGTGTTTATACACAAAATATTTTGGGTATAAAACTGTTAAGAACTGTAGTTCTGAAGAAACAAAGGAACTTTAAAGCTGAAAGTCTGGGATGTGCCTCCTGACTCCAGCATGGCCTGCCTGGTGCTAGGAGCACCTGAAATGGGGCAGGAATTGGAGGAAGCAAAGCTTTTCAAATAGGGAAATGTATTCTGAGACTGGGAGAGTACTTCTGGACACGGTATGGATTCGGCTCAGTGTCACCGTGCTTTGATCCAGACACTGAGTGGTCATCCTGTGGGCTTCATTGCCCTCAGGTTGATAACGACAAGAAACGTTGGCCATGCAACTCTGTGAGCTGTGCAACTGTGATGGCATCTCTTCTGAAGTGAGTTCTTCCGGACTCACTTCAGTTAGCCCAGAACCCAGCCAAGGAGCAGGGGAACGGGCTGAAATAAGGCAGCTGGAAGCAGGCAGAAGTTGCCTGAAGTCTTCCAAAGTGCATACTGCACTTCTTGAGCCAGTCTGGCTGTGCCAACGTGGCCTTTCTACGTAGGCTTGGAATGAAAATGGCAGTGTGCCGTGGTACTTCAGCAGCCAGTACTCTCAGCAGATGCAGTTTTCAACCAACAGGTGATGGGGCTGTTTTGTTTGTTCGTTTTTAATACCAGAAAACTTTGAAAATGTATCCTTCCTTCTGTCCTTCAGTGCACAAAACATTGACTTTTCTTTGCCGCCTTTGGGCAGTGGCAGTTCGAGTATGGTGTGTCAATGTGACATGGAAAACAGGAGCAGTATTTCTCCTCAGACATGCATTTATCTCTGAAGTGCTCTAAATTAAACACAAGTACTTGTTTGAAAGCTTATCTGCTTGTGCGTCAGCTGTTCCCTCACACTGTTTTTTTTTTTTTTTTTTGTATGTTTCTCCACTGGATTCTAAACCACAGGAAAACTCTATTTTGTTCTCTGAACGTTTGTTTTTGTGATGCTTTCCCAAAATTGTAGCATCTTCCAGGCTGGAAAAGGGACCTTCAGGATCACCAAGTCCAATCAGAATGCTCTGTGAGAGGTGCCTGAACGTCCAAATAAACGGTACTGCATAGTTCTTCCCTTTTCTCAAAGAGTTCTTCCCTTTTCTCAAAGAATTCTACCAAATCTATTCTTTGCAGAACCTGCATTATTATATCCTTACTGTATAAATTATTCTCATTATGTAAATCAAGTTTTCTATTTTTTTCCCTGACCTAAAATAAAATTGGTTAATCTAATCCCTGCAGTGACAATTTAAGCTCTTGGGTTCTTTCCTATTTTTCTTCTTCAAGAAAGGTCCATGGTAGCTCCAAACCTGCCACTTAGTTTGTACTTCAGCATCAGAAAGGGAAGCCACAAATAACAGCTTCAGATTCATGTTTTCATTGGCTCTTTGCCTGCCCGAGAAGACTTGCTTTTTCATTATTATTTACTTTATGGTTTATTTTTTACATTTCAAACAATAGAGAGGTGTGTGATTAATGAAGAACTACTTAACCCTATGCTGCTAAAATGTGTTTCCTAAGTGTCAGTACGCTCTTGTCCTCTTCTTTTGTATGTCTCCAGCTGACTTGTATTGAACAGAGTGTTCAGGCTGAGCCTGCTCTGGGCCTCTGTGATATTGATGTTCCTGTGCTATGAGGAATGATGATCTATTGCTGAGTTAAAGATGCCTCTGCCCCTGAATACATTCTACATCTCAAAGATTGTTACTTCCTCATCTATTTGTGTAAAATGTACCCAAACAAATCATGAATGTGTGTGTATGTACATATGTTGACTATATACTCATACATATTTCCATGTTATGGTGCTTGGTGTTTGGCTTAACATGGCCCAGTTAACACCATGGTGTTGGTGGTAGGGTAGGGTTTCTTTGGGTTGCACTGGGAAAGGAGTGTTTATACCAAACTTCCTTCCTGGACGTGAGCACTTGGTTATTCTTCTGCTTTGAGCAATATGAACGATGTTAGATTATTGTTTATGCCTTGATTATTTTTCTTTATAATAATTATATCACAGCTCATAAATAAACACAGATTATTTATTTCTCCTCGGAAGTACTCAATATGAAAGGATGAAGCTTTCAGGACCTTTTATAAACAATGTGTCAGGCGTGAAGTTAATAGAGTTCAGATCCGTTGCTTCACAGATAACTCTGAAAAACAAAAGAACTGTCTTAAAAGGCAAAGAAATATTGCTGCAGATAGGAGTAGCTGCGTTCTGAGCCAGCCTGTTCTCAGCTCTTTATAAATGGGCTGCTGCTCCTACCCCGTGTGAACAGCAGCACCGCAGTGTCTTTAGTAGTGATAGTAATGTGATTATCTTTTGGCACTGCCTTGCTTCTCATTCTAATTAACTCTCCTCTAATGATGGGCCTGTTAGGTGTGAGGGAATCATAGTGTGGGAGCAGAAAACAGCGACTGGCCGGTTGTGGTTGGGCAATGCCATGAGTGCCACCAGGGCAGAGGCGTTCCTTCTGCCCGGCCCCGTGCTGCAGGAGCAGCTGCTCCCAGCTGCCACTCCCCTTCCCATGGAAACAAATTGGGCGATCCATCTTCGAGGCAGGAGCTCTGATGATTTGTAGAAAAACTATCATCAGCGATAGGACAGCCCATCTATCACATCAGGCCTGCTCCTTTATCCTGTGTTGCATCCCTCTTCATTGCAGTACTTTCACGCTCAACCTCCTGACGCTTCCTCACTCAAGCCACACTCTCTACCCATGGTGATGCGATGGTCTTTTCTTGTTCGTGCAGCTGGCTCTCTCATCTCCAGACCAAAGATGATTGGAAATGTACATTACAGTCCTTCCTGAGGAGCTGAAGAACAGCTGTTATTGTGCTGAAGGTAACTGGTGATGGCTAAGCTAAGCATGCTGTAAAATGAGCTGGATAAAGCAATGAGCACCTGCAGCAAATGATGATGCACGGATGGGCTTGTAGGAGCATCCGTGTGAGAGAGCACAAGCAGAATCATGGCAAGAAATAAATAATGCATTAACTTAATTCTGTGAAGAATTAATGTTTCTTCCTTAGAGGGAATAATCACTCACACGATGATTTTAGTTTGCTAATCTTCAGAACAGAGGGAGTCACTGCCAGTTAAGATATTTCTGTGGGTATCTGATGGAATCTCTTGTGTGGATTTCAAGCCAGAAAGCTGATGTGGGAGTGGAGTCCTGCTCGGTGGCACATGGCTTTCAGAAACATGTAGCTGACACAATGGGAATTATTCACATCTGCTCTGATTTAACTGCTATGGCACTGTTTCACTGCTTTGTTACCGAGTCTGCAGACTAATCATCTACTGTGCCAACAGAAGATACCCGATTCTGGACATAGTGTAAAGACATTTTATCAAATTCGTGATGGGCTTATTTTACACCTAGCTGATAGGATGTGGTTCATTAAGTGCTTCTTTGGGCAAGGGGTGCGTTTTGATTGTATATTAAGTTCATACTGCAGGCATTTTTCACTCATAGATAAGAATTTTGTTATGGGTGATATGAGTTGTGAGAGTTTGTTTTTCTTTTCTCCACATCCAGTCTGAGAACTTTGGCTTTGCCATACTGGTTTTGCCTTCTGCCATCGATAACAGGCTTTGGCTGAGTTCTTGAAAGCTGACAGTTGGGCAGAACACAGATTTGCCCATGGATGAAGGATATCTGTGGTCAAAGCCCTTCTCATATATGTCAGGAGCGCCACAGCTTGCTTAATTCATACATTTTAGAGCTCATTAGGGAAAAATGAAGTAGCTGACTGATGGCAAGTTGTTGTTCATTTGCTTTTTATTATATAAATGCCATGTGGATTATGAGTCACTGAAACAACCAAACAACTTTTGATTAATATATTTGATACAGTTGCTCGGAAGGGAAAACGTTTTGAGCAATTTGTTGTTGCTTGTAATGAGCACACGATATGACAGTGGTGATTACCTTAATGAATCAATTAAGCACAATGCAATTTGAGTCGAATGGAGCCGGTGATGGCCAACTGTGCAACCACTGCTGGGGCTGGGAGGGTTGCTCAGCAGAGCGGATCTCATCACAGCCAGCCTGGTGCAGCCATGCCCAGCAGCATTTCATGGAGGGGGAGAAGAGGAGGAAGCAGGTGGCAGAGCCTCTGATGGACGGGGAGCTTACTTTGGCTATCTCCGTGTCTCTGAGCATGGTAATTACCTTTGGTGCTTGGGCTGCGTCAGATCTGGTCCCTGACCCTCTGCAGACAGCAGAGCCACGTCCATTTCTCACCAGATGCTTCTCTCCCCAGGCTGGATCTGTTCAGAAGGGAGTAGTGTGGCTTACACAGGAGTGGCAAGAAAGTTTGTCTACTTGGCACTGATAACTGTAAGTTCTGAAAGGAAATGCTGTATACAGGGAGTGGGGTGTTTCTCTACACTACTTAGCTGATGATGGAAAAAAAAGGTAAAGCAAAATTATGTTTTGCATTGGATCCATCAAATTTTGCATCCATCAGATCTGGAGTTCACCTGGTTAGTGCAGTGCAAAGCATGGGCTGTGGATTTTTCCTGAGCCAGTTCAGGTCCAGAAACTCCAAATGAACTGGGATGCATCTGTAGAGAAATACTGAGTTCAAGACTTCCCCAGCAGTGTATCTGTGAGAACCTTTGGTGATTTTCTTCAATTATTAATTATCCACAGCACTAATTCAAGTATTTCTTTTTTTTTTCCTGTGTGATTCTGGCGCCTTTCTACTCGTGACCCCAGGAAATTGATACACATTCATCTCTAGACTGAAGTGCTTGCTACTGCAGATTTTCATTATCCTTTTAGCTTCTTAAATTGTGATCAAAGTTCCCCTTTCACCTTCTCTTTGGAAAACTAAATAGATCGACCTCTGCAGATCTTTCTCCGCAGTCCTACTTTCCAATCTCTCAATATGTTTTCGTAGCCTTTCCCTTTACCCTCTCCACTTGTGAATTACAGTGCGGAGTGTTCAGATAAATCTCTTAAATGGCTGTTGTTTGAGACTTGAGAGCTGGACAGACCCTTCTCTGTTCTCAGTGATGAAAGGTAAGGAACTGGTTGCAGTTTTCTGGCCATCATTCACTCCACCAAGAGTTTCTTTGATATCTGGAGCTTCCAGTGCCTGAAGGATACGTCCAGGATCTGGCTCAGGAGTGGGCTGATTCTGCACCATCCTCTCCTTGGGCATTCTGCTGTTGCAGTACGATTAGTTCCATCTTTCAACAACTGGGGAGACTATTACTGCATGCAGAGTACAATGCTTGTAATAGCATTTTTATTTACTTGGGAGTTAAAAGGTGCACCCTCTAGAAGAGGGGTTTTGATTTAGATGTTTCTTGCCTGGTTCTACATTTCTCCTTTATCCCTTCTGGTGTTTGTGTGACTCTTCTCCTTCTGCAGCTAACCGTTGTCTCAGATCTAGTGTCCAGCTCCCCCCTGTATTTTCTGCTGAAAGATCTCTGCGTGCACAGAGATGAGATGCTGGAGTGCTTTAATTAAAGCCATGTTTCAGGCAAGTTGTTTGGTCTGCTGTACAAGAACTGAAAATCTTATGTTAAACTTAATTTGAGAGAACTGACAACGTGTGGAGGAAAACAGTCAGGAAATGGATTGCTTGCAAGCTCTGGGAAGTAGAGGCACTTCTCTTGCTCCTGCTGTTGTGAGTGGAAGAATAGTGTACTAATGCTTGGTTTGACATGGAACGTGCCAGATAGTTTGTGCACAGAGCTAACTCAACACTAGTGGGCTAGGAGAGGGAGGGGGGCTCTGCAGAACGCCTTGCAGGGCAGGCATTGCATTGTGGTTTAGTAGGAAGTTGGGATTATCTCCACATTGGTCACTTTTCTGTTAAACCACAAATTCACCTCCCCCTCAGAAAAAAAAGAAGGATGCAAAAATCAAAAACCTGTGTTACTCTTAAAATGAAGGCAAGCCTCAGAATTGCAGGAAAATAATGTGAGCAGTCACGAAGGGTTCTGGCTCAAAATTTCCTGTCTTCTAGAGCCCTGCTTGGCTTTTTGATTTATTTGGATTTTGTTCTTCTCTGAAGAAAGCGAGCTGCACGCTTGCTGTCATTTTGGTTCCATCTCCTCTTGTTCTTCATTCTGATATATTAGATTTCTTCCCATCAAAACTCTTGACTTTCCCTGTGCTGTAAAATGCTGTCCTTTATTTCTATGTGACGCTTCAGGGTTTTTTTCCCCAGGAGATGTGGACAAAAATCAGCTGTCTGAGGGAACTCTGCCCTGCCTCTGAGTGCTTTGTGCTTTCCAGGCTGCAAGCCATTCAACAACTGCAGCCAAGGGTGCCAAGGTGAGACCCTGGATAAATTATAGGATCGGAATGGCTTAGTGGGAGGGGATCTTAAAGATGACCCAGTTTCAACCCCCTGGCCACCACAGCTCTGCCACTCACTGAATCAGGCTGCCCATCCAACCTGGCCTTGACTGCCTTGGGATGGTGTACACCTTCTCCAGTGTTTAAAGCTATACCTTGTGTCCTAGCACTATCAGGCCATGTAAGAAGTCACCCTCCCTCCTATTTGTAAGCTCCCTTCAGGTACTGGAAGGCCACAATGAGGTCTCTCTGGAGCCTTGTCTTCTCCAGTCTAAACAAGCCCAATTCCCTCAACCTTTCTTCCCAGGAGAGATGCTCCAGCCCTTTGATCATCTTTGTGGCTTGGTTTATTTATAAAGTGTTCATCTTTCAGAGGGGTGTTTTGTTGGAACATGAGTATTTTAAGGTGAATTTAGCTGGAGAAAGAAAAATGTTGTGTTTTTAATGAGTGTGGAGGAACTGGGGAAAACCATTCATTTTTCAGTACGTAGATTCTTGTATGCTAAAATATGACCAAGCAAGGGAGACTGAAAAAGCAGTGTGATGCCTGAAAAGTCTTCATCTGCTTTCTGAGTGATTCAAAGCCTGAATGAAGTGGGAGCTTTCTGGGCTTTTTCTCATAGAAGACATTTCTCTTGTGCACTGAAATACAAGTGTGCATGTCATACTTTGAACTGTTCTCTTTAATTAATCACACAGTATTACTTATGGGAGGCATACAGGAAAAAGAATCAAAACTGCTCTTCAGGATTAACCATTTCAAGCAGATCCTATTTCCAGGCTTCTTCCTTTTTTGACACATACTGTTGCATTTCAAAGCACGAGGCATGGTAAAATTGAGGACAGTGACATTATGCAGCTCTTTTTCCTACCTCCTCCTTCTGATCACTTTTGTGCTCTCGGTCTTCCCAGTGGTGCTTGGTGAGTCACAGGATGCTTGCAGCACATTGTCTGCCCAGTGGAGGGGGACAGCAGTGTTGCACTTGTTGAAAGAAAGTCTTTCAAAGAGAGGCAGGAGAAAACCAGCTTTCATTGTAGATGGAACTGCGGGTACGAGTGCAAAATGACAGATGAAGTGGTCAAATAAATCGTCTGAAGTTTCCGAAGCTGACTTGTGACCTGGGGAATCAAAGAGTAGCGTTAATAATTAACCCCACTGCAAAGCAGAAGGGAAAGGAGAGAGAGAGAAAAAGGAGCGAAGCTTGATTTGTCTGAAAAACTGCGTGCTTCCTTGGATGCTGACTTTGAGCAGTAAGAAATACCAAGGATGCTGGAGTCCTAAGCATCTGAATAAAGATTGCAGCGAGCTTTAAGCAGCCAGCAGCTCTTCCACTTGGGTTTCTCCTTACAGGCTGATGGCATTTGCTTAGGGACCATGTTCTGTTGCTTGGACATGCATTTGATTCAGCCAGGCAGGTCCCTGTGGTGGTTCTCTGGGAGCTGGCATCATCTGCACAGCCCTGCTGCAGAGTGGGACAGGATGTGGGGCTGTGGTTCGTGTTGGCTGTGTTTTAAATAGCTTTAACCTCTTTGGGTGTGCTGGGTGAGCCAGGCAAGCAGCAGAGTTTTGAGTTACATCTTTAGTTAAAGGCAAAGACAAGCTGTGAGCGACGCTTCACACAGCTTGGCTACAAGTGCATTAGGAACAAAGAGCGGGCTTCAGAGCCATTACAAGTCCCTGGAGAAGGCTTGGCAAGACTGCTCAACCTCTGAATGCTAATACTCCAAGTATAAACAGGGCTGTGAGGGGGAAATCAGGAACAAAATGTTCTGAACGCCGTGCAATTGCAGTGGAGTGCAGCTGCGTTTGCATAGGGTTAAGACCAATACAGGCGGAATAACAACGCACGGCAGTTCTCCAAAGAGCAGAAGATGAGAACTGGCCAACGTTATTTGCTGCAGATATTTTTAGAATAAAGGGCACCGTATATTTTTCTTTTCAGACACCTCTGTCGCATAAATGAGCGGAATGTTGGTTGCAGTCTTTGTGCACTGTTTGTAACTTTTTGTCATCAGAAGTGTCACTCACAGCTCTCTAATTAACAACAGTGTAATTACAGAAGTGCTGAGGCAGAGCTGCGCTGTTTTCAAACACGAGCTGTGCTTCAGGGAAGTCAGGGAGGTGAGAGATTCAGTGATGATTTTGTTACCTTCCTCACATCCTCTTAACCCAACAACCCCAGAAGTTAACAAGCTAACAAATAAGGTTTTTAAAATTAACATTCTTAAGTATTTTTCCACTGCACGTTGACCATTCTGCAGTGAAATTTTTGGCCTCTCCTGAACGGGTGGGAGAAGCATGATGCGTGAGCTGTCCCACTGCTGCCCTGCTCCCTGCCAGCTGCACCTGGTGCCTGCAGCACAGCCTCACCTCCCTTAGCTTGGCTCCTGATGGCATATGCTTCCACGCGCAACAAACCCAGGAGTCTGTAGCTGTACCTTCCCTGCTCTTTCTTCTGCAACCGGCTACGCTGAAACCAACTTGGGTGTTCCCTTGTTGCTGCAGCCGTGCCTGATTGCAATGCAGACATGCAGAGTTCAATTTCACAGGTCAAAGTATCCATAAAATTGATATTTGCTGTAAGAGAGAAGCGGTCAGCGTGTAACTTTCCTGTAAGAGTGATGTGTGACGTGCAGAGGTCTTGCTTTGCTGTGTCTTCCTCGTCCACCAACCAATGTGCCTACGGCCCATTGGGGTCAGATGCAAAAGGGGTCTTGTGACATTGAAATTAAACTCTGAAGGAAAATAAAATCAGGTCAGCCCTGATATTTAAGATAGAATTCATTGTACATTGAATTATTGTTAGGATAAACCAGATGTCGAGGATAATGATTGTCGTATGCATTGCAGTTTTGCTGCTTACCTACCCATGATGTGAATGCAGCGGTTGTAAATCACCTCTAAATATCTGAAAGTCATGCAAATAGCTCTCAGTCACGGGAAAACAAACTCATTGTATTCCCAGCCAACCATAGAGAAACGCTTTGCATCTCAGATGAAATACACCTTGGGATGTATAGATAATCTTGGCTAACAGCTGTGAATGCCTATGTAGAAAACAAAGGTCACCATTTCACAGGCAACTCTCCCATTTGAATGCAAGACTTGGCATTTGTTTTTTAGCATTATAGTGCTTGCAAACGAGTCGGGAAAGAATTTCACAGTGAGACTATATTAAACATATGGGGGTTATATCACACTACATACATGAAATTTCAATTTGAAGAGGGTTGTAGTGGTGAAGTCCTCAGGAGACCACGTCTGGGAGGGAGGGCTGAGTGCTTCTTATCCTTCAAATTGGCACTTTGCTGTTTTCTTGTAGGAAAAGCTGCTTGGTTGTGTTTTTTTTTCTCTTGGTTATCTGCAGACATATAGGCCCCAGGTGGACTATGTGCCTTACACCTGTAGTAACATTATAGCATGAGTCTAATGATTAAAAATTAATTCAAAAATATCAAAATTGTCTGCTAGGGAGAGTCTTTAGCGTAATAGAGATGAACACCACGCAGGAGCAACTGTTGGCTGTGTGTCTACACTTGAGCTGAGCACATTTGCATTTGGGGTACATGTGAGAGGTCTCAGTAAGTGTGTGCAACTGTGGGAAGGGCTGCAGCCCGCGCCAGGTGTGGGGAGAGCCCATCTGCATTAAAAATAGTAAAATAATAAATGTTGCTGAAAATGTCACCTTAGAGGCTTTGGGAGCGAAGCTAGAAAAGCTTTCAGGGACTCGGGAGGGCTGCCAGAGGTTGGAGACTTACCCTGGCTCGGAGCTGAGGGGTGCACAGGTGTGGCATGAAGGAGAGGAGGCAGCACCGCTGCATCCTGCTGCCCCAGCGGGATGTTACTGGGGCGGGATATCTGCTCTGCTTTCAGGAGATGTAGAAGATGGTCAAGCAAAGTAATAGAGAATACCCAGGGGTAAATTCTCAGCCCCTGCTTAGAGAAGCTATTAGGCACCTGTCAGAGCGATTAGCATGGAAAGTAATTTCCATCTAATTGCAGAATAATTGCAAATTTGTTGGGAGCTTTTTTTTTTTTTTGTCGTTGTTGTTAAAACTAACGGAAGTTAATATGCTTCTGATGTTTCTTACGTACCCACCAAACACCTTAATCTACAATTAAAATGTATACACATGCATTAATCTGAGTTAAGTTCCCCATGTTGTTTAATAGGAAGGTGAGCATGAAACCTAAGGCTTAGATCCTTTGAGCTGCATGAGGGGTCCCTGGCATCCCCTTCAGCAAAAGCATGCTGGCAGCCCTCTGCACACCTCACACGTAATGGCATTAAGTGGGAAGGGGATCACTGCTTTACCAGCTTTCCAGCCCTTCTCACATCCAATCAGAGTGATTGCAAGCTGCAGTGTGAGCCTGATGCAGGGATGTTGGCTGTGGTGGGGTGGGATGAGGTGGGATAGGTTGAGTTGGGTTATTGCTGAGTGAGGATGAGCCTCTTGGTGCAGGTATGGCAAGGGCTTTCCTCTTTCTCTGTTTCATTTTGGGTTTCTAAAATCATATTTTGAAACTTAAATAAAAGGGGAATTTCCTACAGGTGTATTCTTTGCCAGGCAGTGTTGTCCCAGGTAATTTCTGGCTGTATGAAAGCTCATGAAAAATACCTCCTTGTGATATTTAAAAGCTGCTCTAGAGTGGTGGGGAATGTCAGTGGCTGGGGTTTGTCCGGTTGTGATGTCCTGCACCAGGCAAGTCCTTCCTACCTATTTCCTGCAGCTAATCTCAGTTAAATATTAAACCAAAGATCTTTGTTGAAGATGATGCTTGCTCATGTGTGGCAAAGGGAGGCACAAATCTTAAGTATCTTTCTGGTTTCTCTGTGCTTGCTAGTTCTTCACTCTTTGTCGTATATTTTATGGCATTGTATCTCACCACTGGGCTGCACTTAGGCAGCTAAACTGTTTTCCTCTCCAGCCCATGGCTACAGGTTTGTTAGCAGGGTTATCATAGAATCATAGGGGTTGGAAGGGACCTCGAGAGATCACCGAGTCCAACACACAGTGAGATACAAAATGAGTTCTGCTAACAGGTGTGGTTCATTACTGACCCTCTGGGGGAGGATTTGCAAATAAAACCAACCCGAAGTCATAGCACTGTACCATGGAGTGCTTCGGCATATGCACTTTTGCAATAAAGGGTGACCAAACGCTGCATCTGCTATGGAAATAGGAATTCAAATTCATAGGGTTGCACGAACAATTCCGGTTTGCCCTCAAGGTGTGTGTTTGACCTGATTTAAGCAAGCGGTGGCCGTGTTCAAAACAGTGCTATCAGTTTCAGGACTATCGTTTACAAACCAAAAACATTTTCATTGCTGAGGTTCCGAGGAATTAAGGAGTATTGTCGCTGGCTGTTTAAGGCAAGTAGGCAGATAGAGATCAATTCAAATAGCATAACATCAACAGGAACGCTGTCCCGTCCTCCAGCATAATCCTGCAAATCAATACGGTTTGAAGAGCTGAATTTTTACCATCGTTAACATTATTTGAGCTAAAATCAAAATAATTTAGCGGCGCCAGAGCTCTGCATGGAGGTTATGAAAACTCCCTTTGTGGCTGATTGCTGCGGTGGCCTGAAAACTGGAGCTGCTAAATGACTACATTTGTAGGATTTCCTGCCTCATTTGGCAGAGTGCTGCCTGAACATGCATGCTAGATGATGCCTCTTTTTATTCATTTCCTTTTCAACACGCTCACTCTGCCTGTAGATTACTTTTTTCTACCATGACCACAGGGTACGTTGGTATCCCGCCCTTCCACTTAAGTCATTCACTATTGATTTCTGAAGCTCTCCCGTGGTCCACGCTCCAAATCTCAACTTCTGAGCTGTCCATTGCTGTGAGAAGTGTGCCTGCATTTGCTCGTTCTGAATAATACAGTCAAACGTGTTCGGGGAGCGTTTAGACATTGTGTTGTGATTAGAGGGAGCTGTTGGTGATAGGAGGATGGTTGGACTGGATGATCTTGGAGGTCTTTTTCCAGCCTTGGTGGTTCTATGCAATATCTCAGAGTTGCCTGTAAAGCTCCAGTTTCAATTTGTGCCAATTTATGTTCTGCAGGTAGAAAGTTATTCTTTAAACAAATTTAAGTATTGAATAACTTGAAGAAATTTAATGCTTGATATCTGTAATATTTTCGCATTTGCTTTCTACGAGTATTTAACTATTTGAACATAAAATGTGTCATTCCCTAGTGTTAATAAAACCCAAGCACCTAATGGTGGCATTCATGATAAGGGACAGTTGATCATCTTTAGTGAGTTTACTTTGGCTTCCAACATAAATAGAGATCTGTGAGTGTTCCTGATTTATCTGCCATTTTTTTTTTTGTCTCCCTGTGCTCAAACATCCACTGTAAGTAGTGATGAAATAATGAGGAATCGCTTCAAAAATATATATCCTGTTGCTATTTCTCTCACAGGACAGGTCAGAGGAAAAGAAGAAAGTGGTGGATTGCAGAATGAGAAGTGATACAGTCTGAGTGCAGATGTGACTTTCTGCACTGTAGATGGGTAAAGAGAGGCTGTGCAGTTCTTCAAGAGGGCACAAAAAAATAACAGAACGTGCTTTTTATTTATACCTGCCCACTCTATGTGTGTGCTGGTGCTTTTATTGCTTTCTTATTGATTTCAGGTTGTCTTTCGAGAAGCCTTGTATTTGCAGCAGTAAAACATTTTCCATTAGTGAACATTTGTATTTAACAAATCGCATTTTATGGAAGAAGAAGCCTGTATTTACCGATTGTTTTCTTGTACCAGTGGGATTCTTCATCATTCCATAGAGAGCTATCTCAAAGCTTTTAGTTTTCAAGTGAAATCAGCCATTCTCATTTGTCTGAGGCTCCAAAAAGATGTATATGGGGAAATCTTTGACACCTTAGGAAGCATTGTCGAGAGGAGAAATACATTTATAGGAATGCAAGGAGGAAAAGAACAGTTTTAAAATTGTGCTGCTGATGTGTTGTATGGCCTCTGTCACTTCCGTGAGTTCTTAATGACCTCTGTGGCTTTGCTAAGAAGCACGTGCCTAATATTAAGAAATCCATTCATTTGCTAAGCAAGGACAGCTCTTTAAAGCAAGTCTTTATTTATCAGGCTGTTAATGTATCATACGCTTTATGATGTACATTGTAGTATTCTGAATTATGGATTGCAGCACTTAATCTGAAATAATTAATCCCAGTATTTCAGTTCACAGTGCCTTCATTTACATAGATATATGTACGCTTCCGCTTGGGTGGAATTTTGTTTGCTTGAATGCTTCTGTTGTCACGAGATGAGTCCACCTATTTTGCGATATAGATTTTTCACTAAGCTCTCTGCCTCCGTTTTTTAGGAGAGGGGAGGAAGGAGGGGCAAAATGGCTATAGGAATGCAAAATGACTTCTCTACTTCAACTTCAAAGGCTATTTGGAAGGCTTCAAAGGACTTTCTTTTTGCCAAAGAGAACTCAGAGGTTTTGAAAATACTCTCCCCTGAAAAAAGAAAAAGATTTTGTACACAACTGTAGTGAAGAAGTGCATCCTCAGATGACTTAAGCAATTGTGGCTGATGGTGATTTTGGTGCACTTATACGACTTATTCATTGTGTAAGCGCTGATTGTTGATGGCTGATGCCTTCAGGCTCTTCATCTATATCACTACATTTAAATTAAAAATAAAGCAAAACATTTTGCTGCAACATGTCCCTTATGCTTGGTATTTAGTATTCTCCTGTTGTCACAGAGCCTGCTAAGGGAAAATTTAATTTCTGTATTTGCCCTTGTGGAATATCTGTTTAAACATCCTTCAGTGGGATTCTTTTTAAGACTCTTGATTTCTCCACTAATTCTGTCCTTCGCACTTCTACTTAATATTAATTAATGATGAGGATATAGCCGCGGGTAAATAAGTGTCATCTGCTGGTGTTTATTACCTAAGGGAATCGAGTGACACCGTTATTAATAAACAGTGCCTGTATTTCTGGAAGAAAAGGGGCTCATGCAACACATGCTTCAATGTATGGTTAATGTTCTTCTTGATTTAATGAGGTTTGAATCAGGCAAGAAGGGAATTACAAAAGAGAAGAATACTTTTCATCTTGATGCTACCCCCAGTAGGTCACTGCACCCCACGAATAGATGCTCCTTGGAGTGACACGCTGCTCCGCGGTGTCTGTGGTGGAGGAGGCAGATGTTCTCTTCTTCCTGAGTGGAAAAACACGTTGTTTACAGGAAAAGAAAAGTGGAGTTTTTCTTTTGAAAAGTTGTTTTCGGGGAGCTTGCCAACGTGCTTTCTTTTTTAATTATTCATCTGAGTTGTTTCCTACGCTAACAATCCACGTATCAAAACTTGCTTCTCCCTCGTTTGTATTTTTGATTCCCAATATAGGTTTACATGAGTTGTTTCAGTAGAGATGAAGACATCTAAAGGTGAAAATTTGATGTCCCGACTTCTGAAGCAAGATGCTTTTCTTCAAATAAGTTAAATGTGGTCACATGTGAAACTTTGGAAGCATGAAGTGAATCAGTGCATATGCACACATTCCTCTACGGGACATCTGCATGCACACACACATGTGCAAAAGTAGATTTGCACTTAGAGATCTGAAACCTCCACAAGCACCTCTCTTTCTGACAGGTGTCCTGTTTCACTGCAGGTATGAATGGTGACAGACCCACTCTTCAAGGGGAGGAAAAAGCACCATGAGGTATGGCTTCTTCAGCACCGTGATGAATGGCTCCTTCAGCACGTCCCCAGGGGGATCTTAGCGAAGTGGCTGTGGCAGGTATGTTTCCAAATCGCAGAAGAAGATCTCAAGTAGTTCTTTTTGATCACTCAGTGCTTTTGTACACTTGATTGCTGGCCAAACACGCTGTTTTTAGGTTAGTGTATCTGCAAGTGGCGGTATGCTTGAGTCTGTAAAACCAAGCCAACGTTTCTTGGTAATACCAAGCATCCTTTATGCTGGAAAAGTTATATTCCTTCAAAATACATTTGTGGCATACACTGAGTCCTCAAACAAGAAAAAGGGTTGTCAGAAAGTAAGTGGGTTTTGTCTTCTAAGGCTCATCCTTTGAGTGAGTTTGTGTGGCATCCAGAGAAAGAAGTGAAATCAGTGAAGGCTGGTTTTGGGAGAAGGGCAGATGGTTCTGGGAGAAGTCACCTAAGTGGTTTTTGTTCTTGGGGATTTTCTTCCATATTGCAATCTGGGAGGAGCAATAGCATTTTGACCACAAAATGTCCCTTTCTCTGTTCCCTCTTATCTCTCCATTTACTGCCCAGGGGTGGGGGAGTTCTCATCTCTGGAGAGTGGCATGCTGAGGGTGAACTCTCTGAGTTCTTTTCCACCCTGAATGATTCTGTGATTCTATGATCCTATGATTTACTTTCGACGATACGTGAGAAAATTCAGACACATTTGACTGGTGCTTCTAAATGGTCCCCATAGCTGGCATGTCCCAAGGGGATATTCGTGGGATACTGGGAGGGATCTGGGACAGAGGGCTCACTGCCAGCAGGGAGCAGCTTGTGTCCCTGCATGCCTCTTGTCATAGGTGCTGAGGAGCTATTTAAGAGAGAGAAGATTTTTTTTCTTCTATTTCCCATGCTGATCCCTTTCTTATATCAAAAAATGTCTTGATGACATATAAGAAAATGAAGTGCTTTTGCTGAGCCTTTATGGAAGGAAAGCCTGCACACTGTTAAATGCTGTCTGTGGTGATAAACAGGCAATTGGCAAGTGGCTGTACTGATTTCCAGTGCTTTTTCTCTGAGAACCTGCAGCAGATTGGTGATAATTGCTCATCGCTCTCCGTTAGAACATCTCCCTCCTGGCAACTTTTTAATAGTTTGCATCTCTTGGGGCTGAAAATTACTATTTTAATTAAAAACAATTTGTTTCAAATGGGGATCCCAAATCCCCATATGACGTTTTGGATGCCTGGGGCAAAGAACAAAAAATGGGGTGGAGCAATTGTTTTTAGGCTACGAGTGGAGCTGAATGTACAAGTTTGAGATCTGCATCCAGTTTCTAAGGCCCATCCGCTGTATGCTAACATTCAGTGGGACTGAAGTTTGGTCTTCCATGTATCTTATTAGCTGGCCAGAAAAGGAGGAAACTTTGAGTTTGTTCAGCCTTGTTTCATTTGTTCTTGTGCAGACTGTGAGAAGCAATGATTTTCTGGTAAAAATTGAGCCAAGAAAAGGAACTTTGGCCAATTAAATGCTACAGAAATGCACTTTGGAGGCAGGAGTGAGCAGTCAGTGCCACCCAAGAGGCTTTGACTATTCTGTGCGTGCCAAGCTGGAGGTTCCCACCCACTGAACCATATCTCAGCTCCTGGGGTGTAATGTCTGCTGCCAGCTGTGCTCAGGGCTTCTACTGTGTGCTGGAGCAGGTCCTGGGGCAGGCAGCAAGGGGAAAGACTCGTGGGAGTTTCCGTATCTGAAGGTGAACCCTGGTGGTTGGCATGGTGGATTTACCACATGCCTGAAGCACAAAGACCAGCTGCTTCTTTCCAAGCAGTATGTTATTTCTATGTGTGTATATATATAGAATGCTGTTTATGTAATATTTTATATTCATTTTACCTGAATAGTACCTATAAGTTACTTAGATGTTTTTAAAACATAAAACCACACGTGCATTCTGCAACAGCCCAGTGGTGAGAGCACTTGCCATGCACACAGATGTGTTTTAGTGTTGTCCTCAGCCCATGGCTCGCAGGCTCCCACCTGCCTCAAGGGCAGTGCTCCAGCCTGCATCCCCATTCCTGAGGTAACCACACTATGGAGCCATTCTTCCATCTTATTTAGTCTCATTATATTTTGTCTTCAGCGTTGTCTCACCTTTATCATTCCTTTTCTGTGCAACTGCTCTCACCATCAGTCTGTTATATTATGTATTGGGAAAAGCAGCTCCCCTATAAAGAAGAATCCAGAATGCAGGGCTGTGATTTAAGCAGTCTCTTTGCAGAGAGTGGGTTTGGACTCTCAGACTGTATCATGTAGTTATTGAATTCATGGCTGCTGGTAATGCTCATTTTCCAGATCTGCCTTGTTTGCTCCCACACCTTGTGTTCCTTTTGCCTAACATTCAGCATAAGGTGCGATTCCCATCTCTTTTCCTCCTGGCTGTGGGGCCAGGTTCTGTCACCCTTTCCTGTGCTGAGCATTGCATGTTCCAGACAGTTGCACTGGTATTAATGAACACAAATGTATATAGGATGGGAATTTCCTTGCATATCTTTTCAGGGGGACTCTTCTGTAGAGCATGGGATAGACATCCCAGACATCCAGAATCTACATGGGGCACCTCCCATTTCCACACAGAATCATTAAGGTTGGAAAAATTCTCTAAGATCATAAAGTCCAATGTTAGCCCATCCCCACCACTCTCACTGACCATGCCCCTCATGCTCCATCAAGCTGGCATTTCCAAAAGGTCAAAATGAGAAGAGTGACATCATGCAGAAGACATGAGAAAGTCTCAGGTTGGGGGAAAAAGTATTCATGGTGTAGATGATGGGATAGTCACAGTGAGCAGCCAAAGAGTAATCAGAGGAGGTGCCCAAGGAACACAACTGCTGCTGTGCAGTTATTTCTGACTTCTTATCTTAAATGGCAAAGAAACTGTCTGCACTGTTTCAGAAAATCTGCTGGATTATTAGGAATGCTTGGCTTTACCTTAACTTTATAATGAGCATTATATGAATGCTGTTTGAGCTGCTTATGCTGTTGGTCCCTACTGCTGTCGGAACTGTGAGGTCTGAATAATTTCTGATACAAGCTTAAATCATGTTTATTTATTTGTGTTGGTTTTCCTGCATGCCTAAGACTTCACTTTCAAGTGTTTTGATAACGTGAGACCTAATTAGTTGTTCTGTAAGTGCATTTGAATGCTCAGACCTCTCCATCCATTATGCAGTGCCATTTTTATCTTTCTGCCACAGATCCTGTCCCAGTAGGTAGTGTCAGGCCTGCCAGGATGTTATGAGATTGCTGACCATCTGTTATCTGTGGGTTCTTGGTCTCTGCCAAGTAGTGCCCTGAAGGGAAGAGACTGGTTTCTTCATTAAAATACTCTTCTGCTCTCTTCTACTGTCCCCAAAATAGTCTCAGCTGCAGCATAGCTACTGTAATGGTAGCATATAACCATTTTCAAATAATTTAAATTTTTCTTTAAGAGGAACTGGGGGAAAAGAAAGTAAATTCTCTGTTGGAAATGCAGATTCCCTTGCAGACTGTAGGAGCGATATTTTTTCCCTTGCTATTTGCAGGTGGCCTTCTCCCACTCCTGAGGTTGTCCTGAGGGGATGCTGCAGGCTGGTAGTGCTGGGGCTGAGCGCATTCCTTATAGGTTTTTGCACCATTGCAGCTCCTATGCTCAGTGCTGGTGTCCAGTCTGTTGCTCTTTGCATAGCCAGACTTGATGTCGATCTGTACTTCACACCAAAATGGTGTAGCATTGGGTCTGGCCGAGTTCCTGATGTTGAAGTTGAAGAAATAGAAAAATGCCAAGGAATTACTTAACCTGAATAAGTGATGAAGATTGGTGAAGCTGAAAGTTTACATGGCATTCTCAAAGCCCTGAGGGGCATTCTACAGCAGCAGACCCAGCACCACCTTTGCCTTGACTTCACTCCCAGCTCAGGACACACGCCAAGCAGCTGGGCTGTACATGGGGCTCGCTGCTGCTGTGAAGAGTTCATCCATCTGGTGCCCTGGGAAGGAGTGCTGCTGCCTGATGAGGTGCAAACTTAACGAGGGCTGTGGTTTAACCACTCTCTGTCATGTTTTTTGCTCAGTAAAAAGAACTGCGTACACTTTGGTTCAAAGAAAACACGTCCTATGATTCACAGCACCTAATTACAGATGACAGCCGTGTAGTTGTCGTTGCCCATGCTATTAGATGCTTTTCCTGATACATGATGCTGCCACTTTCCTGCGGTCTCGAACGAGTTTCCCTTTCATTACACCTGGAGACGTTAGTTTATGATGGGTATTTGTATTGCTGGGAAGTGTGTTTACCAGGACAAAAACGAAAGCACAGCATTTGCATGTTTTTGTTGTTAGCTTTTTTACAAGCAAATATATATACATAAAACCGCCTACCTGCGGTTGTTTTTAAATAACCAACTCAGTTTCACAGCACACAGTGCTTCACGATTTTCTTTAGATCGTCGCATGCACGCGCTGTAGGCAGCCTGGAAGACAACGCAGAGAAAGGATTTGATCCAAGGGTTATCTGATGATGGTGCTGTGACTTGTGTTATCTTCAGGAAGACAGCGACCAATTCATGGGGTAACTCAAAACCCAGCACCAAAGTTAATTGGTCTGCTGTAGGTGATACGGCACATGTATATGATAGCATGCACCAGATGCCAAGGTTTGCAAGTCTGGCTAACCTCACTGTGCTGTGTGATGCAGTGTACATGGATTTTGGTGGAAAGGGTATGCAAGGAAAAGTTGAGCGTTCAGTCCTGAAAGTGTCAACAGCATCTGGTGAGCCAAAAGAAGGGAGGAAGGCTGTTTTTCAGGCGTATGTGTATCTTGCAGCACACTTTGCCTTGACTCTTGCAGCTTTCTACTTGAGTCTGTCTCCTATGGAGTGAAATGGTGCAGTCATTAAAACCTGTATCTGTGAAATCATATTTATGAAATGCAAGTAGTTATTTAATTGACCAAAAACTGGATTTTTTTTTGTTAATCGAGTTGAAATGAGCATTAATGAGTGCACCAAGCCTAGTAAATCTGTGAAACAATGAGAAATGAGGAGAACTCGTGAAACTAAAAACCTATTATTCCTTAAGAGTGCGTTAATTGGTCTTGAACTCTTGAGTGCTAATATATTCAGATGAAATAGGATGTCCAACCAACAGTTGTTTTCAGAAAACTTGACCTGCGAGCTACAAGAACTCCAGGATATTTCTCTTATGTTACTTTCTGAAAGGTGGTGTGCCTTTGGATGGGATCCTTTGAATGCCATTGAGCTTGAGGAAGCATGCAGGCTTTCAGATGAGTGAGTGACTGGCCATACTGGGGGCAATCTGTAGTTTTGGAGCTGAATGTATCTGAGTGGGATAATACAGGAATCTAGAGGAGGGTGGAAGTTTATAGGAAAACTGATTAATGTTAAAGGACTAATAAATCTTGTGCTTAAACTAAGCTTTCAAGGTAAATAAAGCCACTTAGAAGAAAAATAAAGGAAGCTACACAGATTTTTTTGCTCTGATATGATTCAGTGGCAAAAGTGAGATTTCTTTGAGTGCTTGGAGCCTACAATCTTAGGCCAGGTAAGCAAATGGAAATGACTATTATATCAAATACAGATATAAAAAGCTGAAAATGCCATTCATCTGATTGTCAGATTAACTTCAATCTCAAGTATTGCTACCTGTGACTAAATAAATAATTACTTCGTGTCCTGCATGCCATGGTGCTTGCCTGCTATATATACTGCTATCTGTTGCTGTCACTGCTGTGGAAATGTATATGAGGAAAACAAACCAGACTTTCCATGCAGCAGTAAACATTTTCTGTTTTCTTGGTGTTGGTTATCATAAAAAACAAACACAGGAGAGCTCAAAATTTCATTTCCATTCAGAAAGCTGCTTCCTGAGGTTAAACAAGCAAGTAATCCTGTAAAAATTAATGGGATTAATTAAAATGAACACGTATTTGGGAGGTATCCATAAGCATAACAGAGATTTACTTTTTCATACCTTACTGAATAAATTCTCTAGGATTTCCTGGGAGATTTTTAAGGGAGTTTATGACCTTGTTTATAGAAGGAAACTAGGGATTTCCAACTCAATTAGTTTGAAGAAAATACTTGAATTAACATATTCCAACATTTTGCAAAGCCTTTCTATTTGTTAGATAACTATCTTTCTAAATGAGTGTACTATAAAGAACTTGCAACTCCAGTATTTTTAACGCTCTATTCACTTAAATAAAGGTGATTGACACCCAACTAAGAGCTGTCACTTGGGCTGTTCACAGGACCTTATCTGACTGCAGTGAGGAGAGCCCATTCTACATTAGTGGCACCTTCTTGCTGGATTGTGGATGCCTGCACGTGTGCCAAGGGCTGGCTGGGGGCTGTGCAAACGGAGTCCCACCCACGAGCTGGGTCAACAGCCACTCCAGCTGCAGAGGTATGATCCAAGCTAAACGTGATGTCTGGATTTACAAAGTATGAAACGTAGGATTGCTGATTACCTAGAACTAATCAGAAATGTTGGACAGATGTTAAAACGTTTGGATTTGTTATTCTTGTCAGAGGCTAAATCAGGGTTCAGGGAAGGAAGGCTGCCCTCGTAACTGGTGACTGCTAGGAAATTTGGAAATAACTGTTGTATGCTGAAATAGTTAGGATTGAAATAAGTACCCATCAGAGACCACTAAAGAAAGAGTATTATGCAGTTGCTGGCATCTGGGAGAATGTTCTAGCAAAGTACGAGCACATGCTTTCCCTTGCCCTGCTCTGTACATATGCATTGCTGGCCTTGGTCCCAGAGAGTGGAAGACCAGACTTTCATTTGGGAAACAGATATTCAGTGTAAGTGGCTTTGAAACTCTTCCTCTGTCCTCAGGGAGCATCCTGACCCTTGCACGTGTGTTCACCTGGGGCAGACTGCTCTCCTGCCCTTTGCTGGATGCACAGCCCTGCAGCACCAGGAGTAATGCGGTCATCTGAAACCTGGGGCAGATCTGGTGTTGGTGAGAGGACACCTGGTTCTCTTCAAATGGATGTTGAAATAGTCCAAGGAAACAGGAGCAGTGAGAGAAATGAGAGTGACCAAATGCAGTATGAGGTGATGATGAGAGCCCTTCTATATTGGAGGGGCAGAGGAACCAGGGAGCTCAATGCAGACTGTCTGTGGGCTGGCTGAAACACATCCCAGCCAGGCTGCTGGGTGATGGAGAAGCAGCAGTCCTCGCTCACAGTTTCACTTTAATGAGAAAAGCAACAAAAAAACATTTTGGGTCATTGCAAACAATTTTCTTTTCCAATTTGGCTACTGAACTGAAAAATCAATTATTCCTACAGCCCTGCTGGAGTTCTTGGGTTGAGTTCTTGGTTTGACTGCCAGCATTGCAGAGAAAAGCATTTATAAGGCTGTAATAGTAAATCAAATGCCTTTGTCTTCTATGTGCTACACTGCCAGGCTTTAACTCTAATTGCATTGTTTTGCTGGCCCTTACTGTGATGAAATATTCACAGAAAATGAGATTTGAATTTGGGGAACTGGACGCTGGATGAGGAAACCAATGGAAGAGAACTTGAATGTTGTGGATCCCAGTTTGTGTTGAAATTATATATGAGACCTCAGCTGAAGACATGTACATTCAATCATGCTGCAGCAGGGTTTTAGCATGAGATATGATTCAAAACAGCCATCATTAAGAGGCATGAACTCTTCTGGTTGATGTTTCTGAGCAGATGCTCTCCAGAGGCAGTTTGCACCTTTCTGAAGCTACAGACAGAACACAGAGATGCAGTACTAGTGTGATGTATTATGATAGGTATCAGAAATGCTCTGAATGCTCACTGCATTACGTGAGCTCTTAGGAAGCCTCTGAAAAGTGCAGAAGAGATTGGAGAGAGCATTTGTCACTCTTGTTTTGTGTATGTGTTTTTTTTTTTCCTTTCCCCACCTGCCTCTGGGATTTATTTGTAGTCAAATTGTAGAGCTGGCAGGTTCTGAGCATTTAAATGCTTGCATAGATTTTCTTATGGCATCCAAAAGCAGCCCTGAAGTAACCTGGCTCATTCCCAAACTGCAAGTGGAGTTTTCTTTGTTTAGAAGAAACAAAACGTCAGTGGAAAAATGCTGCATAAAGAAGAAACAGAAGTTCAAATGTTAATGCCAAGTTAGACACTGAGAAAGTGAAGGAAATTATCCCCTAGACGAGTCAGGAGTTTGTTAGGATAAGTTTCAGTGGTACATGTTTGTTATTGGAATAGAAACCAACCAACCCAAGGGGGAAACCAAAGGCATGATTGGAGATCCACCAGTGAGCTGAAATCAAAGAGCTCTGACTTATCTGTAGGACTTCCCTTGGGCTATCCCAGGTTCTGAGGGAGGCTGGGGCCACTTGCTTCTTTCATGGCATGAAGGGATTTGTGCTGACAGTGTGCTGTGCTGTACTCAAGGGCTTCCCACCCATGCTTTTAGGCTGTGTGTGTTAGCCTAGCAGTGACTGCCGCACAGTTCATTGCAAGGCAGAGAATTCAGGAGCCCGAGTGATCTCTGAGTGCTTCTTATCTCTGTGTACATTGGATCATAAATTAAGAAGCATACATATCCTTCTGAACAGAGAATATTTTTGTCTTTAAATATGTATCTTTGGGATCTGTACTGGCTTACCCCTTGTTATTATTATTTTTGGAATTCTCTCGTTTTGGAAAATGCTCTATTTAGGAGTCTTAGTACATTTGTCCCTTGCCAAATGAAAATTGAAATACAATTATTTTTTTAAATAAAAAATATCTTTGTGCTACAGAGATATTGTTGCATAAGATAGAGAATTCAATGCTGGAGGAGAAATTCTCTTAACTGTGCTTGATCCGTACATACAAGTGTGGGTTTAGGGAATTCTGCTTCCTTAATGCGTATATTCATGGATCCCTGTTATCTCTAACCAACTTATTCAGTCCCACATTCAATTAAATTCTCAAATTGAATTATTGCTGTCTACTAAATCTCTTGAGCTATAAACAAGGATGAGCAGCAAATTCTTGTTAAAAGCGAGCTTTTTGGTTTAGGATGATTCAGCTTGGAGTTAGAGCTATTACCCAGATTTGCCCAAAGTTATAGGTGTCTCTTGTTCTGGTTACTAAAGTGGAAATTATCTGCATAGGGAAGTAATTTATGCAGCCTGACTCCTGATGTAATGCCTGTTAGATCCCATGAAATTGCTAGAGGTTTCAAAGCCAGGGAAAATAGAATAACAATATTGGATGACCCAGCTCGGTTCTCCTGTGAAACTGTAGTGAGGGAGATCTTAAAGCATTCATTTGTAGCCTCGATGGAGGGATTGAACAAATCCTTTGTGATCCAGTATCCAGGTTCTGAGCCTCGACCTGTAGTGCTCATTGCTGTCCTGCTTGGAGGATGCTGTGTAGCCATTTTTCCATTGGGAAAAGCAGCATGAAAAGAAAATGATAAACATCAGGTCTGTTTTGATATATTGCTTGTATGCTTACAGCAGTATAGACAGATAATTGTATAATGATGCTTAAGACTATTTGACAGTGCCTCTCTATTGTTCTGTTAAACACGTCTATTCGTTTTTCTCTTAACCTCCATTTCCTGTGCAGTACTTTGTAACTCAGTTCTGAAAGGGCTGGAACGCTGCAGGAGAACTATCTACTCTGCTACTGCCATCCATCAAAACATGATATTATTGATCACTGAATTGAGATCAGGGGTTGTTTGCTACATTTCCACCCATCTGTTTAAAATGAGTTTCACAGAGGGAAGTTATGAGCAGAGCCTTAGAACTTTGCAGTGGAACATTGGTGGCAAGGTGATGCAATATGCAATGACATGAAGAGGTGAAGATCTGAAGTCATACACAGGGGAATATGTATTTCTAGCCTTACCTATGCCAAGTGGTCTCCTCACTACTGCTCAGGAGAGATCTTGGTGTTGGTGGGAGCAGTCCTGTGAATAGTTCCTGTGCTGGAGTGGGCATGGACCCAGCTGGTAAGGAGATAAAGGCACAGTGCAGATAAGACATGTCATTGATGGCTGGGCTACAGTGTCATTTTCTGACTCACCAGGTAGTGTTCATCTTGAGAGAAGACGTTGAGTTAGACAGGGCTCTGAGGCAGCCTTCCTCTGGGGCTGTGAGGGAGGAGTTTGGTTTGTTTAGAGAAGGGAAGAAGGGACAGATGATGATGATGACAGCTGATCCAGCACAGATGGAGTCAGTAATACACCATAAGAACTGTGTGAATTATAACAGATCATTCAAATCCGCCAACCCTAATAAACTCAACCCAAAGAAACCACAAGTCACGTGGCTGCTACGGGGGTTTTACTGTATAATGTCATTTAATGTCAGTCACTTCACAGAGTCGGCTTTGCTAACGACGTTCTCCCAGACTGATGAGCTCCTTGGCTTGTGCTTTACTTGATCTCTCCTTTCTGAGCTGGCTTTCCCTAAAATCAGGTTAATTAATTCTTGTAGCAGAGCTGAAGCCAAACCAAATTAAACAGCTGTTTACATTTTATGAGATAACACCAGCCATGTCTGGAGTGATACGAGTAAGAAACGCTTATAGACTAAGAAAATGCAAAGAGCGTTTTTTCTACAGTGCTGTCAATATTCCCTGGCTCAGCTGTACTTGAGGAAAAAAAAAAGTCATTTAATTCATTTGCAGTTGTATTTGCATCATTCTAAATGTGATAGAATGGAATACATTGATCAGACAACTTACAGCTGAGAAAAAAAAAAACAAACATTGGTATAATGACTGAATTGACTTAATTAAATACTTGTGTAGTTCTGCTGGGTAAAGGCTTCTGAGTGAATCTGCCAGAGTTTAGTCTGAGGCTTCCTGGCTGCCAGGAGTAGGAAAATAAGATGCATATGAAGAAAGAAAGAAGGAAAAAAAAAGCGTCCACCAACTTTCCTGTTGAAAGACAGTTGCTTTTGCAAAATACAGGCCCTCCTGTCATGCCAGCAGGAGATGAAATGGGTGAGGTGTAGGGTAAGTTAACATCTTGTCAAGGAAGGCTTTTGCATGGAGATGACACAGTTGGCTTCAGAGGATCAGAACCCTAGCAACTGGTACCTACATACCACATCAAGTCACTATTTGGACCTTATTGCTCTCTATAATGACCTGAAGGGAGGTTGTGCTGAGCTGGGGGTCATCCTCTTCTATCATGTAACTGTGATAGGATGAGAGGGAATGGCTTTAAGTGGCACTAGGGGAAATTCAGACTGGATGTTAGGAAATACTGCTCCTCCAAAAGAGTGGTCGGGTGCTGGGATGGGCTGCTCAGGGAGGTGGTGGACTCACCAACCCTGGAGGTATTTAAGGAACATTTAGATATTGTGTTGAGGAGCACAGTTTAGTGAGAACTACTGGTGATAGGTGGATGGTTGAAATAGATGACCTTATAGGTCTTTTCCAGCCTTGGTGACTCTGTGATTCTATTTTACTTCTCTGTGTACGAAGAATGTATGAATGAAAGATGAAAGGAGATGCCTGTCTCATCAAAACTCCTTGTTACCTTGGTTAAACGTTTATACGTTTAAGATCACACTTGGATGCACAGCTCCCGTTTGTGGTGAACTTCTACTGCAAGAAAGGGCACTTTCTTCCTCTGTTCATCATATTTAACCACTCCTGCTCATTTGTTGGTTTTTTTTTTTTTTCAATCTCCTGTGATGGACTCCAGGAAAGCCCTCCTGGAGGCCCAAAACAGAGCTATGAGCTCTACCAGATCTTCCCTCTCCAAAGCTCGGGTAGGTCATCCTTCTCCTTCTGTTTTTCACTGTACTTTCTATTGATCCTAGTCAATAGGACACCGTGAGTTATCTATATACCCTTTAAATTAATTGGAGAGTGATCACGAATGAGTAATTATTTGAACTTTCTTTTCTGTCCGGAGGGAGCAAGTCAGTACTTCATATACATACTCATATACAGTGTGAGGCCGCGTGAGCAAGCAGGTGTCAGGATGATATCAGAGCAATCCCTGCCTCCTGGGGAAGGGCTGACTTTGAGCATCATGGGCTCTGGATCTGGCCCCTTTGAGCCAGAAAGGAATTGCAATTTGCTCCCCACATCTGCATTACAGGAGTTTTTGCCTAAGAGTTTGAAGGATTTGCATCAGTTCTGTAGTTACCCCTCTATAAAGTTCATTTATAATCTGTGTCATATGCCATGGTAATATCTTGCCTGCTTGTTTGTGTGGAGGTGGGCTGCGAACAACTGAAGTGTTTGGTGTGATTTTTAGAAATTGTCTCAAAAGAATTGCTCTGCTCTCCTAAATAACTCATTTATTCTAGGTGTTGCTGTAGCCATTAAGCCATGAAAGGAGAAAGCACCATTGATAGTCTAGCTACGTTCATAAAATAACACCACAAGTTCATCTGCCCTTGATATTTTCTCTTGCCTCTCTCTGCCCATTCTTCTACAGAAATCAATCTCAGGTGCTCAGAGAGTTTCAAGCATAAAATAGATTTTCTGCCTTCCTAAGCCTTCCCCAAGAGGAACTGCTGTGTTGCTTTTCAAGCTTCTCATGCTGGTGTTGGCCGTTTTAACTGGGACCCTGGGCTGTGCCTGAGGCTGAGACTGGAGCCCCATTGGGGGGCTTTGATATTCCCTTTGAAAATCTGGGACATTTGTCCAGAGACCGTGAGCCATGGGGGAAGCGTGGCTGTGCAGAGGGGTTTTAGGTCTGAAATGAGGAGGAGGTTCCTTTAAGAGCCTGAGGGATAAAACATGCACTGACGCTCTCCCCTCTCTGCTATCATTCCCCTGCAGCCCCAGCTCCAGGGCCAGCATCTCCCAAAGATGAGAAAGGAGAGAACAGTAATAGTTTTGCTCACATAGGAAATGCATTTCCAGGGCATGAAATTGGGGCTGTAATAGATCAGTGTAGGAGCTTGGGAAGTGTAAGGGTGAAGGGTGTTGTGAGCTGAGTTTTGGGGCTCCTGAGCTCCATCTTCAGGCTCTGAATTGTGGCAGGAGGAACAAACTAGCTGAAAGTGGACAACTGGCTATAATGATGCTTCTCACAACTGAATAATATTGAAAAAGAAAGAGAAACCACCCTAAAATAAACAAACTGAGAAATGATTTTGCTCAAAGGCACCTCTGAACAAAATTCCAGGTAAATGGCGCGAAGCCTACAGCTTTCCCATCTTCCATTTGGTGGGGACTAGCTTCCCTTACAGCAATTAAGGGAACACCAGCTGTGTTTCAGCTGTCATTTGTGCCCTGTACTGTTCTTTTGTTGTGCTTTCTCTGTAGTTTTTTTTACGGCTGCCTCTGATTCCCTTCTTTCCTCTGCCTCTCTCCTGTTCACGTCAGTGGTGTGCAAGCAGCCGCCGTGGGCTGTGACTATTTTGAACTTCTTTCTGATCTGAAACCTTTCAGCTGCTCTCTTCCTGAGTTTTGCTCTATTCCCCACCTGATATTCCAGTTCAGTTTCTGAAATGTTAACTTCCACTCTCTGCAGAGCCGTGTACCTGGGGCACAGAGATCAGCTTTGTCCAGGGGGGATCCTTGCTCCCCACCTGGCTGAGCCATGCAGGGCCGAGGTGGGAAGCACGCACTTTACCTCTGCTTAGTGTTCTGGCATAGAGGAGGACTCAGAGAAATCATCTCACAGCTGTCCAAACCGCAGTCAGTTACTTAAAAACTGCCCAACCATTTATAACAGTAGTTCCCCATTCCAGAGCGTGGTTTCCAGTGTTCACTCAGTCTCCAGTAGCTTCACTGGTGCACTTAATCATTCTGAGAGGGACATATTTAAGCTAATTCAATTTCTGAAAAGGAACACCCCAAGCGTTGGTGAATTAAAGAGGGCACAGACAGAGATTTTCACTCATTTTGATAAGGAAAAATAAGCAGTAATTTTATCATTTGCCTTTTTTTTGGAATGATGGACATTGAGCACTGGCAAATCCATGAATGCTGCTTTGTATTTCTTCACTTTCGTGTGATCTCCATCTGTTTTACAGGGATTGTGTTTACAGACTGTAATCTTGTTGAGGCTCAGATACTGGAGATTGCATCTGCGACAGCATGGGAAACAACTTCTAAGAAGAATCAGGAATGGAATTAAATAATTGCATTTATTGATGAGAAATTAAATTAAACAATGGAGGATTGCCTTAAGGTAAGATAACAAGATTTTCATTGTTCTAAATGTAAAACTTTCTGCTCTAATCTGTGCTTGCAAGATGCTGGGACCTGAGCTGATGTGTGCACCTGGAAAATGGGATTCTTTAATCACAACTCTGCATCTATGGATTGTATGGCCTTGTAGGTCTTTTCCAACATCAGTGATTCTGTGTTGATCCCATCCCAGACAGCTGGGTTCTTCTCTGTGAATGAAACAAATGGTGTTCCCAGTCCTGCACTGCAAAATGAAGCTGGGCAGCAGAGAAGTTTTGTGTATATGGCACTCTTCCATGTCTGTGTCTTCAGTTATGTCTACAGTGTGCTTCGTGGTCGTGAGATCTTTGTGTCAGCTGTGCATCTCTTAGCTGAACTCACTGGGATTTTCAATGCAGAGTGTCTTTCTTGCTGTTTCTGACAGTGCTGTGAGCTTTACGGTCCCTTCCAAACCAACCGTGCTGTGATACTGTGACTTTGTGTTGTCTTTCTACATGTCTATACTAAACTACATCAGCGTAACTCGCAGAAGGTTGTTCTGTGCATATGAAGCTCATTAATAGCATGAAGAAAAAAATTATTTTACTAAGTGATCAACATACAGAAAACAGTGTTCCTAATCAGAGTGCTCCATACCAGAACAGATTTTCTGGAGCTTTGTAGTCTGTTGTATGACAGAGCCAGTGTTTGCAGCCATTTATGCTGGCGCTGATGACTTTCTGCTCGGAGTGTTTGTGCAGCACAGCTCTGATGCTGGGAAGCACCACAGCAGGACTCCAGCTGGGGGCCATGCCTTGAGCTAGGGTCACACCTTCATGTTCAGAGTTTCTGAGCAAATGTGAAGTGTTTGTGAGTTTGCATCCTCTAAGTCCAGCTTCTAATCCAACCTTTGCAGGCTCTTGGTAATGTTCAGCTCTCTGTTTTCCAGCAGCTTCAGACACAGGTTCCTCCTGTGCTCAGAGCTGGCTCACCCTCAGGGCTCACTCAGCCATCACACTGCAGACGGTGGGTGGGAATTCCTTGGAGTGCTGGCCCCGCTGTGGAAGAAGAAATACTGAAGAGAGACTGCAAAGCAGGGGAAGCAGGCCTCAGGAACCACTAACTGGCTCAGCATCACCCAGGAAGAAACAACTATGAGTTCTCTCTAAAAACCTTCTGTTTTCCCATTCCCATAAATTTTCCTTCATGTTAGGATTTGTCCTCTAAAGCAGAGATGAACAGTTACCCTTCTGGTAATCTGTTAATTCCCCCAAATGATTTATAACTTAATGTGTACATTCACTTTTCCTCTTCGCACTTCAAGCCACTTCACTTCAGGCACACCTCTCATGTCCTACTGAAATCCATCACAACCCCTCTGTTATCTCAGTCAGCCTTATTCTTTCTTGCACTTCTTATTTCTTCAGAAGAAAGCCCTATCTATTCAGACCTACCGAGCTCATTCATAAAACCTTCCATTCTCCCGCTGTGAATGCTTTCCAGTCGTGTTGCTGTTACTGTGTTACTTTCTTAGCAGTTATTTCTGCTTTGACTCTTTGAATATTCCCTGTTTTTACATAGCTTTATTGGTTGTTCAGTCAGCTTTTATTGTGCTATTGAATTATGTTTTTCTGTCTTCTTTCAAACTCCTGAATTGTTGGGCACACTCGCTTGGCTTTTCTTATGTTCTCTTTAAGGCTTTTTGATTGATTCTGGCAAGAAGCTCTTTCTTTTATCTTTCCTGATAGTTCCATGTCAGCTCAATTGAACTGGCTGTGTTTCTACCCATGAAAATGCAGCCATCCAGTTTATGTTAAAAGACATTTCTTTGGAAAGCACATTATTAACTTTCCATTGTCACGCGTTTGGAAAGTTCTCTGTATCTTTTCTGGTGTATGTTCTCACCGCTGCTCTGCTCAAAGATGCATGAACTTTAAGAGAGTCATTTCAAGCTGAGTATTTCCTATGTAAGATGGGGCATCCTCTCTGCACATGTGATGTTTTTGAGGCAAAAAGCAGATGTGGCACTAAGGGACATCAGTGGGCACTGTGGGGTTGGACTGGGGATCTCAGAGGTCTTTTCCAACCTGAATGGTTCTGTGATCCTATGATGCTGCTGCTGCTCTGAGAATGGGGACATCGGTTCCTTGTGACAAAAACATCTTTTCTGTGATGATTGACATCTTACAGCTTTTGTACTACTACAATGGGAAGATTTTGCTGCAGTGTGGGACACATGTAGGGTATCACTACTGCTTAGACAAATCTCCTGAGTCCAAAATTCTGTTGTGCGCTATTTCTTTTCTTTTGGGGTAAAATAAGTTGTTCCCAAAAGAGCTCAATATTAGTATTTTCCTTTCCACTTATGCTACAGAAGATTTCTTCTTGTTTTAGTAAAATTTCCTTTAGCAGTGGCCAACTCAGGGAAATGTCATAAAATAGCATGGCAATGTGTCATGGTAACTTTTTATTTTCATTAGACATGCATCCCATGTAAAATATGCAAAGGATACAAAAAAGCAGAAATGTGGAAGGTAACCAAAGTGTTTTTGCTGGCACGCAGAAACTATGGCAGTCGCTTCCCATATGAATTTTTTCTTGAAGTGTTCAGGTGTTGGGTTCCAATTGAGTCAGACACCTTTGTGGCCTAGCCAGGATCTCTACAGCCTTGTGGGTGCTGTTGAGCCATCACTTCTTCCATATTGTTAGCCTCAGGTGGCTGTGCTGCATGTGGCATTGCTGGGCAGAGCATACCCTGCATTGCTCCACGGTGTGCTGCCTCTGTTGCCTTGGGATGTCACTGCAGGTCTCACACAGACTGCTGGGTTTGCAGGGATGTCTCAATGTCCTGTGAGTTTGGAAATTGCATGCGGCTTCAGGTAGAGGGAGAAGGAAATGCATTTCTACCTCTCTCTCTCTCTCTCTCTCTTTCTCTCTCCCCCCCTTTTTTTTTTTTTTTTCTTTTTTAAATTCTCTTTCTTCTGTTCCAAGACTTGCTCCCCAGGAATTGCTGTATTTTTCATATGGAAAGGTAAGTGCTAAAAGCCTACTCAGCCTCAATGCAATCTAAATGAGTAATGAATCACAGATATCTTGTGATGAGCTTCACTGTAAAATGTAGACCTTTTGCCTTTGTCCCTAAAAACGTGCCATTTCACAACCGAGACAAAAAAATAACAGCGTTCTTTATATCTAGATATTTTTGAGTCCATCTCCCTATTCTTACCAGAGGCTTTTAGGGAATCGAGACCCCTTCCTTTCCAGATAAGGCCTAACTCAAGCACCCTGAGTGGTAGTGCGAGTGTTCCCCCAGACTGCGTGTCACCCAGATAGGAACCATGCTTTCCCCTTTCCCAAGGCCCTTTCACATTAGGTTCTACTGACAACTTGTCCCTTGGACTTCCTTCATAGACACTGATGATTGTAGAGGTGAACCTCCTGTGCCTTTGCAAACCATCTTCCCACTCTGATTGTATTCATGTACAGGTTGGTATGGCCCAGAGTGCTGTTCGATTTCAGCAGCTGTAAATGTTTATAGATAAAATACATTCCCTCTCATGTACTTGAAGAGCGTGTGTTGCTTGTTTGGCTAACTGCCTGTAAAACCTCAAGCAAAACTGTACATTAAAAGAAAGGAATTATTTTTCTGGATTAACAGCTTCACTGTTTGGCTGCTTTGCTAATGCTCAGCGACAGCTCTGTTTTGGTTTTCCATGTGTTGCTCTTTCTCGAATGCATTAAGGGGAAAGAAACAGTTGGATTTTTTTTTTTTTTTTTTTTTGCAGGGCTGTATTTGCACTATACTTCTAATCTTAACATGGGCAAAATTAACATGTAAGTTAAAATGTATTCTGAGAGGTATTTCGGTATCAAAGAATTTCAGAGTGCTGTGCCTGTTTATGCTGTTGGGTCCCACCTGTCATTCATCCTACATGAAGGAACTGACGTTTTTATAGAGAACTTCAGTTTCTTTCTTTAAAATATGTTCTTACTCTGCTATAAATTTGGGCCTTCATGTAGGAATCACTTGATGAAACTTACAGCCTGTGAGATGCGTGAGTGGAGTAGACCACAGTGGTCTCTTTTGGCTCCAAAATCTATGAATCTTTGAAAATCTCATCTAAAGTAATAAGTGCAAAAGCACCACAAGGATTTCACTTGATTCCAGTGCCTCCATGGGGATAAGTGGAAACGAAACAGATACACTGGGTCTGACCAGCATCAGGAAACATGTCTGCACAATTGGCTACAGGCAGTTACTTGGGGGTGAGTTGAAACAGAGCCTGAAAATTTATTTTCTACTGAATACTTCTCTTCATTTCCCTCTTTGGGGGTAGAATGGACAGCTGTGGATGCTGGGGTGATTTTTATGATGCCCCAAAACTTTTCTCTGTCTTGTGATCATTAAACACTGATAGAGGACAGCACAAATGTGGTTGCTCCTTTGCCAAGCCTACTGATGGGCTTCATTCTCTGCTTTGAAGAAGGATGTTCCTGGTGATCCCCCCTTACCTACAGTCAACGTTTCACATGAAGAGAGCAACCCCAAAATAATCTGTGTAACCCTGCTGCGTCTGCTGCAAAGACAATTGTTAGCTCTTTCTTCACCAAAACATGCCACAAGGGAAGTTTCTGCCTTCTCTGCTGACTTTTATTTCCCTGCTGAAGTGGCATTTTTAAGTACTGTGGAAAGAACTACTTAATTCAAAAGGAAATTGTATTCAGAGAAATGACCTATGTGGTAAAGGTCTAATGATCCACTAATGATGCTCTTAAGTGTGACCTTCACCAAGTAGATGCCTTTGTCTTTTACTGATGTCTTCTTAAAACTAAAAAACGGTGTTATTCCCATTTTTATACATCTGAATCCAAAAATATCTAAATCAAGAGCTCCCTTTTCCATGGGGAATGTCTAACTACCAAATGTCTTAAGACCAAACTCTTGCACTGTAGCTCCTCAGCACGTCTGCAAATGGAAATGATTTCGTTAAGTAGACTTCAATGCGACCATTCAATGTGTGACTGATGATAGATGTAACTGAAAAGACGTGTTCCAAGGGAGCTTGCTTTGCTAATAGTTTGCTAAGGGAAATCAGCAGAATAGCAAACACATTAGAAAGGAACCCTTTGATTATGCGTTGAAGTTAATTGTCTTTCCCACCCCGCCTTTCTCCCTCCCCTGCCTCATTTTACACAACGCAGGTGTTACTGGGAAGGCAGCAATCGCTGCTGGAGGGCCAAAGGTGCCCATATGACGTAAGTGCTGCAACCAGGTGTCATATTGCTTGTTCTCCTTATTCTGGGTTAATCAGTGACATATCACGCTGAACAGCCAGAGGTGATTTTGTCCAAGGGAGGCAATATGAAACTTGAAATGAGAAAAGAAATAGAATTAGGCCTTGGTTCGTGCTCCTTTGGGCCTGTATCCCTTTGCCACTTCTGAAGAGCAAACAGTAACCATCCCAAGTGCATTTGCTTTGCTTCCTCCTCTGCGCTGAAACAATCTTACGTGTAAACATGTGGTTATGACCTGAGAATTTCCTAGAAAAAGTAAGGGGGGTAAAAAGAAACTGCAGCTTTCTGAGGCGTTTCTCTCAATGTCCTGTGAGATCAAGAGAGGTTTGCTGAAGTGCAGTACGTGCCTCAGCTGAAGCCGTCTCAGTACTGCATGGACATGCAGTGCCATTGCAGTGCTGTGATCCACACGGGAAGCAAGCATGGTTGAAGTGCCTTAGTCAGTGTGAATTTTCCCTTCTTGGATTATAAACGCCATATTTCTCCCTCCCTCCTTTTTATTTCTTGACTTTGTTACCCAATCCCATATGTTTCCGAAGTTTGTCACAGCTCCAATCAAAATCATTTAGCTGGAGCGTGACCAATGGCAACCAAGAATTTATACTCATGACCAAGTAATGCACTTATTCTTCTCCAACAGAAGTAAAGTCAGATATAGAAAAGGCTTTCTTTTTTTTTTTTTTTTTTAAACCACAGGCTTTAAAAAGAAACCCAAAAATAAAATTAAATTTTAATTTGTTATTCATTCCCATAGTTTAATTATGCAGTGTTCCTCCAGCAATAAATGTTTTAGTCTAGAGTGATTGTTAATTTATGAATGCATTCTGTATTGATTTTTGAACAAAGCTATTTAAGCAACCCCACCTTTCTTTCAGCATTTATCTTTAGTAAGCGTGGGGCATTTGAATTCCTTATCCTCTAGTTTTGGTTCAAGGATTTATTAGAGCAAAGACCAAACATAATTACATTAAAATATGAAATAAGTCTAATAGTTGCAAGCAGATTTCTATAACACAGCAAATGAAATGGTGCCATTATAAGGCCTACGGTTTCAGTGAAGGAGAGCTGTAAGGCTTTTCAAAATGTTTTCCCTTTTGTTTTTACAGTAAATTGATCGTTAGAACTCTGGATGAGAAGTGTGGGTTTTTTTAGGATAAAGAAGTCCTGGGTGACTGATGGGAGAAGAGTGTGTTTGGGAAGGTGCTGTTTCTGAACAGATGTGCAGGAGCTCTGCCCAGAGCTCGGTGTGCACCAGGGGTTCACCCACCCCAAAGTGGCTTCTCCTGCAGCCCTGGGAACATCTCCTCGCTCTGCCAAGGGGTTTCCTGGCTCTGGTAGCACGTGCCTCATTCTCATGTTGCTTCTGTCCTCTGTATTTATGGTGTAAAAAAAGAAAGAGAGAAATGGAACACCTCCAGTTCCAGGAAAATAATCTGGGTTGTAAAGGGAACAGGGGCTCTTTTGGTGACCAGGAATAGCCATGGCTGAGAGTGCAGTGTACTTCTCAGTGAGGAAGTGGAGGAGACAACAGCAGATGTTAGAATGGAAGGATGGCAATGAGGAAAAGAAGACAGGAAAAGTGCTCCGTATTGAAGGAAAGAAGGCTGTCTCTCGTTGAAGGAAGAAGGTGAAGAATAATGGAATAATTGGATTTCTCCTTTCCTCTTTCCCTCCCTCCCTCTCTTTCTATCTTCCTGTGACTCAAGCTTGTGAAGAAGTCACCAAACAGAGAGAATGAGCCCCAGACAAAGCAAACCCGCCCTGTTGAAGAGTGGAAGGTGAGTTTTTCTGAGCACCAGCACTTCCAAGGAGCCCAGCTGATAGGAGCAGGTTCACTGCTGGAGCTGCAGAAAATTAAATTCATGCAGAGGTAATTTTCTATTGGAGAATGAACTTGGTAATAGAAGAAAAACACTCCATCCCATTTTTTACGATTGCTTTCTGGAAGTGGTCAAAATGTGGGTTAGGGGTCTTCCCAAAACAGCCTCCGGGGACTTCCCTGCCCTTGCTACCCATGGGGACCTGAACACAGTGACTGCTCTTCCAGGGGTGCCTCCTTTCCTCCAATGGAAAATCACCAAACATGTTCAGAAAGGTATTTTTGGGGTGTAGGGACCACCATCTGCCTGTCAGCAGCAGTGTGGTGGGGCTGCAGGTGGCAGCATGCAGCTGATGATGGCTCTGGAGATGGGCTGCAACCCACATGGACCTTTCTTTATCTAGTTCTGCTTGGTGTTCGTGATTTCTGTAGCAACTTGAGGTTAATGCAGGCTAGTAGCCAAGACAGTGGCTTTGGAGCATCACAGGTTGAGATGAAAAGATTCTGAAGGCAGATGGCAAGACTTGCTTCATTTTACAGAATGGGAATAATTCCAGGGAAAAGTGTGAAAACCATGCAGAGATTTCAGGTTCTTAATGTGATCACCTCCTCCTCAATATATGCATATTTTTATGTTATAAGCTAAACAAATCCACCTGGCTGCAAGGTTTTATGTAGTCAAACTGTTTCCTGGTGAGAACAATCATAGTGTGATCTTAAATGGGGCAGGCGAGATAAGTCTAATTGCTCATTTGAGCGAGCTCTTTTATAGATTTCTTGAAAAAGAAGAAATAAAACCAGCAGGTATGGCAGAGAGAACAAAGTGTAGAAAAAAAAACCCACATTTGTTGCAATATTTATTTTGCCATCCAACGTATAAATAGTACATGAGTCAGAGAGAGCACTACATGCCTCTTAACTGTGGGATCCGGCAAACACTGCTTTCTGCTGGCATTTGGGTTTTCAATTCCCAAAGCTGTTACATCATTTATTACCACATTGCTCATTGTCACAGCTGGTTACTGGGGTTTACATCACCCACATTGTGTGGAGGATCTTGGAGATGGGCAGCAACTGGGGAAATGTTCAGTAAGCGTAGATAAATCCTGTTAGTGACCATTGTCTGAAGTCTGTGGGTTGGGAGAGCCACGTGGGGCAGGAGTGGCATAGGCTGGGCTATTCCTGTGGAGCTGGAGATGTGGTGCTTGTTGGCTTGGTTTCTTGTGTCACTGAGAAAAGAACAACAAAACAGAAACCTCCAAGAAAACAGCTAAAAATTGGAAATGCACCTGTTGAAGTTCAGGGAAGTCCACACTTTCTGGGCACATGCTGCTTGCAGAAAGAAGAGCTTATGTGCTTGCAAAGTAAAAGATTCCCACAGTTACGTATTTTTGTCCTGATCCTCATTTGCCTTCAAAAACAACTTTGCCAAGTGCAGTGCTGTGCCTTATTCCTCTTCCCATTTCACATCTTTAAGCTACGGCTTGGTTTGGCAGCACGTTTCCTCACTGTGCTGCAGTGGCTTCAGAATGGCATGGAAATCTCTCCCCATACTCCACATCCTCACGCAGCCAAACAGCACACACTCTTGCCATCCCTGTTCAAGGTAGATGCTTTGAAGCTGATGATAACTCATTGAAAACAATGTTAACCTTAACAATTTGCTTGGTTCTGCTTTCTTAAGCAATTAGATTTTAAAGAAAATCCATTTTCTGAATGTTGACCCTCATGCTTGACTGTTAGAAGAAATACTGCTACAAAAATGACTGTGCTGAGAGTATTGTGAAGCTGGTCTAAAATTTAATTTCAATTCAGATTACAGAAGGTCACCTATTAAGCAGGCTAATCCTTTTTCATTCGTGTCTAAATGAAAAAGTGCATATTTCTGCTGTGAAATTAATGAATATCTAACCTAACCTGAAATCCAGGTGTTTCTGAAACAGTTTTTGGATTTGCTCAATGTTATTCTAAAGCAGCTGAACGTGTCTGAGCATGGGGTATAATCTAAAGAAGCCAGATTTCTCCCTGCCCACAGCTGCAGTGGTGCTGGAGTGTGCCAGTTCTCCTGTCAGTCCTTAGGTGTAATTTAGCTATTTTCTATGGTAATGCACACTTAGGTCATTACTCATCCTACAGCGCGTGACCTGCTGCAAGGCAGGCTGTGTGATCTATTGCATGGGGAGCCATCCTCGTACATCAGTGGATAGAGATGTTCCAAGGGCTTTCAGGTGACAAAGTTCCAGCCAGCCAGGGGCTGCCCCATCCAGCCGGAGGTGTTTGAGAGGAGGGTCTGAGGGATGTGGTCAGTGGGAGCTGTGGGGATGGGTTGGAGTTGGATTTAGGGATCTTAGTGGGTTTTTCCAACCCTAACGACTTTGTGATTCCATCATTCCTCCTCTCTCTCTCTTGTTTTTTTGGTGGGCTCAGGCTTGTGCACACTGGTACTGCACAGTTCTGCTCATAGCTCTCAGACTTTGTTCCTGCAGTTCCTCATGGATTTTAAGAATGTGTGTTTCCTTTGACATGGGATGTGCCTCTTTTTAGGTGAAAATAAGAATGTAATATAGCAGGAGACCATCTTCACTGGATGATTTTGTAGGTCTTTTCCAACCTTGGTGATTCTGTATAGCAAAATGATTTGGGTGCAGCCATCCCACAGCTGCATCCCCTTCATTTCAAAGCTCAGCTTTTTTTGCAGGTATTGCCCCAAGTTGGCCAAATTTGGATGGTTGCAGTTCAGGTATCTGTGTCTTCCTGCTGAATTATCCTTGCACCTGCAGTTTAATGCTCATTGAGAGTGAGCCCATCCTCCAGCTGCTGAGTGGCTTGATGCCCTTCATCACACCACTGCGAACCAGCCCTGTGTTGTATCTCTTCTGTGTCAGGAGGAGGGACACCTTCACCCACCTTCCTCAGGTACCACTGATAGGAAAATGGGCTCAAAGATTTCCCCAAAAGCAAAGCAAGCAGGGTGTCTCTCGATTTCTGCTTTGAACCAGAGAGCTGCCAGGATCAGAAGCTTGTTCCAGGTTTGAAAAAACACTCAGTAGCACCGAGGCAGAGTTAGCTAAGGTCAGTGTAAACCTTAATGTCTTACAGGTCTGCTAAGGGGATCTGTGAGGTTACTGTGCCACAACAAAGCCATCCCATGGCCTTCCCTGTGGGGATAACTATTACAAAGGAAGCTGTTCTTCCCCATTTTGCAAGGAACTCATGGATAACCTGAGCTAACGAGAGATGAGGAGTTCTTGGCAGAGCACAGGCATCCACAGTGCTTGAGTTTAACACTGGACCGTCATGAAGCTTTACATAAAGAGCGGGTGCTACTGCGAACAAGTTGGCATTAGTTCCCATGAGCTGTGCATGCAAATGCAGGCTGTTTCTAGGCCAGCAGGAACCCAGGGCTTTGCAGTGAGTGTCTGCATGAAGAGCTGTACGTGTGCTTCGGGGTCAGCACACCTCTGAACGAGGCAGGAGGACCCTCCCACCACCTCATTAGCATTAACATTACATATTAGCTCTAACAACTCTTTCTATTTTTTTAGTCTGAAAACAAACTTGACAAGTCTCCCTTGAAGCTTCAAGTCAATAACATGAAGTAATTACTCCTCATAAACTGATTTCTGGGTTGATGTTGATGTTTCATTGCGACTCCTCACGCTAAACGTAATAATGGAGATGCTAGAGCAGTTGTTACGGGCCAGGTGTGAGCTGCTTCTAACTTGGAAGACAAGGTTTCTGTGATACAAATTATTTTGTGCAACAGTGAAAAGTTTTGTTTCTCTCTTCTGCTTGCATTCAACCCTCCACTGGAGATGCGCAGTAACGTCTGCCTTGCCTGTGAGCCGAAATATTTGCGTAATGGTTACAAATTGCTTAGAAAAGTCGGTGTGGACAGCTTTGATCACGCAAGCTGGCGATTACCAGTTGCTTCCCAGGTGCGTAATGGGGCGTGCTGCTCCCGAAGCAGCAGCTCATAGCAATGCTACTCATGCTGCACTGCAACAGGACGGCGCCGATCACACACTGATCCCTTCCCTGTGCGCTTTCAAGGGACCACAGGGCTGAAGCAGCTCTGTTCACTGCCAGCGATGGAGAACAGATTCCACGCAGCGGTTCTCGACTCAGAGGATACATTTTGATGACTTCACTGAATCCCACTTTAATGAAAGTTTAATCAAAGTATTTTTCAGTTAAAGAGAGGCATGTAACTTAAACAGAAAAGACTTTTTTTTTTTCTGTTCTAGGTGCACGTTTTTGTGATTCTCAAGGTTCTTTTTCTTGGGTTGCATTTTAATGAACCTTGTTTTAGTTAATTATTGATACTGGGTGCCTTGTAGTTTTAGGTTAGGAAATCAGTCTTCACATTTTGATGTCAAAATTCATTATAAGAAGTAGGGGCCGTACCCAGAATTTGACGTTACCGATTACCTGAACTTCCAAAAATATATTTTCTTTACTTAGGGGAGATTTTGTTCACCTTTCCAACATTGAGGACTTATATTTCTAATGAAATTCATGATACAAGAGCATCATGAGTTGCCTGATGTACGGAAATTGACAGAACTTTTGTCACCTGTGACTGTGGGAGTGGCGATGAAGCAGAACCCCTTCCTTTCTGTGAGTAAAGCCATCCATAAATGTTGAGATGTATACTTTCTAAAGCAGCCAGAGAGTAACTGTTCTCATTTGTCAGCACAACACGAAGCAGGTGGATGCTGTCTGTATGCCTGAACATGATCTTCCCCTCTGTGAAGCCTGAGCTTTGCTATCACACAGCGTGTGTGTGCTCTTCTTGCTCTTCTGTCCCTTCCAGAGTGCTGCCCTGCACCGGACAAGGCGTGACCAGAGCCCAGGTCCAGGAGGCATGGTTTGCTCTCTCTTTTCCAAGCTATGGGTTTGCTGATGGTGATAGGGGATCACTGCAATCTGCTGGGGGTTGGCATTGCTGCTGGGGGGAGTGGATGCCCAAGGTGTCAGTAGGGATCTGGTCTTTTCCACTGGTGACAGGTGAGATGACAAGGGGAAATGGGCTCAAGTTGCACCAGGGGAGGTTCAGGTTGGACATAAGGAAAAAACTCCTTTACAGAAAGGCTCATTAAGCACTGGAATAAGCTCCCCAGGGGGATGGTGGAGTTGTCATCCCTGAATGTGTTTAAAATCTATTTGGATGTGGTGCTCAGGGCCGTGATTTAGCAGAGGGTTTTTAGAGGTATGGCAGTATGGTTTGGTTGCGGTTGGACTCAATGATCTTGAAGGTCTTTTCCAACCTGAGTGATTCTATGATTCCATAATTCCAGCACAGAGCGCTTACAGATTTTAGGAACATTGCTCTATGGGTGGCATAAGGAAATGCAGATGTATGGAGAACATAAAACCTTGCTTTTCTGCTTCTGGCCTCAGGAGGCATTGGTTGTTGTTGTTCAGTTCTGTGCTTGAGCAGTCCTTGCTGTTTGGTTGCTATTTCCAGGCACTGAGCTTTCATGTTTCTGCCAACAGTTGAGCAGACAATGTAAGAAGAGGCAAAGAAATAATCATATTGTTTCTTGATTGATTTTCTTAATTGATGGATTTAGAACTAATTTGTAAATAGATGTGTAACCGTTTCCAGTTTGAAAAACATCACAAAACGAAATCCCTCAGCAAAAATACCTCCATGCCAGTACCTGATGTTCTCTTCATTATGGGCTATGTGTTCTGGGCTTCTGCTCCACCCTGGGAACACAAATCCTTTGAATGAGAGCTGGGAGCACAGAGAGTCTGCAGGGCGAGGGAGGAAAATGGGCCCGTGCTCTGCAGGCATGGCCTGCTCCCATCACAAACCAGGGCATGACGGAAGGGAAAACTGCTATTGGTGGCATTAATAAATACCATCCTGCTTTTCATAAATGAGTGTCGCTGAAGTTCAGAGCAGTTAGAATGAGGAGGATCAGGCTAAATAAACGAGTCTTTAATTTGGGTGGCTCTCTGAACTGTGAAAGCTGCTTCACTTAGCTACATGTTTGTAATCTTCATCAGCTCAAGTTTTGTACCTCAGCCTCTAAAACTATTTTTCAGTCAACAAACATTAAGCTTCCAGCACTCAGTCTTGTGTCGCCAGTTCCAGAGTTATCATCAGTCTTGAAAAATACAGTTTGACTCCTCTAGTCTGTGCAAGAAAGCTGCATTAGCATCAATTGCCTTTACAGTACATTAAAGTAGATCACATTTAACACATTAATGCCACTAAGATGTTTGCATTACATAGGCAATCGCATTTATTAGTTCCTTAACAGAGACAATGCTCCCTGTCTTGTACTAAATACCATATATTAACGCACACATACATCATATGAGTGCTTGTGTATTAATTTCAGAGATCTCCAACTCTGCTGCAGAGACCAACGCAGCTCTCAACTGGCTTGCTGCTGCCTGCTTGCAGCTCGTTACCTCTTAGTTCTGCAGCCTTCAGGTTCACAGCATTGCCCCCTGAGCTGGTGCACCCCAGAGAAGCCTCGCTGTCCTTGGTCAAAACCTAAGCCAAGATTTCTACAGGCACTGAATCTTGCTTTAACTGCATTGTTGATCATCTTTATTTATGCACGAGGCTCATTATCCTTTTTCTTTTGTATCAGAAAGGACCCATCTGGTGTGGCCATCCCTGGATGTCTGTCCCCACGGTGGATGCAGTGATGTGAAGCTGGTGGTCACTTAAAGTGCCACATGTTTGCTCATCAAGGGGGAGCTGCCTGTACAGTCAGAGCAATCCTGCAGCAGCAGACTTAGAAAAAATGAAGAGAAAATTGATTGCTTGTAAAATGTTTCACTTTTGACACCCGGTGTTCATTTACTGCGTGTGTGACCACCACATGATATTCACCTACCCATGGGTATGTATTTTTTTCTAGATGATCAGCAGTAGGCTGCTGAATATTAAAACTGAGCTGAACATTTTAGGTTTTCAGGTTTTAATCAGGCCAATGCTATACTGTTTGGGCACTTCTGCAAGGTGCAGCTGGAGTCCTTTATGATGGATGATGTCTGTAGGCTGTCTGCATGCCGTTTTTTTAATGAACTGCTTTCAGAGAACACTAACACTCTCATTAAAAAAAAAAAACAAAACAAAAACAAACAAAAAAAAAAGAGGTGAAATGAATATTCTTCATGACTGTATCCCACTGTTAGAGAAATTTGCTTTGGTTCACATTTAATTTGGCACTGCATCATCAGGAGTTGATGATCAGGCCCCACTGCTTCTCAGCTTCAGGATTGTTTTCACTTAGGCTGGAATTGCTCTGAGCTGTGTTCCCCAAGCAGGACGTTGCATGTGGTCCCCAACCTGCCTCGCTCAGTGTGCTGATGAAGGCATTTTTACCCTCTCCTCTTCCTCCCCGTGCTCTTTGCTTACAGAAATCCTACTGCATTGGTGCTGGTTGTGGTGTGTAGGATGGGATGGCTCCGTTCATGGTGTGAGAGGCAGCAAGCCTGGCGTTCCAGGGATCTTTGTGCACCAAAGCTTTTCTTGAATGGAACACGTTTCCCTCAGTTTGTTAATAAACCTGTGCAATGATTCAGTTCAGCATTAAGCCTGGCTGAATGTCCTTTTATTGGCTTCCCATTACGAGTCTTTTTTTTTTTTTTTTAGTGCCCTTTCATAAGAAAACTTAAGCATCTGCGTTCTGTCCCATCACATGTATTGTGGACCTCAAAAGTAGCTGGCAGCCACCACTGCCACTCTCTATCCATCCCACTTTTCCTGCTCTCCTTTAGCAGTGCAGTCCTTGAGCTTCTGAACGTTGCTGTGGTTCTAGGCTGTGGCAGAAACTCACCAGCGTAACGTTCCTCTGCACTCTCTCTTTCCTTTATGCATAAAAGTTCTTGGCAGGACAGCTTCAAAGGTCACTGCAGTGCTGCGTTAGTTATAGCTAAACCACGTCTGAGTTTTGAGCCTGGTTAGGCACTGTCTTTTTTTATTGCTCTACAACTTGCTTCATTTTCTGGAGATTATTTCTTGAAATAGAGTTGTGCTGAACTCCTCACAGACTCTTACATAATGGCATGTATTTTCCAAAGGGAAAGTGATATATCCTGTGATTACCACCGTGTGCCTGGGATAGGGGAAGGAGTGAGAAATAAAAAAAGGCCAAATGAAAATTCTAGCTTATTTCTAACTCTCTGTAATGCTCAAAGCCCTTTAGAAATCTTTGGAAACTTCGGATGCAAATCCATTTTGTCATTAAATCTATGCCTGTATTACAAATGGAGAGCTTTCACCCTCCTTAGGTAAATGGATTATTTCAGACCTTGATGAAATGCAGTCCTTAGCTTCTGCCTGGTACACTTGGTCAAAGATGTGGTCGGTATTTCAAGCTGGAAAGGATAATAAAAGCTTATGTTGCTGTCCTGCAGTGTAGGAACTGACCTGGAGAACAGGACGTTACATCCAGCAGTGTGCAGAGGAGCTCCCTGGCTGTGCTGGGCTGCCTGTGTCATTTGGGTAAGTGGTGGTATCTCCCAGCACTTGTCAAAGGACTCCAGTACTTTTTGTTCAGGATGTGTTCTTACATGCATGCGTTTAAAAAAGAAGGTATTCGAAGTGTTAATTATCCCAGTGTTTGTGCTGCTTTCCTACGTGTGGTATCAGAGTGCTCCTCCAAACCAGGCTGGCCAGGAGCTGGCTGGGACCTTGGCTGTGGAGCAGCCAGGGCAGAGCCAGTACAGTGCAAAACTCATTGCCAAAACAATTCTACAGAGGTCTGAAGTGAGGCTAGAAAAAGAAGAATGTGATTATTGGTTGTTATTGAGCATGATAGCCTGGAATCAGCATGTCCCTAAAATACTGATTGCTGAGAACTATGGCTTTTCTTACAGAAATGTCTCTGCCTGGACTAGGTTTCTGCAGTGTCCAGTACTGGGCTGCTGAGCTCCCCTAAGGGACAGCCAGTGGTCTCAATGGGGCTGGGGCTGAGTGAGAGTATCACCAGGGGAATCTAAGGAGGACACCTGGGCAGGTCTGAGGAGGTCTGTCCTCAAGATGGAGAAGTTCAATATCACGTTCTCATCTGCACACTTACATATATATCCATATGTTTCTATATATACATATTCACGCTCTTATTTCTCTTCCTCCAGAAAGTATCTCAAAGGTAAAGCAATCAACAGAAGCTTTGAGCTTCTCCTTTATTACAAAGCAGCTGAAAAGAAAGCTTGACAGAGCTCAAAACTGAGCTCTTGGCCATGGCACATAGCTGATGCAAGGCTCAGAAGCACAGTTCTCCTGTTGCCCCCGTCTGCCATCTGCTCAGGCCCACACTGAGCTCTGTGACCGCCCAGCAGCACCCCATGTAGAGGAAAGGATGCCAAAGGATGCTCTTGTCTGTTGGTGCCACGTCCTTGCTGCCGTACTGAGCTGCCATGGGAGCACAGCCCTTCCCTGCTAATGGCCCATTTAGGAGGCTGCATGCATTAGGGCTCGGCAAATTTGGACTGCGAACTTTTGGAGGCAGTTTGAGGTACTTTTAATGAATGTAAATGTGTAGTGCAGCAGTCCTACCTCACTCCCGGACTGCTTCTGTCAAGTACTGAAAGACTTATATTGAGATTTATATTATCAGGGCTTTTTTTCTTTCTTTTTTTTTTTTTTTGAAAAAGAGACACGAGATGAAGAAACAAAGCAGAAAAATCATACTGAATGTGTTCTGTGGAAGACCAAATCCCTTCTGCCTGAATGCGCGCTGAGATAATCAGATAAGCAAAATGATTTCATCTTCCCATTCCCAATATAAGAAGCATTTAGTCAAATTTGCCCTGATTGCATAGCAGTGCCGTACTAACAAGACTTAACGTGAGCCTTCTAAATTCAGAGCGTGTTGTTAGAGAAGCAAATCTCAGGCACTGCATTTGTAGGCAAAATTCCTCTTGATGTAAAGGAGTCGGAGGGGATAATCCGGGGCCGCGTGGTTCTGTGGTCGATATTTCACTTGATTAAAACACTTGATCAAAAGCCGTCCGGTTTAGTGAGCTCCTCTTCTTGCCCATGAAGTTTCGTTCAAGACCACACGGCTGCCTTCTGCCTTACATGGGGCACAGCAGGTAAAAGCAAGGAGCACGCAGCCAAGAAAGCATGGCTTCAGTTTTTTTGGGGGGCTTGTCATGCCACTCTACCTGCCCAACAAGCAGAAGCTGCAGGCACGGTAACTTTTGGCTGTTTTGATTCTATTTTTATTCCTTTTTTTCTTTTTCTTTTTTTTCTTTTTTTGTTTTCCCAGTTCCTTGTTGCCAGCATCGCCACTGCTGCTTGCTGCCCCGTTCTGCACCTCCTCTCGCTCAATGGCAGGACAGGAAAGCCATGAGCACAAGGTGGTTAGCTGCTCAAATAACATCCTGGGGTTCCCTGTCCTTAGCTCACCCTTACCCCAATCCATGTCCGCCTCCCACTGCCTGCTGTGCTTGGAGTGATGGATGTCTTCTGCTGGAGATGGGTTTGTCCTGGGGATCTCCTTCTGCATGTGTGTATGTGACGTACTTGACAGGCAAAAAGCAGACGATTTTCATCCTCGTGCCATTCAAAAGACTGATCCAGCTCGTTCTCAGAGCTGTGCAACATTTTATAAGGCTGTTCAAGGCAAATTTTCTCAGTTATATCACAGTGCTAGAAGTGAAGAGAAAGAATCACCTAAAGGTAACGAGTGCTGAGACAAAATAAATATATATGATCTTCTGCACGCAGTCTGCTTGCAGCTATTGTATTAAACTCTTCTAATGTATCCGGGAGGAGTTTAGACTGGCAGTCAAGGCTGGATAAAGTGTTTGCAAAGGGTTTTAATGCAAAAGGCTTGTTTGGAAGGTCACAGCTGCTTCTGAGTGCATAAGAATAGCAACAATAGCAGCAGCAGAATAAGTGCGAGCTGGCAGCAACGCGTGCAGACACAACTCTAGAGGGAGAGCAAATCTCACTTTCCGAGCCAAGCAATGCTCCTTGCTTAGCAATATATTTCTTCAGTATCTGAATCTTCTGAACTCTGTGTTTTACTACTGCCTGGAGATTTGAATTTAGAAGTGCTGATGAAAATAGAGCTGCCTCCATGCAATGGACAGATAGCACCGTATGATTTAACCGTACCCATTAAAAGTTCTCCTTTCAACATCAAGACTTTGAGTCTTAGGGCACTGTGTCAAAGTGCAGAAATAATCCTGAAAGCTGTTTTTCTTAGTCGTGGTCAGGGAGAGGCAGATCTGCTCGGTTTTGTGCCTTAGCTTAATGAATGTGTGCTCCTTGCTCTGGGTGAGGGGCTGCTCTGCGGGGACTGGCCTTGCAAATGACTATTTGGCAAAATGAAAGTGATGGTGTGAATGCTGCCGGGTGATCCATGCCATTTTTTCAGGTCCTTGGGTTGTCCCAGCTGTAAGGACGCACTGTGCTCTGTGATGCACAAAATAAGCACTGAAAGGAAAGGAATGCGTTTCACCACTTTTAGCTGTTCTTGGTGTGAGAGCAGTGAGGTGGAGGCGTGAGGAGGGAGTTACTCAGTCAAGTGAAGTTTGAGTGGAAAAAATTGGCAGTGAAATGAAGCCAACAGTGGAGTAATTAGCTTCTCAATTATTAAAAAAAAATAAATTACGTGCTGATGGAGTGCATTCAGCACAACATAACCCAACCCATTTAAAGGTGTTCTGCGTGGATCAAGAAAAACTGTGTAATGAATTAGTTGGATTAAGCAGGAGTTACTGCAGTCCCCTGTGGGCACAGGTAGAGGAAATGGTGCACCTGCTGTGTGCTGTGCTCTGCAGAGCGCTTTGTCTGGGCTTTTGTGCTGAGCACCAGGTACCACCCCAGCTCCGTGGTCCTCTGGAGCCTTTCCATCATCACATGCAGCAGCAGAGTCCTGTTCCCTCTCCTTTTGTTGTTTGCTGTGGTTCTGAGTGCTGGGCCCTTGGGAGCAGTGGCACATGTACTGGTCTCGCTGGCAGCAAGGGTCTGTGACTCCTAACCAAGTGGGGAACAAAGCACTGGGGATAGGCAGAGCTGAGTCCAGTGCTGTTAAACAGAGAACTTCACCACATATTTCCTGTGTTTGCAAGAAAACTGCATCACGTTTAAGATCACACACATTCATGCTCAGGTCCAATCCTGTGAGTTACGTGGCACGGTCTTCTCCTGAGTGCATTCTGTTCAATGTCATCTTGTGTCTATGGAAATAACAGTGTTTTCAACTTCAGTCGTGTATTCAGCATGTCAGCAAGGGAGCATCTATATTCATAGTTTCTTCCACAGATTTATTGAACTTCTCAGGTTGCAGAAGCCACAACCAAAAAACGTACTTCTCAAATATTGTTTGATTCATAAAGTCCTTAATTGCTCAGTTATTGCTCACTAATGCTCGCGGTGCTGGTGTAATTGAAGCAGTAAGAGGTTTCTCTTCATTTAGTGCCAAAACAAATGTGAAACATTAAACCCCTGTGGGTGCAGATTATTGCAGGCACAGGCTGAAATTGTTGAAAGACAAGATTGATGGCGACCAGCATTGCTTTCACTGTCAAAAAATCCTGACTGTGAAACGAACCCTTTTTGGTACAGAGGACAATGGTACTCTGTCCCTACTCCAACGCGCCTTGCTTGCACTGTGCATTGCTTCTTAGGGTTCAACCTCCCAAGGCCTATAATCCTGGCAAAGCTGCTTGCTTACATTCATTGAGCCGCTTCCAGATGTGGAGAGTCCAGGTACATTTCTTTCATTGTTGGGAGTTCAAGAAGTACTGTTCTCCGAGACTAACACTGTGGGAAAATGTGCAAGCCTCTCAGACTTCAGAGGCTTGGGGGAAGGTTATGATGGAGATATCTGGAAAAGCAACACATGGCAGAAGGTGGATCGGGCAGAACTACTTGATTTTTGTGTTTCTTATCTATCCTCAGCATGTGCTTCCTTGCAGATGTTTAATTTATCTCCAGGACTGTGAAAGAGCATTCCCCCTGTAAGGATTTCATAACATGAAAGAACTTTCTCGATTGTTTTACGAAAATCATTGGACTGAAATGCTGAAGTGTGATCTTTGAATAGATTTGAAAGAAAGTTCTCTGGCTTTAGATGATAAAGAGCCTGGAGCATCTCCCAAATGAGGGAAGGCTGAGTAACCTGGATCTGTTCAGCCTGGGGAAAAGAAGGCTGAGTGAAAACCTGATAGATGTTTATAAATATCTAAAGGGAGATGGGAGGCAAATGGATGAGGCCAGGCTCTTCTTGGTGGTGTGTAGAGGTAGGACAAGGAGCAATGGCCTGAAACTTGTACGTAGGAGTTCCATACAAACATGCAGAAGAATTTCTGTGTGGTGAGGGTGACAGAGCACTGAAACAGGCTGCACAGAGAGGTGGTGGAGCATCTTTATTTAGACATTCAAGACCCAGCTGAAAGCCAAGCTGTGTGACCTATTGTGGAGTATCTGCTTTAGCAGGGTGTTTGACTTGATGGTCTGAGTCTGACTTCAGCTAAAGAAACCCCAACAAAACAAAAAAAACCTTCAGAAAATGGTGTAGTATCTGTGTAGAGGTCATAAGTTCCTTTCTTCAAATCACTCCCCATGTTTGATTAGTATTTGTTTATTTATTTAATGACACCCACATAGTGTTTTTTCTGTATAGTGTAACTATTTTCTTTTATACAGTAAAAAATAATTTGCTTTCTTCATCAGAGATCGCAGACTCTTCAGCTCTCACAGCTTGATTGCCATTGTCATGCCTGGCAACATAATTGAATAATGTGTTTGGTATGCAGCAGTGTTTACTGTCTAACACTACAGCAGAAGCTGCTTTTTCTTTTGTCCTCTCCATCAGTAGGACAAAGGGAAGTAGCTCTTGTTGTGCCAAGATGTGAACATCACCATTGTTAGTTAACAGCTGGCACGTGGATTGCTTAATTGGATGTTATTTCTTTTAGAAACCTTAATGCAAGCCCAGAGCATTTCAGACTACACTGTCCAATTGTGCAGCATTTTGCCTTCTCTTTAGAAATGACAGGGATTTCTCTTGGTCCTATGGAATGAAAATGAATGCCTAATGTTTGTCATTCGGTACTTGTTTTGTCCATGCAGCTGCAGGGTGAGTCCATAACACCTGAGTTTTCATTTGAGATGCTGTCTTTGTCCAGCTGGTGCTGGTGCAGAGGGCACATGCGAGTGAGGACAGCATGGAAACCCACTCATCCCTCACCTCCCACATGGGCAGGCTTTGTGCAGCTGCCCTGATGGGTAGATGTGACACTGAGGGCTGATCTTAGAGGTCTTTATGATTCTGTGAGGGAGATGTATGATCCATGTGACTGCTGGTGATACACTTCTGCCAGCTCCCCACGGTCCTGCAACTATAAACTTCACCAGCGTGTGCCTTAGAACCATCCTGGTTGTATTTGTTTGATGTGCCATTGAAGAGATGTAATTTTCCAAGATGGGAAAATGAAACGTCGTAAGCAGCACTAAAAGTAAATCCAAGAGCAGCACAGGATGGGAAATGAGTTGCAAGCTGGTTTTAGATAGAAAGGACTTGATCTTATAGAGTGATGATTACAGAATAATTTACAAAAGAAGTAGATAATGTATCCTGTGGTGATAATCTTGGACTGATAACCGTGAGATTTGATTTCATAAACTGAACTGTTGATTCTTCAAGCAAAATGATGCTCTCACAAATAAATAGCCCATCCATCGATTAATAATTGATGCTTGTGTTGCAGCTTCCTGAATAATTCAAGCTTGCATCTTCGCTTTGCTTGGACCACACTTCTTTCTCATGCTCCACACTTCTCCCTTCCAGGCTGGTTAGTGCCTCTCTGCTTTTTTCCTTTGATTCTTTTATCAACAGTATTTGAACTGATAAAAACCACAGCCAAAACTGAGCAAAACTGCCAAGTTAAAAAGAGGCTTTTGTGCCATCAGTTGGAATTTCAGTGGGGATTCCAGAGAAGAAGTCAACATTGAGGATTGTGTTAACTGAAGCCTGAAATAAATGGCTATTGCAATATGTCCTAATTGTTCTAAATTTTAGGGTAAAACACTGTTATTTCCCTGAAAAATAGTTACATAGATGGGTTTAGATCTGTTGGTTATTAAGGGATAGACAGAGACTCAGCCCATCAGGGTTAGCAGGAATTTCCAGAGCATCTCGTTGCACAGGACTGTGGTGGGATTCTGATCGTGCAGGTTGGGCTCCGAGCTCCGCTCTGCTGCTTGGGTGGAAATCCCCACCTGCTGCTGCACTGTGTGTCACACCTGGAGTAGAACACATCTTTCAGCAATTTCTTTAAAGACAAGAGGTGTATCAGGCACATCTGGAACACGGACCTGTGTCTTGCTGCTTTCAGTTCAGTGAAGATGGAGAATGCTTGGGTAGACTGGAAAGTAAACCATCTTAAAATACCTCTTTCTGCCCAAACCAGGAAACGACAGTGGTAGAGCAGAAAGGGAAGAGTTGGGATGAAAAAGAGAAAGGAAAATTCGTGATTGGTTATTTATTCATTTTTATTCCAAGATAAATACATGAGGTTATTTTAAATTGACCTCTGTAAAAGAGTTCTACTTGGGAAAAAAATCTCCGGCGTCAAGAAATGTGACATTTGTTTCCCAGTGCTGTGCTCGATCTTAAACACCGTCTTTCAAAGGTGTTCAGTTCAGGCATCAGTCACAAAGACTGTTTTGCACCTTGCACAGAATACAGATTTGCTGATAATGTGGGGAAGACTTTGATTTCACCCTTCTGTTTTTTCTTTGAGTTTAGGGGGAAATCCAAGCGATGCAGGCAAAGGTTGACTTGCATGCCAAAGTCAGGGGCTGGTCCATTTTGCATGAGCAAGTTCTAACACCTGATTATGCAAATACTGTGGGATGCACCCACATGAGTGAGGACTCTGCCTTGACATTTTATCCCTGTAAGACCTTGCAAATCCTATTCGTGCTGAGAGTAAGACTTAGAAATTGTTATGTGTGGAAAAAAAGTTAACTCCACAAACATTTATCACTTTTGTGAAGGTTTTTCTTTTTTGTTTTTGTTTTTTGTTTTTTAATTGTGAATACATATGATGGTGAAATATCTTCTGCAATGTAAAAAAAGTAGTTTTCCTGTTGCTCAACCAGGAAGATCCCCAAAGACAAATTTGCCATTGGGCAACCTCACAGCAAACCATTGCTGCGCTGTAAGCAATGTGTAAAGGACATGGAGGAGAGCTCTGCTCTTCTTGAGATGTGTGAAAAAGAATTCTCTGGAATGTACAAGCCAAGGTCCCTCCAAAATTTGCATAGAAAAGACCCGGCGATAGACTTGGGCCCAACAGCCTATTGTTAACTGGAAAGAGCTGGGACTTGGAGTGCTATCTCCAAGACTTTAAGTGCAGAATTGAACTGAAAGAAAGCAAATGTGTTCATGCTTTTCAACACATTAATTTTCAAGTGCTCATATACTTCATCCATGCCACAAAGACGCCAACGATTTAAAATAATTGTGGAGTGAATGCCTAGAAGCAGAGAGCATGTCACGTTGAGTTCCTTTGGTGGGACTGAATCGCTCTTCTTTATTGTACTTTCCTGTTACATCAAATGTAAATGGACATGAAAGGTGTAATTTCCCTGGAGACTGAACCGACACTTTTGTCAGGTTTGGCCCCACATCCTGTCATTCTGTTTCACTCTCTGTCTGATTTTGTCAAGTATCTGTCTGTGCTTTCCATTGATAGTTACATGATTGCCTGCAGCTCTACTAATTAATAATTAGTGTTCACTTTTCTCTTCTGCTTCTCAATCCAGCGTTATTGTTGTGGCCTCTGGCAGGGCTGCTGCCTGTAAGGGTGCTGAGCCGGGCACCTCGTACAGCAGAACTGTCGCCACTCATTAAGGGATGCTCTGTTGGGCCGTCTGCACCACGGTGTCTGTCCCTTAGCTTCTCTTGCCAGGGACACCACCGAGGGATTCATTCCTTCCTGCCCCATTCTGTGTTGCAGCAGTGGCCAAACCACAGCCCCACAAGGTCCTTCCCCAAGGTGTGACCTGGGGGACTGCTCCAATTCCCTTTGTGAGCTCATGCACTCCATCAGAGTGCCATTCAAGGAGCTATGTTTGTGGCTTCTTCATTCTCCAAATGATTTCATCCCGTAAAGATCTCCCAAAAAATATATTTTAGAAATGAGTTGGGGGTATATATTCAAAGCAGAGGGAGTGGGTGTATATCAACAGTCTACATCCAGAACAGAGTTCTGTCTCTCCTGTCACTCTGGGTCAGATTTTCTGCATGCAGTTGATGTGGAGTTGAGGCTGTTTTCCATGTGAGGGACTTTGTTAGAAATGCAGGTGAAATATTAAGGTAATGTGAGCAGAATGATTTTCTCTTTGTCCTGTAGCAAAGCTAAGTATAATTCCTGTTCATTAAACATGATGACAGAACATTAAAATCTAAAATAAATGCAGGGAGCCCTGGCTCCTGCATTTCAGTGAAACACATTTAGCGTTTAGATTTTGACCGTTGCTTTGGTTTGCATTTTTCTTTCTCTGCTCGATAGCAGCACAAAGAGCCTTCTGAAATCAGGGTAATGTTCCTGCTGGCTTTGGAAGATTTTGGAATAGACTCTAAGTGAAGAACTGATCCTAAACAGTGAGTCTGAGTTGTAATTATGAAAGGATACGTACATATGTATATATATCTTCGTAAAGGATTTATTTACTGTTGCCTGAGATGTCACTGGTTACAGTTGTTCAGAAAAATATACTCTGTTTTTTGTAAGACTCCATTCACTTCAGTTATAAAATCTGTGTTGTGATTTCTTAGTGAAAATGCCGAGAGAGACAGCTGTCACTGAACTAAACAGAAAAGCTTCATGATGACAAAGCTTCTGTGACGCTAAGGCCGTGCAATCCTCTTCGGTTCCCACTCTAGGATTCATTCCGCTCAGTCAGTGCAGTAGCTGATGTCTTTGGTCCCTTAGAAACAAGTCATGTCAGGAGCACTGTGGCAGTATGTCTGCTAATGTAAGAGTCAGTGGGGTCTTGCAACAGAGCTACAGTTTGCCTGATGACCCAAGGATCTCATAAAGGGAGCTAAAATATCAGAGGGAGGGCTAAAAAGTAGGTAGTTCTGGTTACAGCCCACTGCCATGTCCATGCAGGTCAGCACTTCCATGGCACAGGAGGGCAGTGCAGGTTGCCCAGGGCTTGGCTGCGTTCACGTAGCTCCAGCCCAGGACAGCAGCCTTCGGAGGAACTGGTGTGATGCATCACACACTATTTGTACAAACCAAGAAGGAAATCCCATTTGAAAACTGTCCAATTTCCAATGTGAGAGTCAAAGCACAGAATTGTTCGAATTATTTTTGCCGTTTTGTTTTGAAAGCCCTATTGTTAAGCATCACTCAAGCTTTAATAAGGAAGTTTTATAATTTCTGAAAACTTACTTCATTTATTGAGCCTTAGGAAAAGTACCTACAGCTTTGTAGTATTTATTTTCACAGAACCATAGTGTGGTTTGGGCCTTTAAAGGTTGTCTAGTCCAGCTCCTTGCAACAATCTGGGACATGTTCCCAGTCTGTTTATTCAGACTAGCTCTAAATTTACCATGAAATGCATCCTAACTTCAGACACTTGTCCTCGCATTCTGCAGTGCTTTAAAAATCTTGAAGCTATTCTTTTAAAGGTATCCATCAAGCTCCTTTCCTGCAAGAAATTCAGACATGGCTATTACTTCTGTGCTTGGCTCCACATACAAATAAGATGTTGCAGAAATGCCCGTTTAAGTGCAGGAAAACACATTTCACATTTTGCCATTTCTGTAAGGCTTGTCTGTTTGCAGCGATGATGTAAATATGATAGATATATTTAAGTGAAAGACTCAGTATGTAGGTGCAGATTATGGCAAGTGGAGTGTTAGATCCGTGTTCACTGGAGTGGAAGGTGCTGAAGTTGATATTTTTAAAGAAAAATAATTCAGTGATGGTACAAGGCAGTGTTCCTTCACTCCCCACAGGACAAAACCTGGAGCAGAGCCTCTTGCTGATCATGTCTGGGAGTTTCTTCAGTGCTCGCTGTAGGGTGAGCGTGGGGCAGCAAAGGCTGCTGCACAGAGCTGAGCACCCAGAGCATGGACAGATGTGATTTTGATGGTTTGTTGGCAGTGTGAGGAGCAGAAGATGAGGTTGCATCTCCCCGCCAAAGGCCTCTGACAGATGTGTGGGATGTGGGACCCCTGCTCTGCACACCACACAGCAGAACCGGGTCCCGCTGATGGATGCTGCTGTTAACTTTCTGAACCACTTCTGCTTTCTGAAGGTGAAGCAAGGTGCTGGCTGAATGGGAACTTGCTGCTTCTCTTTTCCATTTCCTTATTGTCACCATCTCTCTTTTATCTCAGACCTTTTCCTACTCTTCTTTTTTTTTTTTTTAATTTTTTCCTCAAAAGTACTTTGCTTTTGCTGCCAACTGAAACTAAAACTCATTCTGTTTTTAGTAGACATAGGATTGGGCCTTTATTTCCTTTTTCCCTCCCTGCTCTTCGTTTCTTTACATCCACAGTTTTAGGACAAGAACTGGAGATGGTAGAACCTGAGCAGGACTGGTGTGAAGAGGCAGTCTGGTCTGGTCAGGTGTTGACTCCTGCTGTGAGTGGTTGACTCCCATTGCAGTCCAGGTCAAGTTCTGTCACTGTCAGCATCTGTCATAGAATCACTAAGGTAGGGAAAGACCTACAGGGTCATCCAATCTAACCAGCGTCCTATCACCAACAGATCTCTCTAAACCACGTCCCTCAACACAGTATCTAAATGTTCTTTGAACACTTCCAGGTGCTCCTACAGGAGAGCGCTGTGCAGGAAGCATAGGTTACTTCAGAAACAGAAGTGGAAGAAAATTAAAAGAGTAGATTCAACACTTTTGTTTTACGTCTACTCATGTGTGTACTGCTCTCAGAGCTGATGGCATGGGCCTTATGTTCACAGTGGCCACCCCAAAGGGGACACTCGGTTAGTGGGGCAGCACTGGTCTCAAAAGTTGTCTTCATTCTTGTATTGCTTTTGAGAAGTGGTTTTTGTCTTACATGTCCTCCTTTTGGATTTTCTGTTTTATAGTCCAGAAGTAAAATTAAAACAAAACAGAAGAGAACAAAAAATTGAGGAAAAATTGATGACAAAAGAGAAAGGGTTTTCATATCTGTAATGTGGAGGTTTTCTCCCTTTGCTGTAAACCGTTCTGTCTCCTAGCAGAGCGGTTTCTCCTTGGTGCAGCTGCTCCCTGCCTGGGTGACCTCTTGCAGTGTCAAAGACTTGTGAGACACGACTGCCATCTCCCAGAAGGCTGAAACGCTTCTGATTGCATTGATTTCTTTGCAAGGGGGTGACAGAGGTTGAAGCTGGACCACTTCAGACCAGGAAATGAAGGATATTTTCCAGAGGTGGAAAGGCAAACGTGTGCTGTAACTTACCAGTGCTCTCAGGAAGGAGGGAAATTAATTTGAGCTGCTTTTCTATAGGATATATGCCTTATGTTTTTGCTGCTTTCCTATGGTCTGTATGGTTGGAAGGGAGAGGCAAGATGCATTTCCTGGCATGAGAATGCCAGGAAATGCCCAAAGAGCAGAAGGGCTGAATGTGATGGTGAAGACCCACCTCTGGTTTCTGGCTCTAACTGGAAAGAAGGAGCATGCACACTTCACTCTCTCATCCTAGAAATGAACCTTACCTCTCAGTGAATGTGCACAGCTAGTGCTGGGCCAGAGCAATGCTTTCTGCTGGCGTTTGGGGCTTGTGTGGGATGTGAGCTTCTGGAGGCAGTGGTCACAGCATCCCCAAACCTGTCCCATAGAGCGCAATGTCTTTGGGTAGTTGAGTTGCCCTTTGTTCTAGGTGTAGGTCCTATGTGGGGCACTGGTAAATTGGTGACACAGTGGAAGGTACCGGTGACTGCTCAACGTGCTGACTTAGGCTCAGTTGTTTTTTTTGGTAGTGCTTCATGTTGTCTCAGAATTGGTGAGGAGCTTTAATCTGAAGGCTGCTCAGGCACTGGATTGTTTTGTGTATTCTCAGCTTCTCCTCACTGATTTATTCTGGAGCTCCCGTACTCTGTGCTATCACGTTCAGCTGCTCCTTCTGACACTGCAGCTCCAGTGGGCTCTTGGCAGCTACATTTGACTTTTGGAAGTTGTTTAAGTGACCCGGAGCATAAATGTGCCTGAAAATGAGTGTTGGAAGGTGCTGTTCTTACTGATGGAATGGTGCTGATGGGAATGCACAGCCATTGTAACATTTTAGTGATCATTCAGAAGATATGGCTTTGCTTCATTTTTAAATAAATTAGATGTTTTCACGTAATCGCTCCCAAACGGGAGCAGTAACTTTTAATTGGGCTGTGATTAGCTTCTTAAACTACCTGCATCTGATGGCAGAAATACACTGTACCTTCTTTAAGTGGGAAATTGATTGCTTGACTGTGCATTCCTGGTGGTAAATATGGTACAGCGACATGACAATGGATCGATGGCTCAGGGGGTTGATTTCTTCATTTTAAAACAAGGAGAGCTGAGTATGTCCCAACCCGCTGCTTCCTACCAGAGGAAAAGAAAAGAAGAAAAACTAAAAGGGAGATGCTGAATATCAAAATATGAAGCAGATATGATAACATCTCTCTACAAATGATCAGGTTTTTTTTATTACCTTAGTGGTGGCTCCAGCTCAGCGTTCCCAGTCTTCCATTTGCCTCCCACAGATTGTAAAGTTGTGTATACATTTAAAAACCACACATTGATACATATGGAGTTAATTCTGCTAAACAGCTGTTAATGAACCCTCACCTGCTGCTTCCATATATACTAAACAAAATTTTTAACTCCGTGAGTTGTGTTATGTTTGCTTTCATGGAAGCTGGACTCACTGGTCTGAAATGCAGCAAGCACTGTTGCCTTGAGCTGTGCTGGAGTAGTTTATGTACCTCTGTGTTAAGAGCTGATTGAGAAAGTAAGGGGAAATTGTTTTGTTGTTGAATAGCCATTCACCTTGTGCCTTATTTCCAGTCTCAGGTCACTTCTTTCCCCAGTCGTTGGCTGTAACCTTGGTTGGTGTTAAATGGTGTCCTCCCATCACGGATCAATGCTAAGCTGTTGGCTTTCCAAATGATTACCTTGACTTTATAAGAAAATGGTTAAATCACGTGAAATCGATCAGTCTGTTTTAGGAGCACACTCAGCCCAAACTTCTCCTTAGTCACTTTGTGAGTTTCTGAGTCTTTTGCCTAATGTTTCAGTGGGAGGATGAAAAAAAAAAAATAAATGAAGATGATTAGGCATATACTTTCAATGCTTCCCTTGTCAGTATGAAGTTCTGAAGCTAGGACATTCCTAAACTAGTTCATCACACCTCAGTGACTTCTGAAATGACCATCGCTAGAAATGGCTCTAACTTACCTTGGCAGTTGTGCCCTGTAGCAGAAGTTTTCTTTATTTTAAGGTAAAATTGGCTTATGCAGCTCCTTTTTAAAAACTGTGCTCATGTTAGTTCCTTGGAGGACCTGAGGCTGTGGGTTTGGGCAGTGTGGAGGTGAGGCTGGTCCCTTCACATCAAGCCTGTGCTCCTCACAGTGGCTTGAGGTCTCTTCAATATTTTATATGGTGAAATTCCTCAAAGAGCTGCCCTCCTGAAAGAGCAGGCAGAATTTGAGGGCAAGGAGCACAGTAGAACAAACTCAAATGACCTCTTTCCAGCAAATGTGAACTTTCCTGTTCAAGGGGATGTATGTTTCCATTGCAACTGGTAATGTTTTGTCATTCCTCCTATAAATCAGCCCTAAATTATACAGCAGGATGTTCGGGAATCTCAATGCCTGAAACAGGTGAGAGTGACAAGGACCAATTACTGTTAAACTACCGGCTGTAAAAAAAAGCCTTCCGTATTCAGCTTCATACAGCAGGTCCAACGCTTTAATGCCTATTACAGAAAAACATTTACAGCCCTATTTGCAGGTACACGTAGCAAAGCTTTCACAGTAACAACCTTCTGCGTGGGTGGAAGCATTCCAAGTCGAAACAGCCCGGAAAAAATGCATTCTGCTCATCCTTTCCCGTGAAAGGCTGCTGCTCCCATAGGCTACAAATCCCAACTTTTACAATTGTTTACGTTCCAGAATGTGTATTTCTCTAATAACTTCTACCACAGTTTGAGCATTAGAGTCACTTATGGAACGAGGATTTGATTTGATTTTAGTTGGAAGAAATCCCAGACGGAGAGCAAACAGCAGAATAAAACCTGCCTCTTCCCTCTGCTCCTTCAAGTCAGGGTGAGCTTCCCTCACTGAGGTGTGCATCATAAAACATTTCTACTTGTTTTAAATGTTCTAAATTTAAACCAGACAAAGAACACTTGAAGTGGTCTGAGCACTCTGCACAGCATATGAAATGTGCTTTATATCTGGGAAGCGGTGGCTGATGGGATGTTTATGTTTGTTGATATTGATAGGACAAAGGGGAGTGGTTTTAAACTATGACAGGGGGGATTGAAGCTGGATGTGAGGTGGCAGTGTTTCACACAGAGGGCGGTGATGCACTGGAACAGGTTGCCCAGAGAGGCTGTGGACGCCTCATCCCTGCAGGCACTCAAGGCAAGGCTGGATGTGCTCTGGGCAGCCTGCTCTAGTGGTTGGTGACCTGCCCATGGCCGGGGGTTGAAATGAGATGATCTTAGAGGTCCTTTTCAACCCAGGGCATCCTGTGATTCTGTATCTGCTGGGAGCTTGCAGTGAGCTGGAGCTCTGCAACATGCACTGCCCATCAGAGAGCAAAGCAGAGAGCGCAGGAACTTCAGAGCTGGTTTTTCTCTCTTACAACTGTCAGCACTCGCAGAGATGTCATCAACTTCCAGGCAACTCCTTCCTTTGATGTAGGGAAACGACCTGTCTTTCGAAACACTCATAGCTGACCACCAGCAACGTCTCTCTTTCATGTCTGTTATCTTCAGAAGTGTTTGACGCTGAAAGCATCCGCAACAAACTATTTTTCTCACATTTTCTAAAGCGTTTCCTTAACACTGTGCTCCCATGGTCCCATCTCAGTCATCACTTCTGGCTTGTAATTACAGGTCTCTAATAAGAGACAATAACTCCTCGTCATTGGAGCCGCGGTTCTGGGGATGAAAGAGTAAAAGACTTTGAAGTAAAATAAACAGTGAAAATATCATCAGGAGAGATCTAAATGAGATCCCATAGGAGGAGAAAAATCGCTGTCGCAGTGTGTTTTTAGTTCTCGCAGTCCCGTGGGCTCTGTGATCAGCAGTGAGAAGATTTGCTTGGAGGCTGAGGTCTGGGATAGCAGGTCAGAGCTCAGAGCACTGCTGTCAAACGCCGTTAGGTTAAACAGTGCCTCGAACACCCACTGGTTGGGGCACTTTGTGGGTGGCATGACTCTCCACACGTTGTGTGAAATAGGATTTTGCTCCACGTGGTACATAATCTGCTTTATACGGAACCAGTGAACACCATTTAGTTGATGTTTTCAACATTTCTTATCGTTTCTTAGAGCAACTTTTCAGATCAGATGCCTTAGGGACATTGCAGGTTTATCTGCACTCAGAGCCCTCCAAGGAGCACTGCAGTTTGAAACAGGATTCATACTTATCTTCTCCAAAGGCTTAGATGGGACTCAAAGCTGAAATAAATGTGCAGAAGCAACACCGGCGTTCTGAAACCCAGCGTAATTTAGAACATATTGCTTGATTGAATTACAACCTAATATCTCATAATTTTTCCCACTTGTCAGAAAAGGTCATACAGCGCTGTAAACAATCGATAGTTTTCATGTTTAAGCCGAAGAAGTTGGAACAGTTTTTCATGAGCTGTGAAGGTTAAATGAGGCACTTGCCAAGATCTATTGAGAGTCATCCAGGCTTTACATATTTTATAGTATGCTTAGTGGCTAACTCATTGCTATTACCATTAATGGCTTCTGATTAATCAATAGAATTGGGTGTGGGTCCTGCACGTGGAAATCAGATCATCTGTCTTACCTTCTGGGGATTACACTGAACAAACAGCTATAGAAATGATCGTAATGTGTGCTGGAGTGGTTCTGGTACGTTACGTGCAGCTGAGCCAGACATTTTAATCTTAGGAGCTGTAATGTGCTGTTTGTGCATAGCTCCAAAGCATGTGCATTTGCACAGTGCTGTGGTTAAGTAGTTCTGGGTGTCTGTAATAAATCAGCATTGCCAGAAGCATGCAGCTGGTTGCAGGCAAAGCACATTGTGGGCTGGAGCCTGGCAGTCAGCTTTTCAAGGCTGGGCAGCATGTTAGATCTGTGTATGTGTATGCAGTGTGTGTGTACAAAGGGGAACGTGCCCTCCCTGCCATGCCTGCATCCCTGCAGCCCTCTTTACCAAGAGGAGCAGTCAGTGTTCGCTCTGGTGGCAGCAGTGTCTCTCACCTGCCTTTAATGTCAGGCTTCAGATGACATCAATAAGCTCAATCTCAGCCAGAGCATGGGTGATAAAGGGTCTGGAAATGCTTCAGGGTATCAGTTTTGCTGCTGGGTCCGTTTATTGTTTCATCCCTGCTATCTCAATTTCCCTCTCTGTAGGCAGAGGAGGAACTGATGTCTCTTTAGGTATCTCCCAGGGACACTGGGATTCACCGGTGAGCATTCATAACTGATTTTTTAAGTGCTAAGTATTACGACCATCTCATGGGGACAGCACAAAGTAATTGTGCCATGGCAAAACTGCACAGGGAGACAGGTTTGTCCTCTGTTGTCTTCAGAAGGGTTCGAGAGATTAAGTTGGATGAGCTTTATTTTACTGCTTGGGATTTGAATGGTGACTAAATGGTGCGGGGCACAAAATTCATCCTTGAGGTGCATCAGCTGGATTCTGTTCTGTTTGCCTGTGCAATACATGGAGGGGGTCTTCAATCTTAAAATAACAACAGCAAGAACAACACCAAAAAAATCAAATAAAAAATAAAAGCAGCACTTGATTTTCAGCAGTTTATTTTAATATCAAATAATATAATATTGAATAATTTAGTATGTTCAAAAATGGTAACATAATGAGGCCTTTGTAGTGCTCCCCGGAGATGGAGAAGAGAGATAGTGAGAACATTTTAGGAAAAAGACATTTCCTCAACTTCAACCGTTAACACAGAAGGTGTGGAAGGGAAAGCCATGGCAGCGTTGGCCAGGAGCAGCAGTGCACACAGCACTGCACTGCATGCAGCACTCTGCCACAAGCGGCTTTACCACAGTGAAAAGAGTATCAGCTTTTGCTTATAAGTGAGATGGAAGGCTTTTCACGAGTGGAAAGCAGTTCAGCAGGCATGGGGACAGTGAGTGGGAAGGCAGATGTGTCATGGAGCAAAGCTGGGCAGTGCAGATGTGAGGTGGTGGTCTTTGTTCTCAGGCATTGGGAAACTGGCTGGTGGTGATGTGTCTGCTTGTGTTTTTCAGGAAGGAAAATGAATGGCACTGGGACTCATAAACAACTGGGGAAGCTGTGAAAGCTCAACATGGAGCTGAGGCAAAGAGCTGCTGCAGGTAAGGAGCCAGCGCTGTTCCAGCGGCGTTGGGCAGCAATGGGAGTGGTGGGCAGCAAAATCTCCTTTAAAGCCATGAGTAATTGCATTTGCTCATGAATCGGGTTATTCACTGTGACAAAACCCAGAATTTTCTTTGTTGGTCTGCTGAGGACTGTGCTTTGGTGCCCTGGATGGCACAGGAGCTGGGTGAGGGGCAGTCCTGGAACACCTTAAGGTGCTGACCTGTGTGCAGCCACCCTGGCCTTGTTATCAGCTCAAAAATACCCTAGAGACTGCGTGTGGGGTTTGGTTTCATTATCGTTTGTTTAGACTTGTCTTATTATGCTCTTTTTCTCCAACTTTACAGTTGGAAAGGGAGAAGCAGAGCAGGCTTTGGGATACATAAATGTCTTTATTGGACTATTGCACAATGTAATGCTATTTGCATCTAAGGACAGCAGTGTAAATCTCGGTGAAACAAACTCATTTCAGAAAGATTATATATATGTAGATTATTTGCCTCCTAACCCTCTGCATGCCTCCCCCGCCGCAATAAATAAGCATCTTTGTGTACCGCTGTAGTCTCTGAGGATATTTGCAGAGATAAACATGTGCTGCAGCCCTCATGGGATAGGGACTTTCCAAAGAGCATTGAAAAGGAAGCAGAAAGAAACAGGAATATTGCTACCATCTTTTCTATCTGAAAACACTGTGGCTACATTCCTTCTGGTGGGTCAGAGGGACCCCCCTGCAGTAGACCTTGGCTCCTCTCTCTTGGGTTTGCCCTCCATGGGAGCAGGAGGAATTTCCAGGAGATTTCAGGGCAAAATCAGAGTGACTTTGCTGGGAGAAAATGGAGAACTTTCCCTCCAAAAACGCCTACCCTGATATTTATGAGCACTGTTTTCAGAACAGACACGTCACCCCCTCTTGAGACGGGAAGAAAATCCCCTACCTCAAATCTCGAGGCAGCGGTGTGTCACATCAACCAACAGAAGCCCAAAAAAACAGTGACAGAATTATTCCCAGCAGTAGCTCCGCTCCTGAAACAGGAGCTCCAGGAAAGCCCTTGGAGATTTTATTTTATTCTACTTTATGAAGCAGGAGATCAGGCAAGGCAAGGAAGAATGGCAGCTGAAAAGTCTCTAAAATAACTGATGAGGATTTACACTTCCCATTTAAACTTGGGCAGCTGGGTTGGCTGTAGGGTGGGAAACCCAAGGTGTGACCACCTCCAAGCCCCAGAGGGTCTCTGGTCATGTCCTCCAGGTTCATTGCATGCCTGGGTACATGGGCACACCACCCTCTTCCTTTATCTCCTTGTCAACTGGGCTGCTGCCTGCTGGGCAGCACGGACTCAAGCCCTTTTGGAGTCATTCCTCTTGGGACGAAGCGGTGTTGAGAGCTGGCATTTCCTTGACAGAGCTCTGCGTGTTCATAAAATCCTTTGTCCTCTTAGTGCAAAAGGAAGAGGAGCTCTTTGGGTTTGGGAATGTGTGGCCAACGAATGCAGCTTGTGAAGGAGCTCCTGCTCTGTGCCCCAGCTGCTCCCAGAGCCTCCAGGCACTCCATGTTCTCATTTCCCATCAGTGCGAGGCAGCTCTCCCATGGCCTGCAATGCTGCCTATCGTCTCCCAGCTTGGCTTCCGAGGCGGTGTCAGTGAGTGCTGAGGGCTGCTGTCTGCGGAGATTTCACTTGCACATGTCAGGCTGATGCCTCCATCAGTGAGCTGGCTGCTGCTAGACGCCTTGCTGAGAGCCAGGAGGAGTTCACCATGAGTGTTATCCTTCTGGGGACGAGCTTTCAGCACCACAAGCCGATAGACTTAGTACAGCAGGGCTTTTTGAAATCGTTATTACAAAAAATAAGTCACACCTTCAGCTATGCAGACATATGTGGCTACAGTGAGCTCAGCACCGTGCTGGGTCACTGCCCTGTGGGGACTCACCACCTGTGGCAGTGCTGGAATGAGAGTGCTGGGTACTTAGTGCCCTTGCAAAAAAATATATATTTTTTCTTTCTAGGGAGCCCACATGCTGGTAGGGTATGCAATGTAATTTTTAGCATATTTATTGAAAACGTTGGTAAATATGATAACAACAATAAAAAGGTGGCAGTGTGAAAAAACAATTGGCAGCAGAGGAGGTCAGCCCTGCTCGGTGAGCCCACGGAGCTGCAGCTGGCAGCAGCTGCTCTTGACTGCACGGAGCTCCCACTCCACCGCTCGTGCTCTGGGGGAGCTGCTGGATATGGCACAGATTGCCTTTCCAAGGAGCTAGGAAGGAGTAAATCAAGATCCGTATAACTCAGATGGTGTCCTTCCAATCTCCAGTTGTTTTCCTACAGCAGAACGCTTCAGTTAGCGCTGTGGGGTGACGTGCATTGCTGCCCACCTCCTGAGCAGCTGTTGGTGACTGCTCCTCCCTGCCTGGCCAGCTGCTGGAGCAGCCAAGCAGAGAGCCTGTAAGGTGACCACTGCGGTCTGGTAGAAGACTGTCAACCATTCTTATTGTTGAAACCTTTGAAAATGCAAATGTTTCAACTGCATCCTACAGGGGTCCTCGTGTGGAGAGAAATGATGCAAGGAGTGACAAATCTGTAACCTATTTTTAGCTGAGAAAATGTTCTCTTGTAATTAGATTACCAGGAATTTAGTTAGAAAGCATTTTCTGGTCACAAATAGTCCTTGGCCATCGTTTCCTTTTCTCTCTGTATTCATTATGAGCCTCTCACATCTATTATCTACTTCCTTTTGGTAGCAATTGTGTGAAATCTGTTCAATTAGACTTAAAGCAGATTCAATGAATACAATATGGGAACTAATACAGCAATTAAATGAACTTAGGGTATCATTTCTGTCCTTGTGAAGAACTCCAGCAATCCACAGCTCCCACCTGCACTCTGACTTCAGCATTTTCAGCCTAGAAACCCAGCACCAGCGTCAGCTGAACAGTTGCTGTTCTTTGTAGTGGCAGAGGTTAAAACAATGTGGGCGTCTGTTCTGCTATTAAAATACATTTCATCAAAGTAGGAAAAAAATGACATATGAGCACGAATAGTTATTTGGCATCCTTAGCTCTCTGAGGTTCTGGAACGTAAAATATTGTTAGTCTTAAACTTTTTTTTTTTCTCCAGAAAATTGCATTTTCCTGGCCTAGCTTTTGAATTCCAGTGGATTGTCAGTGTTTCCTAGCAGCAGTTGTGTACCTGTGAGTCAGTGATGGTGACATTGCGAGTCTCACCCCCTGCCATATTGCTGTTCCTCACGCAGAGTTAAGAAGAGATCCCATAGAGGACACAACTTTCCTCCTCCCTAAAGAAAAACGAACCCTCCTAACTGCTCTTTTGTTCCAAAAGTGAGGATGCTGGCACAGATCACTTGTGGAAATAGCAATTTCTGTCTAATAGCTTTGTTATAGACGCGAAACTCTGTAGTCTAATGAGCTGTACGCGTTAACGATATCCCGATAATGGTAGAAGAGAAGAGGTGTTTTTTTTCTTTTTTATTTCAGAATGTGTAAAAGGCTGAGAATAATGAGGTGTGGAAGTATGAAGTGTCTGGGTGGAGTATTGTAAACTCTTGACTCAGGCAGTGGACTATTAAAAAAATATATTGGTATTTCCCTCAGTGACATCTTGCTGTATTGAAGTAGTTCATTACACCCTCTCTTAATTTTAACCTCCGTGATTTGAGTTAATATCTGAAACGATGTCTGTCGCAGATGCTCTGTTGCAAATTGGATCTAGTGGCTCAGAATAATCCTGAGCCTTCACGCAATGTCTGCAGTTTGGACAGGTGGATGTGCTGGTACTGGTGTGGTCCCTGTCGCTCTTCCCTGTGTACAGGGCTCACAAGGCTCCAGGGAGCCCCCCAAGCACAGTCTGTCCCTTTTGGAAGCGCTGGCCTTAAAATAATTTGGCAAATGTTATAAATAATGCATTGCTTTTATTTTTCTTCTAGAGGGATGCTGATCTTCTAACAGGAAAGGAAGTGAGGTAACACCTGCAAGGTGTTATGACACTCAGCAGTGGTTTGCATTGCTGTCAGAAATGTGCCATGGAGCTCATGCAAAGGGCAAGAACTACAAAGTTATTCTGATGGACGGAGGAGACTCAAATCTGAACTTCAAATGGAAGCTTCCTACATCCCTCCCTGCTCCTGGCCTTGTGCAGAGGAACCACTCCACTGTCCCTTTTGAGGATCACGAAGCACAGCCACATCCCAACCGTCTTTAGCATCGAATGGTACGCAAGCTCTCATGTGAATTTGGAGCACGTCTCCACATCCTCTTTGTCCCCACATTGCTACGTGTGATGCAGTCAGATGGGCAGCTGTGGCTCAGGGTGCACCGTGCTGCTGGGGACCTTGCTGCCACGTCCCCATGGGGCACACAGAGCCGTGGTGCAATGCCACTGAACTTCTTGGGTAATTGTTTTAGGAATTATTCATGATGCACGCCTGGTAGAATTCATAGAGGTTTCCTTGGGAAACTGCAGATCTTCAGGGACTCAGCTAGTTGATATTCACAGAGCTCATTTTTATTGCAGAAATATCCAATTTTCTAACTATTCTCTAAGAAATGAAGTAGTCTTCTCTCGTCTGAATGAGAAATGCATGTTTTCTTTTACGTTCTGGTGCTTGCACTGTAAAACAGAACAACAACACGCCTGGCCTAACAGAGCTTGAGGCACTGCTTGTCTTCTCAGCTCTCTGCTCTTTGAACTTGGGTTGGCTTCATCCAGAGTGAATTCTTCCCTTGGGAAAAAGGGCAAAACTGAGTGGCCTGTGCCCCTGCACAATGGTGAAGTGCTGTTAGTGCAGTGTTTTTTCTGCTCTGTCCCTGTTGACTCTGAACTCTGCAGGTAGGGACAGAGTTTAAGGAAGCGGTGGATGTTTATGTGAGCTGACGGCCTCACCCCAAAATGTGTTCAAAGATGGTGCAAAAGCTTTTTGGTGCATGGTGAGGGTTCTCATTGCAGACCGTCTGGTTTGGACGCTGAGGTTTAAGCTACAGTACGGGCCCTGGAGAGTCTGGTAAAGAAATAAGTTGGCAGATGCCACCTGTGCCAAACATCGACAATGGTTTTGCTGTTCTCATTTTTACATATTTTCTGTCCCATTCTGTTGTTCCTATGAAGACACAAATGAATCAGCACAAACACTTAACTGTGGTCTTCACAGGCAGGAAGATCCAATTTGTTGAGGCCATTCCATATAATGCTTCACTGAGTATATTTTCTGCCTTTGATGCAGGGACGTTGACATGCTTGACTTCAGCACCATTTGGTTGATCAGGGTACACGCTGTCCTCCAGCTCCACGTGTCTTCTCCAGGGAAGAGCTGGTGTTTCTGTGTTCACATTCAAACATACTATGTCCTGTGACCCACTAATGCTTCCTCTGCAAAGTTATATAAGAGGTGAGTTGTGTTATGACCGATAGTTGAGTCAAATTGCTTGGTCACTGCTGGGTGAATGATTTCTTTCTCCCCTACCCTTTGCCAAAGTCAGTGGTGTTCTGTTCAGCTGCTTTTTCTCCTTCTATGCTAAGTAATGCAAACCAGTGTGAAAGAGGGGGACAGTGCTGAAGCCTCACGCTCTGAGCCAGTTAATTTGTCGCCTTACATCTATAAATATCCAAGGAGCAGGAGGCAAAGGGACGAGGCCGGACTCTTCTCAGCAGTGTGTGGGGATAGGACGAGGGGAAATGGCCACAAACTGAAGCATAGGAAGTTCTGCACCAATGTGTGTGGGAACTTCTTCCCAGTGCAGTGATGGAGCACTGGAGCTGCACACAGAGGTGGTGGATCTCCTCCTCTGCAGACATTGAAGACCCACCTGGACACCGAGCTGTGCAACCTGGGCTGGGTGTTGGACTTTGGGAGCTGTTTTGGCAGGGGGTTGGACTCCATGATCTCTGGAGGTCCCTTCCAAACCCTACAGTTCTGTGATTCTGTGAGCAGGTGTTATTTTGATTTGAATTTGTTTTCCTCGAGAAAAATGTTGGAACGGAGTTTTGAAATAAGACCATACATGGTGAAATGTCAAAAATTGCACAGTGTTGCTTTCCAAAGAGCGCTCCAGGCTCCTGTGATCAAACCCCATGGATGAGCCAGCCCAGAGCCGAGGCAGTGAGTACCCGATAGGCAGTTTTTGTAAGTGGAACTTTGTTCAAAACTGCCGAGCAAAGAGAAAACTGTATTTTTAAGACCTCAGTTGCTGCCTCCTAAGCTGATGCATCCTGTCAGATTGGATCTCTCATGTCATGTTGCAATCTGACTTCAGATGTCACAGCCCGACACATCAGCCACGGATCTGCCAGCTTGGTCTTCACGAGAGTGATTTGAAGAACAAGCTAACGAGGAGAGCTTTTATTTTTGGATCCACTTCCCACAGAATGTTTCAGGCCAGATACACCTTCTAAAAGCTGTCCTAGATGAATATAAGCGTGGCATGTGCACACCTGCAGCATGTAAGGCTGTGTGCTGAGTACATGAATAATGTTTGATATCCTTGAGGTCTTGTCTGGCTGCTGCTGTGATTTCCTTGTGCCAGCTGTCGGGCCCTGCCTCAGTGTGGAGTTTGTTGTTTATTATGCCATTTATTTATTGATCGATTGACAAAAGCTAATAGAAGTAGACCGTATCTTCAGTGTGGGTGAACTCAGCCCTCTCAGCCTGGGGGGGCTGGCTGCTGTGCCTGCCTGAGAGCTGCCCCGAGCTCCCCTTGGAGCTGCGTTGCCTGCTGCTTTGGTAGATAGGGCATGTGGGGATCTTTCTGCTAGAGAAAAATGCTGATGCAGAGAGCGCAGAGAGCACAGAGAGTCTTGGTGGTAGTGCTCCTCTGCTGCTGAGTACAGCTGGGGGATGCATTGGCTTTGTCTACACAGAAAGGTCTTCCCCTGGTGGTACTGGAAAGCAGCAGTGTCATTTAGGCTCGGTGGTTGTCTGAGCTCTGCTGGTTAGTGATAAAGCACCTCTCTCTCCTTGGGCTGTGTTAACCTTATGGTATACATTTGCACTGCGTGAAATAAAAGGAATTGTACTGCAGGGATGGCACAGGTTTGTGCTGCTGCTGCTGGGATTTGGGTCCTTACAGATGCTAAAATAACGATTCTACGCTAGGTATGTGTGCATACAGTAGATAAATTCCCCATTATTTATCTTTTGATTTTAATGCTAACCATAATTAAAGTTGTTCAACGGCCAAACACTTACAGATATCCTGCTATTCTGCGGACACAAAAGCAGAAATGGAAGAGCAAATTTCTGCATTTGTGTGATCTTTCTAACAAATCTATCTTGCCATGAAATCATGCGGTCGTTATAATTCTCCTCCTCCCATTGTCCTTCCATTACGTTCTCCAGTGTACTTTCCCTGCCAGACCTAGATGACAGCAGCATGGCCCTGGGGATGGAGAGGGCAACTATGCAGGGTTGCTGCGAAGGGCAGTGGCCAAGGAGGTGCCAAAGGCTGTGCAGTCAGTGCCACCTGCTCCCTCACATCTGGGTGATGCAACCTGGCATCTGGCTCATCACTTCTGATCAAATGAAGAAGGCTAATTTCATGCCTGAGGATGATGGGCATGCAGATAATTAGTGCAGCATTTATGCAGGATGTGTTCTCAGGGCAGTGCTGACTGTGGGTCTCCATTGTCCCACTTCTGTCATCGATGATCAGACCCTTCCAAAGGTGAAAACGTCATTAAATAAGTTTATACTTTTTTCTTATGACTGTCCTCATGACAAGTCCATAATGTGTTCTCATTATGTCACGAGGCCAGAGATCAGAGCCTGTATGGATAATAAAAATATATCCTCTTTGTCAAGCACCAGCATCTGTCCTAACAGTGATACCGTGCTGGTGGAAAGTAAAATTTGTTGCAGCCTACTTCCTGCACATTTAATTAACCTCTCAAACCAGAGGCTCATGTTGTTTGTTAGGCAGAAATAGTCTTTTAGGACTACAATTTAATTAACATGACTGAAGGGAAGTGGCTGGGGGAGCGAGGTGTTTGCACAGCGTTGTCTGACCAGCTCTGGGCACGTGGAGTTTACCAGGAGTAAATGATGGTGTTTGGCACCTGCTCAGTGCTGCGCTTCACCTGCTGCTCTTCCAGACACGCTCCCAGGAATTAAAATCATCACGTTGTGTTTTACAATATTTTTTTTATGTATTATTGATGGCCCCTTATAAAATTAAATTGCATCCCATTCATAGTAATGTAATTGAAAAGTTTCAGTCTATTAATGTTTTATTGCTGGAGGGGACAGTAGCGGGTTGTTTGAGCTACGCAGTGTATCCCAAAGGGCACGAGAACTTGCTGAAAATATGGAAAATATAGCTTTCACTAAATGTATTAAATTGTTACAGCTTGTTCCTGATAGCACTTTGCTCGTGCAGTAATGTTTTCTTCAGAGCTTCGAGCAGGCAGCAGTGCCTCCCGTGCTTCGCGCTGCAACGTACAGCAAGGCAGCAATGAGGACAGCAGTTATTGAAAGCTGTTAATCGCCCTCAATCAGCAGGGCACGGTGCTCCTTCAGAGGAAGGCCAGCTGCTGTTTTCCAAAATCCACAGAGCAGCGTGGTTTGATCTTCATGAAGCTTGTTAGGAGCCTTTCCGAGCCAGATGCTGCAATGCTCTCCGTGCAGGAATGAAGTGCTCCATGACCCTCTGCTTCTTGGGAATGTTGGGTCCCAGGTCTCCAACTGCAGCCCCTGCAGGTACGGATGAGGGCTGCTGGTGGGGCAAGCTGTGTCTGCCCAATGAGAGATGTTTCAGCAGTGAGATTGGGAGTCCCAGCAGGAACGCCTGTCCTTGGGGAGGCAGCAAGACTTTAATGGAGAAATAAGACTCAAACCCAACTTCATTGCCAGTGTGGTGGCTTGCTCAGGTAAGGGTGTTGTCACTGCTGACAAGCTCCATTGCACACTAACATCAAAACTCTCGTGTTGAGCTCAATGGGAGTTGTGAAGTTAAACGGGAAAAAGAAACATCATTTAAAATTGGAATTCCCTAATCCAAAACCAGTGAGAAGCCGTTGCAGGACAAGGATTTCCATAAGACAATGTATTAATATCACAGTGATGTTGTGAACCAATAAGTGTGTTTTTATGCCAACGTTATGTCCCTAAGAAAGGGCAATGTCTGAGGGCAGCACTTCAGCCGCATGGATGGGACAGTGTGGGTCAGCACAGCACTCATCTCCCATCGCCTTCTGGCTGCCCCAAGCTTTTTTGATTTCTGAGTGGGTTGAATGATGCAGCATAAAAACCAAACTGTAGGCTGAAATAGCCAGTGACCTAGCATGATGGATATCTACATTGTTATTTGGTTTGTGAACAAGTGCATCTTTAAAGCTGCCAGACAAACAGAGCTGCACTTACTCAGCTTAAATAGAGTGCAGATGTGCAGTGGATACAGGGGTATTCCCATCTTTAATAAATAGAATAATTCCTTGGCAAGTGGCTGGCATGCTGAACTTTGATTTGAAGAATGATTTCTGTTCACTCTTTGTTTTTCATCCTCCTCCCCAAGCAAACAGAGCAACGGTGGGCCCCAGAGTAAAGCTGCTAGAGGAGGCAGAAATACGGTGCTCACTTGAACTCAGCCTAAAGCAAAGCTTCAAAAGACCCAGAGAAACGCATGGATTGCAAAGGAACCTCACTGGAGTTTTGTATTCAAAGGAGGTAGTACTCCCTTTCTGGTGCCTGAAGTTCAGTTTGCAAAGTTGATGGGAGCCTGAAAGTGCTCAGGGAGAATCATCCTCAAGTGTGTGCAGGGGTGGTTTAATCCTGACCTCCAAACTGAGGGAAGGGAAGCTTCCTGTGACCGCACTTCATTCAAGTGAAGATTGGAAAAGTACGGGTTCTGACATTTCCCAAGTAAGAAAACCCAATTTGCTTGGCTTTCTGTTCTTTCCTCCAGGGTAAGGACTGTGTCCACAGGTACTCGGTGGGGAGTCCTGTTGCTGAAGATGACTTCCAGCCTGGGGATGCCTGTTCTGAACCACTGCAGCTCTGCACCCCCTGGCTGTGTGCCCAGGACCATTTTCCTGCTGTGTCTGAAGGGGACAGGCTCACACTTCGGCATCTCTGCCATGCTAAGCACAGTGTGGCCCTGTGATTCCCAGCAGTGGCTGTAACACAAATAATAATGAGGTACTCAGGCTGAGAGGAGTGCAATACAGCCCTGCATCACTGCGCTTCCAGAGCTAATATATTCCCACAAGGACCCACGGGTAGCAGAACACATTACAGCAGCCTTGAAGCTGTGTAATTCGTACCTGGCTGGCCAGGGTAGCCCAGCAGCCCTAGGAACAGTGAGCATCCCCTGTGCCCTCCATCAAGGGCAGCCCAGCTGTCAGCATGCATTCAGCAGAGTTTTCAGCTCTGTGTGAGTGTGGAAGAGAAAAAACAATCCTTTGGACTATTCTTTGTTTTTATCCCACCTGCTGCAATTGCAGTGGTTTAAGTGAAGGCAACCTGCGGCCTTTCTACTGGTGTGGGGGTGTAGAAAGCTAAGAACCCACTCGGATTTTTGTTCTCAGATTTGCAGGATTAATGATAAAAGGATGGGGTTGCTCTACCCACCCTGAAGGAAAGAATCTCTGAAAATCTCCCAGTGAAGAGAGATCAGAGCAAAGAGTGTAAGCAGGCTTCCATGGAAGGGTTCAGAGGTAGGAAATCGTGGTGTCTGAGTAAATATTTTGGAGTCAAATAGGTTCTTCCTGCGAGTTCTTCCCTCCCAAGTCATTAAGAAAGTGATTCCGTTACACCATTTCTTTTCCTGTTTTTGTAATGAAATGTGCCTTGTCCGTCTTGAGAAAAGTTTAGCATTCTTATGAAAATGTGAGAGTATTTTATTCCTTCCTCCCTCCTCTGCTATGTCACTGTTTGGTTCCTGACTTCTTTCTTCCAAAGTTCGAATTTCTTGATCTTGGATTCTTTCGGTTTTGGGGAAGTGCTTGGATTCTGAAATGGGTTCTGCTCCTGTGCTTTGGGTACTGCTCAGGAAAATATTTCTTCTGAAGATAAGAGCATGCTAGTGGTGTGCTCTAAATCTGGTAGAATTTAGTGAAGCTCGAGAACTACTCGCATTTGCAGCAAGAAACTTTTCTTTCCATAGGAAGCAGCTTCACAGCAACTGTTTGGGAAGAAATCAGGTGGAAATAGCACTGGGCTGGGTGGGCCTGATCTCCAGAAGGGTTCCCACCCCCTGTCCCCACTGCGGCACACACACAGCTCTGCTCCTCCACGCACTCAGACAGTGCTTCAGGGAGCACATCTGCAGCCAGCAAATCTCTCCTGCCCTGGTTGTCCAATTTGCCGATGACAGAAAGATATGCTCTTCAGCGAGACGTATATTTATGAAGTTGGAAAGGATTAGCTAGGCATCTTTTTGCAATTCAATAAGAGTTTTACGATCAATTCTAGCTAACACCAGCACTTCTGTAAGAAATTGGTCTCTGGTTTTGACGATACTTTTGCTGGGTGTCTGGGTTGCGAAAGGAAGCTGATGGGTCTTACGGTATGGCAGGGATTAGAACTCTGCAAACTGCCAACAGTTCCTGAAAACTGTAACTTCTGATGAAATTCCCAAAGCAAAACAGCAATATAATTAGCCAGTGCAGATGAGGGAAGTTCCACTAGCCTTAGCAAAGCTAGCTTGCATCACTTGAAGATGTCATCTTTTTTTCAGTTGCTTTTGAGAAAGTAGCGAAGGGTTTTTCATTGTGTTCCGGAGCCCTTTGGATTATTGGCAGTGAATCAGCTAGGAGTTACAAAGAAGCAACATGATCCGAAATCTGTCACTCATTCCATTGAAAAATGGCTCTAATCATCTGTGTAATTAATTGCTTTTCCAAAATTTCAAAGTTAATTTGAGCAAGATTCGTTTCTTACAGTTCAGGAACGTCTGTGAAGGGCTCTCACTGTTTTTAAGAAAAACAACACTGCTTGGTTGTAGTTTTGGATGAAAATCTATGTTGCCAATAGCACAGCTGACATAAACAGGCCTGAGGGGTATCCCAAACCACATGAGATTGCACAGAGCTATCAAACAGAGGGAGCTTAGGGACTGGCTGGGCATGAGTTGCTGGGTGGTGAGCAATTGTGTTGTGCATCACTCGTTTTGCAAATGTTTCGTGATGTTGTTACTCTTTTTCCTCCTTATCTCAACCTCCAAGTTCCTTTTCAGACCTCTCCTCACTGGTCTGGGAGTGAGCGTGGTGCTGAGCTGCTGCTGGGTTAAACCACAACAGCTTTGTCTTCTGCACAGTGAGTCTTTCTGAGAGGCACAATGCAGGAACTGCTCGAGCTATGGCTTCTTTTAAGAGAAAAATAAATAGCAACACAGAAAAGAATAGAAACTGCAAAATCAACAGCAATTGTGGTGGAGAAAATAAACACCGTTGGCTCTTCCTGAGCATTTTCATTCATGAGATACAACGCAGTTCAACTTTTAGATCAAGTCAGCTCATGCAATTTCATGGTGGTCAAATAGGAGAGACTTCCATAGCATGGAGGATTACAAGTGGGTAAGTGGCTGTCTGTCCCCTACCAGAACGAAGAGAAAGCCTCCAGCTGATGGGCAGATTGTCCCCATGGGGAGCAGCGGGTGGCTTGCGGAGTTGGGCTGAGGTTTCCTTGCTCCTGTGTGGGGAGTTTGGAGTGTGCAGGGCTGCTGGAGCAATGGCGAGGTGGGGGGATGAGAGCAGCCCCCTTCCCAGCACCACTGTCCTTTGAGGCCAGCAGCTGGTGGCTGCTATTCTCTTTAAATGCTGCTTGGGTTTGTGTGGGGATTGTTCTCTGTCAGAAACCAAAGAACAAGTGATTCTTGCAATGACAAGTTCAATAAATGTAAAATATTGGTTTCTTTCCTAGCCTTGAACAGATACTTAGAGACCAACTTCAGTCAAGCCAGAGTGAGAAAGCGTCTTTTCAAAGAGACAGGCGAGATTAAAGTATATTTCCTGAATGACAAAGTTTGTGTGATAGCAGCAATTACTCTTCAGCCTAAGGGCTGGTTTGAATTTAACTCTTGTTTTTGTTATACGGAATCACAATGCTCTGTGTGGCAGAATATGGAGAATCCTGATTTCTCCTTGGCTGGAATTTCTTTTGGCTCTCTGGCTTTGTGCGTGGCTGGTGGGGTATTCACAGGCAGAACTTGACTGCCTGGTGACCAGCCGTTATGTTGGGCAGATGAGATTCTGTCTTCAGATGTCCTGCTGCCAGTGCAATACCTGTCATGCTGAGCTGTTTCTAGTTCTTTCTAGAGCCCTTTTCAGACTGGAAGCCCTTACTCCTTGCAGTGGGAGCCTGGGAGTAGGGACCATAGCCCTTGTGCAGCCCATGTCCAGGGGTGGGCATCTTCTCCTGGAGTAGACATGGCCATGACTCTCTGGATTGCTGGTTGGGAAGGCTGGCAAAGGCCTTCCAGTGCTGGGGAGCTCTTCAGACACATCTCAGGTGTGTTCAACTTTATGTGGTAACACTCTCTTAATTCTGTTTTTAATGGACAGATGGAATTTGTTCTTATATTTTATGGAAGTGTTTTTACCACTTTGGCTTTATTATGCATTAAGATCAATGATGTATTTTGATCTGCGTGTGGTGCCTGTAGTGAATTCTGCTGCCAAATTTGTGCTGTTTACCCAGCGGGCATGGAAATTTGAAGGCTGTGGATGCCGGCCTCATTAGCAGCAACGATTTAATTTCTTAATCCAATATGATGTCTTGATACTGCAGTGCTATGAGCAGGAGAAGTACTTGATTAACCCAGGGAAGAAGAGTGGGAAGATTGTGTAGCGTGATGCTTGCACCCACTTCCTGCTGCTCTGAGACAACGATGCTCCTGGGCACAAACCTTGCAGAGCCAAAACAAAGCATTTGGGATGGTTCCAGCTTTTGATTCTGATTTTTATGGTGCTATTCCCTTCTTTTTTTACATTGCCCTATTCATTCCTCCCCTTTCAGAGCTTATTTGTTACTATGGAGACAGGAAAACAGTTCACGGGAGAGGAACTTCACTGTGTGGATGGGGCATGGCGACAAATTGGTTTATATAGGGCTGAGAAATTGAGTATTGGCTAATGGATAAACAGGCATTTTACATAAGTTATATATTTTCAATATAATAGGATGTCTGTTTTAGTTGTTCTGTTGTAGATTTATTAGTGCTTGAAGAAGAGAGAAGCAAACAGCCTTAATTGAAGACCCTAGAGGATGGCAGCATTAGAAATGGCCCTTCCAAGTATTACACTTCTTACAGAATGTAATAGTTTATGCTTCTGTGAGTTTTTATTGACGCCAGTTGTGGTTATCCTAATGCTTGTAATATATTCATTTACTGGCGTGTGTGCTTGGAGAAAGAGAAATGCTCCTGAAATTCAAACACTTTTATGCAAGATAAACATACAATCAAAAAGGACACAATTAAAGCCACTCTAACCAGAGCTCAGAGAAGCAGACAGAGGTGAGGAGCACAAGGGATCTCCTTCGGTCCCAAATCCACACTTTGTTTGGACAGCTGGCTTCAGTTACAGGGATTTTGTCTACAGATGTGATAAATGCAGGATCAGGCTCAGCAGCCAAGCTCATATTCATATGTCATTACTAATCTGAGTTCAGATATTAATTGCAGAGGCTAAAAGAGAGAGAGATGATTACATTTTTCTTTTTTCATCCTCTACCTCAAAGAAAATGCGTTTCTTTATACCAGCCTTTTTTGTTTCCTGCTGTTCCTTAGCTCACAGCTGCTCACTGTGTTTCATTCCTTGTCTTCTCCATGGATAGGATTATCAGTGTGATGTTGGTTTGATGATGGATAGAGGAACAGACTGTGGAGATGTATTTTGAATCGTTCTATATTTTAGTAGTATTGATCTTGGGGCATGCAATTTCTGTGCTGCATTTGACCTCTCCTTGTCAGGTTATTTCTAGGAGAAGTTGTTTATAGCATTGCTAAAGGAAGGCTAACCTGAGATCAGTGTTTTTGGATATCTGATGTTTTGCAGATCTTGGCTCTTTAAATGCAAGCTATTTGAAGTCCTACGGGCAACATCTTTCTGGAGCAACTCTAATATTAAACTTCCAGGAATGGCATTGCCAGGCAGTTCATTTGCTGTGCAAACTGCATATCTACCAGCAGGGTGATCGTGGGGAAAACACGGGGGCAACACAGAGAAACGATCTGTTCCAGTAGCAAAAATGTGCTCTGATGGCATCACCCTCCCAGCACAGCTTGGGCTCCGACCTGGCAGCGTGCTCCTGTGTGCCATTCCATGGGCTTCACTTCCAAATCACACAGTGGTCCAGGGTGGGACTCGGAACTGCTAAAAACACAGAGAGCAGCCTGCTTTGGAAGAGACTGGGAGAAGAGCCTGGTACTGGTACGTATGGGTTGTGTTCTCTGCCAGCAGACACAAGGAAACCATCACCTCTTGGTGTAGCCACAGTCATATGGCTTGCTTCTCACAAGCATTATTAAATATTTATTAATAAATACATTGATGCCACAGTAATGTAATAACCACACTGTATTTTTCTGTATGAGACATAAGCTGTAATGAGGGCACCACTGAACAGGCCCTGACCCTGCAATATGCTCATTTTTCCTCCACTCTGAATAGATGAATCTTAACCTGCAGTTATAGGAGAGTTTTGGGCTTTCCTCACTCTTGTCTCTAAGAAAGCTCTGGGGAAGGCTGTGGAAGAAAACATTTTTCACAGATGTACTGCAACTCTGGGTGGGCAGCACGTGGACTGTGCTGGCAGCCTGGGGTCTGCAGGGAGCACAGCAGCTGTGCTGGGAGGGAAAACTCTGCAGAACGGTGACCACTTGCAAGAAGGCTTGGTCCGTGTATGTGTTTCAGCTTAGTGCAGGAAAAAATTACCAAAAAAATTGCGTTTTGCAATGTCAAACACTAAAAGTAAGGGAAAATTTCAGCGTGGTGTTGGTGGGGAGACCTCTACAGCTACCCAGCGGAGCAAAGCTCCATTAAACCAGAGGTGACGGCCCCAAGTTGCACCAGGAGAGGTTCAGGTTGGTTCTGTTTCTTCAGGTTTTTGGAGAGGGAGATTGTGTTTCCTGGAGGCTCAGTAAATGGAGTCATGCATTTGTGGGCTTTTTTTCCATGAAAATGCCTTTTTCAGCTTCATACAAAAATCTCTGGGTGTAAATCTCTGCAAATCTCCTTTTCTCTGCATCCGAAGGTGATACAGATCTATGTGAAGATCCAGGGACTGAGTGTCTAGATATATTCACCATTCTTTCCTGCATTGATCTATTTTGTCTTTCAAAAAAATGGTTGATCAAATCAGAAAATGACAAGTTGTGTCTGAGAGGGAAGAAGCTGTCGGGCTCACACCAGTGGGATACTGCTGAACTCAAAGAGTTTGACTTTGGTTCTTCCTCTGAGGAGTTATGAAAGGATGGAAATGACTTAGGAGAAAGGATAGATCTGAATGTTTCTGGCGCGTTCTTGACTCTCAGGAAAGTGGGAGCCTTAAGGAAGAATGCAATCTGCCTGCTTAGTGGGCTGGGTGCCCGACGATGTTTCACACCACTTGTTGGGTCATGAACTAATACAGCTCCTGCTACGCTCCAAGAAAGCCCGAGAGAGCTTTCCTTGCAGGGGAATTTCACAACTGTGAGCTGAAAGGGCTATTGAAATGCCCTTAATACACTGCAGAATGTGGAGCTGTTGCAATTTCTTGTCTTCCCGTAACCACGTGTAGCATGAAGGAGTGATAACAGTCATCCCATGGTGGTCCATTCTTTGACTGTGAGCTGGGAAGGGAACCAGGGGCTGAAGGTCTGTGTGTATGGGATGCTCCTCTTTGCTGCGAGGCAGGTTAGTCCTTCTGCAGGGGATGGAGTGGTACATGTGTCTGGCCAAACCCATCAGCAGGAGCCCAGAAGAAACCTTTCTCTGCTAAATGCTGTCCTGGTAACCGTGATTATCATCTGTGGACTGACTATTTTAGCATCCTGGACTTCCGTAATCTTCACAAAGGAAAGGGAATACTTAATTATTTTCAGAGGCAGTAGTGAACAGGATTTGAGACTTATTGCATTGTCTGCAGCTTGCTGTGCAACTGCAGCAGAGTTTCCTGAAATCCAGAATGAGTTCTGGTGCTTTAATTAGTACGGAAATGATGTGTTTTTAATGCAGATCTGTACTGAGGCTTTGTAGTGCTGGGCAGAACAACTGTTACTGATTTGCCACAATACCTACATTTAATTTGGGCAGTTGGTGAGTGGCAGCGTTTGCCAAATCATGAACAAGACAGACACTCATTCCAATTATACAGCCTTACTTGCTGCTGTGATAAACTTGGGGTCAGAGTGCTCTGATGTAAATTGAAAGTAAAGCACTGTGGCTAAGTGACTTCCACCACGCTCCGATCTGCTGCAGCTCCACTTCACGATTCAGGTGTTTAATGTAAGCTCTGAGAGCAAAATGATGCAAAGTGCTAATACTGCCTGGGCAGGACAGTGCCAAAAATGTGAAGGCATGTTTATTCATGACTTATAATGTCGTATAATTGAAATGACTTACAGTCACCCAACTCATACAAATTCATTCAGTGTGCTTTCAGAGCGTGTTTTCTGCAGAAACAGATCAGTGCCATTTACAGCAGAGTAATAGGGACAAAGTAGATGCAATTACTTTGGATAACCTGGCATTCCTTTTTTATTAACTGGTGGGCAGTACTCCAGTTGTATGTCTGCAGCAGAGCAGTGGCCGTGCTGGGGCAGCACTCAGTCTGGCTGCAAAGGGCATGTTGTTGTTGTTTTCTTTTTGGCACAGGGGAACTTGGAATCCACAATGGGAAAAATGTCCAGGGAAACCGGGGAGGAACACAGAGCAGCAGCGTGATTTAACAAGGTGAGTGGGTGGATGGGTGGGAAGAAAGGAAGGAAGGATAGCATGGAAGGGAAAAAAGGAGGAATGGAAGAAAAGTACATTGGGGGTTCTCTTGTAATTTATTCAGACATGTAAAATCCAGCATTTTCGCCAGGAAGCAATATGGCTGTGCAGCAGGGAACACGAATTAGCCTCTCCTCTCTTCACAAACAGCAGTGCCTTCTCTTCAGCACTTTCCACCCATTCACTCGCATTTCAGCTTCAACCAATGGACAAACAAAGTACCAGGCAGATGCACCAGGACCTCAGAATTCCTGCAGATTCCTGGCTTGGCCTAAGACACTGCTTTTGCTCCCAGAAAGTTGTTATATGGCTATTTGCATAGCAGGTAACTTTGCAATAGCATCGGAAGTGAAGACTTCCAACTCCCTTGTAAATTTCTGCCCAAATCAATGTTTTTGCCAGGCTTGAGAAAATCCATCTGGGAGAGGGGTAGAAGTGCTGCGAGGGTTTTGTGATTTTGCCTTTAAAGTACAATTACAAAGTAAGAGCTTTATTTTTGGCAGTGTTCATCCTAATGAATTACAAGCATGCTGCGTTTGCAAGCTGCAAATTGCTAAATAAACTGCCAGATAATAGGATTTAGTGTGTATTTTTAATTTGATGCTACTGCCCACAGCGTTAAAAAGCATCTTTGTAAAAGAGTGCTTATAGCAGCGTGCTTCCATCATAATGCACCTTCATTTAGAGATTTCTAAGGCAGCGTTATTAGCAGTAATATAGTCCCAGTCCGTAGCATGGCGGTCCACAAAATGCTTTCCTCCCAAGTAGTAGTCTTTCATTAAAGTGATATGTGGGTTTTAAGCCTTGTGAACATTGTCAGTTCTCCTGTAAAATACACTAAAAAACTGGAAATCAGTTTTATTTTAATGGGAGGTTAGTATTAATTCAAATATGTGTCAAAAACTAGTAATAGTGTCACAGGAGGAGGCAATTATTTTCTGTTCATATGTTCCTACCACTCTTTGAGCTTCTCGATCCTTCCAGAGAAGGTTTTTTTATGAAGGCATCAGAGCTTTCAATAGTTTGTTTTCGCCACTACAGATGCAAGACTAGAGATAAATAAATAAAGATGGTGATAACCTGTGCCCAGGTGGCCAGCATGCACACCTGAAGGTAGTCTTTGGGAAGTGTTTGCAGACCTGAGGCCAGATTTTTCCAAGGAGAGCACCTTCTGCAGACATCCCTGGCCCCTGAGTAGTACCTCAGGTCCTGCAGGAGCTTTGGTGCTGAGTGGAGAGTAACGTGTGTTCCTTGGGGGCTTCAAGAGGCTTTCCGTGGTTTGGATAGGTGCCTTTAATCATCCATCACTTCCACACGCTGGCACCTTAAACTTCCCTGGGACAATCAGTGTGGAAAGGCTCAGTGTTCCCTCATATTGACTATAGCTACAAGAGTAACTGCAGACAACCAATTCCTTACCCAGCTGAGTTCAGCTGAGTGTGCTGTTTGTTTGGGCATAGCTCAGCAAGCTTTGTTTTGTGATCTTCTTTTCCTGTGTTGTGTTCTGTAGGTTTTTTTGTGCAGGGTTTTAATGGACACTTGGTGCAGGGAGCATCAGCACTGTGCTTCCCCAGAGGAGCAGAGGATCTCGTAATGCTTTTGATCCCAGCAAGCTGATTAGAAACATATTAAACATCCTCTGAAACACCTTTTCAGTGAGTGTCACAATGCTCTGGACAGCCAAGGGACAAGTTGTCCTTGAAAACACACGGACAAAGTTTGTGCTTTCAAGAAAACTTCTCCCATAACAGTAAGACCATGTATTTTTGTAAGCTCCCAGCAAAGCCGGACTTGGTAGGATTTCAGCGCCTGAGGTGAAGGCTGACAGGGAACTTACCTGCTGCAATAAACTCAAAATTACTTTTCTGTAGGAAAAATGGAGATGCCTGCCAGTTTCTGGATACAGTTATGAGACACCACAGCAAGAAACTGTGAGGGCAGTCAGCTCCACCACCAGCCCTGAATATGGATGAGTGTGTCTGTAGGGTGGAACCCTGGGGCCATGGGGAAGGGAGGTGGGCTGGACATCGTCAGGGCATAGGGGATGTGGGGCAAAACACCCATTTTATATCTGCAGGCACTGCCAGGTTACCATGTACTGTGGCATGTTGCTCAAAGCACACCCTGAAATGCAATTTGCGTGAAAAATGTTTTTAAAGTTTGCTGAAAGTGACATTTCTGCAAAGCATTTCTCTTCAGCTGTGTCAGAGTATTTCATCTTCAGCAATAGCTTTTCACTTCCCCTCCAATACTACCTGCTTTATTACAGAGAATTTTCCTGAATGCCTTCAGACTGTAATCCAATGGGTACTTGAAAAAGTATTTGTCCTACACATTAATGAGGGCTTAAAACTGAATTTTCAGAGTTGCAAGGAAACAGTTTCTATGTACAAATGTTCAGTTGGATATGAATTTCATTCACTATCTCCATTATTTAGCATTTATAAATCCACGGCTGCTGCATGGGAATTTAGCCAGTCTCGTACTGGCCTAGGTAAAGCAGTGGTAGAGTTTTGCAAAGCTGGGTTTTTCCATTCCTTCTGTGGATGCTACATTGTTGAGTTTGTTCATGCTCCATTGATTTTGCCTGTAGGTACAGGAAGCTCTGCCTGGATGGTTCCCTCTTTCATTACTGCTTAACAGCACGTTGAAAAAGGTACAGCAAAATCAAATAGAGTCATAGAATGTCTGTAACCAGAGTGCAGTAGGCAAAGCACCACACGAGAATGTGATTCAGTTTATCCTGAGGCTGTGCTTTGTCTGTCCTCATAAGGTGAGCACCTCCACCAGGCAGACCCGTGTGCTCCATCTGTCTTTGGAAGAGCTAGGAAGAATGGGTTCAGAGCCAGAAATGGGTCTCAGGAACAACTTTTGGAACCAGAATTGGATACGGAGCTTATTTTCCTTCAACATTTCAGCGGTATGTCTTCATTACTCGGCTTGAATCCATCACTACTTAGCAGGGGAAAAAATATCGAGGCTGGCTGTAACTCTGCTGTTTCCCAAATGTGTCAGAAATTTTCTCTGATGTTGGCATGACTTTTTTTTTTCCCTCAGTGACCAGATCTTTTGCAGGATGTAAGTGCTGTGTTCCTCCTGGGGATAAGGGAGTGCCGGTGGGAGCCACTGTGCCCTGGTGGGACGTTACAAAGCTTCAGTGACTCTCAGCAGCTCCAGCTCAGTGTTTGGACTCTGCAGTCACCTTGAAAACTTCTACTGACACTGTAAGATACCTTTTTATTTTTATTTTTTTCCTGTTAAAGCAGTTGCTGTTAAAATTTGCCAGTGATGCTGCAGGCAGAAGATCTTAACGGAGAGAAGATAAAATATTGGTGTTGTGGTGCATGGGCTGTATACACTTGCTGTGTATGCTGTACTAGGAGCTACACCGTTGGAGAATTTTGTGTCGTAGAGGGAGATTTTTGGCAACCGACTTTGCTTGAAATAAATTTCAGCCCACACGGTGCTCCTGACTAAATGTAAGGTGGAGAAAACATCCTGAGGACACGCATTCATTGTGTTTATCTGGTCCATCTGTTTTCACCTTGCTCCAAAGGGAAGGAAGCATCAGAAGCAGTGTGACCAGAGGAGGCTGTGGGTGACACCGTCACTCCCAATGGTACCTGGAGAGAGTTGCAGTGCAGAGGTGTTGCTTCTCCTTTCTCAAGTAGCAAGTGATAGGACACGAGGAGATGGCCTCAAGTTGTTCTGAGGAGGTTTAATTTGGTGTTAGGAAGAATTCTTTACACAGTGCTCAAGCTTTGGAGCAGGCTGCCCATGGATGTGGTGGAGGTGTGGATGTGGTGCTTAGGGACGTGATTTCATGATGGAAGGCAGAAGGTTGGTCTGATGGCTGGACTTGATGATCTTTTCCTTCCTAGATCTTTCACAACCTGGATTATTCCATTAATCTATGATTCCAGTCATGATGATAATGTGTATTGCAGTGTTTTGTTGGAGAATGCTGCTTCTCCAATACTTCCCCAGATATAAATTCACTGTAATATACTGTAATTCTGAGGTGCTCGAGGGGGTCAGAGCAATGACTTTGTTGTCCTCTAATTAAAATGGTTTATATTGTGAACAAATCTTGCTGTATAATGGAAGAAATAACAGAATGATGTATCATATCATCTCTTTAAATTATTTTGTTTATTGTCTGTGTTAGATATTAAAAATTATGTCATAAAATGAGTAGCTGCAGAGAATTTCAATAGACTTCGCATCAAGGTAAGAGACAAATAATAAAAACATCTCAGTTTCTTTTATAACCGAGCCCTTTGCAACCGTGGAACACTAAAGCTAAAATGACTTTTTGCCAATAATTGTGTTTTGGTTCTTTAAAGCAATATAGTCAAACCTCTGCAGACTCCAAACTACCAGTTATGGGATTTGTGTCTTTGCTAAATGCAAAACTCAATTCAGTGTTCAGTTGTTTAAAATTTAAAATCCAAACCTAAGTATGTAATAAGAATTGGACTCCTAGTGGCACTTATTTGTCTGGGAAAAAAAAAAAAAAAAAAAAGATTGTCTGATTCAATGGAGTTCATGGGCACTGACACAACATTGGGGTTTGTTAAATAGACAGCATTGCTTTACCACATGAACCAAGGTACAGTTGCAGCACTGAGCAAATTAGGCAGATGCAGTTGTTTAAGTGAAAGAGTCATATCTGCATCAAGCAACAACTTAGCAAGACTCTCCCTTACTAGGTCTTAATTGTGAAGATAACAGTGGCTTGCACTGCACCTCTTCCCTCCCTCATGCTCAGAGCCTCTGGGTTGGGTTGTGCCAAGCCAACCCCAAAGCCCAAGCTGCATGTGCCACAGCAAAGCACAGCTTTGCTCTGTTTCAGGAGCAGCCAGGAATCAAAACCTTTTTAGGGGAAGGAAGTTCAAGCAGCATAGCAAGTGGCCTTGTTAAAATTAAACTGTCTGCAGTTTGATCAGTGCTCTGCTTGTGGCCGTGGTTTTCATAACATCAGTAGCACACAGTTTCCTGACCCTATAAAGCACACCTGCAGCTGAGTGAGATGATACATTGGGCTTTAGCACTATCAATTTGAAAGTGATTTTGTAGTACCTAGACATCTTCCTCCTGAATTCCTATCCAACCTAACAGAGCTGTTGGCCGTGGCCATAATGGGTCACACACGGTCGTTCACCCTTTTCCAAGAGTGCTGCTGTTGCCAACAAACCTACCTGCCCAGCTGCTCCTGCAGTGGGAAGGAAAAGCCTGGCCTTCATTTTCCTTTGCTCACCCACTGCAAATAACCTTCCCAGGTACTGTTTATGTTCAGAGAAAACAGAAATGCTCGAAAAACTCCTGGTGTTATTGCAAAATGATTGATAATGGATCATGAATGAATCTTCTCTGTGACTTTTGGTGGGTTTAGTGGGTCAACGTGGTGGACATCTACTCATCCCTCGGTGCTTGTTTTGGATCTGGAATATTAAACACCAAATTAAAACCAAGCAGAGAGGAATATGAGTATCCATCCACACAGACCTATTGCCTGCTCACTGTCACTGTGGTTTTATCCTGCATGGGATGGGCAGCTTCCTCCCATGAGCTCACTGTTCACAAGGCAATGGGGAATTCTTGCAACCTGTGATATTTTCTAGTGGATTTGGGATTCTATCGGTCATACAGCAGGATTTTTTTCACAAAAATACCTTCTTTCTGCACTTTTGGGGAAAAACATATTCGTAAAATCCTGTTACATGAATTTTCATAAAGGCTTAATGCAAGGCCCTTTAAAAAGAAATGACTAGATCTTGAGAATACTGCCTTTACATTTAATGCACTAAAATAGATACGAAACATTTTGAGCTACGTTCAGAGATTTTCATCAAAATATTTATGTGATTGAAGAATACATTTTCAAAGGAACCCACAATTCCACTAAAAGTGATAACCAATAAGCACATCCTCCCTGCAGCATCACACGGACTCTTATGGAGAAAAAATTGTCACATCATACCAATAGTACTGTGTGTTAAGGAAGGCATTAAAACATCTCAGGACTGCAAATTAAAAAGAAAAAAAAAATAAATAATGGCAGAAAGGAAATGTCCCACATCCAGGAGGAGTTCTACTAAAGATGCAGTTTCCAAACAAAAAACTGTTTTTTTTATACGTAGGTTTTCATAACACAAAAAATGAGCAGGAAATATTTCACTTCAAACTGGAGAAAGTCTCCCTCAAATTCTAATGAAGTTCATAAAATATACATGAAAAATATGCGGAAGCACAAAGAAGCAACAGCAAATAATGCACTGAAATTTATGATTTACGCCAAGGTGTCTTCTCTCCTAGAAAATAAAGACCCCCTTTGACTGCTCACAGCTGTCTTGAAGGCCTCTGAGCCCCACTCAGTGGCTCAGGACCCTCAACCCAATGCCTGGCCATGAGCCCTAGATCATTGCTGCCCCATGGCTGCAGCACCTCAGCGCCCAGAGGAGCTCCCACATATCTGCCAGCAAAGGAATGATGAGGCTTTGTGACCTCGAAACTGTGGGTAAGTCTGAGCCTGGATGATCTGAAGAAATCCTTGTCTGCAGTTTGAACCGTTCTTAGAATGGCAGTGGTACTCCTACTGCTTTCTCTCCTCAAATTTAAAGATTCCCCCTTTCCCCTAAAAAGCCACCTGGGCACAAAGTTACCCTGATTATGAAGATTTGAGGATTTTATTGGCTTCCATTTACAGCAGGTTTTTTCCCATTGAAATGCTGAATTTAAATTCTCTGGCCAGACACTGTGTAAAGAGAATAACAATCATCTACAAACTTTTTTGCTTTACAGTGCTGTGTGTATCTGTATCAGACTGCGAGCAGCATGACCCTCCATCACGAGGCACACGGGGGTGTGGTTACCCCCCAGCATCCTTTTCTTCCTTGTTGTCTTCTTCAAAGGTGCCATCATCGATTGCTTTCTCTAAATTCCCATTTCGTGCTGTGAGCTTGCTGCTGGTAATTCCCACTCTCATCTGGAAAGCCCAGGTGAGAAATGCAGTGGGACTTGGTGACCTTAGTGGTCTTTTCCAACCTTAATGATTCTGTGGTTCTAAGAAACCAGAAAGCCAGGAAGCCCAAAAGCTGGTGGAAGTCCTGTGAGGTGATTGCTTTCTCTATCAGCAGGGTTGCATCATGCACACATGATGCAGCCACCTTAATTAGCTGTCATCCCCAGCAGTGTGTCCAAATACAAGTTTATATAATCCACAGTGCACTGTAAGTTTTTCTTGTTTGGCCCTTCCCAGCATATAAAAAAGTAAAGCTTTTCAGCTTTGTTTGGTGAATTAGCACTGGGAATTTTGGCAGTCAGTGTTCGCTGAGTTTGCCAGTGTTGTAGCTAATTCAAATATAAGTTAATGTGTTTCTTACAGGAAATAACAAACTCATTCTTTTCTTTATTATTTTTTTTTTTTTAAATAATAATCCTTTCAGTCTTTGCTAACAGATTGTTTGCTTTGCAAATTATTCCATGAGTTTTCTCAGAACGTTTATGATCTGCTCGTCAGTAATTCCTTTTGTGCTTAGAATAATGGCCAATAAACTGTGAAGGAGAAGAACAATAATTTCCTTCAGAGAAATAAGTGTATCACTATGGATTTCCGTGGAAGCGCAACTGCAAAATTGCTGTGTGTCGAAGTGAAGCAGCTTTGCCAACTGCCTCTCTTTCTGTACTTCTCAGGTTTGTCTTCTGTGTGTTGATGCTGAAGGGAAAGAAATGGTGCTGGGAGGACACGGGTTGCCCAGTGGTCACGTCCCCTTCACTGGAGCATTGCTGGTGGGGCGGGTGAATGTTGATGAGTGATCACAAAGGGTTTATTTTATATTTTGCTTCAGTGTTTGGGAACGAGGTGAAGTTAAGCTGAGCAGATGAGAAGTGAGAGCTGTGTACAGCCTGTTATATTAAAGGCTCAGGAGCACAGGTGGTTCACCTGTGAGATCAGAAGGGGTGGAGCCAGGCTGTGCTTAGATCTCATTTAAAGGCTGACTGCCACCGAGGAAGGATCTTCTGTTGGAGATCCCTCCTTTTGGAGTTCCTTCTCCACGAGCCTAGATCTTTGGAGATGGGTGAGCATTTGTTTTCCTTCTTTTTATAACACCTCCTTTGTTAACACCTCCTTTGTTTGTGCTGGTCCCTGCCTTTGCAGTCCTTATGGGAGGTAAATCCCAGCTAAGATTTAGAGTGAAAGAGAAGCAACTGTGCTTAATGGGGTGAAGAAAGGGAAGGTTTTGGCAAAAGCTGAACTTGGTGGAAGAGAGCCTGAGGGGATGTTGTTGGAGAGCTGTGATTAAAACTACTGGAAGTAGCAGAAAAAAGCACCCTAAGAAAGGTCTGCCCCAGGTGCCATTCCACCAGTGATCTCAGAGTAACCCAGAAAGTATGGAAATATGGTGGTAAAATATACAAGTGAAAAACATGTGTTGCCTTGGAGTTTCTCTTCTGCATTTTATTCGTAGCCAAGCTAACGTGCTGATAGTCCTATGGGACGCTGTTTACTATCTTTCTGCACTCAGCTCTCCAGCACCCTGCCCACATGTAGTTAAACTGAATACTACTCTTCACACCCATGGTTTTATATGTTTGGGAGAATAAAGGAATAACTTTGTTGCTCTGTCTGGAAGAATAACACGTTTAACACCAATGGGTGTGATGCCAAGCTGGCGTTCTCTCGCTGTTGGCTCTGAGTTTGCTCCCAGTGTGAGATGGCTTTGAGAATGTCAGGGGCTCCATGAGGGACCCATGCTTGCCTATGCAAAGCTGGTTGCTATTAACAGGGTGTTCAGGGCATGGTTTTATTTATTTCTTCCAAAGTGCTTTCTAAAGATGCCAGAAGCTGTTACCGCCTGCTGATGCGTGATAGCAAATTGGAAATAGTGTTTTATAGTCACCACTGTCATAAAGACACTGCAGCTGGTCTGTCCTTGTGATCTGATGTTATTCCCATGTCTCTATTACGGATCTGTAACAAACACCAGTGGCTGCTGCTGGTCATCTGTCTTAGCCATCAGGTTAAGGGACCACAGCTGCAGGACATGCAGCAAAGTCCCTCCATGAATGGGAATGGAGTAGAGCAAGGAAGCAGATCATTGGGACAGAGCTGGGCCTGCTTCCTTGCAGGTTCATTACCAAACTGGGCAGAAGGCAAAACTGTGATGAAAAGCAATCAGTAATAGCCTCGTATAACTGAAAATAATGCTTGGTCTAATTACTATATTTCCTGTTGGAAAATAAGTTCCCTATACCACTCATAATATTAAGACCTCTTTCTTGGTAGTTATTAAATTCCACGTCCTTCCAGCTTGATTAACTTTTTAACAGATTTGGCTTGAGGCTGTTGCAGGAAATATCTGAGGTGGGCATCAGCACTGATGACCCACTGCACTGACAGCTTCAATTACTCAAAATGAAAAAAACATATAATAAGAGCTCACTCAGGAAAGGAAATTAATAATGCTGTCATCTGGTTCTGTCTGAATGTGGGGTGAGAGGAGGGACCCCAGCAACAGGCATCCTGAGAGCAGCACTGCCTCTGCCTTGGTGATGGCCCCCACTGGATTTGCTCATGACTTCTGAGTTGGATGTGCGTTTCCAGGTGCTCTGCTCCTGAGAGAGCCCGAGTGCTGCAGTAGTGTTTGAGAGTCCCTCTGCTCATGTGGGCTGGAGCTGGGCCTCTGGCTGCACAGCACGATGGCAGGAAGACATGGACAAACCCCAGGGTTTCCCTCCTTGGCAGGAATATAGGAAACACCATTTGTATTTTTTGAGTGAAATGCACGGAGAGCTGCGCTCAGCCCAGAGCGACCTCTGCGTTTATTTGCGATATAATTTTTAGGTTGCAGTAGAGAAACGTATAAATTTGAAATGCTTGCTGGAGGAAGAGGGGAAAAACAGTAAAACAGGGCGTTGCTTTATGGGCTTATTTCAGGTTTACTGAAATAAACAGCATGAGGCACTTGGTGTAACATCTGCAAAAGGCCTCTTTGTGGGCTGCTCTCCCTGCTCCATCTGAGCGGGCTGCTAAGCTCTGCGGATTGATCCTGCTCACACCCAGTGGCAGGACCTCCAAACGCTGACACCATCACAGGGCTTCGGGCACACAAGAAGAGAAAATATAACTGTAGTCATAGGGCCCTGCCTGGGAAACGTGGCACTTCCATCAGATCTTTGGGGACAGCGTGTGCAATGGGATTTTGTCCATTCATTCTGTAGTTTTCTATGCAAGGGATCATTGATGCTCCTGATAATGTTATTTTCCACATAGTACACGGAGGAAAACATAGCAATGTTGGTAACAAAGTTAATTTTTGCAAATGTTTACAAAACCTGGCTTGGACTGACTTTAAAGTGAAACAAACCCAAAGAAATAAGGCTCCAAACAAGCTCAAACTGGCCGAGTTATTAAGTGGTGCTCAGGGAGATGATTAAATTCACTTCAAATTGCTCTATGCTCCACACTACTGAAAGTGAATATACTTAAGGATTAATGGAATTTGCTTTTGTCTTTCTTAAAGAAGAAAAAAAAAGCTCCTGGAGTCAGCAGTGTGCTTGTCATGCATATGAAGACCCAGAGGTTATGAAAATACGGCACAGTATTTTCAGTTTTAAGATTTAATTAACGCACTCCTCTGAGGAAAGGAGTGAAAGGGATGCCCACAATAATTGTAACTGAACAACTTGTGCTCCCTTTTATAAAGGTGTGAAAAAACAGGGGTAATAAATGGCTCCTTAATAGCATGGAATGTCAGGAGTGGGAAATCTGAAATCGGTTTGGAGGAGAATGAGAGAAGCTCATTTTTACTGAAGAAAGCAGGCATGTCATAAGTCATCCTTACGAAGGGTTCTGGTGCTTCTTTGTTAATATATCAAATATTTGAAGAAATCTGGAGGAAAGATGGATGAGGGAGGTGCAGTCTTTCTCAGTATGCTTTTTTTTTTCTCTCTTTAAAGTTCACCTCCAAACTCACGCCCAAGCGTTGTGTAACTGAAGATGGGAAAAGTCCGAATGGAGCAAAGCAAAGGTGAGAGCACTGAGTGGACTTCAGGCACTGTGCTGAGAAGAGGAGCAATGTAGGAGCTGCTGTGTGAGATCCTCCTCGGTCTGTTTTCCCAAGGTGTGTGGCAGTTAGGCACCATGTCCTGGAGCACCAAGAACCCTCTGTGGTGTCTGCAGCTGCTGTGCCTGCCTGTGGAAGGTGCTGGTGCTGGGGTAAAAAAAAGGAAACAAAGAAAAGAAGCAAAGAAAGAAACAGATTTTCAGAATAATTCTTCAGCAAACACACACAAAAACCAAATCTGGGTAGACAAATAGACAGGGATCTGTCTCAATAACCCTTCTGCCGCTATCTGCAGAGAATTAAAGCATGGATTTCCATTCTTTAAAGCAGATCCTCAGGTAATACCGTAATCCTTGGTATGCCTGTGGCTTTCCTTGCCTTGAGAGTCCTTTCCCTAGTTTGATTCGTAATGCATTTTTTAGTTGGAAGATCTGACTTGCTGATTTCATAGGGTGCACTGAAATCTCCTTCACCATTTAGTAATGGCTTTTCGCTGTCGTGTGGGAATGCAAGTGGGACCAGGTGATCTTTGTGACCTTTTCCAACCTTCATGATTCTGTGATAAGCATAACCCTTTTTCAGAACTGAAACTAATGCAGATTGCTGTTGTCCGTTCAACGTGAAATGCTTGCGTGGATTCCCACCGGAGCCCACCTTTGGGCAGCAGCACTGAATTTTCACCAGTCTCCACACTGCATTGCAGCTTCCCCTGGCTCCATGGCCACTCTGCGTGGCCCTGTGACACCAAGGAGCTCCTGTGCCCTGTCCCTAGAAGCCTGGGATCAGAGTAAGCATGCACAGGGTGTTACTGCATGCTTTCTCTTGTAATAAAAGAAATAATGAGTTGTTCTCATCTGGCAGCTACTTTCATTTTCTTTAACACTTGAAGTGATGGTTTCTTATCATCAACACCTTATTGCCAGCCTTAACTGCTGAGAGATAATCTAGCAATAATGTGCTAATTACTCTTACTGCTGCAGTTTCTCAGATCAGTGCTGAAGAGTTGCAAGACAATTAGTATTTAACCAATTAAGATTGTTGCAGGTTCAGGAATGCAGCCCTCGGATGTTTTTCCCTGGCAAATTCAGTGGGAATGCAGTAATTTAACAGCGTTTTCAGAACGAAGCAGGGGAGCTGGTCAAAGAGAGTGTTTTTACTTTAACAGCGACTGTGGGATCTCACCTTTCCCTCGGAGCTGTCTCCCAAGCTATCTCCAGCTTCTCATTAGACATTGTTAGATTACAGTCGTTCGATTATGGCTCTGACCCTAGGTAACCCCAGAGGCTGTTTTTTTCCCATGTATCAGTAATGTGGATAAGTAGGAATATCAGTCTGTGAATTATGATAAAGATCAGCGCAGCTTTCTTTCCACTCTTCTTGCAGTCTGTGGCCACGTCCCAGTGGAGCAGTTCCCAGAAATGCTGTAGTGCCTTGCATTGAGCCCTCTGTGATAAAATGTAGGAGAGCTTACGTTGCTGGTTAGCAAATAATTCCCCAGAGTGTGAGGGGGGAAAAAATCCATCTTAGCAGCTGAACAACCTTGCCTGTTTATGTGCAGTTAGGGCACTGATGTGATGAGAGATCTAAAATGGGTTAATGTTTGTGTTGATTACCAATTAACATGGCAATTGCAACTAATTTTTCTACAAATTACGTCGACTTCAAGTGAATGTTAACTGTCTTCTGTAGTGATCATTTCTTGCCAATCACACAGCTGCTAACCATGAGTGCTACCTGGCTGGTCTCCTTGTGAGATGTTACAGGGTCATGAAAGGACAGCTCAGCTGTTGGGGGCCTCAGGCTCCTCCATGCCTTGCAGCTTCTTGCATGGAGGGATGGGGATCAGTGCTCATCTGGTGGGGGTGGGGGCCAGTGTTGGCTGTGTGGGGGAGATCCTTCAGGTGGAGCCAGTTTTGGAGGATGTGCTATTGTGTACTCTCTTTGCATGTACCCAGCAGTTGGCTTTAAGGCCCTATGAGAGCAGTTCTTTGAATATTGGCCTCCCATGCCTGAGTCACTGAAAAGTATTCAGTGTGCTTAGGCACTACTTAGAGCAGAAAGATTTCTTTGCCAATTCCTCCGCTCCTTCATTTGGGATTTTGCCCAAGAGCTTTTGGGTTTGCAATCACAGCAGATATGCTGACTTAGGTCGTAGCACACAGGAGGCAGCTGGAAATGGAGGGTTGTCATCACTGTGTGATGTTCTGAGCAACAGCACCCAGGAGCTGAGAGGGAACCCAGCAAATATTGGGGCTGGTGGGCAGACCTTGGTGCTACCTGGGGTCTTGGTGAGTGCAGGAGGAGCTGAAGCAACTCTGCTATGTGAATATTTATGAAAATGATAGGTATCCTTGAACAAACGGCCCATGAGAAACTCTAGACCAATTCATGGCCAAACCACTAGCTGCAGTCTGTAGCTGCCTGTGATGAGAGTCTGCACACCCACCCTAAGGCAGTGCCTACTTATTGCCTTCGTTCTGCAGAATCCCTTCCTCTTTCAGCTGCAAACTCCTGTTCTACATGCAAGCCGAAAGAGATTGCTCTAATTAAGATATGCTGGAGCAAAGTTAATTTTCAGAGTTTCTTCCAGATGCCACCAGGAACACTGTAATTATTGTATAGCTGAGGTAATTGACTTCAGCTTAATATGGTGCTGGCTTACAAAGAACCAGCCAAACGCAGCAGTGCAGGCAGTGAACAACTTGCTCACAAATGTTACCAGCAATGCTCGAGTGTATTACTGCCTGTGGTCCTGCTACTGTGGCCGAGAGGAAAGGAGCTGCTGAATTCACTCTCTCATTTCCCAGTACATGACTTCAGCATGTTTTTCTGCTTCTAGTCGGCTGCTCGTTTGCCTTTACCTATTTTCATCTTCTGGGAATACTTTACTGCTTGGGAGCGTTTGTCTCTGTGGTGATGTAATTGGGCAGTGCGGGGCCCACTGGGTCAATGGGGAGACAGCAAAAACCTATTGTACAGCTTGGTGAATGATGGGGAGACACTGGAAGTGTCTAGCAGAAGTATTTAACGCCAAGAATTCTTTGTCTGTCCTTACATGGTTGTATATATCTAAATACAGTTCAGAAAGCACACACTTTCTTTAACTCGTATCGATTTCAGAGCATTTCATGAACAATGCTCACAATATAGAGAGGTGGTTAAATGAACTCAGCTTCTCAGGGAGATCACAGTGGGGATAAGAGAATACCAAGGAGAGAAGCTGGAAAATATATAAAATATACATGGATTTTTCCTGAGTTCCGTCAGAGCACTGATTATTTCTCTTATTGTGTTATTTCCATGAATCTCATAGATGCTGGAAGAGCTGATCCTCTCACCAGGGCGGACCGTGCACGGCTGGAGAGGAGATTCACTCTTTCCCTGAGGGATAAAGGTGGAACCTCTGAGAGTGGTGGTTATGGGACTGTGTTTCTGTGATGTGGTGAATGGTGGGTGGGTATAACACCTCAGGAGGTAGACTGGTGAGGGGCTGGGAGGGAGCTGGGGTGTACCTTGGTGTGCATCTTGCCCCCAGCCCACCCAGAGGCACTGCTGTGTTCAGGGGCTGGGGGATGGCTCTGGTTCCTCAGACAGGCAGCGTGAGGAAGCCCTGCTGTGTGGGTGACACACAAGCAGTTCTGCCTTGTGAGCAGGAGACAGACACAGCTATAAATTGTGTAGACAAGCAAAAGAACTCTGACAAGCTCTCCGGAGCTAAAATTTACTGGAGAGGGACTTCTTGAAAAATATTATTCCACCTTTTTTTTTTTTTTTTTTCTTTGTCACATATCCTTTCTGAGTGACCTTTATTAATTTTTCCTACAATGCTAAATGTTCAGTGTGAAACTGGAATTACGGACCATAAGCGTCAATACAACCTGAAACCCACCCTCTGATATTTATCCAGTATTTATTTCTGCCTTTAGCATTCAAGTGATGCAGTAGATAATTCAGAAGAATATATGATCAAATGCAGCTTTTGAGCTGGGAGGACAGGCAGTGATAGTAGCTCCTCGGTCAAAATAGCCTTTTGTGATTTCTTTCCTGGGCTGTTGTCTGACTCTTCCTTTAGTTCTCCCGCTAATTTGACTCTGTGCTATAAAATACCAACCTTGTCTGCTTTACACTTGTACAGAAATCCTCATCTTCAAAGTGTTACAGAAACATTAATTAATCCATTCTTGCTTTGCAACAGAGCGTGGGAGCATCCTGGCCCTGATTGAGATATTAGAGGACCAAAACAGCAGAAATGGACTTCTTGGTTCCAGGAGCCCTGAGCCACTGTGACAGTTTGCACCCTATAGACATGCCAACCACTGAGAATTTTGTTTTCCAGCACCCGACTTGCCCTGGATAGTGGGTGAGTAATGCAGGTACCCGTGGTGGGAGTCCTCCAGCATTGATGGTGGCATCACAGGAGGAGGAAATCCTGTTCTGGGACTAGGAAGCAATCTCGGTCTTGTTCAGAGGGGCTCACAGGCTGTGTCTCACTGAGGGTGTTTTCTGTGGGCTGAATCTGCTCAGAGCTCCGTGCCTGTCTGTCCCTCACAGGGTAAGGAGAGGCAGCAGAGCCTGCCCCACAGCTTGCTGTGCTCAGCCTGCCACCTGCATGGTGGTGGCTGCTGGGCTGGGTTAAAACCTGTGATTTCTGCTTTTTTTTTTAGGGTGAAAAGTGCAATGAGTGCAGCCGGATGCTGTGTGCAAAAATGCATGGAAATTCACAGAGGGGCTGTTTCCATCTGGAGCCGCTGGTGCAGGCGGTCACGGCAGCACTCACAGCAGCTCTCTGCGCTGTGGTTATTCAGTGCTGTACAATGTGACCACTGAAGGAAAATCTGTTCTCATTTTGTTTTTAATGAGAAAACTACGTAAAAGAACACAGCAAATGTTGGCAGTGAGGTGTCTAAAGGGCAACATTTAAGTTCACTCAGTTTATTCTGCCCAGAGCAGAGGTTGTGGGGAGACCTCATGGTGGTCTACAGGAGGAGCCCGCAGCTCCCTCATGGTGGCCTCACAAAGCTCTCACCGTCTATCTTTTTGCAGACAGAGGCCCTCTGGCACCACCAGCATCCCTCCCTGCCTGCAGAAAGCTCTCCATCTTCTGCACAGCTCTCCATGAGGAAGATGGTTACGCTTTCCAGGCAGCGATGCGGGAGAGGATGTCACCAACATCATGGATGCTCACTCCTGTACCGTGCCCGTACCAGGCAAGAATGCTGTGTCAGAACCAAATCCCCGTTAGGGCAGCAGCAGTCTTCCTGTGGCTGTCGCATCTTGTTTCTGAGCACGCTGCCAGGCGGTTGACACGCTGAGGAGCCCCGGGACAATGGTGCTGCTCTGGCCATGCTACCACACATCAGAGCAGGAGGATTTGATGTGACATCCCAGCAGCCCACAGGAACGTGTGTCAGCAGGATTTGTGAAAGTGTCAGGTAGGAAAGGGAGAGCAACGAGGCCGGGAGCCCAAGGGGTGTGTAAAGAGTGCAAGGAAGCTCTATGTTATTTATCCATTAGTCTTAAAGTGAAGAGCAGAGTGCAAAACACCTTTCATCTAACTGGACAACCCTCTTCTCAGGAGCATTCCTGTTTCCCTCTCATTTCTTTCCTAGCCATTTCTGTTTTATGACAGTGATTCAGGAACACACATCCTCACAGACTGCCTTAAACGTGGTTTCGATGTTAAACCAAAATCTGAAGCAGAGTCAGTGTGTTCCAGAACAATTTTGGAAGCCACAAATAACCTTTTTCAAGTATTGCCTTGAGGACCCGTTCCTGCGGCCACCTGAGGGTCACTATTTTTTGTAAGAGGGAAGAAAATCATGGTGCCAAAAATTACTGCACATCAGAGCCGTTTGAATCACTGTGGGGGGAAGTTCAATCCACAGTTACCCACTGTTTCCAAGGGCCTGCAAATCTGGGGCAAGCAGCAGATCTATGTTGAAGCTTTAAAATCTCAGTCCAAACAAATTTCTTGTCTATGCAAATTAGAAGTAAACCAAAATTACACTGTAGAGGTGCCAGAAGAGCTGGAATGTGACTATTTCAAAGAGTGATTTCATTAACTTAATTTGACCGTGCACAAACACTATGGGGATGTGGTACAGTGCACTGGGCCGTTAGCACATAGAGCAGAATTGGAAACTGCTTATATTTGCTGCTGACAGATGGTTCATTTCATAGAAAAACATCAGGAAGTATATTAAAAAGAAAAAGAGAAAAAGAAACCTAGAAAGTTTCTCAAGGGGCTATGAGAGAGAGTTTCAGAGGCCGTGAATCTATGCAAGATGATCAAAAAGGCAATCGGTAGCTCACGCTTTGCTCTAATGATAGAGCTGGAAATGAGTTGTGCCTGTCTTAGTTGTGACTCTCCCTCCCTGTATGTTGCCAACATCATTATTTACACTGCTCTGTTGGATTTGAATTACAATTCATATGCAAGAGTGAGCAATTCCTCCAGCGGAGAGTCTGTGATAAAGTCAGTGTGGCAATGTACTGTTGTGCTGTGCAACAACAGCCCCGTGCTGCTCAGCAAAGAGAGCACTGAGTGGGCTGCTGAGTATTTGCCCTCCTTTTGATGAGTATCGTGATCTCAGCCTGGTGTCTGAAAGCCAATGTTTTCTGTGTTGATCAGTATTACTGGGGGATGAGCTGCTGGAGAGGAGCTCTATGGAGGGGGACCTGGGTGTCCTGGTGGATGACAGGTTGGCCGTGAGCAGTGTGCCCTGGTGGCCAAGAAGGACAATGGGATTGTGGGGTGAATTAAGAAGAGCATGGCCAGCAGGTGATCCTCCCCCTCTGCTCTGCCCTGGTGAGGCCTCACCTGGAGTACTGTGTCCAGTTCTGGGCTCCCTGGTATGAAACAGACAGGGATCTGCTGGAAAGAGTGCAGCAGAGGGCTACAAAGATGATAAAGGGTGTTTCCTGTTTTTTGTTTTTCCTTCCCTACAGAAGTTGGTTTGATTTACTAGCAGAGCAAATAAAATTGCTATGTATGAGCTCTTCAGAGACTGAATGGGAGAGATAAGGTCACCTACCAAAGTGCTCTGCAACATCCAAAAAAACCCCGAACATAAGTGTGTAGCAGCAACTAATGGACCTTAATACCTCTTGAATTGTCCAACTGGGAGAAGAAAACACTTGCAGGGGATGAATGAGGTATTAATATTTGCACTAGACTTTAATTCTTACAGCTGCAATCTCAAGGAAAGATCTCTGTGCTTATGTTCACCCCTCACTAACAGAGCCAGCTCTGGAGTTGGTGGTAGATGAAGTACTCAGGCCATGTTTCCTTAGGGTGACGATGCCAGTTCCTCTCTGGGAGCCTTCTCCAGAGCATCTTAGCAAGTGTGAGTGAAAGAGAGCAAGAGCCAACCGGGAGCCAGCACTGAGATAAGCTCTGGGGTCGGGAACCATCGCCAGCAGTTGCTGAGCTGTCTCCAACCCCGAGAGCAGAAGGGGATGCTTCAGCAGCTGTGGCAGTGAGAGGTTGTTAGCAGTGCATGCCACGAGGAAGGCAGTTGTGGTGGCAGGCTCAAGGTAGAAACGGATGGAAGATGTATTCATTCTTACTATAGTGTTTTTATTTTCGCTGCAGTGGACAAAAGAGAAATACACCCCCACTGCAAATTGATATTCTGATTAAACTGGAGGACACCTGCCTCTGGTAATGGTGGAATTAAGCTAATTACCCTTTCATTGCACCATTCTCGAGTCTTTATGTAATTCTTCTGGTTTTTTTCCTGTCATTGCCTCTTCTAAAAAAAACCTTTCATTTAAACGACATGAGTGATTTCCCTTGTAGGTTTGTTTTTCCTTTTTTACGGAGGGAAATGTTGAAGTAGTAAGCAGCTCCATTTCATGTTCTCTTCAGTTATTAAGTGAGGCCTAATTAGTTTAAAAAAAAAAAAAAAAGGAAAAAAAAAGCAGTTAAAAGACTTGGCATAAATCTTCCCAGCTTCAGCTGCTATGTTCTTAGGTGGTGCACGTCACTTCAGTAGTTTGGTTTGCTTGTCCACACTTGTGATCTGACTCCACTGCACAGAAGATTTATTGATGAATTGTATGCTTTCAGTAGACAGCTTTTCCATAAGAATAGCAAAGCATTAGGCTTCCTTTAAGTGGCTTTCAGATATCACAAAGGGAGCAGATAAATAATTTAATAATAAAATGCTTGCTCATTTTTAGGGTTACTCAAAGTTCTGGGGTTCTTCCATTCAGTGGACAGAGTATACAAGGAAAGCTTGTTCACTGAAACCATCACTTCTTGGGATCTAAGTTCTCAAAATAGTTTCTTGTCACATTAAATATACTGGGGAAAATTCTGCTGCTTGTGTCGATGAGCTCTGAGGGGGCAGAGCTCTGACCCTGAGATCAGGGAGCAACCTTGAGCTCCCAAAGATGTGATAATGCTGAATCTCAGTGTTCAAAGGTGCTAATTAGCTTCAGAAAATGTGCATGTAATCTCGGGTTGTCACACTGCTGGTACTGAGAAATAAGAGCTTGACTGTGGGAAAAACAAGCCTGTAAGTACTATCATAGAGTACAGAACAAGTGAAGTGAAGTGAGCTGGGCAGCTCTGCACCCAGGGGCTCTCCTCCCTCTCTGCCTGCTCAGTGCTGCCCGCCTTCTGGGTCTGGCAGGCTGTCCCCCTTGGGGACCAGCACGTTCCTGGTGAGCCCAACACTCACAGGTTTACACCCTGAGGAAGGGGGAAGCAGACGTGGGAGCAGACATTATTTTTTTTATCAATGCAATGAAACATTAAGACAGAAAACTAAGGCACTGTGGACGTTTTTCTACATGTAGATATGTTTTAGGGTACGCTAACTCTGGGAGGGACAGTATGTTCCTGATTAAGTTTTGTGGGTTTTTTTTCTACTGCTTTTTATATGCTGTACATAAGAATTCCTGCTCCGGGTGATGCTGACGCCTGGGATTGACTTTGAATTGCCTCCATAATAGGTAATGAGAAATGCAGGAAACAATTGCTTTCTTCTGATACCTCCCCTTCTTTATGCCCTCCCGGCCCAAAGAGAAATCAGCAAAGGTTTGATGAGAAAAACATAGACTGTGCCCACGGAGCCCGGAGGAGCAGCAGATAGAACAGAGAAAAGAGACTGAGCACGTCTGTGGGGATGTCCTCAGGTGTGAGGCTGAGCCCTGCTAGTTCCCTCTGCCTGCAGTTCTCTGCCATCCCACGGGCTTCACTTCTCTTCTGCACCGATTACTTCGTTAATTACTGCACAGTGGGGTTGGTCCACATGATGAACCTGGAAGTTCTAGGCGTGGTGCTGAGCTACATCTGTGTTGTATGCAGGGAACCTGGCTGTATGTCAGCAGGCGTGCACCTATGTACAAGTTCACATGCAGGTATACGTGTGCAGGTACACACGCTGCTTGTCTTCAGGACAGTGTGGCTGGGAGGGAGTTTAAAGCACAGGAAGACAGCTTTAGACCCACAGCATCTTTGCTGAATGCAATGGAAGCACGTGGCTCAGCACAGCCAGCAGCATGGGCACCTGCACTCGGCTCCCTGGAGCTCCTCAAGCTCTCATGGGAAATTGAATGCCTGGGGAAGCAAGGGCAGACACTGCAAGTGCTGCATTTCCACCAGGGCAGCAGCTGTACATTAAAAATGCCCCGAGGTAAATGGCAGCGTTTCTTACAGGCCTTTCCAGTGAATAAAACCACTAAAATCATGACAGCAATTTTCTTCCCTTAGGTGAAGTTCTACACCAATTGCTCTAATAGCCAACCATTAATTTTATATGTTGCTTTTGCTAAACTCATTTTCTCTTAAGTGATATTTTCAGTGCAACCCCTTAATGCATATTACATTTTTTTGTTTGCTTTGTTTTGTTTTATCCCCCCTGCTCCAAATATTTTAGTGGCTTTTTTTGTTTGTTTGTTTCTTCTATCACAGAAGTGCCCTTTGTTTTCAGTAAGTGGTGGGATGAATTTCCTGCTCCTGAAGGTGAAGGACAAGAAGTGCTTTGGACTGAGGTCCCATTCTAATCCACAGCCATCACACCCATGCAGTGTATTGCTCTGCTGAACCTGGACCCAGAGGTAACTCAGAGTTATGGCTGTGTCCCGGGGTTTAGTTGGGTACGTGGTGATGCACTGTGGACATTTGGCAGACTGCTCCCTCTTCTGGTGCTGAGGAGAGCCAAAATGTTGTCTACTTGGTACTCATGAGGTTTCTAAGCCATTTTCTGTCATGCAATCCTTCTGAAACCAAGTTGGGGAGCTGACCTTGCTCCCAGCTGGAATCTCCTTTGCCATTGCTGGAACTTTCCCATTGTCTCTTTGTGGTTGCATGGCAAGAGTTCGGTGTACGAGAATTATTCTAACTGCAATTTATTTAAGAAGCTTCTTCAGAGCAGCTCAGCCCATGCTAGCCAGCTCAATCGCCTGCGGAGGCACGAGCAGCACAGTGCTCTTGCAGAGGGGAGCCGTGCTCCAAACAACCTTGTCTCATGAAAAGGTGCAGAAAAGAGTTTCTCTAGCAAACTGCTTTTTGTCTTGAGAACATTTCACTATATCAAGAGCTTCACCACTGCAAGCTTCAGCGATTGTCACAGATATTTACAACCCGCAGGCAGGGAAACCATCACAGATGTAAGGTGGGGAAAAGTACAGATACATAAATTTAGCTAACGCACATCTGACTGACTGTGGGTGCAACTGCAAAGCACACTCCTCTGAAATAAAGAAAAAAATAGAAGTCAGGAAGAAATATGGGTAGCATTAATCTCTCACCATGAATGCGGCGACATCACCTTTCCAACACAATTGCTTTTTATTTCACTTTAAAGAGACTTTGGCCTGGCTGCCAATAGGAAAAATGAGATTTTTATGAAGAAGTCTGTGAAGAACGCTGTGATTAATCTTGAGGCAAATCTCAGAATTTTCTGAAGAAGTTTCTATTAAACGAGATGCTAATTTTATCATTTCCACTCTTTTCTGCATTTTCCTTTAGGATACAGTGAGACATTCTGAGCATTAAACCTAATACTTGTCCTTTGATTACCCAGTGAAGGGGAGCAAGCTGAACTGCCCGTGATGGATTGACTTCTATTAAATTCTTCAGGTGTCACCAGGAGTGTGAACTCTATTTAAGTAACATGGCTAGAGACTTATTTTATTATATAATTGATAAGAAATATAGCCTAGGAAGCCTAGACAATGGAAGTGACTTCTACAGGAAATATTTCACTAAAAGACAGCTACATGGGAACGCGTTGGAAGCAGAAAATTGAGTTATGAATTAAATAGGTAAGAAATAATTCTTACCGTATCAGAAAGCTCTACAGGTTTTGTTTTGTTTTTTTTTTTTTTTCGTGGACTTTGGGAGGGACTGGCATTATTTATTTGTAGATGTAAAATAAAACAGGAGAAGGGCAGTGGCTTGTGCAAATGGGGCTTAACAAAGCTTCTTTCCTTCTCCCTTCCATTTTAAAATCTGCACTTGCTTATGGAAAATGAGGCCAAACTACAGAATGGTGGAAAGAAAAAGGAAAGGAGAAACAAACCTTCAAACACTTGATGAGTTGCCAAGGCAACTTCAGGAAGATGGACGTATAAGTTAGGAATGAACTTTCACGTGTTGGGAAGGATGCTGAAGGCTGAGAAGTGGACAGGAGCACAGGGCTGTGCCAGCACAAGGCCCAACACTTGCAGTTAATTCAAGTTAACTAGGAATGAAATAACATTTTTTGTTTCTAAAGTGTATTTCTACCCGGTAGTTCTTACAGCTCCTTAAAGCAAGGCCCACTCTCTGGTTTCAAGGCTAGTTTCAAGAAGTAGATTTTTCCCTCTGTGTATGCTTGCTCCAGTCTGCATCTAATGCTATCAAACATGTAAGACTGTAAAAGTTTTAATTAAGTTCTTGAAACTCAATGCCAAACCCATGTTTCAGAGCTAGGAGAATGCAAATCACCTGATGAATATTTCTAACAATGGTCAACTAATGGATTTCAGAATTACAGATCAAAAGGTTGATTTCAAATATTTATTGTAATAAGATGAACAAGCAGCAGGCTGTAAACTCATATGGTAGAATGAAATCCTCGCTAAATCATCACATCATAAAGAAAATTGCTTTTTTAATTTAATATTTCTCTTTCAGCTGTTTCTATAGAGACATGCTAATTTAGGAGCTTAATTTATTATCTGGAAGGATATTATGCCAGATACAAGTTTTCCCCAAATCACTTTCGAGTGAAACCAAAGGCTCACGTAAGCGAGGCATGTGAGCAACAGTGTAAATTGCCTCCATCATTATTGCATAATGGGAAATCGTGTAATGGCTCATCATTCCTCTGGCAGCAAAGGATTGGATAATGATGCACTTTGCTTCTAGTTTGGTCACCAAAATGCTGTAAATACAGTGGTGATAAAACAGCAGCCTTTTTATTAGAGATGTAGCATGGCAGCGGCAGAAAACCATTTCTTTCTTGGGAAAATGTTGGCCCTGTGTAACAGTTGACCGGGAACGTGCTGGAGATAGACCAGCAGCTTCAGTCTGTCACTGTAGTCTCATTATATTTGCAACAACTGGAGGAAACTCTTTGATAAGTGTTTTTTCTGTAGCCCACCCAGCATGAGGGAGGTCAGATCCACAAAACAGTGCTGTCAAAAGGAAATATCTGTGTGCCCATCAGTGATGTGCTCATTCCAATCCCCATTTCTTGCCAGGTTGCCACATGGCCACGTGGCAGCCTCGTCCTGCCCTCCCCTAACAACAGCCAGCATTTGGAGGAGCTCAGCTCTTGATTCTCTGCATCTTGTGCCCTTTCTCTTCAGCTACAGAGCAGCTCTTGGGATGAAGGCCAGGAGCTCCCCAGACAAGCAGCTGGTCCAGCTGGGGAGCAGCGTTCTTCCCAGTGAGAGATGCTGTATGGACAGTGTGAAGGTGTAGCACCTCTTTTCCAACAGCTGCCTGGTAGGGGTCCAAAGCTGGAATAATGGCTGTGTGATGTTTCTTCCATAACCTCAAATGTTATTTAACTCCTCAGACGTATTTTGTTGAAAGTATCGTAAATAGAGGACAGCTTGATCTCATGGGTTATCTTTAGTTGGAGTGACCTGGTTTTTATCACATCATTTTGTCATGTGGAGCAGTCTACATTAGAAATGATCATATATTATCAAATGATGCATATTTCATAAAGAGTTTAAGGGAAGGGATGATAATTCAGTCCAGTTACATGCAGAGATGTCTCTAGAGTGGGAAACGCCAGTTGCCAACTATGTTGAATCAGGGGAGTCAGTGGTTCCTTTATGCACTTTAGATGTCGTTTGTGCAGAGCATAAACTAAAGACTCAACGGAGAGGAGGAAGAAAAGACCACTTTGCTGATCTTTTGTAAGCTCTGAAAGACTGGCAGTACTAACAGAAGCTTGTATCCGTATGCATCACATATGGTGCTGTATAGCATATGTGATAGATGTATCTAATGTCACATGTGGGACACCTCCTGCCCTCTGGCACTGGTGCTTCAGCTCCGAGCCAGGAACGTGCTGGGAGCACAGCTCTGGGGGGCTGGGCTGAGTGTTTTTAAGGCTTTTGCAGCTTTTAAAAATGGTTCTGTTTATTTTTCCTCTTTTTCTCCTTTGTACTGAGACATGTGCCCTTGTTTTATACAGCAGGCACGGCTCTTTTACTAATTAGAGGCATTTCTACAGCACTAAAGTTTAAAGATGAACCTTGAGATCATTATCTCATTACTTCACCACCACCAGTTGTTATTTGCTGCTCACAGTTCTCTTTACGATAAAACCTTGTCTTTCATTTTCCAGAGATTGATTCACAGCCTTCTGAGGGCAGGAGAAATCTTTCCAGCAACTTGTGTGCTCCTTGGGCAGGTGATTTCAGGGCATTAGCAGTCCTTCGCGGAACAAATTAGAAGCCTTAGCAGGCCAAAGACTTTGTGCGTGAGATAAATGGGTGCCGGCCAGGAGCACCTTGTAAAATCCTTTTCCCACATGCAGTTTTAAAATTTATTTTATGTATTTTATAAAATAAAAATAAAAGACAAAGTAACAGAGAAAAAGGAGAAGTTGCAGGTACATCTGGGTGGAGAATATTCAATGGAGGAGAATTTTCCTCCAAATTGCCACTAAGATGGTCGGAGGGCTGGAGTACCTCTCCTATGAGGAAAGGTTGAGGAAGTTGGGTTTGTTCAGCTTGGAGAAGAGAAGGATCCAGGGAGACCTCATTGCTGCCTTCCAGTACTTGAAGGGAGTGTATCAACAAGAGGGGAAATGACTGTTGTCATGGGTTGATAGCGATAGGACAAGGGGAAATAATTTTAATCTAAGACAGGGGAGATTGATGTTGAATGTGAGGAGGAAGTGTTTCACTCAGAGGGCGGTGATGCACTGGAACAGGTTGCCCAGAGAGGCTGTGGATGCCCACTCAAGGCAAGGCTGGATGTGCTCTGGGCAGTCTGCTCTAGTGGTTGGCAACCCTGCCCATGGCAGGGGATTGAAACTTAATGATCTTTGAGGTCCTTTCCAACTCAAGCCATTCTATGATTGATAAAGTTTTCAGAATTTAAGGTTTTGATTCCAGATCAGCAAACGTATTTTGAGCTCATAGAGATATCCTTCTAGGGATACATCATTTTGCTGAGGGTAAGCCGTTCTGTAGGACCTGCTTTCATTGTGCAGTGTGACACAGCTACAAGGAGCATCACGAGGTCCCTCAGGCTCCCACGCATCTCTCACATTTCCCATCATCTCTGCAAAAGGATCAAGGCTTTCATTTTTCTGGAGAGCGTGCTTGCAGCCTGTGAGCCTGGAGGGCTGTGCCCTGCAGTGGTCCTGCCCTCCCTGCATGCTGCCCACTTCCCCTCTGGCAGTGCCTTTTTATTGCCTTTTTTATTTATTTTTTATTGCCGTGTCTTATCTGGTGTATTGCTTGGAATGTTTTTTAGTGCATGTAGGCATTACTTTGGAATTTGTCAAACTGTGTGTATGAGTTTCATCAATCTATGAGTGCAGCTGGCCAGACAGCTGCCTAAAACACAGATAGAACACAGGCCCACTATCTGAAGGAGGGAAGCATTTTGAAAACATCATAATAAAAGATTGTGTGAGTCCAATGTGTGGCTTTCAGCAGGGAGAAAGCAATATTGGTGTCCTGTTTCTTAAAGTTAAGCGTGAGGCAGTGAATTTATTGCTAATGGCTTTATCTCCCGTTTCTGTCATGTTCCTTGGATGCTATTACTATAAAGAATTGTGTTATTTTTGTATTACAGATTGATAAAAAAAAAAAAAAAGGTTTTGTGGCTTGTCTGTGTGGAAGAAGGAGCAGTGGTCATGGACTGGGAAATAGCATTCACTGAGGATCTGTGTAAGAGTTGTATTCCTGCTGCTTTTGCCTCAGAAGGCAAGATTTGCTGATCCTCTTCTGACATCTGATCGTCACCACTTCCTCATGGAATCCTGAGCCTGGGGAGCTGGGATTCTCCTCTCGAGACGGTTTCTCCAACAGCAACAGTGGGTGGAGCAACCCACGTTCCTCACAGCATGAAAGAGCTACCAGGAGCGAGATCCAGCATCTGATCCATACCGCTTTCCTGGAGCATTGCAGCCTGAACCACCTTTCTCTCATCCCAGTCCATCAGCAGGGATAACTCTGAAACGTGTGCAGAGGATGTTACGCTGTTGGTGGTGAGTCTGTGGTGCACAAAGGGTGAGCACAGCAGCAGGGTGAGAGCCACAGCATCCCAGAATGGCACTGAGAGTGCAGGAAGGGCCTGAGCTGCTGCAGCAAGTTCACATTCCCACAGTAAAAGATGCATCTGGAATAACATTATGCTTAGTGGGTTTCCGCATTGTCTCTTATGAAATATCAGCTCATATGCCTAGACAGGCGTTGAGGTTACCAAAGAAGCACTTATAAATAAAGCAGTGCTGTAATCTGCACTATGCATTATAATGGGATCTTTAATTATGTGATCTCACTGAGACCTCTGCGGAGATTAACTGTGTTCAGAAAGATGACTTAATTACAAAGTATTTCTTTTCTTTCCTCTTCCAGCCAGCACAGGTTCTTGTTTCAGTTTCTAGACTGCCATGTGGGTAATTTGGATGAGACATTTGGTGGTGCCTGTAGGGACTGTCAGGTTCTTCCTGTAGCACCCAGTGATCCTATTTTTACAGTGCTTCTTTGGGGTGACATGAAACACTTGGGCACTATGGAGGTGCTGGGGCCAATTTCATTTCCCTGGCTGCCAATTTCATTGTTCATTCCATGTCTGTTTTATCCAGCTTGCAGGCTCTCTGCAGCTCTGCTCATGTCCCACAGTCAGCTGCTCAGGGGAGAGTGGGGTGCCCAGCACCAGAGAGAGCTCAGATTGGGAGCAGAATGTGTGCATTTTGCTGCCCTCCTTCATGCCCAGCAGAACTGGGCAGACAACAATAGTGTAATGCAGAAAGCATTGATACTTGGAGCATCAGGAGTGCTCCTGTGGTTCAGACCAAACCACAACGATCTTATTCTCCTTCTCCACAGATGTGACAAGCAGCTCTGCAAAACTGAGAGAATTTCTGATAGTTTGCCTATGTACAGTTATGTTTGCTTGCTTGTTTCCCTAGTGCACCATTTCCAATGCACTTCACAAAATCCACTTAGTGTTGCCAGCCTAGTTCTGGCTCCATCAGTAGAAAACATAAAGACAGGGCTTCCCAGAATCTGTGCATTGCTCTTTCATGAAGTGGGAAGATCACAAGGTGATAAAAAACAGCTTCAAAAAGAATGGCAGATTTAGCAGTAAGCATTTCTGATGTGCCTTCAAACCACAGCAGCCCCTTCTTATCAAGAGCACAGCTCCTGTGTGTACGTGTGTTTGCTGTAGACCAAATGTACTTGCGGTGCTTCCCAGTGTGGTGCAGGCTTAATTGAGCAGCTGAGCACAGGAGTGTAATTGATTTTCTGCAGTTTGGAGATGCGGGGCAGTGGTATGAGAAGCAACACGATCCTCGCCTGAGAAGGGATTACTCGGTCTATGCTACACCATGACTTAAAAACAACAGTTAACCAGCATCAAAATACAACTTCCCTGTGGGTTTTATTTCTAATCGCCACACGTTAAGCATTTCGATGAAATCCACAAGTGAGTCCAGAAAACACAAGAGAAACAGTTTCTGATGACTTTCTGGAGGTTACATACAGACATAGCAGAGGTTCTCACTGTACTGATTAATACTTTTCAGAGGAAGCAGCACAGGTCCCACGTGCTGAGTGAGGCTTTGGGTCAAACAGCTCACAGCACAGGGTGTCTGTGGATGGGATTTCTTGTTCTTGCAAATGCAACGTCACCTCAGAGATTGAACAAACCTATGGGTTTGCTTGATAAGGAACTTACTGATGAGTGAAGGAGAGAAAGAAGTGAATGAGTGTGCAGAGGCTAAGAGTGACTAAAAGAAGGGAAAATCAGTATCTCTACCTGAATAAACAAAGCATTTTTGGGGCAGAATGGATCAGATGATGGAAAGCACAGAAATAACACTGGGGAAAGAAAATGAAGGAAGAACCGTGTGGCAGAGGCAAGAACATTTTCAGGAAAGAGGAAGATTTGAAAAAGCCCTCAACCTGACGTGGGAGGCATCTGGTAAGAAGAGAGATGGGGTTGTTGGGAGGCAGGAGGCCGGGAAGTGATGGGGGGGAGGGGGATGTGGTGAGGTCCTTGGTGTCAGCACTGCCACCATAGTGCTCTTCCTGACACCTGCACAGCTCCCGAGTCCTCCTCTGACCATCCTCATGGGTTGTCCAAACCACTGAGCACCTTTTCAATACCTGGATAACTCTGTGATGCTGCTGTCATCACCTTCAGCATTTCAGAATCATAGAGTGCACTCTAAAATAAGATATTTCTGCATGCCTTTCTGCTCTAATTTTTACTGTATTTCTGCGTTAAGGATAATTTTATTGTTTCTGGCCCACTATATTTAAGTAGTACTGGGGAAAACGCAGCACTTGAGCTCTCACGGATGACTTTCCAAAATGGGGCCCACAGACTGCACTTTTTTGTATCTTCACAGACCATTTCAAACTGATGTATTTTATTAGAATGGACTTAAAAGCAAATCTCTGCTGGTAAAATTTTTGTATCTTTTTAATTGGTCTTAAAATCACACTTTGATTTTTATTTTTCTGTCAGCGTTGTAAAAATGATGTTTTATTTGCAAGTAATTTAGTACAGAATACCGATGCGCATTTGCTGTCGAACATCTACTGAGGATGGTGGTTTTATTACAGAAGTGAAGTGAGTGCCATAAGGCTGGTGGAAGTTTGTCTGCACACAGCCAGCTTCTGCAGGGAGGGATGGCCTGTCTTGTTTCAGGTCTGGGAAAAATGCAACTTTCCATTTATTTTTCCAGATTATTTTTTGCTAACAAGATTATTGCTTTGCAGGGAGGCAGAATTTCCTGTTCTGTTCCTAAATGTTTGAAGAGTTACTGCTAACAAAATGTATTTGCAGGCTTTTGTTGAATGTTTTGTTGTTGTTGTTGGGATAAACAGGGGCTGTAAGTCAGCAGAGATAATTCTACCGTGTCTGTGCCCACTCTATCGACTCTGCTCGGATCCATGGGGACACCAGGAGCAGTCTCGCTGAAGTTATCTTCGTGTGCTGCAGTTTGCTTTGCAGCCCTGGTATCTGTTAAAAGTGCTTTGGCATGTTAATATTCCAACTGTTAAAGCATTAAAGCCACTCAGGGAGTTAATTACGTGAGAGGTTACTTTCCAGAGCTGTCAGCGATTCCCTCCTGGGATGGCCCTGGGGGTACTGTGATCCCCACTCACCTGAGAGGTCCTGCACTGATTGAGGTGATGGTTTCAGTGCCTCTGCAAATGGATGTCTGTGGGAGTAGCTCTGGTGCTCACGGCTGCTTCAAAAGCCAGAAATGCTGGAGATGAAATCTCAATGAGCAGTTTGAGCAGATAATATGATTTCGGCTTTGCTGGGACTGGAATTGCATTGCAGGAGCTGTGCTAGAATCATGGACACCAGTGGGTTTGGACAAAATGAAATAGATGCCTGATTTGCCCCCAGATAGGTATGGGTGGAAGGATTTAAGAAAAAAATCCACCTTCTGAGTTGTTTCTGCTGGAGAAGGTAGCAAGTGGGCTGAGCACACTGAAGCTCCACCGGCTGTTTGTTGGGAGCCAACCAAAGACCACCATGCCTAACTCCAGACAGCGAATAAAGCCCTTTGTTGCTTGCATAAGCTTTAAGTTAGCCAGTGTTCAGCGTTACTGAATGTGAGGACTCAAAGGGATTTGTTAAAGATTAAATATTTATACGAGTAGTAAGAATATCCAATTATTCATTAAACAGGGTAAATGTACTGAAGGGACATAACGCTTTTGTTTCAGAGTATAACATCTCACTGAAGGCTGGCACTGGGAAGGTTGTCCTATGAGTGTTGGTCAGCCAGAAGCAGCTCCTGTGAAATAAGGAGATTTGGGTACAATTGGTTTGGTCAGTGCTGCATAGGAGACCTCTGCATGAGAGAGCATCTGTGCAAAGTCTGATTGCAAGCCTTAGTTCCCTCTGGCTGCCATGCAGACCAAGAAAGGGGTCTGTACAGTGCCTGAAAGTGAGCCTGGTGTGGGTATGGTATTCCGTGAAGTGCAGAATGAAAATGAGAATATGCATCAAATATCAGAATGTATTGAAATTAAAAGGCCAGGCTTTTTACCTAATTGATGGATTATGGAGTGGCAGGCTGCATTGGGTGAATTAATTATGGAGAAGAAAAGACAGAAGAAAGTGAAATACTGTCACTGTCGAGGCCAAATTAATTGTTCACCATCTGTCTGTGGAAATGAAGGAGAAACAGAACAAAAAACGAGAGCTCAGAAGGCTGGTTGTGAATGTCAGAAGTTACCATTGAGATGCTGAGGTTCCCTGGTGCTCCTAAGGCACTCTACTGCTGAGAAGGAATAAAAAGATGATTTGAAGGAATCAGAATGGTGGAACAGCAATTCCCGTGGGTTTCAGTGGGTGGCGGATGTGGCAGGGCTGGCTTGGCTCTGTGCTGCTGCCAGATGTAGGGTGGCTGGAGCACAGCACTCTTGGACAAACCAAAAAGAAAAAATAGAGAGTTATTCTCTGCTCGGCACCGTGATCAGGCAGCCTCAACAACGGAGGTCATCCTGTTTCCCTCTAGTTGCCTCCATTCCTTCAAGTGATGTGTCTTCAGAGACAGATTGTCTCTAATCTGGGAACTGAGGGGAAAAACCCTGAGTAATGAGAGCACATCTGTATTTTTTGTATATCACAACAGTGTTGGAGTAGATGGGGTTTGTGGTGTGGATACTGCTCTTGATAAGCTCCAAGATCCACGAGTGAGCTGTGTTCATCCCTGAGACATCCTCAGCACAAAGCCAATCTTCCAGCTCCAGAGGCTGCTTGGTGCTGTCTTTGCAGCCCTCCCCATGGCTCCTGTTGGGGTTGGTGCTGGAGTGGGGATGAGGATATGGCCCTGGGACGTAGGGGTGGTGGACAAGAGCTCCTCTGCCAGTGGGAGGGTTGTTAAAATGTGAAGTTTGAAAAGTCTGCAGAGTTTTAGCTGCTAATCCTTACACTTCTGTGTATAGCTGAGTGGTGATGGGCAATGGGTTGAGGTTGGACTTAATGATCTCAGAGGTCTTTTCCGACCATAATGATTCTGTGATGCTGTGATGACTCTATGACTCTGTCCTTAGCAAATAGTCTCAGACCTGTCTTCCAGGCATTTGCTGGTGTGTTCATGCAGGCCGTGTGCATCCTCTCCTAGTAACAAGATATATATCCCTTTATCTGGGGTGTATATCCTGGTACAGTAACTTTATGCTAAAGCTGCTGATGCTAAAAGAATAAGTGGATCTGTGTGATAGAGAAAGTAGGAGAATAAAGGGAACAGTGTAAGAACTTCATGAATAAAAAGCCAGGAAGCAAGGGAGGTGCAGGCAGCTCCCCACAGTCAGCTCAGTCAAATTGTGGTGAAATTCTTGTGCATGCAACAGAAAGCAAATAACTTGCAATCCCGTTCAGAGCCAAGGTTCCCTTAGAATCAGAATCATCTTCTGAACGTTGCACTGTGTCTGAGGCTTTTACTGTGTTATTTTCTGAACAGCCTTGCTGTGTTCTGGGTGCCTGTGCAAGTTTGGTGAGCTTTTCTGATGTGTCTGTGCTTGATATTGGTGCAAAGAGCACAGTTCATGAGTGACTAAAAAGCCCAGTCTGCAGTTTCTCTCCATGGCTGCTGAACTGTGGTTTTCTATTTCATACATCATTTACAGCTCAGGGCAGTGATTCCACAAAGCCAGCACACATCCTCCAGACAAAGCCGAGAGCAGAAGTACAAAGATTGTTTTTAAGACTTCTGTTGTTGTCGTCATCGTGTGTGCTTGACACCAGGTGCAATTTGCTGCATCTCACCAAGTTACCTGGAGCACTGCATGGCACCTTGTCACAGGTTCAGCTGAGTTAATTCCTGAGGTCGGTCCCATAACTGTGCCTTTGCCTGTGCCCTTCCCACAGCACTTGGCCTTGGCCTCAAGGGTCCACTAGGTCTGGCCCATGCAGAGCCACTCATCCCACAGCCTGCTGTGCCCTCCATCCCTTCTCTTGTGGCTTGGCCATATCCTTCCCTTCCCTGAGCAAATGCTAATCCTTCCTTGCCCCCTTTTTTTCTTCTAGGATGCTACAAGGTAGCAGTGTCATTGCTGCTTTTACAGCTTTGTTTCGCTGGCATAAAAGGCAGTGAGAAAACTTAAACTAGGGAGAACTCTTTGTTTCACAGGGAATTGAGTTTTCTTCCAGAAGTGCCCATCCTCCTCCTAAAACCCCACTTGAGACATCCTTACCAGCTGCATCTCTCTGTGGTGAGCTTTCAGCAAGTGCTGTCTTCAAGCACTAAAATTAAGCACTGCAATGTGTCACCGCCGTTCATTTCCATGTAGGAACAACAGAACCTGAAGGCTGTCTACATTTGGGGGTTTGCTTTAGGAGATCTCAGTAATTTTGAAGATGCAATACCTGGCAATCTATCTTAACCTTTCATTTGGAAAATGAGACTGGATATGTTATAAGAAGATTTCCCTATTAGGCTTTTCTCTTGATGGTAAGTAGCAGGAGAAAAAGTAGCAGCATCCATTCCTTGGTGGCTCAGAATCACTTTTGCTCAATACAGAATGAAGGAAAAATAACATCTTAAGCAACTTTGAAGTTTACTGCTATTCCAGTTCTGTCCCATATAAGGAAGGAATTTGTTTCTTTGTATTTATTTATGTTCAAATAATGTTTATGTAGTACTCAGCAGTGAATAGTTGTTCACTATACAGAAACTGTTCAAGCTATTGGCATCCATCTCTCCAAGTACTATTATTTTGTCACGAATTCCTGCTGCTACTGCATTACCCTGCTACAGCCCCATGCCCTCCTCACCTGTCCCATTTGTATCCCAGCCTTGTCTTTCTCCTGTGGTGTCAGTGGGAGATCAGAGCCCGTCAGTGTTCCAGTGCCGCAGCATTATCATTAATGTCAGCTCAGAATCCATCCAACACGTTTAGTTATCGTGTGCTGTCAAATGATACAGATTTTAATAAGTTAGCCAATTTTCAGCATTCCCTTCATCTGATGCAATTGAACTTTAACTTCAGGCATTTAAGACTCGATCATTACTTTCAGGGCATGCCTTTTAGTGTGGATAGCAATTACAGATGGACAGAGTTGTATAAGAATCCTGATGGGCTTGTAAGATGCATTTTCTATTTCTCCACGTTAATTAAAGAATTATTATAAAACTATCTAAGAGGATATTCATGGCTGTTGATTAGTATTTTGACCCTTTGTCAGGCAAGCAATAAATTACTCGGAAAAAAGCATCTACAGGTATGGAAGGAAGTGAAGCGGGTCGAATCATGGTACGGATGTGGAAGACAAACCAGAAGAATTGGGATCTGATCACAGTGAAATTGTTGACTTGATTGCTTTCCTTTTGTGCAGCTGAGAATTGCAGTAAAACTGGGAATACAGCAAAGATTGATGGCTTTGCAGCATTAGCTTCCCTGTAAAAGTGGATGAGTCCTTGAGCAGACTCATTCCCTTTTCCAACAGAAGATTTTACTGAAAAAATAAAGGACACTAACTACAGAAGTGACAGAAATCAGTACAGCTGCAGCGCATAACCAGAAGAATAAGCTCAATTTTAGTAATATTTTAAATTTGGCTGCAGTGCCTGTAGAGGCACCAAAGCAATTGGTTGAGCTAGCGTGGTGCTCGGAGAGCTGAGCTTCTCAGTGATGGTTCAAATTAATCTGAAGCCCAAAAGGTTTTCAGGCGGACCAAAATAATACTGGTTAGAAGACAAAGAGAAGCCACGCTTTCAGACTGGTAAAATAAGGTGGAGGGTCTCAGTCATCTGATAACAAATTTGAGTCTGGTTCGGAACCATTCAAATGGGAGAACAGAGGAAATAAATCAAATGATTGCAGTAGCTCGGTGTTTCCGTGGCACTCCAGCCCTGATGGCACCCAGTAGACCGTGTCAGATCCGGGGTGATGGTACTGCAGGCCATGTTAATTATTTACAGACTAGCAAACCCAGGCTTATTTGTTCAGTTCGTTGGTCACTAGTCCACAGTCATTCCAAGAATATAAGCAGAATTAGTGTTCAAGTGGATTTTGCAGCCTGTGTGAGAGAAAACCATTACCACAGCTTTCAACCAAGTTTACACTGCTCGTTAAGTGTTATATGCAAAGTTTTAAGAATGGGCTCAAACTATTTCTGGTGCTAGAACGGTAGTTAATAAACAATACATTTTTGATCAAGCGTTGCACTTCTATTTTATATCAAATCGGAGTATATAAAAATTGAAGACATAAGTGATGTATTTACATTTCAGTGATGTAACAACATTGGTTGTTTCGAAATTTGGGCAGTTTTTAAATAGACTTTGCTTCTAACCTTGGCCTGTGAGAGCCACAGGATATGTGAGTGCCAGGCAGTGTATTTCATTGCAAAATTATTATAGTTTTCTAAATCTACTAACGTTTTCATAGGGAATCAAAGCAAAAATTCCCATCAGATTGGCATCCCCCTTGCATACCCATGAGTCAGTGAGTCAGTCAGAATTGAGACAGTTTGTCTGTTGAAACTATTTGCCTCCATTTATTAAAGCTAACACAGAGACAGTGCAATGAATAGAGGACTTTTTCCATAGGTCTCTTAGTAAAAAAAGTTTCCTGTTTTTATGGATTTGGGTTTTTTTTTGTTCATTTGTTTGTTTTTTCTGACTAAGAGCAACATTCATATTTAAAAATGAAGGCTAAAAGAATAGGTTTTGGTTCCATTAAGGATACAACTCTTGCAGAGTCTGGAAAGCAGCATGATAACTTATTTGAATGGATGATCCCTGGAGTATTTAAATTGCTATTTATGAGCAAGGAGAAACAGAAGGAATAGATTATGCGACTTTTCCGGTAGTACTGATTTGCAGTAAAGTGGGCATTGTTTCTGGCATCAGAGAATTGATATGCCGCAATGGAAAGCGTCAGGAACAGTATGGGAATGAATTATGCTGGAGACTTGTCTCCAGTTCGTCAGTGGCTGTTGTGGAGGTAATTTACTTGTCCTGCTCTCTGCATTGATTTGTTAGGAGGAAAGTTATAATCACGAAGAATCCAGCAGTTCCCGTTCTCTGAAAAGGAGATTCATCAAGTAAAATCTTTACCGCTTAAGTAGGTAAAGGCATTTCTTAATATCTGAAACAATGAGGAATGCAGGTTTTGAAATGTTTTACTGTTTAAATTAATAGCTTCACATCTGCTTAAAAAGATAACACTATCCTGAATAAAGCATGACTTTCTAGTTTTGTATAATGACTCTTTTTCAGATGATATTACAGCGAGCCACGGAATATGAGATGAACCTTAATTAATATTCTTTCAATTACAATATACTTCACTGTCAATTTCTTCTAATATTCATGAACTGGTGAGAAGCTGGTTATAAAGCTAATGATGAGGAAACTAAAAGAATAAGGGCCCAACTCTATCTTCTTCTAGAGAATACAACTATTTAATTCCTATCTTCCATGCATTATTCAAAGCCTTGCTTTTAAAAGTATAGGCAGTGATCCAACTTCTGCCATCACTCATAAGCAAAAAATACGTTAAGTGTTGAAATTTCATTGAAAGTTCATTTCAAAATTGTTCAAGTCTCTTGAGAAGAAAGGTAGCCTTGTATGGATTAACAGCTAGGTCAGTGTGCAGCTGGCTTTGGCCACTTGCTGTACTGACTGTGTGTTTTTTAAGCTCTTGCTGAACTTGACCTTAGGCTGCTACCATTGCCCTGGGCAGGAGCAGGAGATCTGGAGGTAATAGGTGACGGTTTGCACTGATGGATAACTCCCTTGCTGGCTTGAATTGAGAACTACAGTCATAAAAGCAGTTGAAGTCGATTTCATGCAGCACATAGGAAGTGGTCCGAGCCACAGGCTCTTCCTTTTGAGGTGTCCTCCTAATAAAACAGACTTATTTTATTCTGTTTTTTTAGCATAACCGATTGGCACCCACTGACAGTGCTTTCCCCAGTGCTGCTGCGTGACCGTGTTCTGTGCACCTCACTACTGAATGCCCAACCAACCGTGTGTGGTCCTGAGGTGAGAAGCATCAAATGCAGCCAAATAATGCCCTGTTTGAGGCTGTGGACAGGATAAAATTAAGAATGTGTATATATACATGTACACATAACAAGTTTCTTGGAGCATCACCCTGGTGAGCTTGTCCAGACATCAATTTGATCTCAATCCTTTTTTGTCTTCCCAATCTGGGCCTGCTTTGGAGGCTGGGCCAAGCCTTGCCTTCACAGCCATGGCTCTCATGCAGGCACGTTTTCATGTTAAGTATTTGACATAAAAGCACATTTAATATGGCCAGTAAGGAAACCAATGGTATCGACAGGTTTTGTAATTATAAAGCAGCATTCCTTTGTATGGTGCTTGAGATATAAGATGATAGGATTGTGCGGTCATAAAAAAGGAATAGCTTTTCAAAATCAGCTGTGTGGTGACTAGAAAATAATCATTTTTTACAATAAATAAATCAAAAATCATGTTTACAGCTCTTGGAGTTTAGAAATAACAGCTGACAAAGGAAATAAAATCTTGATAGTAACATATAACTGTGGAAGAAACCACTTTTCAGTTGACCTACTCTAAAAGTCATTAACTAGCAATGTGCTGACAGCACAGGAAAAATAACCTCGCAGAGTCTTTTATTGGTTTTCCTACTGAGCATCACACAATGTCAGAACCAACGTCAGGAATTTAAGGCAGCAATCATAACAGCTTGTCCTTAATTATTTTATATCCATTAGTGGGCAATTTTTGACGACCAGTTCACAGAATGCCAAACTCAGTGTTCTTCCCAAAACCTCAGTGCTGGTTACTTTCCTAATGAAAATTGATCCTACTGGTGGTTTAAGATCAAACCCACGGCCATTCTCCAGAGGTAACGAGATTTTTCATATTAATAACAGGCACTGAAGGCTTTCCTCCCATATAAATATACTGAAATAGCTAATTCTTACACATGCTAAGAAATGAGATGGGTGGTGCTGTGAGCTGCAGCTGGGAGTAGGAGTGTGATGGGATGGGATGATGCATGGAAAGCTTCCCTATTCTTCCTGCAGTTGTTTTCCTCGTGGCTCAGGGCCTTCCAGCCCACCATGCTCCCACCTGGCAGCTCAGCACCAGGCTGCGCAGCCCTTGGGCTTCCTATGTTTTTCTCCCTTGGGGAAAAATAACCCGGATTTTCTGATGGGTGTGGGTTTATTTTCAGAAAATATATTTTTCTGACTTGGAAGCCTGAGCCAAAAAGTAGTTTTTCCTGGAGGAATGAGCCAAAAAAAAACCTCTTTTCTGTGACTGAAGTGAATCCGTCTGAGTCACAACTTGTTCCGCAGTAAACCTACTCTTCTCCTCTCTTCAGTTTTATGGCTATTGTTAAAGAATACACACAGGACGGTTTTGTCAGATGATGTGAAGCTGTTAGAGATAAAGAAAAACAGTTTCTTTAAAAGCAATATTTTAAAAAGTTTCCTCACACGTTTGGGATTTTTTTTTTAAATGTAACTTGAAATATGGCTTTGTTATCTTTAAAGACAGAAACAATAATTGGAAAACGTTCAGATTATTCCATCCCCTACCCAAAAAGAAAGGAGGTTGGGTAGTGGCTGAACTCTTCTTGCGTCCAGATTCATTATCTTGAGGTGGGTGATCTTTGAGCTGTCGCTGATGACATGCTAAGTGACATGCTGCACAGCAAGCTGATTTAGCTGTTATGCATTCCTTGCAACTTACATTACCTTCAGAGCTGGGCGTGCAGTGAACAAAGGCGCTCAGGTAAAGACAGACCTTTTCGCTAGACGAAATTCTTTAATCTGTTTTAGCATGTGAAAGCCACCACTGAGCACTCGGCGCATCACGAGGATGTCAGGGATAATAGAACGCCTGCCTCCAGTAAAAGGCGAATTAAACCTCTGCAATCCACTCGCTCTCTCCGTGACACGCACCCCCCCGGTGTTTTGTAATTGCGGCACAAATTACTTTCCAAGGAGATCGCGTTCAGCTCTCAGTTTCTGCAGTGACGCTCCTGAAGAGGTGAAGTCCTTTATACTTATCATTAAAACCCAGCGATCTATACAAATCGCTTCCCAACATGGCACTCACTCTTTTAATCTGAGGCAGATAACCAGCGCATCCCGGAGAAGCTTCAGCTTGCATCTGGGTGACAGATAAGAAATTTCGTCGGACAGGTTTCCCTTGTGATAGACAGAAGTAATATCTCCAGCAGCAGGAGTGCTCAACCATGTAGGTCTCTGTAAAGTTAACGGTTTGGGAGTAAACAGCTTTTTATGCAATGGGAGATGTAAGGAAATACAGTTTCACACTCTGCCGTTGAGTTAACATTCCAGGCGCAGCAGAAAGCTGCTCCAAAGCTGGAAAAGTGTGTGTGAGCTGGATTTGTCTGGGGGATGGAGGGGGAGGCCCATTCATTCCAAATGAGGGCTTTCACAGGAAGAGGTCCATTCTGGTAAAATTGTCCACTCATCAATTGTCCACTTGATAAAGGAGAGGAACTGAGCAGCTGCCATTTCTCCCTGGAGAAGCTGCTCTGCAGAATCTCCTGTTTTGGAAGTGGTTCTGATTAGCCCCCAGCAGGTATTTGTACTTATCAGTGCCGCTCTTCCCATTGCATGTGGAGGAAGGTGGGGATGTCATGCGGGAAATGAGCTGGACGCGACAACAAAGAGTGGAGAGCCCTTCTCTGCACGTGGCCATTGTGTTCATGTCTGAGCAGGGACACAGAGCAGGGAAGGAGTATCACTGCTTCGGCACCGAGGGACAAAACGTTAAAAGCAAATTCAAGATTACAACTATGGAGGTACAAATCTGGCACATTGCAGCCCTGTTTGGAGCATGCTTAATCACTGAAGACTTTAGGAGTGTGGTTGTTTGTATCTAATGAAGTAGAGCAAAACAGCAGAAACTCTCTGCTGAAAATAATGAAATTTGCTCTGTCCCTCTCCACATACCAAACATGTGAACAATTAAAGGCAAAATAGACAGAAAGCAGAACCGATTGAGTTATAAAATGACATGTTCTTCCCTTTAGAAAGCAGAAGCTGATCTGCCACGGGTAAAATGTCTTGTTTTTCCCATCGCAGGCATGAAAGCCCAGTGGAGACTTGAGCACGGACAGAACTGAGAAGCAAGGCAGGGGACAGGATGCCAGTCCTGGTGCAGACACGTCCTGAACCAGCTCTGCACTGACATCTGCATGATGGTGAAGAGTCGGAACGTTGCACTTCAGTGATTCTCCAGACCATGCCTGTGCTGGGGAAATAAATTCAGGTGAGCATGATCTCATTTACTGCTGGAATACTTTGCTGTATTGTAGAGTGCCTAATATCACTTTCACAAGGATGTAGCAACTGAGTGGGAAATGTTATTATAAGAGATGGATTTTCTATGCTCGGAAATCCTTTCTGCTCTCAGGAGCTGTGAAGGAGATCACCAGGTGATGCTGACAGTAGGGGAGGATGACCCCAGGCAGGAGAACCTTGTGACCTGGGCAGGTGTGGGACTGTGCAGCTTCCCCACCCAGGGACAGAGGCACGAGGGCAAACCCCGACATAAAGCAGCATTAGTTGGAGAATGAGGACAGGGGAGTGTTGGTTTCTTTGGGAAAATACACCCAGCATTGTTTATTCACAAAGAAAGGCAGAAATGAAGGGGCAGAGGATGTTGGGCTGCCCTGCAGGATGGTCCCTGGAACAAAAGGAGTGGAGTAAACAAGCAAGTGCCAGTTTCTCGCTTCCCCTGCCCGCTCCTTCTGAAGTGCTTTTCATCTCTCCCAACTCGCCTTCCAGCGCTGTTCTTCTGGTGGAAGGAGGAACAAGCAACAGAAAGAAGAATTCTGCCGCTGACAGCAGGCAGCTGGCACAAAGAGCACAGAAAATCCAACTCTCCCCTCCCAGACTCATATAAAAAGAATAGAGGGCGATGCAGGCACTGGAACAGCACTCTGAAGTACCATTGCACCGTGGAGATAAAATGATGGTGCTTCATTCATATTATCTAAGGCAGAGGAGTTCTGTGGAGCTTGGTTGTCCCTCTCTGCTCCTCTCCTGCACACCACTGCTTCCCTGGGCTCGTGGCAGGAGGGGACATCGAGATGCTGTGGTTTAAGGCGCAAACAAATCAAATACCGTTTCGCTATATAAATAAAATTATAGCAGTGAATTATTCATATTCTATGCTAAAATACTTTTATGATTCCAAGAGATCTGAAACTATATAATGTCTCTCTAAAGACATTTTAGAATATTTATGAAAACAATTCATAAAATTAAATCCCATTAGTTCTAGATTAGCACTTGACATTTGTCAGACTAATAACTTTTCTTAGCTAGAGGGGATACCCTGACTTTCAATAACGCTTAATGGATTCTCCTCCTGATATCTATTTGGCACTGTTGGGCTTACACTTACTTACATAAATGGCCCTGATCTGACAGGACTGTGTTTTTATCTGGGATGCAGCCTTGCTATCCCTTTCTGCCAGCCAAGTCTACGCATGCAGACCACTGGCACAGTCAGCAGAACCTCCTTTCGTGTTTGTGTGCTCTTTACAATTAGCTTAAAGGAGACAAATTGCACATCAGGAATGGTTAAATCGTGTATTATTATGTCAGGGCTGACAAAGTTGCTTATATGGTTATCTGCATGTTTGGAGGGAAGATTGTCTTGGTTTGATTAATACATCATAAATGTTCATGAACCATGTCTGCTTGCTTGTCACATTCTACACCAGGGACAATTTTCATAGAGATTTCTTAAGCTACATCTTTTACTTCCCAGGGAAAACAAACGAACACAATTCAGGAAGCAACAAAACCGGATCAAAGAGGCTTGTCTTCTGCCTGATTTGAATGCTGTAATGGAGCAAGTCTCACACTTTGTACGGAGATGGGAACAGCTTTGATGTCCGTGAATGTAAGATCAGTGCAATATATTGTTTCAAATTACACCAGAACAAAGTTGTCTCAGATAGCTGGAAATGAGAATTTGAGAAGGGTGTATGTAGCACAGCCTTTCATATGGTGCTCCCATGCTCTGGGTGGACTGCACGGTGCCCAGGGATCAGTAAGCAACAGTCTGTAAGGATGAGCATCTCAGGGGATGAACAGCTGGGCACCTGTGCCCATCATCACAAATTAGACGCTGCCTCTGTTCCACAAACCCCTCCCAATTTCATATTGGCACCCTGGTGTGCTGAGCTGTTCCTCTGCATGCACTGCCCGCTAGGAGCTCTGTGTTCTTACAGCCTCAGTTGCTTACAGCCACCCCTGGCAGCCAGAACTGGGACAGTTTGCTGGTCAGGCCCTGCAGCCAGCAGGACGATGCTTCCCCAGTCCTCCACAAGCCTCCTCTGCTGCGTCTTTAATCTCTGGGCCACCAATGCTTGAGTGCTTCGCTATGTCACAGTGCAGCTTCAAGCAAAGGGGCTGAAAGCATTTTGTTGTGTCAACAGCCCCGTGGGTGCAGGACATTCCCAGGGAGAAAGGGGTCTGCTTGAGACCTGGGCTTGCTCTCCCTGCGGGTGGTGGGTGAGCTGACTTCGAAGTGTCTGATCTACAAACACACAAGTTAGGTTTAATTCAGGTCCTAGCTGTGGTAGAGATGCATTAAATATGAATGAATTTGTATCATTTAAATAAATAGGAAGCTTATGTGGCATGAATTGCCACCAAAACAAAGCGATTTGCTCTGAACAATTCTTCAGTCTTTCCCATTGGTCTTGAAAAGCATTTGAGCATAAACCTTGAGGTATCTTCTGTCACCTTAATACTTTCATACAAGTGCAGCGAGGAGGGAAACACCAAAAATGTCACAAGAAGAATTGCTGTGAATCCTGGCAACCCCAGATGAGCTCTTTGGGTGTGAGCAAGTGTCAGAGATCCCTGCTGCCAGAGCTCCTGATGGGCACTGTGAACAACTGGCACAGCATCAGGCATCGCCGGTAGGAGTGTTTGTTTGTTACAGAGAACACAAAGAAGTCTTTTTTTTTTTTTTTGGAAGAATCGTTAAAGAAATAGTGTCTCATCTCCTACTTCTGTAGCCTCTTTGGGGTCAAGGCTTAGCTCAAAAGCTCTTTTGTTGAGTTATTCCTGTGATTCTGGCAGCATTCTTCTCTTTTCTTTTCCAACTCCAGCTTCAAACGCAGCAGCTTGCACACGTGCTTTCTACTCATCCTTTTTTTTTTGTTGTTGGTAAATCTATCTTTAGGTGTGAAAATGCCATCAGCTCAACTGCCTTCCTCCACAGAAGGACACAGTGAAGGAACCCAACCCATCTGAAGGTAAGACAGTGGTAATTCCAGAAATCACGAAGTTCCTCAGTAGGTTAGAAACAAACAGGACAGAAGAATGAGAAAGATGCATTGTAACAGAGAAATTAAAATGAAAAAGATCAGCTTTTATACAAAGTAATCACTGTGTAGATCAAAAGTGTTAAATATATAGTGCATAGTGCTACAAATCTACTCCCAGTGATAAAAAGAATTTAAAGGCTATTAAAACTCATAGCCTTGATAAATGCTCTTCTTTAAATGCAGGAAAAAAAAATGCAGGAATCATTGATAGTGTTTATTACCATTTCTGTAAGAATCCCTTGGAGTTTCCAGCAGCTATTTCTTCCACTTCGGGACGCTATTCTAGGAAACTGCCATTCCCCAAGGTAGGGAGGCACCACTATGGGGCCCCTTCAGTGGGAGGAGGGCACGAGTGGGGCTGAGGGTTCTGCTTTTGCTTTCCCCTTCCTGCTGTGGCGGTGTCCCTGTGTCCTGATATCTCTGTGACCTTGTCTCCCCGTGTCCTGGTGCCCTGTGTTCTGATGTCCCTGTATCCTGGCTCTGCCAGGAGTGTCTGTAGAGGAGAGGAGCATGTAGGGGATGTCCCTGGCTTCCTGCTGGGCTGCAGGCTGCTGGTGGGGAGCTCCTGTCCGCATGTGTCTGTTGCTGTGTGATGGGGAACAGCCTTGGCTTCAGGAGCAGGCGTAGCTTAATGAGGAGATGGGATGAGAAACCACGCAGGATCTCCCATTAAGAGCAAGGTTTGCTGCTCTCAGCGCTATCATGGTTGTTGCCATCCCTGCCTCATGCGTTTTGATTCAAACCCCAACATCCACGGGCAGCACTTTGCCAGGTGGGAGCTGTGCAGCACCACGGGGCCCCCTTCTGTGGCACTAAGTTTGGAGTTGTGCAGAAAATTGGAACAGGGTGAGCATTAATTAATGTCTGCAGACAATGAGCTGAAGGGCCACGAGAGCTAATGATCACCCTCCTTGTGTCTGAAGGATCCCATGGTTATTGTAAGGGACTGAGGAGAATGGAAGAGGGCATCCCCTGGATGACATGCCTTACTGGCTTTAACCAGAGCTTTGAAAGGAGTTCTAAATGTGTTCATTGCTCAGCTACTTGCTCCTGAGTGATTGAATGCTTTTATGCATATTCCTCACACTGCATAGGCACATTGTTCTGGTACTAAACAGTACCAGCCACATCTAAGGAAAAACATCACCTAGGAGCCATTGCAGCTAGATTGATAAATATTGCATGGCTGCTGAATGTTCAGTAGCTGTAATTAAAGCTAATAGGATGCCTGCAATTAGTAATAGGGAGAAGGGAATTGTAAAAAGCACAGCTACTCACATTATTTATTGCAGACGTTTAGAGCTTGATTGTCCAGAGACCGTCGTCTTTAAAAGGTGTATACCAACTGGATGATTGTGTTCTTTAAAAGATGTGTACCAACTGGATGCTTGTGTTCTTGGGCTTTAGCTGTGGCATACAAAATGTATCTCCCCAACTCCCCTCCTCTATTTTAACATAGCTGTTACTTGGCAGGAAGACTAAAACTCAGGCTGGTACCACATCCACCTGCACACCAGACTCCAGGGCTTGAGCTGGACAGAAAAGCAAGAATAATATCAATTATTACCATTCTGGATTTTAATCTTCTCTAACAAGCATCACACTTCTACAATACGAATTGAGCTTTATGTTGGTATTTGATACACCCATCTGTCACAGTGGTCCAGAAGGAGAAACAATTATATATGCAGGCAAGAGATCTTGTTATGACTTGGAAAGATGCCACAGCAAATAAAAGGATGTTTTCTTAGTCTTGAGATCTTGGCTTCTGTAACCTGGGAGGCTCTCATGCTTGTTAAGCAACACAATTTTTCCATCAGTTCTTTTTTCTCATCCAGTGCACAAGTCTCAGAATTGCCTGGCAGAAAAACAGCACTGGGTGCTGAGATTTAGTACGGGATCGGATGATTTACAAGAATGAAGGCAGAGGAAGGAGACGTAAATTCACACCAATATACCACAAGCAAAAATAAAAGAATCCCACTTTTCTTTAGAACAAAAATGGGATTTTTTTATTAGATTGAGGTTAGGCATGGCACAAAGATTCATTCCTTTTCTTAAATGTCCCTTTCTCTGTGAGGTTACCCAGGAAGTCACAGCTTTATTTCAGCAGGATTCAGATTGACACACTGTGATAGGAAGGTGGTGCTGAAGCAGACACAGGGACTGCTTGCTGCTTTTGTTGTTCTTCTGGTTTCCTTTCTCAACCTTTTCTCAGCAGCTAGGTACCTCGTCCTACCGATGAGCACGCATTCGTATTGCTACAGGAACTGTACTCTGGTTATTCCTGCCAGCTTCACGTTAGCATGTGTTAGTTCGTTACCATAGTTCTGTTATTACTGTTACTTAACCTCGACCTTAATCAACACAGAAACCAATTTTACCTACCAATGCTCTGACAAAGACTTCCTGTTCATCCTTCTAAGAGCTGTCTAAGTTATAAATGGCCAAACTGTATCAAGCCAACTTCTTAAGCCCGTGTATTCCCTCCTTGCATTTGTGAAAAGCTAAAAAGTATCCTAACAGGGCTGCAAGGAGCCTTTCCAGCATGAGATATTTTCGCTATGTGGAAAATACCAATTGTTGAGGCAAAGAAGTGCCCTGTTGAGGAAGTCCTTGCTTGTGGCTGATTTGTCTGCTCAGTCCTAAATTCTCTTTGCCAGCTCCCTGCAGGACGTGGGACCACTGGGGAACCACTCTGAGCCTTCTTTCAACTGATCATTGCTAAAAGTGGAGCAGCAGCATGCAGTTCAGCTTGTGGCTGTGTGCTGAGTGAGGGGCACTGCTCTGCAGGTGGCTCTTTTCCAAAGATAAGCACTCTGTATTGAGAAATCCCCCATTCAGACCCAATGTCTGGAAGCAGTAATGTGTGTGTTGAATCACACATTTGTTTTGCTTCTTCTTATTTGCTTCTTATTCTTATTCTTTTTTTTTTTTTTTTTTTTTTATGTAGCAATTAAGTTTCCATTAAACAGAAGAGGAAAATGCTACGTATAAAATTAAAATAGAGCCCAAAGTCAAGGGTGACATCAATTTGCTTATCATCTTCCAGGAATGCTCAAGAATTGCCCGTGTGCTATGGATATCCAGATACTGTCTTATTTCTCTTAGTTTCTAATGATTTGATGCTGAGAAAAGATCACAATGTGGTTTTACAGGAAGCTTTTGCAGAGCCAGTCTGTACACCTCATTCAGCTGGGAAGGGAAGCTTGCGAAACCTGGATGACAACATCTCTAGATGTCTGATAATGGAAGTTGCTTTCTGGAGCAAATCCCTGGATGTGGTCACTATTTCATAGCTTGTAGGGTGGCTGTAACTTAATGCTTTTGTCCCTAAGGAAGGCGTCGAGTGTGATTTCTTTCTCAAGAGTTCTTTGTCCCTTCCTGCTCCCAGCAGATCCTGTAACCCTATGGGGGGGGGGGCAGAGGTGTCCCCAGCTTTGGGCGTCTCCATGGATGGAGCCTGCAGCATCCCTGGGCAGCCTACCCCAGCAGATTGCCTCCCTGTAGCTCTCACCTACAACTTGCTGAAGCACAGATGGCTCAGGTGCGCATGAGCTATTTTGTGCACTCATACGAGTGTGTACGAGTTCAAAAGATTCAGAGGAGCAGAGTGTTTAAAATGTCTATAGGAAGGAAGGAAGGCTGGGCAAAGTCTTTGAAAGGGATCAAACTACTTAGAGACACGAATTGACTTTCAATGAGGCATTGTAACTCATTTCTGAAATCGAGTCTCGAGTTCCCGTGTCACCTGCGTGGCTTTGAAGGGGTCATCTGTGACTGCTATCACGTTCTGCAGAATTTACAGCCTGGGTGGAAGAATTTACAAAGAAAATGAGATGCAGGCAAAATGAAAACGAGGGAAATGAACTGTATAGAAATGTCAAGTGAATTGTTTCAGAAATTTCTTCCATTTCACTGTGTCTCATCTAAAAATTTGTATCAAATGGAACCTTTAAGTATTCCTATTATCTCTGCTTTCACCTGACACGAAGCAGATTAGCTAACGGTCGCGAATTTAGTATGCAGGAAAATGGATTTAAATAACAGAAGTACGCAAAAAACCGTCACAGAAAACATGCTGAGCACCATTTTTACAAACTCTGCTCTGAGCCTGACCACTAGATGTGTTTAGAATTGGTCCCAGAGAGCTCCCTGCTCGGTGATGGGGTGACCTGAGGCGCAGCTCCTGGTCTGCACAACTGCAGGCTGCTCTCTGCCAGGAGCTGCTTTCAGCCACACCATCACTGCTGGCTCTTGGGTCCTGTGGACCCACAGGGGCTCTGAGAATCCTCAACTGCTGGAGGTGATAACACAGGCCCAGAAAATAGGGATCTGTAAAATATTGATTTGGAGGCATGCAGGAATTGGGCCCAAACTTGCCGATGTGCTGTAAGTGAGACCATTCTTCCTCCCAAAGTAACAAAACTGTATTTCCAGGGTGCAACATGGCCATCACTAAGCAAGCATATGCCATAAACAGGAGGTGCAGCTTTCTGGGGCATGTTGTGTAACTTCTTGCCCTCCCCAAGACCCCACTCATGTTTGCTCTGTGTTGGATTTACTCCTTTTCTTCCAGACCATGGCTGTCACTGTGCATTTTGCTACTCGGCATGGCAAGCTTCTCGCAGCAGAGCAAGCGTGTGTGTAAACACGTGGAGCAGTGATTTGCATTAATTACTCCAGAAGTGGCTGGTTTTCCTGCTGTGAGATGCACACAGATGCTTTCTGCACTCCCAGCAATGCTGCAGCACTCTTTGAAGGGCTCCTGCTTCCTGTGGCACCATCAGATGTGTCACGTCGGAGGGGAACAGCCTTTCTGAAACCTCTGTGTTGGAAAGGCAAACAACATATGCTGGAAATGCAAACGTGGTGTTGGATTTATTACGAGAGCTGCTGCTGAAACTTACATGCAGAACGAATCCCTACGTATTAGGGGCTTGGCCATGTTTATGCATGAGTGTTGAAAATGTGATACTGCCGGAGAAGATGGAAGCTACTGAACAACTGAAATAACATTCAGTAGAACTGAACTGGTCATTTTATTTGGATTTGGAAAGGAGAAGGAAAAGAAGATTGTATGTCATCTAAACAGAGCAGTGCAGAGCTTCAACAGCGAGAACACCACAGTTGCTCTGAAAGTATTGCGTGCATGCCCTGTGAAGCTGCACAGCCGAATTCTCTTGCAGGAATGAGCTGCTTTTGCATAAAAGCTGCCTCATCCTGGGATACCGTGTTGTGCTGGCTGCCCTGCATCACCACAGCCACACAGAGGCCATGGCCACTGTTCACCCTCCTGCTTTATTTTGGTGGTGATTTTGAACTTCCCTGCTTCACGTCCCATGCTGTCTCTGCAGTCTTGGCTGTTTCCATCCACCACCTCGCAGCACGCGCCCTGCTTTCTCGTTACCTCTCCTGCTTGGTGCCACCTTCAGAATGTTACTGTGACTGAATCTGTGAATGCTAAGTCTTGCACGTGGTGAACATCTAGCTGCCAAGGAGGTGGAAACTGTGAGAACAAAGCAAAACCAGATATTTGGTATCATCTTCAGATTTCAAAGAATTAGAAGGGGGAAAATGCCAGTCGTATTGCAGTGATCCTTGCACATGCTGAGCCTTAGGAGCTTGAGGCTGTAGAAGCAGGGAGGGCTATAAAGTAGATTTTCAGACAGCTTTCACTGTTACTGTTAGCTGTGTTGTTCGTCAAATCCATCTGCATAAGGATATCCCTCCTGGCTGCATATGGCAAGTCAAAGAAAACAAATTGAATAGGAAAGTAATCACCCTCCCTACACCACATCTAGTTATGCTCTGCGCACTCATGCCCTGAAGGATTAGAGCTGAAGCTTTCGTGTTGCATTTCAGCACTCATTGGTCCAAAACAGCAGAGCGATGCACTGAGGGGTCCTGCAGAAAGCCTCTCCTCTGGAAGCAGTCTGCTTTGATGGGAGACAATGAGTGGTGAAATAGAATTAAATCATTTAGCTTTTGTTTGAATAATTAAAAAAAAAAAAAAAAAAAAACTGTACAGATCTTGACAGAAAGCTCTCTGCTTCTGCCTGGAAATATAAGCAACAAGTGGCAGTGTCCTGTAATACAGAACTTGGTAGTGCTCTGAAGCATAGAGCTGCATGGTCCTCAAGCTGCTCCTTAACTGTTAGTCCTAAATTGTTAGTACTGAAGTCAGTTAGTCAGGCTTAAAGTAACTTCAGCCAGCCCAAACATTAGTCATGAAGTAGTCCTGAGATGTTATCTCAACCCACCATCACTGTAGTGCAACAGAAATAAATAACATGGACAAATGTTCCTCGCTCACATTTTTTCCCCTAAGTAATACATAACTTAAAAAATTGATTTTTCTTTGAAGGGTAATAATTTCCGGGATATTACTGTGACACAAACAGGGCTGCTTTATTGCAGCTGAGAAAATCCAGGAGCTTATAGGATATGTTTGATATATAGCATACACGGAATACGAAGGGTAGGCATTTAGGGCAGGGGCTTAGTGCGGGTTGCTCAGGGTAAAGCAGCAGGCTGTTGCCACCTCTTGCTGCATCCCATGCATGCAGGCTGAGCCTGGGGCAGCAGTGGGACCAGGTTTACCTGCAGTCCTGATACCTTCCCCAGCCTGGGCACCTCCTGCCCTGACCAGATAAGGAAGATGAGATGGAACCCAATTACCGAGTTTCATCCCTTCCTGTCCTCTAAGAGGGGTGTACCAAATGCGTCTGCTCGCAAGAATTCTCTTTTCTTTATCATACAGGAGGTTTTCAGTTGTGCTGGGTTCAGATGGATGTGTTTCTTGGCATCAGTAGGGCTTTCTTAACAAGTCACAGCAACTATGTGGAGGTAAAATTGGCTAATTAGGATTAATAAGTGTTACAGGTAAGACAATTTTAGTCAGTGGCAACTCCAAAGAGCAAAAGAATAAAAGAAGATAAAGAGAAAATGGAGAAAGAGGGACAGACTGATAGCAAAGCAAAGCAGTTCACCACTCCTAGATCCAGCAGTGTCTCGTTGTCAGGCACGGATCTTCAGTAGTGGTGGGTCTGTGGAGATGGTGGTGTTCAGCTGACAACTACTAACAATGTCAGTACAAAGTTACTAAGTCCAAAGTGGTGGAGTCAGCTCTTTTTGGAGTGAAGGCTTCTGGCTTTGGGATCTCAGCAGAATCTCCTGTGTTCCTGTCTTCCAGGCCTTGCAAATTTAAGACAGTAAGAGGAAGTAGGGAGATGCCAACTTGTATCCCACCTTCACAGGATACAGTGGTATCATCTCCTGATCTCCCATGTCAAACCAGAGCTTTTTGCTCCCAGTGCAAGTCTTCAGCCAGTTAACACTCCTGAGCACTCCATTTTGAAGGCAAACGGCTCCAAAGAAATGCTTTCAAATGTAGAGTGTTGTGTGATGTTGGTCCTCTCCTGTTGATTTGAGACAGTCCTTCCCAATCTCAGACGTATGGGCAACAGCTACTGATACTCTGAGGAGAAGTTCTGCTCAAATCACAATGTAGAATTACCTGGGAGAACTTCACTGCAAGTGAGCTTAGCAGCAGAGTGTGCCCTTACTGCACTATACCTGGTGAGGTGCTGAATGGCATTGGCGGCTGCCTACTAATAATTATGGAACATATTAACACTTTCCAATGGATGGTTTAATTGCTTCCCCCCTCAGGAAAACAAATTTTACAAACCTCGGCCTGTTGTTTTTTATGACACATCTGAAGCTTTTGCAGTAATATCAGCAGTGAATTTTTGAACGTGCATGCCACATTTGAAAGTCACACACGCTGCAGCCCCATTGAGTATTTGCTCTGTTGCTGTTGTTGCCACAGCTGGTTTTCCCACAGGAACATTAAGAGCTGAGGCAGGCTATAGCACTCCTCAAATGACAAAAATGAAGATAATGGCCTTGAAAATGGGATTTCAGTGTAATGAGCTGCAGTAAGAGTGATACTGGAGTGCTTGCTGGTGGTCCAGGAGCACTGCTGAGCAGAGGCATCAGCAGCACAAGCACTGCCCCTGCAGGAGGAAAACAGGGGAAGAGCTGGGCCAGAAATCAGCTCAGGTGCCGTAGAAACATGGAATGGTGTTGCTGCACCAACAGGAAGGCTTTGTAGATGAAAGCACCTTAAGGTCAAATTTACTTTTGTCCCTGCAACCTTAATGCTTCTCCATACATTTCCATCCTGTGCATTGAATGGAAAAGATATCATGTGAGCATGTAATTACAGACTGTATTATAGTGCAATAATTCCTCCATGAGACAGCAAAAGACTAACCAAGAGCTAATCTATCCAAAACCAATATAGCAGCCCCAGCACAAGCTGGACTCGGGCCAGATGGGAGCCAGGAACAGCTTTTGTGACGCTGATGAATGCGGCATAGCTGCTGATGGATGGAGAGCAGACCCCCTTTTATCCTTCCAAACCACTCCAGCATTCGGTCCTGTGCCACCGTCCCACCTGAAGGTAAGGACAACTTGTTCAAGAACGTACTAACACCTTCTGAGCTCGTTCCCCAAGAAATGGGGGCAGGAAAGTACATTTGTGGAGCAGACACCTCCAGCTGCAAGCTTAGTCCTCGTGGGAGGGAAACCTGTGGGAGGAGCAGCTGTACAGCTTTCCTCAGCCACAGGGGAGCTGCAATGAGGTCTCCCTGTTGCCTTCTCTTCTCCAGGATGAGCACCCGCAGCTCCCTCTGCCTGTCTCCATAAGAGAGGTGCTCCAGCCCTCTGAGCATTCTCATGGCCACCCCAGCAGCTGGCTACCATCCCCTGGCTGTGAGCACCCAACCAACTCCATACACTGAATAATTCACCCTTCAAATCTCTGTCTCTCCCACTTAGAGATAAGGATGCAGTGTGGGACCTTGCCTAAGGCCTTGCTCACGTCCAGGTGGATGACATCAGTTGAAGGAGTTTAAAAGAAAGTGCTTAGTATGTGATTTTGGATATTACTTACAATCTCAGACCATCAAACCAAATTCAAAGAGACTTTGGGAATGTTACAGTACTTTTAATGTAAGTGGATGTGGCTGATATACTTCTGTCTGCTGGATCAGCCACAGTGACAGCTGAACAGAAAATCCATTAGAGAATTTATATGTGTACCGTTGTCTGGAGTTGGAAGAAAGCATATTTTGATGTTCAGATACAAGAAGTATGATGTTCGGGGACTGGAATAATCCCCACAGGACGCAGTTCATTCGCAGTACATCATCCAAGGACAGCCAGCTGCAGGCTCCACTCTAATTTCCTGGTGAGCTTCCCCGTAATATTTATTGTGCAGCCGAAAGAAGCTGCATCTAGTGAATATTTATATAAGAAAGAGAAGGATTTTTTAATAAATGATGGTCCATATATCCAAGAATAGGGGAGCAAAAATAGAGATGTCTGAGTATGTGGACAGGTTGATTGTTGCTTCTAATTAGAAGAAGTATAGAAGATAGAAGATAGGCATTATTTTTATGTAGATGGAGGAGCAGCGCTTTCCAGCCAACACGGGGCAGACTTTGCCCCAACATGGTGACTGCCAGTCACATCCTCTGTGGCTGCCAGTGTGCCCCAGTAGTGCCCAGCACCCCAGGGCAGGGCAGGGCACAGTGCATGGGGACCATGCATGGGCTGCAGTTGGGTGCTGTCACTTGGGGCATCTTCTTTTGTCTTGCAGGGAGACAGGTCCGGGACACACAACAGCTTCCTGTGCTTCCTCAGGAAAGAACAGTGTCCTTCATACAATGCCAGGCATCGTGCCATACCTGTACCTGATGCACATGAATTGCTTCAAGTCACAGTCAGTGGAAAAAGGCCTCTGGTGAAGAATGAATTGAACACAGAACAGAGTCAGCACACTGAAAAGCACTTCAAATTCCATCTGAATATTCAGGGTAAGTCAAAAAATACAAGAAAAAGCAGTGAACTGTTTTAAAGATTTACTACTCGAGCCAAAAATGTTTGCTATACGTTGTGGTGAACCCTACAGCCTGGATGCTGTGTGTGGGAGCAGGGCAGTGCCAGCAGCAGGGCATCCCCAAGGACCTCAGAGCACTAAGAGATACTGGAAGAAGTGGGGCAGAAATCACATAAGGGCTTTAGCGTGTGAACTGTGGGCTGAAGACTCATAGCTGGAGAATAAAAGCAGCCATTGTAAACCTACAAAACCACCAAGACAATTCCAGCTGGCAGCCCAGATCCATCACCGTCTCATTAAACAAATGCTTCCCTTGCAAAAGAAAGATGGAAAGAAACAAGTTGTGTGCGTTTCTGAGCGGCCATTTCAGAACAGAACACAGGGTTGAGGGAAAAAACTGAGAGTTTGCAAATGCTGAAGTCACCGATGGAGAGCACTGGCTAAGGCACAGTGCCTTGTGAGCAGCAGATGTGGAGATGGACGGAAGTTTCCTCAGATGTGTAATCCATTGAGCAGCAGAGGTAAATCACAGGTGTGTTTGTCAGTGGAGCTCAATCTGGCTGTCGGTTCATTGCATCAAATGTGTGCATCACAGCCAGGGACTGAAATTTCCCCGTCCCAGACAGTGAGAGGCCTTTTCAGCTGCTGCAGCACTGCCAGCGTGGGGAGTGAGCTCAGATGAATGGTGCCATCCCTCGGTCCTCGTTGCAGAGCAGCGGGACTCTGCATGCTGGGGGCTGCAAATAGGAGCAGGCAGGGTCCCAGTGGGGGAGAGGATGCAGGATGGGCAGCTCTCACCTCTCAGCTGACAATTGGCAGCTGGGGAGCTCAGTGCTTGCAGCTGCTGCTCTGCAAAGTAAGAAGAGAAACCCTTTCCAGGAGCAGGACGAGCTGATCCCAGCTGCTCTGATGGGGCACCACTAGGGCGGAGGATGCTCAGGTACCTGCACGGTGCTGGTGGCTTGGTAGGTATGACAGAGAGGAGCAAGCCTCAAACCCTTACATCCCACCCAGGGTTCAGAGGGCCTCAGGGTACCCCACCCTGTTCAGAGAGCCACTGGGGCCATCTCCAGCAAGAACCAGCAATGGAACGCTCTGCCAGTGCCACCTCCTCTCTTCTTTTCACCTACATCCTTTCCACTGGAGAAAATGAATGGATTGTGGGAGACAATAACATCATTATAAATCAAGTTGTATTTCTATTATAATGACGAAGGGAGAACACACGTTCTATATGCTAAATATATTCATGTGGTTATATGATAGTAGCATTCCTTAAATTGATGATATTTATCAGCTGAGGAAAACAAATTTCTATATACAGAAGAAAATAATTAAAGGGGAGAATAATAGCAGCTTCACAGCAGACAAGTCTAGCAACGCCTTAACAGAAATATTGATGTTCTTTTGGATGCGTGTCAAGGAGAAATGGAAAGATAGCAGGGCAATTTCTTCTGCAGTTATAACTACAAAGTATCTTTAAACACTGGCAGTCATACGTACGTGGGTTTCCAGCAGACCGACTTCTCCTTGCTTTCTCTGATGGGAAAAAGAGAAATTGGTTACAAGGGAATTTCTGTTTATTTGTCTTTCTGGAACCTGTTGAGTGTCATCTACATTATGCTTAACCTGACTTATCACTGCAAAAAGAGGAAAAAAATGCAACCTGCAAGCACGGGATCATCGAGGCGAGGCCCAGTGGTGCTGTTACACTTATTTAAGGAGGCGATTGGCTTTTCCATCATTTCCCCTATATCTTTTTTCTTTTTCTTTTTTCCAGCTGCTGCTGGTTTGGCTGAGATGTTAAGCCGAGGTGACACTCCGCAGGCTGGGAGCAGGTTGGTGCCATCCAAGTGGTGGAGCATTCCTATCCTACGGATGGGATGCAGAGTAAGGAGTGCATGGCCGGGAGGAGCTGGAGCACAGGCATGGCAGCTCAGCCAGGGCCCTCTTGGACTCATGGTAGCACCCAAGGTATGTGGAGAAGGCATGCAGCACCTCATTATCAGCATGCCAGGGCCGAACAGGACAGCTGCAGAGCCACAGGTGTGTTCTGCATTGCTTATATATTCACCTGATGTATTCACCTCGGAGGTGCTCGACGGGCCTTTATTACAGTGCTGGAATAGAGCGCTGTTGCTAAAGCTGTCAGGGCTTATATCGCTTGAAAAATAATTGTCCGGTCTCTGAGGACTTGGGTAGTGCTTAACACAACCGTTTTTCTAGGCCATAATATAAAGCGTGACATTGATGTACTGCTACTGCACCTCATAACTGAATTCCAGGGCCCGTGCTTCTCAGGTTTATTAGGGACGTTCACATTGAAATTGCAAATCTCCATGCAAAGCTTGCTGCCATTGCTCCCCGGTGAGGCAGGCGATGCCGAGCACCCACAGCTCTGCTCTCACCAACCACAGTGCTGCTCAGGAGCTCAGGTGTGACACATGGGGGCTTGCAAGGTAGGCAGGAACCAGCAGGGGCTGACAAAAGGCTGATGAAGTTTTCCTGAATTACTTTCTAATTCCAACTTCCGTTATAGGTGCTCTGATAAACAGCCAGCAGCTTGTTAACAGTAGCCAAATGGAAACTTCCTCCACACGATGTAAATTTTAGTGATATACACGAATATAAAACACAGTGTAAAGCTGCACTCTTCTTTGCCAGAACAAATGTGCCTCTACGTTATGCAAGAAACACTAACACGGTACAGTCGTTGAGAAATATATAACGCTGACATTAATTGAAGTGAAATGAGCGTGTGCTTGAATGGATAGAAGTAGGGAAAAGAGGTGAGCTGTGCTTGTAACTGAGGGAGTGACTGCAATAGTTGTATGTGGTGTGACTGCCAGGTCTTACCGCTGCCCAGGCACCATCCCTGGAGGCAGCCATGGTCCGGCCACCACGTAGCACTGGCAGCAAATTAGTGGTATCCAGCCCTGCATTGCCTCTGTTCTTACCTTGTGTAACTCACACCCTTCTTTCATATATTCATCCTTTCGCTGACATCATGTTTTTTGTTGTGTTTTACTGCCCGCTACCATATAATACATAGATCTACCCACCAAATGAGGCGGTCGTTGCTGGCATCCAAATGTAGAGGAGTGTAATGATTCAGTGAAGATGTGTTTATTAACTCTAATGCAACTTTTGTGTTACATTTTATGTAATAGAAAAATTATCAACCTGACATTAAAAGAAGTCTTGGTTTAAGGGAGGGTAATTTTTGCTAATGGATTGCTACATTTCATTTCCATATCCTTTTCCAGCAATTTTATGTTTAAATATCATTGCCCCTTTGAATTATGTAAGGCTTTTTTCCCTGTGATGTTCCAGCAATTTGCCAGCCTCATGTGTGTAATTAGTTTAATTAGCTCTAGAGCTTTAATGGGAGCATTGGTGACTGCTATATGCATGCTGTTCTTCACTGGACAAAGTCAGAAGTTGTGTTTCTCAGTCAGCTGCAGCTGAAGCATGCCAGCCCTTTCCAGGCTCCACGTCCTTGTGTTTTGCCCTTGCAGGGAACACCACGTTCTTGATTTTGGCTGCAGCCCCTGCCTGTATCTGGTCTCCACTCGGGACACAGCGCTGCATACTGGGCATGCTCACTGTCCTGGTTTGCACAGCTGTCGGAGTACATTCCCTTGGCCTTTCTGATAATCGCTAATTATTAATAGCACACAAAATAAATAGTATTCTTACTGTCTCGGGCTGTGCCTGCATAATGGATGGGGAGAAACAGAAGTAATGCATCTTCTTAACACAGAACATTTCACCAAGCCCAGCAAAAGCTTGACATTGAAAACAACTCCTGGGGAACTGTCAAGATGACAATAGGAAAAGCATTAACGATTCATCCATGTGCCATTAGCCCTGTGTGTTAGATCTGACGCTGTGCGGAGTCAATAGATCATTTTTATGTTCTACAATAGAAAAACATTGAGTGGAAATGGAAGCGTATGACCTCTAGGCTACATTAAACCACTATTAAGAAAAAGATCATTATCTGAAAAGTGCAAAACCATATTAATTCGGTCTGCTTGTCTGTCAGACTCTGAGCATTTCCAATCTGTTTCCTCTGATGTCACCTGGCAGTCGATGCGTTAACGTTCGGCAGAAGCTCAGCAACACAAATGCAGCGTTGTGAGGACACATTCACCAGTGTGATCATCATCATTTGTTAAGAAAATGGTGCTTGTTTTCCATCTCCACCGCCTCTCTCAAAGGTGGTTGTGGCCAACCATCAATACAGGTCTCCCTTTATAAAAAGAAACAATATACCACTTGATGTCCTCTGTGTGCATCAAGAGAAACACCTTTAAGCAATTAAAGCACACAAGAATCAACTGTTTTCTTCATGAAAGCACGCTACTTTACAAAGGAAACTTCCAGGAAGAGAGCTTAGTTCAGAGGAGCCAGGTTTTGCTCATCATGTGAATGCCACGAGCACATCCATCTCCGTGCTCGGATGGCCAGCCTGTGTCCGGGCTGCAGTCCATGATGGGCTCTCGTATTGCCAGGAAGAAACCATCACCACCAAAGCACCACAGCATGTCTTCTTTTTATATCTGAAGGCCAAACCGTTCTGGAAGATTACATTTTACCTGCAGGTATTTGTAATGAGGAGTATCGGAGCACTACTCTTGTTTATGTGCTGACCACAGTGAAATTCATAGTGTGCTTAATGTCGTGTTCCTACCTGCTGGAGAGGCAATGCCATCAATCTGGGAGCTGAATGAAGGAGAGATTTCACTTCCAGGCTCACTGCTGCCTCACACAAAGTGCTGGCAGCGCTGGTGGCTCTGTGATGCACATTGGACAGGACTTTACTCAAGGAGAGACCTGCTCCCCCACCCTGTCTGAATTATAATGCTCACATTTGGCAGGCATCTCAATTAGTCTTGTTTTAATTTCAGTTGACTATATTACTCCATTCCGTATTGATTTCTAAACAATCATTTTTATTGATTCAAGGCACTAAAGCTGCCTTAACAATACAGTAATAATACAATAAAACAACAATGAACTTTTATTTATTTTTTATTATTATTATTTTTTTGTTAGGCTGCAAAGCAACCAAACACAGGACGTGCAGCAAATCCATGACCAAAATGCTGCTGTGCTGCTGAAGCTCAGCACATCTGGCCAGCTGCCTCGTGCCTGGAGGTCTGTAGGAATGGGAGAAGTTCTGCTAACGTGGATGCCAGTGGTGAGCATTCCTCCAAACCCAACAAGAGGAGCTGGAAGGGCAGATGGAAGGTCGGTGCACACACACAGGTAATGTGATATCTAAGGCTGCTCTCCAGTGCATTACTTGGAAACTTGGAAAATTTCGTGGCTACTCTGGAATCAAGCTGGTGTGAAATCACTGGTGAGATCAACCCACGGGCAGTTGTGATTTTGCCAGACTGACTTGGAAGCTCACCATAACTGTTCCTTCCTTGCTTTCATTTAGCTTCTATCGTTCCCGATTTTAAAGCTAGCTGTTTGATCCCAGGGCAGGCTGTTTTTTCAGGCACTGTGTGGAGCACTCTGATGCAAGCTGCAACCCCCAGCAGTGCTGATGGAGAGGTGACAAGCTGTGCCAGCAGCACTGGCAGTGCCTGGCCTCTGGCCTTTGCCCATCTGACTGCTGCTTACATCACTGCAGTTGTAGGGAACTGGCTGCATATCTATCATACGCTGTGGAAAAACAGAAGAGGGGAGGGGGTCCCCTCAACTGGCTTAACAAAAGAACCCCCCACCTGTGAACAGGTGGATGAAGGTCAGAGCCAGACCAATGACATCAATAACAACTTTCAATTGATGTGCTGCAAACAAAATCCAGAGGTCAGGGAACTTACCTCACCACTCACGTGTTGCTACTGTGTGATGCAGGCTGCCAGTAAGTCCTGCCACGTCCCACAAATGGGCATTGCAGGCACAGCGACCATTTCCCCGTACCCCTCCAGGAGCATATTCAGGCAGTGTCTTTATCGTTTAACTTAGTGATGCATAATAGAGGTCAGGAAGGCAGCGCTATTTTTTATCCAGCTGCGATAATTAGGTGAAAACTTAGTACAAGAAATGGGCAAATGGAATTAACCACCTTATTTAATGGGAAACCAGGAACTTACATAGCAGGGTAAATATAGTTCCGTGTGTATTTGGAAGTTAAATGAGACATGCGTTAGAGCACGTTTGAGTTTTAAAATAGTTTGAAATCATTTATACAGTCACTGTGGTTAAATGTATTCAGCAGGAGGGGGAAGATGGGCAGCTTCGGGGCTCCGGTGGCTGCAGTGTCTCCGTGTTGTCTGTCAGTGGGATCACAGCCTGAATCTGGCTGCAGGAGCAGGGCAGGGGCAGGAGGATGCTCAGGTTTTGGGGGTTTGCTACCACTCTTTGTCACTGCAAGGGTAAATGTGCCACAATGCTGGGACCGTGTGACAAGCCGGGGGTGGGAGGGCTGTTCGGTCCTCACATGCATTCATCTGATTTCTTACTTACAAGTCCCTGCTTGTTTCCCTAAAGTAAGTGTTTAATTATGATGCAAGAAATCAGTTACTTGTGAGCATCCTTATGGAATAAAACAAAAGGATTTATTTCCCCCTCTTTACTGGATTAGTTTGTTTGTTGGACCAGAATTATCTTAATCCGATAGATGTCCTTCAACAAGTTATAAACAAGAGCAGTGCCTTTCCTCCAATGGATTTCATTGAACTGGCTCTTACAATTGATGAGATGTTTGCAGTTCTGAGTCCCTTACAGTAATAACTTGTCCAAATAAATTAACATGAAAAAAAATCCCTTGTTAACACTCAAATAATCAAATCCTTTTGTCAACTACATCCCCAAATAACCTGCCTTGACTTTAGTCAAAGTTTGCTAGAATTAGAGACTTACTGTGAAGCACAGACACTCTACCATGAACCCAGGACTGCTAATTTCCAAGTTAAGTAACTGTTCTCATTTGCAAAGATCTGTTACTGAGTTCTTTTTTCAGCAAAAATAGGCCAGAAGAAAGGAAGACGAAGCACAGGAGGTGCATCAAATTCAGGTTAGGTATCAGGAGCAATTTCTTCTCTGCAGAGCAGCCAGGCATGGCACAGCTGCACAGGGCTGGGGGGGTCCCCATCCCTGGGGGTGTTCAAACCCATGGGAATGTGGCACTGAGGGACGTGGGCAGTAAGCACTGTGGGGTGTCTGGGACTGAGCATCTCAGAGGGCTTTTCCAGCCTTAATGGTTCCATGATTCTATGATCCCATGAAGCCAGGGGCATTCCACTGAGCCCCGCAGCCCCTGGCTTCAGGGAGCTGCATCCTAAATGTGCCAGCTGCAAACTTATGGGAACGTTTGATGTCTATAGGTGCTGGAAGTCCTGTAAAGCCCAGAGGTGCTGGTCCTTAGCCCAGGGTTGCAGCAACGGGGAGCTGTGCATCACCCATCACCAGGCAGACACTTCCAGGTGCTCTTTGTGTCCTTTCTTTCTCCACCAGTAGTGTGGCAGCTCAGCCCACACAGAAATACCAGGTACTTTATGCACAGGAAAACAGAACAAACCAATTTCAGTAAACTATGTGAAACTCCTGGAGGATCTTTTTGTTAGGAGTTGAGCAGGCTGTAAATAACAGAAGCATTAACAGTAATTCACACCCTTGGGACAAGCCATAGAGGATTACAGCCGCGTGGAACCATTTGCCTTGAGAAAAATGACAAAATTTCCAAGGACTAGATGGCTTCTTGAGAGAAGATTTGAAGCTCAGTCTGCACTTGTCTTGAGCCTATCCGCTATCAATTCCAGTTCGTACAAAGACATTTACTCCTATTATTATTATATCCCTGCCCTTTCTCGCCCTTGAAGTATTGGCATTGTGGCTCTGAAGACAGATTCAATTAACAAACCGGATAGATGCTGACCTTTCCGGGGTTGTTATTCTATCCTTGATTTGCTTTAGGGGAGAAATATTTCTTTCTTGTATAAATATGAAATAACAAATAAATAACCAACAATTGATTTGTAGTTTCAAAAGAAAAAAAAAAAAAAAAGGAGAGAGAGAGCAAAAGAGAGGAAAGAAATGAACTAGTCAAGCACGGACACTGGCATTAGCTGAAGGGCTTCAGCACCTTGTGCAGGGATTACTCACTGAGTACACCACCATCCATCACGATTACAGAGCTGCTGAGAGATTTCTAGAGCGGATTTTTTTCCAGAGAAGGAGGTAAGTGAAGCAGCATAGTGCTTGGCCCCTTTTTGTTACCGCTGTAATTGATCTTCTGCAGCCCAACAAGGAAATATTCTTTTTTGCTGCTTTTCACACGTTACAGACTGCTGACCCACAGCATCACATGGGATTGCTGTGATGGGCTGTAAGGTCAGGGTGAGGGACAGGGACAGGGATTAGGGATTAGGGATAGGGATAGGGATAGGGATGTGGTGCTCTGGGGCATCCCGTGTCTGATCTCCCCTGGATGAGGCTCCACTGTTCCCAGGGAAAAGTGAGCTTGGTTGTAGAGTGCTCACTGAGCACCCTTGGTGATGTTGGTAATCCTGTTTTCTCTAGCAGTTGCCTCGTATCCATACGTGGCCAGGACCAATGTCCTGCTGAAAGGGCTTGGTGCTCACTTGTTTACCTTGGCCAAGGCCAATAAACACACAGTTAGCTTGGAAATGACTGAATGGTGTTTGGTATTGCTCAGTTTTGCCTGGTGAAGACTGAAATGGAGGCAGGCAATGGGAACACGGCCTTTGTGTGCATTTTCCCGATGCATGCTTCCAACTGTAGCCACGGGCAAATAAGAATTTGTATCATACATAAAAATTGCTTCCTGCTCAACAAACACGCCAGGCACAAACTGGCTTCATTTAAATTCACATCCCCAAAAATGATAGTTTTATACTTCAAAAGAGCTTTCTTCCCCTCTCCCCTTCCCTCCCCACATGCATACACTTGGGATGAGATCAAACAGCGCTTTATTTTTCTCTAACAATAATGTAATTATTATACAGCGATAATTGTAGAGAAATCTGGGGACAACTCAGCATGTAAAAATTCTAATTAATATTTTTATAATACTAATTATTTTATAATTATAATTACGTATAATTATCATCCTTATTTTAATAATTCCCACGCTATCATGCTACAAGTATTACACTTAACCTTTTCAATGCTAGTCCTGGCTATTCTCAGACTAATCTGCCATTCTGTGGATTGCACCACCTAGAGCTGTGGGACATCCTTGTTGCTGATTTGTACCATTGCTGCTGAAGTCACCTGAATTCTTGAGTCGGGGTTCGTTTCCATTTTTGTTTGTCACTTGGTTTGTGTTGGCTGTGGGGATGTTGCTCGCCCTGCCTCACCCATGGGGGGACAGCTGACACCTGCAGGCAGGTTTTTTCAAGGGAAACGGAGGCCTAAAAGGGCACAGCACACCAAGGCAAGGAATTTGCATGGGTAACCCGTGATGCATTTTCTGTGGAGGATTTGTACTTGTTTATCTACTGGTGCTTGTTCATTTAACATCATCTGCATTCAGCAGGATGCTGGACAAGAAGTGGTGGCAACCTTTGCCATCCATTAATGCTCTTACAGAATGGTGCATAGTGAACAAGGCTTTTATTCATCACCCTTCTTTGCCTTGAATTCTCTTGTTTCCATTTCTTTCTGCACTTCCCTGTTCATTTTTCTGTCCATCTGATTTAGCAAGTAACAAAACACCGTGCCCATTTACACAGAGCCTGGCAGTTCCCCTACTCAGAGCCATATGCACCCACTGTTCTGATCCTGCCCAGCCCTCGTGGTGCCTGCATCCTTGCTTGGAACGAACAGGCAACATTCTTCTGACAGCTAAACGCAGAAAAATTTGCTTTCAATTATAAATGCTCATAATTCTACAAAGAAAAGAAAGAGATCAAATGTTTTTTTCTTTGTTTTTTGACGTCTTTGAATGCATGTTAGACAAAGGAAAAGATCAGTGCTTCCAGTAATTCACAAAAACCTTTCCTTTCTGGTGGCAGAATTTGTAAAATTCAGATATCTCCTCTAATTTTAAACTTAGGTGATCCACAGAGATCAGAGAAGTCTTTGCTGGAACAGTAGAAGGCATTGGTGTTTGGTGCTGGCCTTTGTGAACAAATACACTATTTGCTCGCACGAAGGCACTCCTCTCCAAAGTGAGATAAATGGTTTTGTTACTTCCATATGAAGCACATGAACTGCTCTTCCACCCTCTGATTGTCACTGGAAAGGCAAAGGTCTGGTCTGAACAGCCCCATCCCACGTGCTGGAGCCCTCTGCTCCTGTGTGAGCCCTGGGCTGGAGCAGGTGCTGGGGCCAAATGCAGCATCCGAGACGTGTCCACGAATGGAAGTGTTCCTGCAGTCCCAATGGACACACTCAGGGTGCCCTCCACCAGGAAAACCATGCAGCAGAAGTACAGTTATACCACTCCTATCAGTTACAAGAGCTAGGTGATACCTGCTCGGCATGTTGCTGAAAGCCTATCGATCACCTAGTTTCTAACTTGATGCAAACAGCCTTAAAAATGTGATTTATTTTCTGTTTTGTCAGAACTGCAGACTCTTCTGCATAACTTATTAACGTGCAGATTAAGCGTGACGTGTTGATTTGTTACCGACCTTGAGGATTCCTTCCTATGCTGTTTGCCTCCAGCAATGAGCAGTCCATGGGACATGAAACTCGTATCAGAATCTGCCTTTCTATTCTTATTTTTCAGTCTCGAGCCTCATTCTGATATCAAGCATGCTGCACTCAACCATCATAAAGGCAAATGGGAAGTCTGAATTGATGCCAGCAAGTCACAATAAACTGTGCATTGACAAAATATTTAACTGTGCTGAAACTGGAGGCCGGATCTTCCCACGTGGCTTTATTTTGGCATTGCAAACTGCACATCTTCTAAAGGTCAGAGCTTCTGATTTCCATATTCTTCTGTTTCTTTTCTTCTTTCCCTTGATAATTCAGTTCATTTCCATAGTCTTATCTAATGTTTCACTACCAAGACTTTTGACCTTTTGTGCATTTCTTTGCCTGGGTAAACGAGCTGTCCTTAGCCCATAGCACAGCCACCTGACTGCAGGAGGGGCAGCTGGGGGCTGCTGCTCAGGGCAGGGCACGAGGAGCTCACACTGAGATATGAATATGGGCCTTGATCTTTGTATATTACAAGTCAATCTGTGTATGGTGCAATATTAGGGCTCTGCAATGCAATCAAATAGCCACAAGCCACCAGGACAGCAAAATGATCTTACTTAAAAGCAGCTTTGTTATTATTTATTGAGTATGGAAGTTGTAGGCACATTAGGGATATAAACGAGTATGCAAATGATCTAATTTGCAATCATTGTACACCGCCATCTGTAATGGTTCTCTTTGGGGAAGGGCAGATAGTATCATTACTTTTGTCATTTGTCTTTTAGCATGTTGCCTTTCAGACAGTGCTCATGTGCTCAGTGAGTATGGTACTAAGCAGAGAGAGCTGGAAGTGCTTTGCTTTGTGGCTGAAGCTTGGCTCGTCTTTCCTGATCCCAGAGCTCTCCTGCACTGCCCGTCATCACCCAGCCCTGCTCCAAGTACCCCTTCTTCTCATTGCTTTCCTTACATTCCCATCTTCCCTCAACACAGGGAAGTACTCTCATCTGTCCCCCCAGGTCTCTAAAGTAGTGACAGAGGCATTAACTGTGATGATTTATAAATCACACAAACTAGCGTTTGGAGAGCAGAAAATAAATTGCATGTAGGTAGAGTTCCATTTCTCCAGTGAGAAAGGAAGGCTGAACCCCCACAGGTATTGTGCTGACCCTCGGCAGACAGAAGTGACTGACACCACAGTCCTTTCACAAATGCTGTGTGCTTCGTGATAAATGAATATGAGCGGGAAAGAAGATGAGGAAAGTGGCAACCTGGCACCAGCAGTGCTAATTTGCTACAGTTTCATCATTTACTTGGGGGAAATTTTATATATCTTTATCGCTCCTTCTCCGATCACAACTATATGGCCTCTGATATTCCACTCAGTGAACTGAAATATCTCTCAATATAAAAGCATCTTCTTCTAACAGCACTGGGACCCATTATGCTATATTGTTATGTACACTGGTATTACCTAAGGAGAATTCAAAGGCTGGAAAAACAGACATTTTTAGAGAGAGTGGAAAACACAACTTCTAAATTAAAATTACAGTTTTTCTTCGTTTAATTCAGTATGGTATTTCATCTTCTAACTGAGCCCCTATATAAGGGTGGAAGAAAAAAATAACTCTTAACGAGAAACAAGGGAAAGAGGAGCACTGTGGGGTGTGGGAGTCACCCACATCACTCCTGTTCCCAGTGTCTGGCACTGACTGCCCAACTGCTGGGGCCACGATGGCATTCACTGGGGTAGAGACAGTGATTGCAATTTGGGTTCTGCTGCCTGTGACACCACTGCATGCACTCTTTCCATCCTCATTTTATTCCAGTTCACGCATTTCTTTCCCAGTTTTTTAGGTCATTGAGTTGGTTCATGAGTTTAACAACCACCAGTGCTGTGTGCACTGTGAATACGAGAGCTGTGGTGTGTGGGTGCTGACACAGTGCACGTATGCTTGTTGCTCCTGGAGCCTCAGCCTGGGAAAGCCCAGAAATTACCATTATGAGAAATGCTTCTTTGCCCCCATCTTATTTACAGTGCATGGTTCACTGGTTAAAACTGTTAGAGCTGAAATTGCTAGAGGAACTCAACCTCGAATATGTTCCAAGTCATTCCCTGAATGAAGAGGAGAACCCTTGCAACAGCCACGATAAGTCCATCGCAAGGCACCTTCCGGAAAACACGTTGTTATCTGGCAGTACTGCAAGCGTGTGCTGAAAATGCCATCATTCATGCTCCCAGCTGGTTTAATATCAGCATTTTCTGTTTCCTGCCCCATTCCCGTGAAGGACTGTAAATGTGTGTGTGTGTCTGCCCAGCCCGGCTGTCAGAATGGCCGTGGGGGAATCCATGCTGGTGGGCACTGCCGTGGGGCCACAGCCATTGCCCGGAGGTCAAACTGAGTGCTGCCCCGTTTCTCGCCTCCATTACACAGAGATAATTGCAGCCCTGGGTCACAGCCAGCATGGGGATGTGCTGAGGACTAGCTGGAATGCCTGGGAAGCGTTCTGGTTAGGAAGCTCTGCAAATACTCAGTGGATTGTAGAGCTACAGTTATTATAAATCGATGGTCTATTAAAGGTAAAATTTAATTTAATATTTAAAGTTCTGCAGATTAATATTATTACATACGATGCTGGAGCAATATATATGATCACTTGCTACAACCCACTGACAGAGCATTAGAGCAGAAGAGGCATTTAAGCAGACATTCAAATGGAGGTGACTCTAAATGCTTGGGTGGGTGACCTGAACTTTTCAGTTTTAACGTCTTAAGCCACTGAAGTACACTTGAAATGAGCAATTTGACACTTTGGCTTTTTCCAGCTTCTCCAGGAGCACTGGCAAAACCTTACACTGAGGACCAGATTTAATTGTTGGAGGATATGGAAGAGAGGGTAAGCATGTCCATTTTGTTTTTTTTTAACCAGGATCACTACAGAGTCATGGAGTCATAGAGCCATTTTCACTCCTAAGTCATCCCATTTCTAAGATATGAGCAGTCTATTCTATATGAGCAGCTGCTGGAGTCACCAGTGCACAGGAAAAGCAGCAGCAGCACTCAGACTGTTGGGGTTTGGTTTCTGTGTTTTGGACAATGCTGCCAACTGCTCTCTTTTCATTGGAAATAAAGGTAAACAGTCCAAGGTGCAAAAAGTTAAACTCCCTAAGTCCCACCTGCATGTGTGCACCCACATAAAGAACTCAAGAACAGAGGACAGATGTCATCAGCCCCATTCTCCAGACAGAATGCACTACCAGGTCCTGCCCCACCACCAGGAGCACTCAGCCCTGTGCCATGCTGAGCTGCAAGGACCTGCTTCTACCAGTGCCACTCAGTCTCTATTGAATGCACATTATGGAATTTAATCATAATTTGTTCATTTCTTCTGTTCTTTTTTAGTGGGAAGAAAGAAAGCTACTGCTGCTGCTGTTTGGCATCTTGTTGGTTTTATTTATTTTATTTTATTATTTTATTTTATTTTATTTTATTTTATTATTTCTGGTGCAGTGTGAGCCCATCACCCCTCTTGAGGATGAAGAGGAGGCAGAGCGGGGTGCACACCCACTTGACAGAACCTCCTGGGTGTCTTCATTGACCAACATTGTGAAGGACACAATTACTGCGCCTTGTCCCTGTACCACCCACCTCAGCAGTGACCTCACAGCACAGCACATCTTCCTGGCACACCAAAAACCCCCGTGAGCAGCTGCAGTTCCGTGGTGCCTACGTTTGGAGAGTGGCTTCTGCAGCCATTGCTGTGGCCATCAACAGTGGACATCTGTCATGCAGAGGGACGTGGGTGCCAACAGCAAGCTGGTTCCAGTTACTGTAAGTGAACACCTACACTTTGTGAGTGCAAGAAAACTGGAGAAGTTTATGAAAGATGGGGTACCAGGAGGCAAAACACTCATCGCCTTGCAGGAAAAGGATGAATACTGAAGGAGAAGAGGAGATGGGTTGGAGCTCTTTCTGAAGGTTAGGATGCTTTTCCCTTGTCTTTTGTTTCTCCCTTATTCATTTCAAAGAGAATTGCACAGAATAATAATCTACTTGTTTTGTCTGTGTGGTAATTGCATTGATAATTTACTGTGATTTAAATAATCAAATTCAGAGTTTTGCTTGTCGTGGTCTGAAAAGGAGCTTTCTTTAATCTCCAAAGATGCATATTCATGATGCCACTATATATATAGTGAAAGAAATGACGGTACCATTGTCTACTTCAAACAAGTCATTCATTCCCTGCTGCTTGAGAAAAAGATGAAGAAGTCGAAACACACGATGATTGATTTGTACTTTCAGGGCTCACCTCCTCTCCCTTTGGTAATGGATTTCTTTATCTATCAACAGCTATCGTTGTCATTTAGCATCTGGCCCGTGCAGCCTGCTCCCAGGTTTAAGTGCCGTGTCAAGCAAATCCGTGCCTTGGCATTTTGCTGTCAGCCCAACTCGTGTTTTGCTCTTGAAGCAAACAGGTTGCTCATTTTCCAGCTTCAGATACCCCATGCCTTTGTTTTCTACATCATGACGTGTCTTGCCAGGACTGGGTGTGGGTGAAGGTGTTCATGAGATCCCCCCCTGCAGTGTACATGGGAGTGGAACCATGAGGGATGCTTCGGATTTCTGTTTTTGTACTGGATTTGAATGTTTATTGCATCCAGATTTAAACAATTTATTGTGCAAGGTAACAAAAATCCCATCAGAAGCCTCTCTATGGAACACGATTTGCCTCTGAAGGCTAAAAGAAATCCATTCTAGAAATATAAATACTACCGTAACAGGGGTCAAACATCTTAACTTATGTTGACTTTAAAATTTAATCTGTTCTATATGGCTGTGCATTAATACCAAAATACGTTCGTTAGGAGTAGCAACCAGAGGATAGCAATATGGGAGGGATGGAGAACTTCTGTCCTGGGCTGTGTGACACTGTTAGGGCAGGACTGGCCTGAAACCCACAGTGTAATGTGGGGAGAGTTCCCAGGCATGTAGAGAAATACAAATCACAAAATCACAGAACTGAAGGGGTTGGAAGGGACCTCCAGAGATCATGGAGTCCAACCCCCTGCCCAAGCAGCTCCCAGCCCAGGTTGCACAGGTAGGAGTCCAGGTGGGTCCTGAATGTCTCCAGAGAAGGAGATCCACCACCTCTGTGTGCAGCTCCAGTGCTCCGTCACTGCACTGGAAGAAGTTCCCACTCACATTGGTGCAGAACTTCCTATGCTTCAGTTTGTGGCCATTTCCCCTCGTCCTATCACCACACACTGTGAGAAGAGTCTGGCCTCGTCCCTTTGCCTCCTGCTCCTCAGATATTGATAGACGTGGATCAGATCCCCTCTGAGTCTTCTTTTCTCAAGGCTGAACAGCCCCAGCTCTCTCAGCCTCTCCTCATGCAGGAGGTGTTCCACCCCCTTTATCATCTTTGTAGCCCTCCACTGGACTCTTTCCAGTTTGTTTTGTACTGGGGAGCCCAGAACTGGACACAGTACTCCAGGTGAGGCATCACCAGGGCAGAGCAGAGGGGGAGGATCCCCTCCCTCGACCTGCTGGCCACACTCTTTTAAAATGTAATACTGAAATGTGTTGAGCCAGCAGCAGCCTGAGGTGTCATGTTTACGGAGAGATTGAATAATCCAGCTGAGAAAATCAGATGGTGGAGACGAGTGAATCGTTGACTGTCAGTTCCATAGTTGGTTACTTTTGCATTCCTCTGTTCATGAAATATCTTTAAAGAATGCAGTTTTCCTCCATTCTCTGTGCCACTTCCATCTGCTCGTGCTGAGCGGCTCTGGCTGCCCCCAGGAGCAGCAGTGTGCATGGTGGCTTTGATTTTCTCTCCAGGCATTGGAAGGATGTGAAATTTAGGATTCCTGCATGAGCAGTTTTGCGTACACTTTCAAAATGTAGTCACCATTATTGTTATTTAACATTTTTATATACCAGTGCTAGACGAGGATTGGATTAAAATTCAAATGAAATAAACAGAATTAAAAGATATTTTCAGCAGAATTGGTGTATTGATAGAAACCTTTTCGGTATAACTGAAATAACAACAGGAGGGGAGTGGATAAATAATTTATTCTCTGTGCACATATCAATGTTTTCTAAATATGTATTACTGAGCTGAGCCTGGAAAAGCTTTACCGTGTTCTTTCTTTTGTACGTAGTTCCTCTTGAAACAGGAACCAAGGCTTTTCCACTTTGGTGAGGCAGTACAGGCAGCCTCACTTGTGCCGTTCCTTCTCTTTGCCCTAGTAGAGGAGAACGTGAGATTTATTGCACAGAGCAAAGCCCTTTTGTACCTCTGGCCAAGGAGCCTGTTGTTGTGGTGCTGGATTTATAGTTGAGCTGATGTTTAATCCCTGAAGATTTTAGTCTGTTTGCTGTGAAGTCTGAGCTAATGGAGAGCAAGTCTGGTGTGTGATTCATTTTTTAAACTTACTTTGTCAGTCTTTATTGGAGAAATATTTCTGGAAAATGCATGTGGTAGAAACAAAAAGAATTAGATTTTTTTTCTCCCCCTTTATTGGAAGCAATTAGCTCCTTAATTACTAAACACAGCTTTTAACAGTGGCTGTGATGAGCTACAAGTTTCCATTTTCTCAGACTCAGCCATCAAAGACTTTCAGAAGACACTTCTTCTCTGGAAAAGATTCGTCTGGTGGGCAAATACTTTGCAGTCTGCAGATTCAAGGGCCATGTATATCTAAAAGTATGGAGGGGACATAAAAAAATAAGTGTTAAAAGGGCACAGTGAGGTAAGCTGTGGCATCCACTCGTCTCTAGAACTGTACAGACAAGTTCACCCCTGTTCATTAACAGACCCTTCAAGTGCTGTTGGACCTGGTTTGGAGGTTGGTCCAGTTTGCCCACCAGCTCAGCTGACCCCTCCCTTCCCTGCAGGACCCCTAACAAGGTAAAATACCTGAGCGCCAACAGGCAATTTCTCAGCAGTGTGTCTGCAGCTCCAGCTGCACTACCTGCACTCTGCTGACGGATGGCTGCACCTGGCACTGCCCATTGGGCATTAGCTGCAAGGTGGGACTTTGGTTCCTTAAGTACCAAAATTAACGATTCCTTTGTTTAGCTGATGAGAGTTCCAAGCGTAATTAATTTCCTGTCACACTGGGCTGCACTTGTAGAGGAGGAAATAGTGGGGAAAAGTAGATGAAGCTCAGGTAGAAGATGCGTTAATTAAAAGCTCGGTTCGCAGTGCCTGCATTTCTCTCCTCTCTTCAGACCTTTTGTTTACTTCACTTATAAGAAGCAAAGCCTTATTCTGCTGGAGTATTAGCTTAGAGTAGATAACTCCATCAAATCAGATGACTTTGGCTATATACCTGTTCTCGAGGTTGCGCTGGGACAGCACACACCGTTATCCCATCAGAGCTGCTGGCTGAGTGGCTGAAGAAAGCATTCCCAGGCTGGGTTGGACGGGGCCCTGTGCGAAGTGATGTGCTAGGGGCAGCCAAGCCACTGCAGGGAGGCTGAAAGTGGGTGATGTTTCAGATCACTTTCAACCCAAGCCATTCTATGACTCTATCATTCAATTACACAAAGCAGGTTAATGACGTCAGGAACTGAAAATGGGTTTGATTATTGAGATTTGAAGGGAAAACTAGTGGCGATGCTTGGCTGAGAATCAGAATTGCACATGGAGGTCAGCTGCCTGTGCATTTGTGCAATGAGAAAAACTCCAGTGATGGCCAAATTTCTCATTTTGAAATGTGTGCTGTTCCCTAGAAGAGCACCTTGCCCCAAATAGCCTGGTAGGTTCAAAACCTGATACATCTTCTTAATGTATTGCAGGACGAAGCCTCTCCCTGGGATTACTAGGGACTTTGCAAGTGGAACAGATAAATTCTGCCCTCCCTAAGTAATGTTGCTTTTAGTGGGAGTCTAATTTTAGATTCCTTCTGCTGCCTCTAAATCTGGGCTTTGTGTCTTTCCCGGATTGATAGAAGGTCATATTTAATTATCTGGTGTATGGGCAGACCTTTCATCAACAAAGCATATGTCTTTTGGTTTTGTAATTGTAGGAATCCCATTATTTCTAATCTCCAAGTAACCAAACACATAAACTATACCTGCAGGATGCACTTAAAACTGCTGATCTAAAGCAGCGCAGAAAAGGATCTGCCATGCAAAGAGGTGTGAGCACAGCCAGCCATTCCATCTAACTTCTGTTTTCAGCTCCTAAAACATGAGGCAAAACTTAGTCTCAGACATGCTGCTGAGCTTTGATTCTGTCTGTCTCCCCTTGGGAAACAGTTCCTTGAAACTCCCTTTCCCCCCCCAGAAAATGCAGCTGGGCCCCACCAGCATCCAGATGTGGATGCCGTCAGAAGGGAAGCCTCAGCCCAAGGATGCCCAGGACCACCCCAGGGCTGCACATCCATCACATGGCTCAGTGCAGCTCCTGTCGGGTGCTGCTCCGTGCTAAGTCTGACTCAGCGTGCGCAAAACAAATGAGATGTGGGATGGAATTTGAAGCTTGCCAGCATTTTTCAGCAGTCAGACTTCAGATGGGAGCAGCCCCCTTTCTTTCCATCTGTGATCCGTAAGAGAGGAAATCCATGTGTTCTGTTCCAGCACTGAAGTGAGACCCTTGCAAGGACCAACTGCTGGAGACTGGTGAGGAACTGAATAGCTCAGGGCAGCAGGTGCAGTGCTTAGTTTTTATGTACAAAGCTGACACAGAGCAGCTCAGCAGAGGCTGCTAGGGTGGAACCCTGGATCCATAGTCCTTCATGAATTCTCCCTGCTTAATAAATGGCAGCGTGGCCATGGTGTGCTACTCGGCTGGTCGAGGTGAGGAAAAGGCTGAAGGAAAGTTCCCCTAGGGGTGGGAGGAAAGGCAGCAGTGCAGCAGATGGAGTGCTCTGCTGACATGCAAAGCAATGCGCATAAAAAGGAGTAATGTGAAGTGTAACTCACTGGTGAGCTCTAAATTAGCTTTAGAGATAAAAAAAATAAAGAGCTGTGAGGTCAGCAGAAGCTGGCTGGCAGCAGGCACCATCACTGGCATCAGGGGCCAACACAGGGTCAGGTTGCTGAGTAAGCTTCTGCCTACCCTGCCCATATTGCAGGACAGTCATTTCCATCTCAGGTTCGTTATTGTTCTCTGAAGAGCTGATTCACTTTGCTTAACTTTATTTGACTCAATATATACATAAAAAGCCGCAGAGCAATTTATGGCCTTTACGATGCTTCCCTTACTGCCTCAGACACCAGAACTGCCCTTGCCCACATCCTGTCGTGTTACATGTTGGATCTGCTGAGGGTCCTGGGCAACGCATCTGCAGATGATGTTTCTGCCATCTGCTCAGGGCCAGCACAGTGCCCGTGTTGGGGTTAGCTCCTGCAGGGTTCTGGCACCCTGCTAACAATGGTTGCCTCATTAGGAGCTGTCATCTCTGGGCAGTGTGGACACAACTCAGCATCTCGTGCTGGGCCACAAACTGATATCTTGTTCAACACCTGATAAAGCACTGAGTGCTCCTGGAGGAGCAGAAGGCAAACACAAGGATGGAAGCAGGCCTCCCAATTACAGCACCCTTCTTTCTCTGTCCCGGGTCTCCATCCCACCCTGCTTCCCCCTTCCCTGACCTCCTCTCCTCCTTGAGCATCCTCTCTCCCCCCGCATGCTGCCTAATTTCACCCCCTGCCCTTCGCAGGGCTTCACCCCCAGGTCATTAAGATTTCATTCTGTTTCTGCTCTTTTGGCCCTTCTCAGCCTCTCCGTGCACGGATTCTGAGGAAGCTCAGGCGGGGTCACCACCCCTGAGCTCCGTATGGTAATGCTGCTGACCTGCTCAGCAGTAGTGCGGAGGTCCGGGCAGTGCTCAGTGCATCCCATCACACCTGAGGTCCTCTTCTGCATATCTCTGCTTCATTTCCACCGTCGCACTAAGTAAGATTTAAACGACTGTGCAAGAAAAAACGGAGAAACAGATTTTTGGAGTGCATTTACCCATCAAATATGAAGAATTTCAAAACCACTCAGCAAGTGACAAACCTTCAGCATTTCCATGGGTCCCGCAGCTGCTGTGGGGTCCTGACCATGGCCTCTGGACTGTGGACTCATGGGAGGGCAGGCTGTAAATCTGAGCAGTCCTCATTTGTGGGTGCAGCTCTGCTAAAGGAGCACTTCTGACTTCACAGATTGCACAGAACTTCTGCTTTTGGCCATCAGCCTGAACGAGCTTCCCAACTGGAAGGGTTTGTTGTCACCCACTGCATCCCATCCTGTAAGAAGTCTCAGTGCAGAGCTGAAGCAACTCTCCTTCACCTTGATGTATGTAAAACGAGGCACTGCGCTGTTTGGACATCAATTTCTTATCACAGTTGCTGTGAAAACTGTTGAGAAACGGGCGAAACCAGCATCCCTCACACTATGATTTTCTGCTTCTGCTGTTTATCATTTCTCTGGCTGCTCATTCCGTCCACCTAATTCCTCTTTATTGCCATCAGCAAAGCAAAGCTAATACTGAGATTCCTAGCGGCGAATACGGGAGGCGAAATATAAATGCTTTTTTGTGACTCATAAATCGGCCTTTTTATAGTCAGCGCAACAAAGACCTGGGCACTCTTATCGGGGACATGCACATTGCACGCTGCCAGCGGCGCTGCCAACCACCAGCAACAACACTGCAGCGCACGGACTGGAGGGACCTGCTGGAAAAATCACACCAACGATGTGCTGTGAACTGCTTACAGCCCACGGTTCGTGCTGCGGGGCACGGGAGTGTCCTTCGCAGTTACGCCGGGGAATAACGGTGGGGTTTGTGAGGTACGTCAGCACTTGGCTCTCCGTGATTTCAGCTTCAGCTCAAGACTCTAGCCTACTTTTCTATTTATTGTTATCAAACTTTATAATCTGCAGAAAAAAAATATGAAATACCATCAATTTCCATCAGTTTTCAGAGGGCTGCTTCTTCTTCGGAGCATGTTTTCCACGTTTCACTGCAAATTTTGCAGCTTTGTGGCACATTGCCTTGGTTCCTGGGTTTTACACTGCTCCTTCAACAGATTTCACTCCAGGAGCCCAAGTTGCAAACACGGATGCAACAGAGCGAGGCCACATGTGTAGAGCCAGCTCCCATATCCGGGGTACACGGGGCACACAGTGGGCCTATGCATGTCCTCTCTGCTGGCATTAAGAGGGTTTGCAACCTGTGGGTGGCAAAATTCCATCCAGAGCTGTGCCAGCTGCAGCACGGCAAGCTGTGATGGGGGTATAAAAATAAATGTCCTCTCAGGTCCTGCTCTGTTCATCCAGAGCCTGCGAAGGGTTAAAGCAGTGCTGCTCCACACTGCTTCCAACTTTATTTCTTCCATTGCATAATGCTAGAGAAATAAGACAGCAAAATGCATTATTTCTCTGCTGCTCACAGCGTGTCACCCAAGGAAGGTATTTGTTTCATTAAGGACAGAGATTGTTAGCTGACTTCAGCGGTCCTGCATTACTGGGAGCAGCGGTTCCTGTGCTCAGCACGTGCTCCTGCCCCCTGGAAACCCATGGGCCATGCTCCAGTCTGGGACAGGAGTCTGCTGTGTCACTGCCTGCTGAGTGTCACCCTCAGACAGCAGCACATCTTCTTGCTCTCTGCAGCGACTCCTTTCCCCCTGCTGAGACGTCTAAGAGCAAAATGTCTATTCGCACTATATATAAAACCTCTAAAATAGGCAATTTATTCCTTTCCCCTTCGCTTTTCCTTTATTACACCTCAAAGAAAAGGAGACATCTGCTGCCCGGTTTCTATATTTTAATCATCTGTGAAAAATTCAATTAACACACAGTTAACGTCTTGTCAGTTTCGTTAGTATCAGGCGATGGGATTGAAGGGATGGAAAGCATGCACAACTCACCTCAGTTGCACAGCACTGGTGTTAAGAAAGGGCTTCTGAGTTCTCCTGGGGAAACGTGCAGCTCTGTCTGTGTGTCTCCATGACTGCAGAAGCTGCAGCGTGTTCATTATACCTCACTTCTGTGCGGGTTGTACTGCTTGAGGAACATCTGAAACATCAAATACGCCGTACCTTTCTTCCCAAAAGGATTTCAAACAACTTACTCTGGGTCCAAAGGAGGGAGCAGCTGCTCCTCCCACCCAAGGGTCACTCTCCATCAAACAGCAGTGGGAGCTGCCCTGTGCCTGGCTGCCGACTCCTGCAGGATTGATGTCAGGCTCAGGAGCGGTCTCCTGCACGCTCTGCAAGGAGCTGTAAGTAAATGCTAAGAGGGAACTGGCAGTTAAATCCAGCAGTTCACTTTGCCCCTGTGTATTTTAATCACCTCCCTTGTACAATGGGAGCGACGGGTGTATCATAGCCACACATCTATGAGAGCTAAACGTGAGGACGCTCCATCACTATTTAGAAAGAGCGCTCCGATTCGAGGTAGGTTCAGTTTTTATCATTATTGAATTCTTATGTTTCAGAGTGCTCAGCTCGGAGAGTTTTTTATTAAACTCATCTGTCAGAATAGAAATACTTCCTGGAGAACGCCGGATTGTAAGGGACGTATTCGATGAATGTGCACATATTACGCCCATAAATGTTTGTTAGAAAAATTATTCCCAACAGATCTGACAGAGATATGAAAAATTAGATCACAAATCTCATTAACGACAGAGACACTGAAAGAGGGATGAAGCCAATTACTGTTGATATCACTTGTCAGAAGAATGCCATGGCTCTCGTCTCGATGCCGGTCACATATCTCTCAGTCGAAATAACTTCACAAATGACTCCTTTTCTCCCATCAGCAGTGAATGAAAGAATTTTCTGCTTTTCTTACGCACATCCTGTTACCTCAGCTCTCTGAGAGATGCGCTGTTAACGCTGTGAAAAGTCGGACAGCCACGGGACTGGACTCATTGACCCCTTGTGGCCCTCTGCTCCCACCTCCTGCCAGCACATCCCTGCAACGAGGAATCAGACTGCTCTGTCACCATGACAACTTTGCTTTTCACCAAAAAGTAGACTGTGGGTAGGGATTTGAGCACTGTAAATGTGGCTGTTGAGCATCACTCGCTTCGTCACCAAGAAAAACAAAAATCCCAAAGAAGTACTTTTTAACTGGGAAGTGACAGGAAATGTCTTTATGGGGATCTGCAGTGGAAGTGCTGAGTCACATACTGGGGCAGTGATGGAGCACCTGGAGGGAAGGCAGGGCCAGCACAGGGCAGCTCAGGTGTGTGCAATGTACCTGAGTAACTGGAAGGGGTGGAGCCGGGATCCAGCCCTTCCCAGCCCTCATTTAAGGGTTGGTGGTGAAGGTGAGGGTACCTTGCTGCAGATTCCTGTCTACTTGAGGTCTTCCACAGGTAAGCAGTTTTCCTTCCTTTGTTTCTGTGTCCATGGCTGTTGCACTGGCGCTTGTTCTCTTTGGCTGTAGCCTAGGTTTGTGCCACTCTGCTATTATTGTTGTACTTCCCATCACACTGTAGCGTTACAGGACCAAAAATTGAAAGCCGGAAGAAACAACTTCAATGATCAGATTAAACAATGTTTATATAAGCATTTACATATGAATCTGTATGTGCATCAGGCTACATATACACACAAGCAACACCTACAGTATTACAGAAACGCAGTGCCTCAGAACCACAGGGGTTGGAAGGTCCTCAGTCATCCAGTCCAATACCTCTGCTAGAGCAGGTACCTCATAATAGGTCACGTAGGTACTTGTCCAGCTGGGTCTTGAGTGTTTCTAAGTAGACTCCACCACTTCTCTGGGCAGCCTGTTCCTGTACTCTGTTGTTCCTGTACTCTGTTACCCTTCCTGTAAAGGTACTTAGGTATCTGTGTAGGGTTACATTCTGCTTTATGAGCACATCCCAGCGGGGTTGTGGAGCCTCCTTCTCTGGAGATATTCCAGACTTGCCCAGACACCTACCTGCGTGACCTGGTGTAGGGAACCTGCTTTGGCAGGTGAGTTGGACTCGATGATCTCTTGAGGTCCCTTCTAACCCCTATGATTCTATGATCCTTCTATCAGGTGAATTCCTGCCCATTTGCATGGACTGAAAGTAAATGCTTTGTGAGGCGGTTTAGGTTTCATGGTGGTTTTAGCAGTCCTTGGCACTGAAAGGCGCTGAAGAAACCTTTCTCCTTTACATACAACCCAGGTTGTTTACAGGGCCAGACTTGCATCCACCCATATAGCACTGGTGGCTCTGACCACGAAGAGTTTTGCATGTCCATAGTTTCCTCTGGTTTATCCTCAGCAGAAGAAGCAAGGATGCCAGAACATACTCTTCAGGTTTAAATGGAAAAATGTTGGCAGTGGATGTCATTGGCACTGCAGGTCGCTGCTCAACACAGCAGTGAGATCCAGAAGGTGACAGAGACCTCTGGAAAAGAGATTGTGAGCACCCCCATCCTGGCTGAGCAGCTGGCTGCTCTGGGGGATTAGTATGAATAATAAAATAGGCAGGGAGAACACTGACTGCATGCGTTCTAACTAGCAACACATTGTCAGAGCATCAACATCAATTGTTGAACAGGATATCTACGTAGTATGAGGAAGTAAATATATCTAATGTTCTTATTCTGACTCCTAATCCCAAAGCAACTGTTGGTATTGGGAGGCCTGTGTGTCCTAGAGCTTTGTTTGTGCATTGCTTCTGCATTACTATATAGATTTTTAGCTGTGATCAGACTGAAGTCACTGTCTGAGTTCTACTCCCACAGTTCCAGAAGCTCTCCCTCTGCAAACAGGTCTTTATTTTCTGAAGAGTGTTTATTATCCAATTTAACTTCCCTGAGCAGTTCATATTGAAAGTGAGAACTGCATGATTTTTCTTACTTTTGTTTGATATTGAAGGTCACCAAAGCTGTTCCTACTGCTTGCTGCTTGAGACTCAACACACACTGAAACAGTTAAATTCAGCGCTTCATTTTTGCAAGTGCTCTCTCAAATTATTTTGTCTTTCATCAAATTTTCTTCCCTGCTAGCTTGATTTGCTAAAAACACTTACACAAGCATAAATGAAATCCAACTTATCTATGGGTATTAACCTGTTGGATGTTACCTAACGAGCCCATATGTTGTGCTGTCATTCATTTACTGTGACAGAAGGATGACATGGAAGTGCTGACATATATCTCTGTTATTTAATGCAGACACAGCGTAACCTGTTATTTTATGCAGTCTTTAATGCCTGCAAAACTGAGCAGATGCTACAGAAGCTGCTTTTCAGAAACAGGATGGGATCTACCTTTACTTTGTGCGTATGAAAATTCAGGTGATTCTATAAGCAGCTCAAATTGCCACTCAGCCCCAGCCAGAACTTCCCAAAGTGAGCTTTTAATTCTCTGTGGATGCCTTACAGAAGTCACATGCACTCATACATTTCAGTCATGGGCTCACAGAGTTTCAGCAACGTATCAGAGAATCAGAGTCATTAAGGCTGGAGAAGACCTCTCAGGCCTCCAAGTTCAACTCCAGCCCAACCCTACACCCCTCACTGTGCCCATATCCCTCAGGGACAGGGACCCCCCCCACCCTGGGCAGCTGTGCCAGCACCTGGCCACTCAGAAAAAAACATTTCCTAAACCTGAGCTATCTATCTCTGATGCAACTTAAGGCCATTATCGCTCATCCTACTATTTTGTGGATAGTATATTTTTATTTCTGTTTCTTTCCCATCCTGGGAGCTTAAACCCAACTGGCCACAACCTGCTGGCACATCAGTAGCACCTTCCCTGCAGAGCCCACATCCCCCAGCTCAGACCCTGCAGGGTTCACTGGGGAAAAAGGGCATCTCACCAAGTCCATGTGAATTGGAATAGAACCACACAGTTCTGCAACTGTGACACCAAAATAGGTATTAATGCAGGTGTTACATTTCAAATACTCCTATAACAGTTTTCAGATGTTCTCCCCATTCGTTTACAACAGTCTGAATGGAAATAGAGAAGAAAATGAGTGCTAACCTTGTAGAGCAGTTGTAAATGGGTGGGGTACCAGCCCAGGGGCAGCATTTGCTTTAGGTCCTCCATGGGGAATTAGGGTCATTATTGTGATTTACTAAGAAACATATGTGCAAGTATACACTGAAACTGCAGAAAATATAATTTTAGAAGCTTATTCAGCAGTGGATTTCAGCATACAGATGTTGGATATAATATACTTGCACTAAATTGGATTCTGGGTGAATAAAGGAGCTGATCTTAAATTCAGCTTGGAGCCCTGCTCAGTGCTCAGTTTGAAATACACAGCCTTTTTGTTTCGCTTTTGCAACTTATTCAATAAATATTTTGGCATGCCTGTCTGTTACACTGCCTTAATCTTCTCTTCAACTGAAGCAGAAATTAGCATTTGTAATTTATTTGCCAAGGGAAACAGAAAAGGCTCTGCACCAGTGTGGAATTTAAAGCCCAAGAGATAACCGGAGTGCTGAGTCAGCACAACGTGCATTTGACAAGCACACTCATTGCCTGCACCTCGTTTAATGGAAGATCTGGGGAAGAGCGTGGGGAAGGCTTTCATCTGTGTCTCGTTGGAAAGATGTGGTGCTCTATTTGTGCTGGGGCTCTGTTGGCAGTGCTGGCTGCTCCATCATCCCTTCTTCATGTCCTTCATCCGTTAACTTTTTTGCATATCTGCCCTTCCTTAAATAGCAACAGAGTTTCTGTCCTCTGCTACGTTTTCCCCTTCCTTTTAGAATTACACATGTTTTTTGTTGTTGGAAGAAGTAAACACTCCTGAAGAGCACATCTGATACAGAGCAGCTCAGTGCCAAAGCTTGCACCTGAGCTGAGTGGGTGAACCACTGCCCAGCTGCCTCACAGGGGAAGGTCCTGTCCCAACACAGCCATGCCATTCACTCAAGTCCTTCTTTTCATTTACAAGAAAATCCCAAGATGCCCATTTTGTATCCTAAATAGTAATAGACCAGCATTTCAGCTATCTTAACTGAGGAACAGTGCCTCTGATTAGCTTGATTTTTTCCTTAACCCAACCCCATGGAGGCTTAAATAAATGAATCCTAAATAAACAACCCAAATAACTCACTCAATAGATTTCAATGACTAAACAGCAGGTTCACCCTTGGGATAACTTGTACATCTCGTTATTAGAAGGGCAGAACAATTCAGGCTGAGATCTCTAACCCAAGCCACCCCACTGTGCCCACATCCCTCAGTGCCACATTCCCATGGGTATGAGCACCCCCAGGGATGGGGACTCCCCACCCCTGTGCAGCTGTGCCATGCCTGGCTGCCCTCTGCAGAGAACATTGTCCTGACACCCAACCTGACCCCTCACATTGCTGTGAGGCAGCCCACGAGACAGACAATATGACAGTTAGGGCTGTTCTGAGAAGCAGTCACAATGAGTGTGGTTTATGAGTGGTACCATCATTGATTTTTGCTTTCTCAATGAGAAAGTCAGCGTTCTGCATAGAGTGTTTATAAGCAGAAACATCCCTCCGTATTGGCACAGGAACAGGGCCTGACTTTTATGGCAGCAGCAGTTGATAGATGTAGTGATACGCTGTGTGGGTCAGTGAGCAGTGGGTCTCATTCTGCCACACCCAGTGCCAGAAACACTCCCACCATTGCACTCGCAGCCTTAGCTTCCCAGAACTGCTTGCAGGCCACGTGTGGCCTGATTTTACTAATACAGCACAAAAGAAAAGCAGAAGTACTTTAATGCACAGCTGTCTGCTTGCTGGAGAAGAGAGGTGTGAAGCTGTGCCCACTCACGTCCCACTCATGCACACACTCGGTCACAGCCACGCAGCAGCCAACACTTGCTTAAAAACAAAGAAAGAAAAAAGGGCTCCAAAATGCTCAACCGTTACTCTGCATAAGAAAATTAAGGAAAGACAAACTACCACAGACTGACAGTGTTCTGGGAGGGGGGGAGAGATGAGTACTTACTCTTTCCAGTGTGAACTGCTTTGTTTTTTTCCTCCTTTTCAGTTTGTTGTAGCCATAACTTTATTTAAACGTGGCTTTTCTTTCCAGTGTGACTGCAGTAATTTCTTAGAGAACATATTTTAATGGCCTGACTATGCGCTCAGGATTTCTGTTTGCTTCTGTAATTGCTTCTTAATTATTTTCCAATTGCTGAAACAACAGTTTTCACAGTTTATTAAAAAGCATTTTTGAAAGCTTTACCCTAAGGCATTGTCAACATTTTATTACTATCACTAACAGCCAGCACAAATGAATAATCACTGGCACTGGGAGCTCGTGTCAAGCAGATGAGAACCATCAGAGCCCTGTGTAGGAATGAAGATGAGTTTACCTTGGTTCCAGGTTGGAGGGAAGCAGTTCCATTCCCACCATGGAAGAGTTCTAGGATTAACTTTAAACCTGATGGCCTCTCTCCTCCAACTGTAACATCACTAGCAGAGATAACCTCACTGCATTTGGAAGGGGAAAATATTCTCAGCAATTTAAAAACTACAGCAACTGTTTGAGCCATTTATCCCCCCACTCTTATTTGCTTCAGCAAAATGTTGGCCTGATCCACATGGCTTTAGCAACCTAGAATAACCTAAAATAAAAACCTGTATGTATTTTCATGCTTCATCCTGATTATAGTCTCTGACAGAGCAGGCAGCAGGGGAGTCCCCATCCCTGGAGGTGCTCAAACACTTAGATGTGGTACTGTGAGCCTCGGTCTAGGGGGGAATATTGGAGGTATGCGGACAGTTGGACTGGATGATCTCACAGGTCTTTCTCAGCCTCAGCGATTCTACACAACACGATGGTTCAGAGGCATTAGTAGAGCTAGCACGACCTTATTCTCACCTACATGATGTTTCAAATCAATCCCTGTATAATTAAGACAGTGCAGCAGCAGCAGCCTGCTCCCCTAGCCACATGCATGTGCCTTTTCTGTAGATGAGCTTTGCCCAGCACTGAACCAAGAGGAGCTGCTGCCCACTGCAGTGCCACATCGCTCCACCCCCATCACTGCCCCCACACCACTTTTACGTATCGGCAACCCATGCCACCTCCTCGAAGGACAGAAATCCAGGCAACACCTCAGTTCTCACTTCTCAAGCCTAAACATCCAAAACATAGAAAACTTAGGACAAAGGACTCAGGGTGCAAAATCACAGGATAAAGGATAAGTTTACCAAATATCCCAGTGTTAAATAATAATAAATAAACAAATGGAAAATTTAAAAATTTCTGTCTATCACAAAACATTTCTTTCAAACAAAGGTAAAGAAAATAATGATCAAAGCTGAAACATAAAGGATGGGAATCATTAGTTTGCTGGCATCTTCAAGCTCCTAATTCCTCCTCTCTGCCTTCAACCCCACCTGCCCCCAGCAGGGCTGGAGGGGCACAGCCCTCCTTCTGCCTTCAGGCCGCTGTGCAGCTCTCACTTGGAGCACCCACAATTTCTCCCTCTTGATTCAAGGGCTGGAAAAGGGAAAACCCACCTGAACTACTGAGGGCTGGAGCAGCACAAAGGTAAAGCCTCAGATCTCTCTCCCCCTTCTCTCATAACAGTGGCTTTTTTTCACCCAAGAAAGATTTATTAGAAACAGCAACTGCATATTTATACAGGTGGGAAATAAATGCTTTGCTTGTATTCTCTTCCTATACTCTTCTCATAACTGAAATCATATAAATGATTCCTCATTTGCCTTTATCAACTATGAGAGGAGTATTGCCTGGATATAAAACTCTCATTTTAATACTTTGATTGGGAAATACGATGAGAGGAATCGATGCCTTGAAGGCATTATGAGCTTTGGAGAAGCAGAAGTTTTCCTATTTGTGTAGCAGGAGAGGGGAGCCCTGTGCCTGGAGATGCTTTGCTGCCCTCCCATATCCGCTGTGCTGAGAAAGAAAACACCTTTGAAAGCTTCCTCACACTGACTGATCATTCAGTGTCTCATCGCAATAGAGAGATGTTTTAGTTGGCTCCACCTGTGCAAAACAGAGTGGTTTGTTTTGCACTGGTTCCTGGTTCCTCCTGAAACTGAACAAAGCATGCCAGGTTGCCCAGCACTGAGCAGGGCCACAAAGATAATAAAGGGCATGGAACAGCTTCCTTATGAGGAGAGTCTGAGAGACCTGGGGCTGTTCATCCTTGTCCCACCAAAGTGCCCTGCAGAACTGTAACTCATTGTTGATTTAATTGAAGGATGTGTATAATTAAAGCATTCCCTTCTGAGGTCACACAAGGACTACTCACAGGGTTTGGGATTCTCAGAGAAGCCCAATATTTCTGAGATTAAAGAAAAGCAAAACAAGAACTGAGAGGTGGCACGTGGGCTGCCCAGCCCACAGCAACCCCAGGCACAACTCCAGGCACCTCCATACCACAGCCAGACAGAGACAAGCAGACCTTTGGCCGCCTACTGTGCTCCAATACCCCACAGGAAATCCTGGGCTGTGAATTTTCTCAGGGAGATGTGCCCACCATTGTCCTGATATTTTCATGGAGACGTTGTCTGAGCTCATGCCATAACCCATCATATGCTGAAAGGTTTTCTACTGGGATAGCAGGGAGTACCTGTGGCTGCTCTGAACACCACTAACAGTGAGAGTCCTACAGGTGAACCTGCAGGAAGCAGACGTGCTTTGGCTTCAGCTGATCACGTTGAAGCTGCTGGAAACAGGTGAATGATACCTTTTAGATAAACACTAACTATTTACTGGAACTAAGCAGAAGCATTATTATTTAGTATTGATCCACCTGTGATGAACCACACTTTACAGGGTCGCTCAAAACGTGAGCAATGATTCCAATTTTAAGACATTCTTGGGGATCCAGGCTGCCTTCCCACCCTCTGGGCAAGTAGCAAAAAACAACATAGAGATGTTCAGGAGCAGAGATGAGGTTTTAAGAAGAAGAAGAGAACCAGAAGAGGGGATCCCCAGGGACTGAGCACTCTTGTTAGGTACTTAAAGTGAGCTTATAAACAGGAGGGAGCTGATACACAATATCAGATCTGAAGGCAACCTCAGTGCATCACTACCCATACTGAATCTACAAGTGCCTTCCTTACCCTCTATGGAAGGGCAGGGAGTGCACATCACAACTCACTTTTGACTCTGGCATGAGTTAAAGATTATCTCATGAAGTATTGCACTGTATGCTAAGGCTGTGAGGCTGCAGCAAGATAACAGAGAATTGTGAATAATAATTGAAAATTCCATGCTGCAATCAATGTTATTAGACCATACCAATGTAGATATTTCTTTTATCTATAAGGCACAATTGAAAAAATTGACCTTTACACAGATATCAAGCATCAGGCTCATTGTGAAGTTCACAGCTGTCAAAGCTCAAACTGCAAAATGCAAACATGCAAGAAAAGCACGCCCTGCTAAAGTGCTCAGGAACTCATTTGCAAAGTCTGTTTTCCATTAGATGAAACAACACACAGTCCCCAGAAAGGCTCTCAGAGAAACACTAGCTTCTACCATCTATACCCCCCAGACCACATCAGCCATTGCCACTAACCATGCCACCTTCCCCTTCTCCCCAGTGTCACAAACCTCAGTCACTGCCTTTGGACTCTGCAGAAGCAGAGCTGAGCAGATGGATATTTGGGGCAGAAAACAGGGTGGGAACACAGTAAACTTGTGCTGGTATCTATTCTGGCTGCCAGCATCAATGCTTCAGCATGACCCAGCTCCCACGGTGGCAGAGAAGGCCTCTTTGTTTGACTTATCCACCCATTATATGCACACAAATGACCCTGAGAGTGCTTTGAAATGAAATTTCATAGCACGTTTCTGGTACCAAATAATAACACAGAACTTACATCAGTATCAAAGCAATATTTGCCCATGAAAATGGAGCCTCAAATGTGACACTGACTGCTTTTAAGGAGCTCTCTTATACCATCCCAAAAAACTGGTGATTCAAAATGACAGCATGCCCCATCCATCACTGTGTGGACCCGTGTGTTCTCCAGGATAAGTGTGCTTGAAAAACATAAATAGAAAGCACTGCTGTAGAGATGTGCCAGCCCTCAGACCATTCCCAAGCTCAGCACATCACTTAAGCCCCAACACCTGGTCCAGCTGCTGGTTCTGTTCACTCATCACTGATAATCATGGAACTGTAGGGGTTGGAAGGGACCTCTGGAGATCACCATAGACAATCCCCAGATAACAACTCATCTTTCAGATATGAAAGAAGCTGCTTCACAAGAAGTAATTGAGATATTGAAGCTTTACGTGGCTATTTAAAATACAGTTGGGTTGCAGCCTTCCTTCTTGCCTCAGCCAGATCAGTGTGGAAGACCTGGCGCTAAAACCACTGTGGGGAAGGGGTAGGCAAGGCCATGAGGGGCAATTCCAACACAAGGCAGGGCAGAAGAGATATCTGTTGGAACAGGGAGGCAAAGGAAAATGGCATAAAATAAAGGAATAATTCCCCACAATGCCAGCACTGACCTGAGCGTGCCCATGGGAGCACTGCAGTGTGTGCCATTGATGTGGGAGCAATGCCTCCTCCCAGTCAGATCCAAAGGCCGAGGAGCTCCCCGCCCTGTCAAACTGCTGGAAGCATCAGTGTTAATTAAATAACAAGGAACAAAAATAAGCTGTTGCTGTCAGAACCCCAGTGCCAGGAAGGCAGCTGCAGTGCCAATGGATTCAGAGTTCCCTCACCCATTGCAGGGCTGCCTCCCAACACTCCCCAGAGCTCAAATTAATTCTCAAGCTCTGAACTGGAGGTAATGAATTGACTTCAGGCCCAGGTGCAAAACACACCCCCACAGAAACACAATTTCTGCTCAGATTCGGACCTAACGGAAACCAGAAACAGTTACATAAATGAATATCTGTTACTTTAAAAGAGTATTATTTGATTTGCCTTAAGGTGACAGAAGAGGAGGGTGACAGGGTATGGCAATGTGTCACAAGATGTATGACAGATTATAACCCTACACCGTGTTTATTTGAACAAATGTTGTGACAACCCCCAGAAATTTGATTAGATCTGTATTTTTTGCTTGTTCTACAACACAGCATCATTTCATGTCATCTTGGAGGACACAGACAATCATTTATCAGAATTAAGTGCACATACTAATAAAATCATTTCCTATTACTCCGTGTTATGAAAACATTTGTTTTAATTTGATGAAGTGACTGCTGTAGTATCTCCACAAAGCAGAAGGGCTGGTGCATTCTGCTCCAGGCTTTCCCATCTTCCTGTGCTCGGTTGTATATTCAGTATATACATATATTTTTTGAGAACTGAATGTTCCTGCTTTGTGGATACCAGCATGCTGTGCTGAGGTACACCACATAATTAATCCTTGCAGCAGTTCTGCAAAAGGATGGAGACTACTACATAACTACTTCTTAGAATGATTTTCACTCCCCTTTGAGAGTGATTTAAGCCAGAAAATACCCACACAGCCCCACATGTAGATACACAGCCCTATGTATGGCTAAAGTACATTTAATCAAAGAGAAACCTCTCAACTGTTCCATGCTTTACATCAAATGCTGAAACATCACAGATCAAAACTGCAAAGGCTTACAGAAGCAAAAGGTCAGCCGCATTTTAAGAACTACTACACTGTTGAAGAAAAATAAAGTGTCTCAAAGAAAGAAGTAGAAGTGTATTAAAAAACATTCTCCTCCTCTCTACTTCACCCGTTTTTTGTATAATGGACACATCCAGAGTTTTCTTATTTGATGCCTTCTTTGAAGAAGCACACCCAAGACCCATCACCAAGGACATAGCAAATCACATCGCCAGCTGTTGAGCCACAGCCCCCATCTGCTGCCGTCACTACGTCCTCCCCACTCCTCTGCCTACCTGCTGGAGACAGACACCCATCCCACTGCATCTCAGCCTTCCCAGGCAGCTCTGCGTGGCTTCCCCAGACCTAAGGGTAGACCTAAGGAGGGCTGGTAGGGCTGTTCCATGCAAAGAGAGGGAAAGGAAGGATGGCACCCAGTGGCTGCATCATGATCTCACAGTGGACAGGTGGTAGCCAGCATTACCTCTAGCAGCCACTTACAGGCTGGCTCAGTGAAAGACATGATGAATGACAGCCACCTACATCGTTAGTTACCATCAGCAATTGAGCCTGGGTATTGAATGCAGGGCACCTCAAAGAAAACTGAGCCAAGAATGGGCCTCACCTGGGTAATGCTTCCTGCACTGCCTCATCAGATACCAGTGTGCTCTCCCTGAGACTTCTGGAACTCTCCTTCCTCCTCAAGGATGTTCCCATGCTGTGCTACAGGAAAACTGCGGGGAGCATCCCATGCCTGGACTCAGCAGCTGCAGTCCCAGGGTCACCTGCCCATATCCCACACACCTCAGACCCCAGGGAGGGGGTCCAAACACCCCCAGCCCAGCCCAAAGCTGGAAGGAAACCAGGCTGCTGCGAAGAAACCTTCATGCAGGTGGCAACAAGACAGAAGATCACAGAGCTGTGAGATGAAATACATCAATCATACAGCTTAAGCGTTTGAATTTGTGTGCGTTCTCCACTGCACATGAGGAGAACAACAACAGCGTTCTTAATGCCCAGGATGAAGAGAGGAAACAAAAGAATTCTAATGCTTTCAGTATTAACTCTAATATTATCAGTTGCCCATAATAGCTTGCAAAATAGAGAGCTTAAATAAACTAGTTTATGAATCTGCACAGAGTGCAGCTTATGAAATTCAAAACTCCATTGCTACAATTTTCTAATTAAAAAAAAAAAAAGAATTTAATCACTATCAGCACCTGACCAACATTCTCAGATGACTTTTTATTCTTTAAGCAGTTTTGTACCGTATTTTCCTCAAGTCATTTCACCACCCACGAGGTTCCTTCGAGAGAGGCGGAGCAATGGCACCTTGCAAAGCAGCTCTGGGTCAGGAGGAAGAGCTCCAGCATACATCCCAACTCCTAAACCAGAGCCCTGCATGTAAGGATTCCCCCACCCATCATCCTCTGGGAGTAAAACGTTGAATTAACAAAGCATATTTGCAGCAGTTTGACAAATCTAAATAATGCCATTAAACAAATGAGCAGCTCATCTACTTACTTGCACACTTCAAAATAAAGCAAAAGAGGTGAAATACAGGCACACCTCCTGGAAGAGGCCACACACTCAGTTCCTCCCCCCCCCCCCCCCCCCCAGGTACCACTCAGCACAAGGCAGCTGCTCACCATCCATCCAGCACAGGTATTAAATGTGTCTGCACAGCTGGTGATGCAAGGGCAGCAAACTGCTTTTCAGCACTCGCAGAAGACTTGTGGTCACCTAGGATACAAAAAAAAAAAAAAAAAAAAGAAAGCCTTTACATTATTGCTCTGGAATTTATAGTACTTCTGGCACTGTATGTTGGCATCTATTAATGGCTCTTGACAGCACAAGGAAATAGTCTGAATTTTTTAGAGGACTCCTAATGTACACAAAAATTTGTACCTATTTGCCACCACCAAATGGCTGCAGTTTCCAGGTCATTACTCCTTGCTAAAAAAAATCCAATGGAACATGTCACAGCAGCCTACCTGAACAAGGAGAGAGCTCATGCTCCAAACTGTGCAGCCAGGAGACCTGCTGCCAAGAGCCAAACACCAACCATGTGAAAACATCACAAGGCCATTGAAAAATAGCATATCAATTCCTCTCTTCTTCTGGTTATTTTGCCATTATACTTATCCTGCCATCTTCCAAATAGTTACACAAACTTACATTGAAAAAATCACAGGGCAAGGATTCTCGGTTGTCTACCAGTTGCTTGCCATGGTAAGGGGACGTGAGGGATCTCCCATTTCTGGAAGCCACAGTAATTTATTTCAGTAGGACTTTTTTCTTCAGTAGCTAAGTGGAATTTAGTTTTAGCTCCTCATAAAACTTTGTCATACAGCAATATAGCAGAATAAGTGAAATTGAGGAAAAAAAAAAAACATCGAAACCAAAACATAACATGATCTAAGCAAGAGTTCTGTACAAAGGGCCTTCCAGGACTACAGACAGGGGTGCTCATGCTTGGTGGCCCTGGCAGCATGCTCTCAGGGCTCCTCAGATCCACTTGGATTGTCCTTTGGGATTATGATTTAGGAACCGCTGCAAAGAAAACTTATGGTCTGCAGCACTCTTCAGATCTTCGCCAGAGCATCTTTACCCCACATCAGCATCCCTGGGCTGGAGGAACAGCAGGAAGGCATCACCAAGGTTCAGCTGATGATGGTTGTAGGGGAAAGGGAAAGCAGAGAACCAGTGTTAAATCACTCCCCAAAAAATAGTGATAGTCATAATCCAGTTGAAGAAAGATTTGCTTACCCATCCCAAGGATCACAGCTCACCAAATACTCCAGAAGGAGGAATCTCCAGGAACAGCCCCCACCCTGGTGGCTGCCAGCCCTTAAATGGGGTTAGGGAGCCACGGTCCACCCCTTCCAGTCACAAGGGTGAATTGCTTCCACCTGTGCTCCCAGGGCTGGCTGCATCCCTTCAGCAGGTGCACCATCACTGCTTCAGGCCATGACTGAGCAATTCCCATACAGTGGTTTTTAATCTCAGAGATGTGGCCAACTCTTGTGCTGCCCCATTCCTTGGTCTGCTACACAGATGCTGGAAGCAGAAGGCTGCAAATACCACATCCCCCAAGAATAAAAAATGGTACAACTAGAAATCTTTAATTTCCCAATAGAAAATAAAGGATGTAAACGGGATTTTATTTGAAAGAATCAGGTTTTTTATGAATGGTTATTTCATATGCATGTTCTGACACCATGCTATGATCCCTGAACTACTCTCACAGTCACACTCATCAGAATAGACCCCGCTGTTCATGCAGAAGCACACTGAGACCCCAGAAGGCCAACTGCATAGATCTGAGCACACACAGCCTCCGCAGTTGCTTTAGAGTTTGTCTTTAAGAATTTCCATTTCATGCTGGAGCTTTGATTATTTCTTTCTTAAGTTTCATATGTTTTTCATTCGGATTCTGACTTAATGAAAACAAAAATTTTTCAGTAGAAAATAAAAGAATAACATTGAAAAGAGGAGAGAATAGTAAAACGTTACAACAAGGTACTCTTCCAATGCACAGAAGGAAAAATCATTCCTGGCAATGACAGCAGTTAATTCCTGGAGGTGGTCACCCATAAAGAGTGGGCAAACTCAGCATTTTGGGGGACATTCAAAGGGTGGTTGGACATGGCCCCAAAAAGCCTGATCTCAGAAAGTCAGCCCTCTGTTGAACAGAGGATTACAGTGGATGATCGCAGCCCCAGAGGCTGCCCCAGGCAGGCCAGGTTGCCAAACTGGGCTGGGATGGCTGGAGAGGACTGGCAGATCGCCTGGGTTGTTGTAGGGGAACCTGGCCAAACTGGAAGAGCCGCCCCAAAACTCGTTGGCTTTTTGTCCCATTGTCAGGACGTGATTAAAAGCTGCTGCTTTGGAAAACTTGGTTTTGCTCATCGGTTTGAATTAGGTTTTATCAGCACGGAGGCTGGATGAGGTTCCAGGGTTATTCAGGGATTTGGATATGGGAGCTAAAAACATTATTTTATTTGTTTAGAGATTGCACAGGACAGACTTATAGGAAGAGGTGATATATTGCTGTGCTGCTGAGAAGTCCCACAATAGCAGCGACTGCAGATACTGGAGCCCCAAATCCCTCCTCTCCTCCATTGCTTTGGAAACGAGCCTTAGCCCAGCACGCTGCCCACACCATCAGCCTGCTGAAGACTGAGCTTTTAAAATGTCAAAAACTGATATGAAACAATTACTTATCCAGATTCTCACTGAGTTATATCTGGAATTAACACAGTGGTTATCCACTGTGTTGGGGACAGTCGTCTGACAAGTTGTGGTTGCTCCTTTTCTGGGTGTTTTTGCAGAAATGCTCTTCCAGCTCTGCTGGGGAGTTGTATCTCTTGCTCTGGCACGTACTCGGGGTCCTCCAGGAAGATCCTTGCTTCTTAACTACAGAGATTGATTTTTTACTTAGAGAGACACCGCAATATACAGCATTTCCTCTCAGTACCTTGCCATTATCCTTAATATACAACAATACAATGACACTTATAGACAAATAAAGATATACTGGCTCAGATATGTAATATTTAGACTTTTCTTCCGTAATTTTCATTTGTATCTCATTATCTACATTCCAATCCTTTTATAAATTGCCTTTTTATATTTATTAAATAAAGGCAATTCCAAGAGATTTCAGAGTCAAAGAAGAAACCTTCTAAAACCAAAGTCCAAATCAGTATCCTCACAAAACATGTGACTTCAGCACTTGCTTATCTCTAGAGGCAACGTATGCAGCAGTGTAAATATTTGTTCGGGGGTTCCATAGCTGAGGCTCTGTGGCATCACTGTACTTCTCAAAGGAGAACAACAAGGATAACTATGCACAGAAATCACTGCACACCCCTTGAATGCATCGCCACATCCCTGAGAGATGTGGAATGAGACATGACAGAAGCAGGCAGGCTCCCCAACCCACAGGGGCTGTGGCAAGCACTCCCTCATTGCTGGAGCATGGAGCAGCTCTTTGCTTGCTTTCTGCATGAGTTCTGCCTCATCAGAGCAATAGGAATGGCAGGACATAGAAGCCACACACATCTCATGAAATGTAAGCCATGATCAGCAACCTGATGTCAGGCTCCAACTAACACAAGCTGCTTTATAAACGAGAGGAGAAACCCACTTACAACTCCCCATTAAGGCCTGGCAACGCTACTCGATGAAGGAAGAAAAATGACACTGCTTCACACAGCCAGCATACTTAAACCCCTTATTAGTAGTCTGAATAAAACTGAAATATGGTCCCTTCAAGCGGGTGAAATACAAGCCATTGGATACAGCACTGAAAGCATGAGCGGCAGCAGTGCTGGGGTGCTGGCTCCCGTACCCCACACAGCGTGAGGAGGTGAAGTAGGAAGAAGGGGTAGAAGTAGGAACTCTGTGCAGGAGCATCACACCCAGGGAGCCCACAGCCCCCAGGAGCAGGGCCAGCAGAGCCAGGGGGGAAAAACAAAGCACAAAACCAGTAGCATGCTGTTCTGTTTGTGTTGTTCCTGGGGGGAGTGCTGCCCCGGTGGGAAGTTGTGGAAGAAAAACTCCAGGCAACGAATGCTACCTGCAACATTTCTTGTGCTGTCCTAGTGACACGCTGAGGTTACAGAAGCTATCATTTGGCTTTGCAGCATGTATTTTCTTTGAGTAAATATAAATATACAAACACACACTTATAGAAACACATAGGCTTACACATGAGGAATCTTGTCCCACTTCACTCTGGTTCTGGTGAGTGATGGCAGTGTTAATCCCATCAACCCTTCACAGGATTAACAGCCAAGGAAGTGCTCACATGCACACACCGTTGCCAGGCCAAGTAAATTATCAGAGTTATCACACATTATATTACTGTATTTAAAGGACTGTCTCGTCTGTCCAAAAAATGCCTTAAGCGTATGACACCGATAGAGAGAGAGCTTTGGTTTCCTTCAAGCTGCATTATTGATAATTGCAGGGTTTATATTCCAGCTCAGACCTTTCTGACCGAGGATGAATTTGTTATGAAAGAAGCAATAGCAGTAACTTCCCATTGCACTGTGCTGGCAGAACAGTACCCAAAATGCCATCTCTTGGGTGGAATGTGTTTGGAATTACAACACCAACGGCAAGGCACAGAACTCAGTACAAGGAGCAGCTGCAGTTAAATGAATTATCCTGCAGACTGACAGATGAGAGCACCAGCTAGGGTGAGGTTGCAGTCATAATAAGAGAAAAATGAAAACAATGTCATTTACTGAGAGGAGAATCAAATGGACGATGTGCAAACTGTACTACAGCCTCCTCCACCCTGTCTGCAGCCAGATCACTCACACCGCCTCAGTTTAATTTCCTCTGTGCTCTTTATGGACAAAGAAACAACATCAAAGCCTCTCTAAGAAATTGGAATGCTGAAGACCTGGAAGCTCTGTGTAGCTGCAGGCTGGCCTGCTCTCTTCCCCACTGATGTGCATCAGCCTAGCCACAGCCATCCCTCCAGCACATCTAAGGCCTGAGACCAAAACAGCACTGCTACAAATAATAACATTCTCAAGGAAAAAAGCCACGTACACAAATCTCCCCAAGCAGAGGTCACTTGCAGGTTCTGTAGAACTAATCCGAGCAGCAGGTTTGGTTCTTCCCTTGCCATTACATCCCCAGGTGAGGTAGCTCCATGTTCACAGAGCCCACGCCACGCTCTGATTTGTAAACCCGTTGCTCTCAGCTGAAGTGCAATTGCTGGAGAAGCAGCCTCAGACATGCCTACACACAACAGGTGCACTTCAGCAGTGGCAATGGTGGTCACCTCCACAGGTGCAGATTTGTACAAGCACAGCATGCAGGCTCTCATTCGTTGCTGGCAAGAACACATTGCTAATGGTAGTGGCTGTGCTGAAAAGCAATGTTGGGTAGCTGAGAATTTGCTCTATCCAACAGTATTAGTGCTCTCTTTGTATCAATTGCAATTTCCAAAGAAACAAATAGGAGGCACTAATTCTGGAGCAACTTTGTCTGTTGAGGTGTCCCCATCAACATTTTCTTGCATCCCTAAATATTCAACTTGCTCTGTTACTATAGAGTCACCAGAACGTACAGCAACCGCACAGAGGGTTGTGTGTCCCTGGTAAATGTGGTGCACATCAGGGATGACCTGCAAGGGAACAAGTCACACGCTGATATCCAGGAGCTCCAGCCTTGGCAGCACCAGTGCCACTTGGGATAAATTCAGTGCTCTCTTTGTTTATTACATTACACTGCTTGTGCAATGTAAGCATCACAACTGTACAGCGATCTATTTTGTTTTTTAGTAGGGTAGGGTTTGACTATATCCGCCTCAAGAAGCAGGTGTTGGATCTTCAGCACGGGGGCATGGAGCAGCTGCTCAGGTTCTGCAGTGCATCACTTCAGCAGTGTTCAAAATCACTGTGACTTCCCCATCACTGCCTCACATCTTACGAGCTCCCATCACAGAGGGCTTGAGGAAATACCCAGCCAGATAAGAGTTTGTCATAAACTACACAGGCTTTCAGTTTGGACATGGGCACACAGATTGGTGACAGCATTTTGTTGGTCTTCTGATGGAGCAAGTGAACCTCTCAAGGCACACTCACCCCTAAAGGAGAATCACAGTCATAGAATCATTATGACCTCTGACACCCACTGCTTATCTCCCTCAGTGCCACATCCTCACAGGTCTGGAGCACCTCCAGGGTCAGGAACTCTCTCCCTCTCCTTGTGGGCATTATGGAGCCACCCCCAGCTGCCCTAAGGGCACAGCCAACCCCCCAGCCTGTCAGAGCACTTAGAAATCAATAACTAACAGAGATGAATCTACTTAAGGAGCAGGGTGATTTTCCCTGACTAATACACTCTGCCTTCAAAGCAAACAGTTTTTATTGCACCTCTAACTATAAACAAATTTTCAGTCCATAAACAAATTTGCTGTGCTGAGCACAGTCAACAGAGACAAACAGAAGCACAAGTAAACAGATCATGTTAGCCTTTTTCTTAAGCAGAGCTCATCCCTCTGCCCACCAGCTGCACTGACAGCAAGCTTCCTGCCCATCACCATGCAGCCCTACACATGGCACCCTCTGAGCACAAACAAGATAACCCCAACCTTCCTTTCTTTTCTTACTCTATTATATGAATGAGGTTAATTGAAGCACATTCAGTGTTTGCCCTGGTAGCACTCAGTTGTGATAAGACTGGAAGTTCAGCAGACGAGGAGATGCTGGTATTGCTATCAGTGATGATTGGATGACCAAGAGGTGATGGCAGAGCATTGCTCTGCTCTTCCTCACCACCCACCCAGTACAGAGTCATGGCAGAAGGGCTCTGGGGGGGGCAGGGACCAAAGCCACAGGGCTGATGTCAGATGGATGCAAACGTACTAAGCCCCCACCCCGATGGATTTACTGCTGATATCTTCTGTTAAATGATAGCAAACATTCTCACAAATAAATGCCACAAAACACTTTCTGTGCTTTATGAATTTTATGAATCTTCCCATGAAAGGCTTAGCTCTCGAGCAGAAATAGTAAGCAACGTGCTGGTATTGTGCTGCACTGTGTTATTTTTGGAGATGGGATTTATGGGACTGGCCGTCGCAGGCTCTGACTCCTAGGATACAAGTGCATCACTGTGAGACAAACCCTCCTTTTCCATGATGCACTCAGCTTCCTGATCACATCCTTTCTTCTCAGAAGAGTGGAGCTTGGTCAAGCAGTGCCACTGCTGGGGGTGTAATCATGAAGTCATAGGATGGCTTGGCTTGGGTGGTACCTCCAAGATCCCCCAGTTTCATCCCACTACTGTGGGCACTGTTGCCAACCCAGGCTGCCCAGGGCCCCATCCAGCCTGGCCTTGGTGTGGTACAACATGAAAATACCATTACTTGTCTGCCAACACCACACAGACTGTAGCAGGTATTTTTGGCAGCCCAGCCCCACACAGAAGCCCAAGAACAGTAAGGAGAGCGTGCACAGAGCCCTCTGCCAGCAGTGAGCACTGTCTGTGGGTGCATCCAGCAACGAGCACTGATGGGCTGTTTGTTGGCACTTGCAGCTTTTGCTGAAGGAGATCTGTCACAACTATTTTCCCATTAACGCTTCTGATTTCTGCAGCAGCTGAAGTGTTTGGGTGCCTCCCAAACCACCCCCGCCTGACAAAACAAAAGCCAATAAAAGCCTCCCTGGCCCTGCTCAACAGGTTCAAAAAGATCCCCAAAACAGATGGGAAGGAGCTAAAGCCAACATGTAAATAGATTCAGCTTGCTCTGAAGCCAGTCCTTCCCAGGCTCTGAGTGCTCACCCTGCTATGACCTGTTCCAGCCCCAAGCAAGGAGCAGTGTCTGTGCACAAAGATGCTAGAATCCACCCAGCCCCATGGCTGCACTGAGGAGATGTGGCTGCAACCAAATCTACAAGTTCTATACCCAAAGAATGAAGTAAAGAGGAAATCTGTAAGTTCTGACACCTCGCCAGCTTGTGCTTGTGATGGATGCTGAAGAATTGAGCCGTATGCCTGACAGCTTCCAAATTAAACTTCGGGCTGCTTAGGAGGCTGTCAGTCAATAAATCCAAGTGTTTAAAAGGTCTGGGGCTGTCTCTTCTGCCTGTGAGACAGGATGTATGGTTTGGATGCTGGGAATCTGGAAGCAACAACCCATCCTTTTCACCACCTCCTGGATCACATTTGTACGGTGATTAAGGGCGATTTTGTCCCTTAGAAAGAACAAAAAAATTAGCATTCCATTGGGCTGTAGCAATTTGATTTTCTCCCTGCATCCACTGCCCAGAAGGTGAGCTCCCTGGTTGCATAAATGTGAGAAGCACTACAAAGACTTTGAAACAGAACCACCTCAGAAGTGCCTGAATGCCCTGTACAGCAGGACTTACTTAATGTTTTTTAGGAGAAAATGCTCTAGCAATTTTAAAGATAAATGCCTTATTTTTAACCTAACACTCCATTGAAAAATCCCTCTCTCCCCTCAGAGAACTGCATTTTGTCCTGAAATGCCCCAGAATCCCTCTGGGATTCAATGGTTGAACAGTGCGGCAGAGCTCTGTGGCCCCAGCCCACAAACACGGGGTTCCCACCAGGACCCTGCCACCCCAGCAGTGTGTCCCTGAGCATCGGTGCCTTAAGGACACCCCAGGATGGGGAGACAGTCTCATTGCAGACCTCCTCCCTTAGAAAGAGCTTCAGTCTCCATCAGTAACACTTCCCCAAAAGAACCATGGAATTACACAGTGAGGTTGGAAGGGCTCTACAGCCCCCACAGCCCCACCGCCACTGAGGCCTGAGTGCCCCCCCAGCTCAGGCTCGCAGGGCCCAGCCATGTCCATGGGCACCTCCAGGGATGGGGCAGCACATCTCTGAGCAGTGCCAGGGCTGGACTGCCTCTGAGTGAAGGATTTCCTCCTGACCCCCCAAACTATCTCTCCCCTATGTAAGTTTAAAGCCTTGTCCTTTCACCATCTACCCATGGAAAAAGGAGGAAGAAAGCATTTTGCACAGCAACCCTCCAGGACAGCACTACTTGGCAGCTCAGGCAGCAGCACACAGCACGTGATGGACGTGCAAGGAGCTCCTCGGTGGGGGACACTGGCGCAGCTCATCTGTCTGCTGCACACCCACGTGCCAAGGTGGTATCCTGAAACCAGATCTGCCTCCACAGATGCAGAACTCCTGCAGTCAGTGGGTAGGAATCCCCCCCACATGAACTCAAGCATCCCAAATGGTCTTTGAAAATGAGGTAAGCTCAGCAATTACCACTGACTCAGTGCAAAATGGATGGAGACACTGAGATTTCGGCAGAAGTTAAGCACACCAGCAGAGTGCTGCCCAGACGTCCTTGGAAATGTCATGCTTCAGTGCTTTTGAAAGTCTTAGTTTTCATTTCCATACAATTTAAAAGCACAGAATTACTTTTTAATTCTTTGGTGTGCTGGGATTGGGTGTATGTTTCTTTCTGCCACCTGGGACAGACTCAGCATCACTTGAGCTCACAGTGCACTGAGAGACAGCACTCAGTGTGCTGCTGCATTGGCCCCACGGTGCTGGAATTTCCTATTCAGAAATCTGTGAAAAATCCTTTAGGGCAAAGAGGAACATTTTCTGCATGTCTGTGGAACAGCAGCTGGTCTGCCTCGTGCATGGCTGAAAATCACAGTCCTCTATCCTATTAGCAACACACACACTTTAGTGGATTTATTCCATCTGAAGCTATGCTTACTATCCAGAAAGGGGGATCCCAGTCCCAGCAATGCTCTTTCATGACACATGTGCAACTCTCACTGCAAAATATGAGTAAAGTCAGCATACAAAAAAGTCTTGGAAGACACAGCTGATAAGAATGTCATAGTCAACATATTTAGGATTGTGGGGATTGTGTGTGCCAATCTCATTGCTATTCCCACTCCTCAGGGAAAAAAACAACAACAACAAAAACCACCAAAAAAGCACTTTATCACTTCCACCCAGTAGCTAAGGCTCCTTCTCACACAAGTTAACACACATTTAATTGGAAATGGCATGCGGTCACAATCCAAATCAGGCAATGTAATGAAGAGTCCTTAGCACAGCCTCAAGTCGAAGATGGAGCAGTAAATGGGAGATTCCTTGTAGGCACAAAGTGGCAACAGGATGTGACATCCAGGGACACAGAAGTTTTATACAAAGTAATAAATGTCTGACCAAGAGCTCCAACACATTCCTGACAGTTCTGATGACATTACAGTTTCCCCTTCCCAAAATACCTAGAACTGTGTACACATTCATCCCTCAGTACTGCAGCATGGTTCTGACGCTCTGAAATAAAATAATGATGTGATATTTTTGTGGAACATAGTGAGCAAATCAAGACAATAAATTAATGCCATATTTAACAGCACTAACTGAAGTTTGAAATATGTGCCTTATTAACACCAGTGTTAAAGCTTCAGCAAATTCTAGTAAATACTAAGAAGGCAGCTTAAATATTAAGAAATTACATTACCATTATCAGAAGATGCATACCAAGATAATAATTCATAAAGAAAGTGGTCATAATCTCATGAGAAAATCAGTTCTATTCCATCAGCTTCACAGCACACAGAACGCTGCTTGGAGCTGCTGTTACTTATGGTGTGTGTACCAAACGTGGGACACTGTTTTGGAACAGGGTGACACTATTTTCTTGCAGTGTCTTGCACACCAGACTGTTTTCTTATTGCAGTGTTAAATCCAGACAAAAGGTGGAATGAGCTCTTCCAACAATGGATAAAGAGACCTGGAAGGGAGGCAAAGTAGATTTTGCTTTATCCCTAAAATCTTTTTATGAACTGCTTGGATCTTTGGTCTCTAGAACCATACAGATGGTGCTGTGGAGCACTTCCACAGACAGCACACCATAGAAAAGGGCACCGAGTTGAGAAGGAAAGCTTTGGGAAGAGCAGCTGGAAATAATACCACTGGCTGAGATCCCCAAAGGACAGCTCATGCCCCACCACGCCACGCTTCAGACATGGGGTCTACTACTTGGCACATGAGAACTTCCCTGACAATAAGCAACAACAAGAGCTTTTTCTTACAAACACCAATCTCCATGTTGCTATATTTTCCCCGTACACACCATTCTCCCAAGCTTCAGTCTGTTGAGCAGCCCTGTCTTATACTCCTCATCCTGACCCAAGACCTGCTGGAGTCAACCGACACCACTGGATGAATGCTGAGGTGCAGAAAAGCAGATCCGGAACTTGTGAGGCAATTTCCAGCCTGAAACCTACTCTAAAACATACTGTATCACCTCTTCCTGGTGCTGAAATATTTTTCAGAAGTTTTTATCCAACAAAAATTGGCTTAATGATAGGGGAAGTGTAAGGGCAATGTCAACGAACAGCCCCAGAAGCTCTTTCTCATCTGCAGATAAACAGTGTTTCTTAAAGAGCCTTACAAGAGATGAAGCAGTCACCTGAGTTTTTAAATACTTTAGTTATCATTACCATTTGCAAACAAAGCATGCCTTTCAGAAAGCAAAATTCCTTTCTCTTTCAAGAACCCGACATCTCTGGAAGACTCACAGAGCACCACATCAAAAGGAAACCCAGAGAGCTGGGGACGAGCAGAAAAACACAGCTGAATGAGAACTCTATCATCAGGCAACACGAAAGCAGAGGGGAAGGTCTGGAACAAGAAAGGAGTTCATTAAGGTTTTATTCTAGGACTTGAGGCATGTAACATTTCATCAGTTTCTCCTTATGCTGAATGATTGCTTCAACAACACAAGTGCACATCAGAAAAACAGAGAACTGTTTTTCCTTCTGTTGTGTTCAGACCTCTTTATTCCTCTAGGGCTTCAGAACCTTTGCATAAAGGATTTGACACAAATACGCAGATCAGCCATATTCTTCATATGCCAAGATATACCTCAATTTCTTTCAATACATTTGGTTTCTGAGCTGGAGTCCTTTCACTGTCCAATTTCCAAGCAGTAACCTGCTGGGTCTGCCACCCAACATCACAACCCCTTGCATCAAACACACTATACCAAGTGTTCCAGGGTCACAGTGATCACTGCTCTAAGAAATGAAGCTTTCACTCCCACACTATGAACCCTGTTCCCACCAGTTCTTCATCTCTCCTTCCCATTGCCACTATTAATGCCTTCATTTTAATGGTTTTATGAATAAAAGCAGACTCACGCTATGGTGTTGCTCTATTACAACCATCACTGCTTTTGTTGTTGTTGTCGTAGCAGAGAGTTTCTATTCCTCCTCCAAATGACTGTTGAATAACTGTGCTGCAGGGATGGGCCAGATATAGAAATGGTGCTTTATAAGAGTCATAGGAGAATATAAAAATGTTTATTCGTGTCAGATGAAGAACATAATGCAATTCTAATAGCGTTCAGCATAACACAAACTGCATAAAGAGCTGTTTAGTGGCGGAAATGGCATAGAAAAGCCAACTTTCTAGGGGAACAGCCTTGCTTTTCCCAGCGACGGGACCAGCCCTGCAGTGAAACTCAGGACTCACCGTTACGCCTTCACAGCTGCCCCACTGCAGCTGAGCACCTGGCACACTTCTCATTTGAGTTTGTCTTCCAGATAAAAACCAATGGCAGCTTCCAGACTGTCAGATAAAGCAGTGCTGGGAATTGCTCTGATGCTGGGGCCAAGCCACAGGTAGCACGTTGTCCTCTGGGGGACTCCAGATGTCACCACCTGCGAGCCAAGCTGATATTTTACGTCAAGCATATTTCTGGGCTTTTCTTCCTCACCATTTTTTAATAACTAGTCCATACTTGAGATGTTTGAACATTTTAAATGAACTTCTGAGAAAGCTAGAAGTTTTCATCTCTGCACACGGACAGTTCATGGTTTGCCTATTTTGAACAAAACACAAACAGACAACTTAGAAATGGTAATAAAGTTTTGCTGGGAAAGGTTTAGTGTTATGGACCTCTCTATTAAAGACGTCTGCAGCTGTTTTCCTGCTGTTCTTATTCTGCAGTTTGTTACACCAGAACGTGCACCATACTGAAAGCACTGCCCTTGTGCATGGCAAGTAACCCACGCAGAACCTAATTGCAGCACACCTCCATTTTCACTTGCCCCTGGGGACTCTGCAGAGCAGGGTGCCAAAAGAACCCAGTGGTCTCAGATCAACTGCAAGTCTTTAACAGTTTGTTTGGCTCAGGAAATAAAAATAGAACACGGTAGTCAGTTTTGTACTAAGCCTAATCTCAAAGGCACTGTGTAATTCTGTACTTAGGAAAAGACCCTTAAGATCATCAAATCAAGTCAACCTAATACTGCCGAGCCCTCAACTAACCATGTCCCCAAGCACCATATCCACACTTCCTAGGCATTCCACCACCTCCCTGAGCAGCCCATGCCAGTGCCCAAATGCTATCCCCAGGAAGAAATTATCCCTGACATCCAATCTAAACCTCCTCTGGTGCAACTTGCAGCCATTTTTTCACGTCCTAAAAAACACCTTTTAGAGGTATCCCATCCCTGCTTGCTGCCTTGGAGCCAAGGTCCCACCTAAAGGCTCACTCCTCAGCCTGAGCAAAACACGGGCTATTTGTGATTTCTGTGCAGCTGGATACCTGCTATTTCCTCCACTGGTACAAATGAAGGAGAAGCGTATACCCGTCCTTGGTGCCTCTCCACCCACACCGCACTGGGAGCCAGCTGTGGTGCATCCAGTTGGTAAGGGACGGTTTAGCAGGGGGTTCACCTCCTAAGGGCAGCAGAACAGCATCAGAAAGCCTTTTTGTGATGAATACAAACGTGAATCGAAAGTCTTCTTGTAAAGTTTGGATCGAGATCTCCCAAATAACGAGGAAAAGGCAAATTGTCTTCAGTTGCCTAGTAACCAGTCAGAGCCCATTTCTCTTCACGGGAAACCAATTAGGCCTTTTAACCCATGTTAATGGGAGTGGGCAATCTATAAACTTTAAGCTTCCTGGAAGCCCCTCTGGTCTCAAGGTGCTCCTTTCTTTTCCCAGGAGAGCCCCGCAGCTCATTCCAAGCACTGCTGAAAGGATGGAGCTCCCAAACTCTTGCTGAGCTCACTTCTCTGAAACATACAGTGACAATCACAAGGTGCTGACCCATTAGAAACAATCGAATCCCTTCCACCAGGTCTCTGAAATACTTAGGAGTTGGAGATCCAGATGTGGCAGGATACAAAGCTGCTTTTTGAGTTGCAGGCCATAAAACACAGATTGGATGAGAGCTGATGACCTCATATTGTGCCAGGGGAGGTTCTCATTGAGTATTAGGAGGTATTTATTCTCTGATGGAGCAGCCAGGTACTGGCACAGCTGCACAGGGGTGGGAAGTCCCTATCCCTGGAGGTGTTTAGACCCATGGGGATGTGGTTCTGAGGGATGTGGGCAGTGGGCACAGTGGGGGTGGTGGGGCTGTGGGTCTCAGAGGACTTTTCCAGCCTGAATGTTTCTATGAAAAGGATTTCTGCTTACAATTCTCTAGAATCTATTTAATTAACATTATCTTCTTAATACGTGTTTTAAAGCTACTGAAGCAGGTGATCACTTTGAGCTCCGTTTGCCAGCTTGTAGCAGATGAGGAGGGAGAAGGTCAGCCCCTCCTGCCCCATGATGACACCACTCCCCACATCATACTGCCTCCCTTCCTATGCCAGCAGTGCCAGCACCATGCACAGGGAGGAAACTATGTCCTATGTAATTAATTGTGCAGAGCAGACTAATGCGTACTACTCTCCTTGTCTGAAGGCAAAGCCACGGGCTTGTGGCAATTAATAGCTTTTATTATTCAACCCACTGTTACAAGTCTGATCAGTATTGCTGAACAGTGGCTGTGAGATGAAGATTTATGATTCATAACTCTGGCAATTCTTGGTTTGGCTGGGCTTCAGAACCAGGACAGAATCACAGAATCCTTATAATTGGACGGGACCTTTGAAAGGCATCTAGCCCAACTCCCCTGCAGTGCACAGGGACACCACAGCTAGGTCAGGTTACCCAGGGCCTGATCCAGCCTGAGCTTGAAAGTCTCCAGGGATGGGGCGTCAACCACATCTCTGGGCAGTCTGATTCAGTGCCTCACCATCCTCACTGTAAAAGAGTTTATTTTATATCTAACCTAAATCTCCCCACTTTGAGCTGGAAGCCATTTCCCCTTGTTCATTACAGCATACCCTGGTAAAGAGTTTGTCCGCTCCTTCCTGTCATTCCCCTTTAGATACTGACATGCCTCTCTGGTCACCTTGCAGCCTTCTCTTCTCCATGCTGCACAGCCCCAGCTCTCGGCCTGTCCTTGTAGGAGAGGTGTTCCATTCAAGACGTTGACAAGTGATAGCACAGCTAGCTGAAGCCCATCCCGGTAACACAAGAATTATTTTAATTCCTGTTCTTAATGAACACTGGCCCTGATTTTGAACTGAAACCCCAACCCTGGGAGCCCATTGAAACACACAGGAGATGTCTGGGAAGAGCAGATGATTCCTGTGGGCCAAAAGAAGATGAAACCAAAGGAGAGCCCTCCCCTGCAGACAGCCACAGCCATCTCCCCTTCCCAGGGCCAGCTGAACTCCAGCAGGACCTGAACTGATTGCAGCAGTCAGGATCCACTACCATTGTCAATGGACACAGAAGAGTATTTTTTCTGGAACAAGCCATAAATCAAGAGTGAATGCCTTCCTTATGGATAACTAAAAGCATAAGTGTAGAATGCACTAACCAGAACTCACTCACACAATGCAAGAATGAAATTCTGTTGCTATTTTTTCCCTATGACAATAGCGCGGATTATTCCTGGGACCCATTCTTACCTTAAATACATTCTCTCAAATCAGACGGAGGCAAAAAAAGTTCTAAATCATTTTCAATCCTTTCTCTCTCCTCTGCCATGTACAGAGTCCACTCCCACATTTGTTTTAAACACCTACATTCTCTATGCTGCTGTTTCAAATCAGTACCACTCATCCGAATTTCGGACTACGCTCTGAACGCACTCTCTGACATTTATCTTTCAGCTCGTGGTCTGTACTGATGCTCTTTTTATTTATTCTATCTGATATGCTCAAATAAAGTGGTGCATCTTCAAAAGAAATCTTCAATCAAAGTACATTTCCAACCGAGCCGTGGTTCTGGCCAGGTTAAACCCGTGACTTTCCATCCATAATGGAAAAATAACGGAGGAATATCTCACTGTTGGCCTCGAAAGGAAATGCAGGTGATTGATAATTTTCTGCTTCATCTCTGCTCTACTCTCTCTCATCTTCTCAGACTAAAATGTAACACTCACGTTAAAAGAGTGTGCTTTGATGTTGCTGGGCACCTGGGGTTCAGCTGATTCCAAAGGGTTTTATGTTTATTTTTCCTGTTACTATAATTGGCTTGGAGATAACTCTCTTTCTTCAGCTCTGCAATAGTTAAGTACAAAATCTGTTTGTGGGAAGCAGCAAGGATGGGCCACTTTGGGGGGCTGGAAAGAAAGGAAGAGCAGTGTCTCTTGCTCCAAAGGCCATGGGGGAGGGCAGCTGGGTCATCTCCACAGAGCCAATGTCACAGAGCACTGTCAGCAGGGACAGGGCTGGGGAACTGGGGCTGTCAAGCAGACAGGGACAGCTGCTGTGCTTTATGCTATGTCCTGAGCAGCTGAATGGGATCTGCTGCTGCAAGAGTTGCTGAGCAATGGGCACTGCTTGAGAGGAAAAAGCTGATGAAAAGAGGGTTGTGAAAAGGATCTTCTCCATAGGAAGTTCCTGCCTGCTTTTTTCCTTCTGCCGTTAGCACAAAGAAGAATCTATCTGTCTCTGCCACCTGTGAGATGAGCACTACCAGTGCTGCACTATCCCAGGAGGTGCTGATAAGATAATCCTGTAAAGCTTCTGAATTGCTAAAATACTATGGTCATGAGTTTCCTCGTCAAAATAGCCACTGATAACAAGAAAATTGGAACGAGCTGATATACCTGTTTTTGCTCCACAGACCTTCACTAACACTCCACTTTTCTATCTGCAAACAGTGGTGAATATATTTTTCCTCAGCTGTCAGTGCATTAAGAGTTCTTACTGATTTTTCGTTTCTGAGCCTTTTATAGGGTGTAGCAACAGCCTCGTCAAGCTAATGTAAGTGAAATTGCATCAAATGCTCCTCCCCTTCATCCATTAAGAGCCCGAAGGCTTCTTCAGGGCAGACCTCAATGCGGTGGAGGCCAAAGGGAGGCACATCGAGGGATGTCAGCATGTTCTGCTCCCCCTACGATGGGGCTCAGACAGTGAGCGTGCGCAGATGGACCCCAAGGGGACTCACTGGGTTGGAGTCTCACTCATTGGGTACAATGGAAGGGATCTTTTCATGTGTTCTTTTTGAAAGCCTCCTCTGAAGTGCTGCTCCAACCACACCTGACCTCCCTGAGCTACATGACTACTCCTTGGCTCCAGCGAATTCACTCTTCCACTATTTATTGGATTTAACAAGATGTTTTAGTGTGATCATTCAACCTGAATAAAAACTACTCAAAGGACTGGAGCCACTCCTCACAGCAGTGAACACATTTGGGTGCTGTACGTCTTCCTCAGCCACCCATCCCTTGTGCTGCTGAGGCTGCCAGTGGAAAATGCACAGCAGTGGTATACAGACGAGAGAACAATGTGAGAGTTTAGAAGACAGCAAAAGCTGTGAGCTGAAGGAAAGCCAAGAGCTGAAACTTGCATCCAGCTCTTTGTTTCACCTGGCATCCCAGCATGGCTTTTGATCCTCCCTGTCCAAACTGCCATCCCATCACCATGGTTTGCTCATTGGAGGGTGCTGGCAGAGCTGCACTGCTGCCTGTCAACCTGGGGCCTGGGCTGTGAGCCTCCTCAGTGCTGTTTGGAAGGTCAAAACACCAGCATGAAATATTAATGCCTTCCAACATGTGTAAGCACATGCATGGAAGGAGATGGCAGAGCAGGTGGAAGATCTGGACAGAAGACCGATGCACTGGTATGGCTGCAAAGATTCATTCCAATAGTTTTGATAGTAGAGGTATCCAAAGTGTGTGAGAATTACCCCCATGGAATTTCCATGAGGCTCTTCTCAATCTGTTCTGTTGCTGTGTTTCCGTTGTGTATCGCTCTCCTTTTACAGTGTTGTAATTAATTTTCATCATTTGGCAGGAACGTAACAGAGGAGGTGCAGGTTAATAACAGCTGAAGAATTAAAGAGTTTTTCACGTCACGTTCAGTGCTGGCTTGCAGATATCATCACTATGACTGCTCCAAACTGCTATTCAAAGGACAGAGCCGTTGCTTTAAAGGCACGCAGCCAAGAGGGCAACACAGGTCCTGTCACTTGAGGGAATACAATGTTGTGGTATCACAAAGGATACGAACACTGCTTTGCACTGTTACTGTTTAACACACCTCGCCTCCTCCCCAGCTGTTTGACATTCTCACACTTGCAGTGCTATAAAGTTGCAGCAAGAGGAGAGTCTCAAAAACAATGTATTTCTAAGTTAGGATGTATATAGCGCAGACCAGTTGTGTTTGAAGCAAATTCAGCACCAGACAGGGATACCTGGGATGCTGTAAAGGATGGCTCCGTTTACAGAAATGGATTAGGCAGAGCCAGCAAAGCATCACTTGTGAAGGACCAAAACATTTCCTCTAGACTTAGATCAACCTTAGGGTTCACTTCTTAGACATGGAACTGGCACACAGAGCACAGGAGAGCATCAGAGGGGGATGTGAAAACAACAAGTGCAATTCTGAGGGCAGCATTTGCTGTTTAGTTTAAATGAAGGCTATAAGAAATGGTATGTATATACCCTTACTTTTTTTTTTTTTTTTTTTTTTTTTTTTTTCCCTTAAGCAGATGTTTGTCTCTTGTTTGTATCCAAAGTAACTCCACAGACAGCACCATAGTTGCAACCAGAGAAGAAGGGCCCACGAGCACTGCTGGGGTGGATGGCTGCTTGCACTGCTATGTGTATCCCAAAAGCATGTTTGGCTTTAGTCACACCTCCAAAAAATGTCTGCCAACACTGCTGCCTGGAAGCCTATCAGAGCACTACAGCTGCACACGCAGAGCTAGGACAAATTCCCCATGTTTTGCTGGAAGCCAACTGCTCTCCTCTTTGGCTGCAGCTTTCTGTAGCATGTAGCTCACTTCCCTGTAAGGCTGTCAGCAAGATTACGATATGATTTCCTTCATTTCTTTTTAAGGCATATAAATTGCTCTACTGGAAGATAGCCTGAGACCAAAGAGCATCTCACTCCTACACCTCTGATGTGTCTTCAATAACCAGAACTGTTCTCACCATTAAGAACATAAGACTTCAGTGACACCACTCCCAAAACGTACTCTGGTTCAGAACCAAGCCCACATCTCCCAGCTGTCCAGCAGCACACTTGTTCTATGACGGACAGCACTGAAGAGACACCTGATCCACTGATGGCAGTGACATCTGTTCACCTCTGGCTGCTCACACCCTATTTTCAGCCCAGGTTTGTTAGCAGAGATCCACCTTTTGTGAGCAATCCTTTCTGCATGTCTGATTCCATAGCATTATCCCACTGGGCTCAACCCGGTTAGATTGAGCTCTGAGCCACTTGTCCAAGGGAGGCTTTCTGCACAGACTGTGTTTGTACCCACACGTATGAAATACAAGAATTACTTTTCAACAAGGAGCAGAAGGATTTCTCCAAAATCCTCATCAAATAGACAGCTTCGGGACAGAAACAGCTTATGTACCGGGTATGTGCTTTGAGCCCTTAATTAAGCATTTGGAAACCAGCTGATGACTGTCACAGGCAGCCTGACAACGCGAGGCTTTCTGCAGAGAACAATCACACACTTTCCCTCCAACGATGTGCAATGAGATGATGACAGGTGATGGGAATTTCACGCATCACCCACAGAAAACAGAAGCATTTGCCTTCTGAATTTAAGAAACAAAACAGAATGAAAAACTCAAGGAGCTATTTTTCAGTAGCCCTGACTTCCAGCAAACTCTCAGGGGTTGCCAGCACACACACAAGCCAATTAATTCTGGACACGCTGGAAAAAGAAATACCAGCCAACAACCTTTTTTTCTGGTGACAGACTTCAGCCAGTTCAGTGGTATATAGAAAGGACAGCAATGCACATCTCTGTTCCCCCAGAGTGATGCAAGGGGCCAACTCATTACACATCTACTCCATCTTCTTGTGAAGAGCAGATGCTCATGCTGCCCACCCCATTAGTGGGAGCCAGCGTGGAAGGGACTGCTGTGCAGTGCCCGAGGGCACGCTGGGACTTGGGCTGCTCTTGCCACAAAGGTTCTCTTGCAGAGGGGAGGAAGGGAGGGAGAAAAGCAGCGTTTCTTGCTTTTGCCTGCTGTACGAGGAGATTCTGAGCACTCCCGAGCGATGCGGATTAGTCTCAGGAACTTTAAAGTTCACGTCATTACTCATGTTCTCTCACACATTTTGTTGTGGTTCATACAGTTTTCTGAGAGGCAGATGAATCTCTATTTAAGGTTTACCCAGAGGCACAATGATCTCCACCAGCCAGATACAGGCGAACACGCTGAGCATCAATAACACTTACCATGCCAGCTATGACTGCAGAAGACAAAGCACTTATTCTAATATGAATCACAATAAAAAAGCATAGATCATAAAACTTGGTCAAGGAATTTGATCACTGCGCAAGGCAATGGCTTTGAAATACACCTGGCTCCACACAGAATCTTGCAGTGAGCCCCGAGACAGTTCAGGTCACTGAACTGAAAATCTCTGGTGAGCCCATAAAGATTAACACAGTGGGTTGTGTTAGAGACATTACATGCTGCTGTGATTGAGTTAAGCAGCACAGCTGAAATTTGCTTATGATGGTGAAGGAAAACCGGACAGCCATACAGATGGACGACAATTTGAATTTCAATTATTGAAAAATAAATTTAAACCAATTTTCTAAAGCCCATTTAATGACACGGGAAATTAGTTTCCCCAAACTAATTTATTCACGAGTCCTTCTGTTTGTCAGTACAGGAACCTGACCTGCACTACAACCCACTGCCTGGGCTTCCTGCTACTTCTGTACTGCGAGTTGGGCATTATTGTATCAGCCACAGGGTCTACAAAAGGTCATGTAAAAACTGCAGCACCAACCTTTCTGTCAGCAGAACTGCTCCAAATAGTGGCATGGGTTCTGTGGACTGGAGGGAACCTGGTGGTAACGCCCCCGTAGGCACAAGGCTTCATCTTCTGTTTGGTGTTTCCTAGGAGAGAAGAAAGCCCAACCATGAAGCCTCTCTGCCTGCACAGCCTGGGTAAACAGTCCTACGCCACTAAGTCTGACTCCGTCCCCAGATTTCTCTTCCTCAGAAACTTAATTTCAGCTAAATGCTGGAGTGACAAGTGTAATAAAAAATAATGCTACAAAATGCATGAAGAATTTCCTTCCCTAAATATCAGATTTTAAAAGCAAGATAAACATTAATTCTCTGCTGTCCTGCCAGTGACACTGATGTGATTCATGGCCATTCAGCAGCACAAGGCTGTGTTCTTCCCTTTGAGAAAAAGAAAATAAATCTTCGGATGAGCTATCAAATGGTTTCATGATAAATTCCTTGTGATCCTTGAGTTTAGTGACAGTGGGTGGGAAGAAAAGAGGAATCTCCCAGAGAGGAGAAATGGAGCATCAGACAAACCAGAAACTCCCCAAGGTTAACCTGAATGAGTTTCTTTCTCATCTCACTTGTGAAACATGATGCTCTGGGGCTGCCACTGCAATTCCTCCCAGATTTCCCCTTGGAAAGCCAAACCCTGCTGCTGCATCCTGCCTGACCCCAGGGAGCACCTATGGGGCTCTCACAATGCAATCTCCTCTTTCACCAGCTCTGCAAACTCTCATGATTCCATTTTCACTAAGTGTGGAGAATCCTTTCAATTTGACATGAGTTTCAAATAGAAAGGGAAAAAATGAGGGTGCACCTTTGTGTTGATATAAGCACGGAATTTAACTTGGAGTGGTGAAAGATTTTGTATGAGCTCTTATGGGCACTGTCTGCTCCAGTTCACCTTGCACTGATGAATGGGATGGATGGCATCAAGTAAAACAGAATAACAGCACTGCTGATATGTAACTACTTGGTAAAATCCATTGAGAATTTTTCATGTGAAGATCTTAAAGCACTGAGAGGTGTGGAAAGCTGCACCTACAGGAGCAGTGAGCATAGGATGACTGTGTCCCCACCCCATGCCACTGTGGGCTGCAGGAGCTGTCCCTCCTGCTCTGAGTGTGGGGACACCTCTCCGCCTTGTCACCTGTGTACCAGCAGATGCCTGGGGGCTGCAGCCCTTCCACGAAACCAAGGAGCTGTCAGAGCACATTAAGGAGCATCAAATGCTACTGACAGACTATGAATGAATATTCACAGCCATTATCCTGCAGCCTGCATCCTGTAGGTGTTGGGTCTGACCCCTCAAGCCTCAGCCACAACTATTCATGCAAATAAAATGTGGTTAAAAATAACTGACACTGCATCTCTGATCCTCAGAGGTGTAAAAGACGTGATTCCCTGGAAGGGGCTCCAGGCGGGTGTTGTGGAGCTGCTGTGTTGAAAGAAACACTTCCCCCTTTCTGGACATCATAGAATCATCATCATAGAATCATTATAGAATGGTCTGGGTTGGAAAGGATCTCAAAGATCATCTCATTTCAACCCCCTGCCATGGGCAGGATCACCAGCCACTAGAGCAGGCTGCCCAGAGCACATCCAGCCTTACCTTGAGTGCCTTCAGGGATGGGACATCCACAGCCTCTCTGGGCAACCTGTTCCAGTGCATCACCGCCCTCTGAGAGAAGAAGAGAAAGGCAGAGGAAGAAGAGGAGCAGTGCTCCCAGGCCACACTGCTTAACCACAGTGCAGGAGGAGCAGCCGTAGCTCTCCCACCTCTGACCTCAACAAACTCTTCAGAAACTTCCAAGAATTTTCTCCAAAAGTTCAGCTTCTTTTGTCATGGATCAGGAACCGAGAAAGATCGAGGTCAAAGCATCAGTGGCCAAAACTTTCTGCAGCTTAAATTGACATCCACATCCTGGCTCTGGAAGCGAAGAGCAATACAGTGGGAAAATTGCTGATGCCACAAATTACTTGAAACCAGTCGAAGGTCAGGAAAACAAATAGAGTGTGAGGACCTTTAGTGGATGCCAACAACCCAAGGCAATCAACAGGGTGGTGCTGCTGGAACCTTCCACATCTTGCCAATGACACGTAAGTATAAATTCTGAAAGAGCTCTCACATAGCGTGGGAATTAGGCATGGGGTTGTTTGCGAGGACAAGCTCACTGCATGGCATTGCTCATTTCAAGCACAGTGTTGGGCAGCACTAAACCAGGACAGGGACTAAACAGTACAAAGCATTACAGAGCCTTTGTAATGACCCACATCTGCTTTTCGCTAAAGTGGAACGGCCTTGCTTGGAAAATGCAGTGAGTAATTCTCACTGTCTCAAAAGTGCTGGGCAGAAACGGAAAGTTGTCAGCATCAAAAATCAGTTAACACATGAAAAATCAAAAAGATAGGATGGTTGTATTCAAGAGGAAGTAAATAAGAGAGTACCCCGAGGAGATATATGGAATTACCAGGAGAAGAGCGAGAAATATTAAATCTGACACTTGATCTGTCTTGGTATATACAGAACACGGATTTTTCTCAGTTGGGATTTGGCTTGTTTTGTTTATTGAAGAATGCCTTTCATGGAGCAAAGCATGCCATCTTACAACAGTGCATAGCATCCCCAGAGGAGAGCTGACTGCAGCCATCCCTCAGCCCATGGGTGACATGCTTGTCACCTGGTGCCATCACTGCCAGCATGCTGCCCATCTCCTGCGTTCCTGCACTGCCCGGGCCAGGACCTGGCACTTCAGAGCTGGGCACCACTGAGGCCACAGGCTCTATTGAGTTGAAAAAGTGGTCAGTGGACTGAAATGTGGGCATGTTGTCCGTAAGTGAATAAACGAGCGGCAGAAGGTTGCTGGATTTGGTGAGATGAAACACTCAATGCAATTGAAAACTGCAGCCAAGGAAACTAGCATGGTGTTGAATGCCAAAGGGAAAGTAAACCACAGAGCTGAAGTCCTGGGTTTTCTAAAAAGAGCTTGTCTGGGCTGCAGTACTGTCTGGGAGATTTAGAAACCCAGTGTTGAGGAAAGCCACAGGAACACCAGAGGACAAGAAGAACAAACAAACTGCAGTTCATTTTCAGCTTGGAGGTTTGAGTAAAACATCTGCCATAACTTTCACATTCATAGAATTACAGAATCATAGAATGGTTTGGGTTGGAAGGGACCTTTAAGATCATTCAGTTCCAACCCCCTGCTGTAGGCAGGGACACCTCCCTCTAGCCCAGGTTGCTCACAGCCCCATCCAGCCTGGCCTTGAGTGCTTCCAGGGAGGGGATGTCCACAACCTCAGTGTGCGACCTGTGCCTGTGAACACCATGGGAGAGGAAGCTTCAGAATCATAGAATGAATAGGATCCCCTTTTCAATTTGTGCTTTTGAAAATATCCACACATACAAAAATATAATTTAGAGATTGTGTAAAGATGTAGCTGGTACATTCAAGAGAGAGACTTGTACACTGGATGTTAGCATCAGAGCATCAGGAAAGTCCTCAGCAAAATGAGGGTGAATCCACTGATTCAGAATAACCCTAACGCTGCAAATTTAGTGGTCCACACCAGAAGGGGGCATGTCTCCCTGCTGACATCCCAGCACCCTGTGCAATGCAGAAACAGAGACAGAACTTCAGGAGAAGTACCGCTGCTGCCTGCATGTGGTACCACTGTCTTTAACTCCCATGTACTGCACTGCACAGTGCAAAGCGAGAGGGACAGTCACTGAAAGTTAGGAACAAGAGCCAGAAGTGTGTGACCATGCTACAAACCAATAGCACGTGGCTTGGAATTACTTAAAGCATCATTAAATTATGCTGAAAGGTCGATTCCACCTTATTTATGGCATAATTTTTATATCTGTTACTGTCACAGAAATAAATGATGTAATTTCCCAGCCTGTGCTCCAGATACAGAACTACACTTGGAAGTCAGGCAATATGTGTATGCTAATCAGCACCATTCCTGCCCTGCCATTACGTGCCACACTCGTTTGTTTCCTGTTGACATTCTTGATTACACATTTCCAGAACAGATTACTGCAATTGCAGTGGGCGGGCAGGCAGTCCCCTGCCACGTGTGCCCCTGGATCACTCTTCTGATCACTAGTGAGATGCGCTTCGTTAAAGCACTGCAGTCAACTTTTTGATTTCAGAAATCAATTAATATCGGCACCTCCAAGGAGATAGTTAGAGCTTTGAACACAATGTAAAGAAGCAGTACTGAGGGACCAACATGAGATACAGAGCATGCAACATTTGAGGCAGCAAACGGAGGGTGTGGATGACTGTTGTGCACCTCCTAATCTCGCATTCTTTGCGAATAAAACTCTGCTCAGCTTCAGCATCAGAAATCTCAAGCTCTGTGCTCACACCGCCAGTCTCTCTCTCCCACCCTCTTTGTTCCAGGACTGCTGCTCATTTGGCGATGCGGTCAGATATTGATTTCTTCACATTTTCAAACCAACCCAAGTTAGTCTCTAATAGGGAGCTGTGCTTTATTCTGGGTCCGTCCGGACACTCCAACAAACAACACTATTGCTGAAATGCCAGCTCCTGTCTAGATTTCTTTTCAGCAGCAGTAAAAAAGACAAACCATATTTAATGAATTAAAAAACATAGGCACTGTCCTTCCCAGAGCAGAGTATGCAGCTGCTTTTCTTAATAATAATAGTAGTCTGGGGTTTCTGATCATCAGAAATAACACCCAACTTTGTACTTGTCAAGAAAAGTCAGGTAGCAACCCTTCCCTTCATGTTCCTTACATGATTCTGATCTGCCATTGATGAACGAATAGGTAAAAATTGTATTTTATCAGAATCCTGCTGATCCATAACAAAACTTAGGACTAATGGAGCATTACCAGACAGGCACCTTTATATCTTGTTTCCCATTGCTCTTTGCCTTCAGTGCCACCTCTCCAGCTCTGCCAACAGGCAGACCCCATCTGCTCTCTCTGCTTGGGGGATCCAAGCCCTGTGCCACGGTCCAATGTGCACAGAGCCCACCCAGCCCCAACCACACCACCATGCCCACTGCCCACATCCCCATGGGTCTGAACACCCCCATGTGCAGCTGTGCCAGCACCTGGCTGCTCTCTGAAGGAGTCAGTGTTCTGATACCCAACCTGACCATCTCCTGGCACAACATGGGGCCATCCCCTTTCACCATATTGCTGCTACCTGGGGCCGAGGCTGAACCCAACCCCTCTACAAGCTCCTGTCAAGGAGTTGGAGAGAGCCACAAGGACCCCCCTCAGCCCCCTCTTCTCCAGACTGACCCATCCCAGATTCCCCAGATGCATGCCATAGGTCTGTGCTCCAGATCCCACACAGCTCTGCTGCCCTTCTCTGGACATCACCCCAGTGTCTTTCTTGCAGTGGGGGGCCCCAGCAGTGCCAGGACAGGAGTACCTCCCTGCTCCTGCTGGCCGCCCTTTTGCTGATACAAGCCAGGATGCTGCTGGCCTCCTTGGCCACCTGGGCACACTGCTGGCTCATATTTGGCCAAGTGGTGACCAAATGGACATGAGAATGAACCAGCACTTCCCATCAGCTGAAGCAAATGGGATGGGAGCCAGCCAGGGCTGGTCATTAAAGGATAAGCTCAGACTCAATGAGAAAGCACGAAAGCCTCAGCAGATAAAGCTGGAATAAGAGAACAGAGAGTTTCACCTTCTTATTTCATTTATCCACACAGCAGAGAAACGGAGAGAGCAGCTCCTCAGGGGCTCAGGAGCAAAGCAGGGTGCAGAACCTGCACTGCCAGCTCTGGCTGTTAGGGAGCTGGGAGCATGGGCACGTGGATGCAGTGCTCTGATCTCCCCTGGGCATACCACCTCTCCTCTCCACTTCACTTCTCCACACTTCAGGGTATCTTAATGGACCTTCCAACGAGCACTAACAGAAGAATGCTAAATTATATTAAATGTATATATATATTGATAGATAAGAAAAGCAGCCCACCCTCAGTTGCACACAGCAGGGGCAGGCTGCAGGCTGGGACAGGGCCACCAGCAGCTCTGCTCCTTGCAGCCACCCTGCTCCGTAGCAGCAGCAATTTCCCTCATTCCAAAGGCAATGCAATATAAACCCCGGGTGTCTGCAAGAATGACTCAGCAGCATATTCAATAAAGAGCTTTACTCCAATTAATGACTTTCTTTCAATAATTACTTCGGTTGCTTTGAATTAGGAACTGCGAATCCACTGATAAATTGACCGATCAGAAAGATTTATTCTTGTTCCAGCATCTGCAATTTCTCCGGTGCTTTTCATGGTCCTGGCAGCACATACCCTGCGGGACACGGTGCTGCTGCTCCCCTTGCCTCCCTGCACGGCATCCCACTGCCTCCACCCAGCTCCCTTGTGAAGGGCAATCATAGGGAACAAACACTCTGTCCCAGTGGGATTTGGGGGGGGGGGGGGGGAGGGGGACTCAGCCCCTTGAGGCAACAGCAAATGCCTTAGGAACATGGTACTGCCCTCCCCTTATTTTGCTGCCCTCAAAGCAGTGTGCTGCCACATATATGGCAAGCACAGACAGATGCCTCGTGCAGAAGTGCCTCCTTAAAGCCTCTTTATTAAATCCTTTCCCAAATTCTTCTCTCATCCCAACCCCTCTGTTCTGCCTCTTTGCGTTTTCCTTTTTCTTCCTTTTTCTCTGCCGATGGTTGCAGGCGGTGTCATTGCACACCCACCTCCGTGACAGCAGGAATAAAACCCAGACGCAGAGCATTGTCACGGCACTATTTTCGGTTCGGCGTAAGCAGATTTGGTGTGGAGAAGCTAATCCCTTCAAGGCGCATTTAGGCATCTCCTCGAGGAGCGGTGCACTTCTCAGAGTCCATCTCCCCCCATTACAAAGAAATGAACACCACTGCAACTCTCTCCAGTGCCACTGCTCTCCCTGGGCCCTCCCCTCTTGCTCCACCACCCCCTCCCCCATCAACTTGCCACTTGCCTTTGCTTATTTTCTTGCAATATTGTCAGATTAGAGATACAAATACCTGAACGTAAGTTGTGCAGCACGATATTGATTCTGTAAGACACGTAGGGACAGCCAGTGTATCAGCTCTCTGTATGGCCACAAGCAGAACAGCAAAACATTTTTCATAACTTATGTGTTCGGCATCAATGAGTGATAGGAGATGCACACAGGTTTATTACAGCCACCAGATTTTCTTTGCTCTTGCAGGTTTGGCAGAAGTTTTTGTGCTGCCTCATATCAGAGCGGCCCAAAGCAGTGCTGCCTCCAGCACAGCATCACCTGGAGGTGCCAGCACTACACCTCACTCCATGCAGAGCACTCTGGGCTGGGATTGTATTTTCCTTTCAGCACAGCAACCAGAACACACCAGCACTGGGTTCCTAATGTCCAGCACCCAACCTGCAGAGCAGGAGCTGGTTTGGAGCTGCGTGCCCAGGAAGGGAGCAGCCAGGCAGTGCTGCCCTGTATGGAGCCAGGAGTTGGGCTCAGTGGTCCTTATGGGTCCCTTCCAATTCGGGGTGTTCTGTCATCCCATGTTTTCTTCCCTCATTAGACTCGGTAAGAGATTAATAAGGAGGTTTGGATCTGCAGGAATAGTCATTTGGGAAACAACAACACTGACCAACAGCAGCACAAGGGAATCACACTTTTCTCCCTTCAAGCAGCAACCTTGCACTAGATCAGAATGCAAAAAATTGCCCTGAAGTCTTGGTTCTTGCTCCAGGGAAGAAGTGGTGCCTGTGCCCTCACCTCCAGCAAGGCACCGGTGGCACCAAGGAGCTGTTGGGAAGGCCGACCGTGCACACAGAGACGTACAGCGGGCTGCTTACCAGCTCTGGACAAACGGACACCTGTGATGCTCCCATCTCACCAGCTGCTTTGCTGTCCTGTCCTGTCCCCTCCCCCAGCCCAACTGCAATGCTCTCGGGGCTCCATCAGCCCCACAGTGCACTAAAACCATGGGATGCTGCGGCACCAGGGACGCAGGGTGGTGGGTGGCAGCAGCTTCAGAACTAAGCACACACTTCTTCCTTTTTTTCTTTTCATATTCCCCCAGGCCAAAATGATCACAGTTCAATGAGCGGAACCGTAAACACTGACTCGGTCTGAAAAAGAGCGAAGTGAAGCAAAACCGTCTGAAACTCAGGGCTGAGCAGGTAACTGAGCTCAGGAACTGGAGAGGAGGCAGAGGGCTGCAGGGAGTCTTCTTCGCACTTCGGAGTGGTGTCACCATATTTACATACAGGTGCATACATCATTTACTCACTTGCTATGAAGTAGGTATCAGTCCCCACCTATTAACCCAGCACACAGGTTTGGTAATCACCGTTACTTGCGATAGCAGCTAAGACTATTTTGAAAGGTTCATATATCTAGCAAAGCAGTTGGATTCAGTGTTTGCTTACGGAAATAGGAATAAAAGCCATGTGCAAACCTCATGCTTCTCGTGCCACTGCTGCCACTGGGAGCTGAGTTGCCACCAAACTACAGGTTCGAGGGCACCAAGGGCATCAGCAACCACAGCTTCTCCAGGTTGCTTTGCTCTGCCTACTCCTTCATTTTGTTGGAAATCAGGTGGCTGTTTCCAAATACATGCCTTAAACGAAACATCACCTCCTGTGTATGGCACAGAAGAGGGGGCTCAGGGGAGACCACATCACGCCTCACAGCTTCGTGACAGGAGGGTGTGGTGAATGAGGGTCAGCCTCTGCCCCAGGTAGCAGCAATAGGATGAGGGATGGGTCACACTGCACTGGGGAGGGTCAGGTTGGGCATCAGAATGATCTGTTCTCCAAAGAGCAGTGCTGCAGATGTTGATTGCCAGGGAGCCGTGCTGCTTCCCGAGGCAGAGCAGGACAGTGAGTCAAACTGGAAGGCATTAAACGAGGAAACGGAGCAGACGAGAGAACCCTCCAGTGATCTGAAAATAACACATTTTAATTAAGGCCTCCATTTCACCTTAGGCCACTTACAAAACCTTGTGAATGAATTACATTTCCCTAATCTCCTGTAGGATTAGAAGGCAGCGGCGGAGCGGAAAGAAGCAGCAGCACACGCTGCCAGCGGCGCCTCCTCCTTCTCACTTTGGTGTTTTCACCGCTGTGCCATTTCCCCGCACACTGCACTCATCCTGCAAAGGAAAGGGAAACATTTCCCACGTTTTGCAGTGCTGCAGCCAGCCTGATGGAGGAAACATCACAGTTTGGGTTTTACACAGAAGCCACTTGCGATTTGTAAGGGGATCTATGCAGGTTGGGAGGATCAAGCTCCGGTTGACTGCATTGTTTGCATTAAGGCAACGTTTTATTCTTTTTGGAGGAAAAACACCACAGATTAAGGGGACGCTATTTCCCACACAAACAAACACAGCTCAGCCTGCTGCGCACACGACCGCCGCCTCTTCAGATGTGGAAGGGCTTCATTAGGAATGCTCTTTTAAGCTAAACACATCCTTGTTTCTCATGCAGTGCTCGTTCCGAGCAGGAACACCGCTTTCTTGTGATGCCAGGAAACAGATTTTCTCTTCAAAGTAGGAAAAGGAGGAAAACAGAAAAAAAAAAAAGATGGTTGGCTTCACCTGGTACAACCCAAAGCCAGCAGTGTGGCAAGGTGACTCAGCCACAACCAGCAGGGCTTCAAAGCAATGCTGGTGGCACTCAGCCTGGGGGACCCAGCAGGCAGAGGCTGTAACCTGCAGGGAGGGGGGTTGGGACAAAGGGGGACACCTGGAAACCAATTTGTGCCACAACGAAGGTGATGATGAGCAGCAACATGAAAGGCTCAGGTTTACCATATACCTGGACTCTGCATCTAACCACTGACCGTGGCTGTGATCATAGGAAAGAAATAAAATCCATGAACAGGCATTGTAGAAGGTGCAAAGAAAAGCTCTGAGATGATTGTAAGAGTGGCCAGGACGAGAGGTTGGGAGAAGCCCTGGGTGAGCTGTGGCAGGCAGGGACACAGGCAGTTACCACAGCTCATCTGTCAGCACACAGACCACAAATATCATGCAGATTAATATACACGCAACGTTGGAAGGGCTGAGGCCTGGGCATCCCACAGCAAGCAGGCTGCAAGGGAACAGGCTGCTCTCCCAGAGGGAGCTCAGGATCAGGGCAATGCTTCCTGTGCTATTTCCCAGTAATTTAAGCAGTTATGACCCAAGGGGAAGAGCCTGATTCTGCTGATGGCAGCTGGAAATTCTACAAGGCATTTTTATCAATGCCCTAATTTAAAGTGATCTGTTATCTGATCTATTAGATTTTTAACAAAAATTAAATGCACTGCTCTACACATCGCGTACATTTGGCCGAGTGCTCACAGTTAAATGCTCTAAATCTGTTTGGACCTGCCCACACAGAAACAGGGAAAAGTGAGAAACTCAGCCCTGTTGGTGAGAAAGAACTGTTTCTGCCATGCCTCTAGCAGCTGCTCTGCTTTCCTCCCCAAAGCGAAGATGTTATTAAATACAACAACCTGAAGACAAGTAAGTGGAAGGGAACCATGACAAACTGTCTGGCTACTCAACCACTCAGACAAGCCAACCCGCCAGAAGTGCATTCATTATGAAAAGCACATGGAGAGGAAACAACTCCGGGTGCCACGGCCGCTGCTGGAGAAATACAATATAGAGGTATTTCATTGGTGGTTGGAGGGATAAATCAAGCTAAATTGCTCACAGAGGCAAACCCAGAGCATCTCACTCTGAACCCAGAGAAGTAAATCCGCCGTCTCTGGGGGACGGTGCCGTCATTTGTTTTCATTTCTTTGACTTCTCTTCGCTAACGTTGGAGATTAGCTCTCCGTACAGCGATCACAGCAATACAGGAACGTGCTCCCAGAGGAACGGGAGGAAAGTAATATTCACCAAAGTGAGCCCGAGCAAAGGTGTCACAATAGGAAGAACTATGTTGAAAAATAAATAAATAAATTAGCTACAGACCACTTAGGGAAGGAAAACAAAATGACTTCTACCAGCACAGAGCCCCTCAGCTTCTACCCAGACACGGGAAGATGGAATGTAGAAAGAAGAAAAGCAAGCCACCCTCTCCCCCCCCAAAAAAACCTGTCAGTACTGCTCCTTAATTTACTTCCACGTTGCCCACTCTGGTGGAAAGATAAGAAATAGTAAAAAACACAACACTATTATTCTGTTTCTTCCCATCTTGTTTTCAGCCAAATAAAGCCCTGCTAAGGGTGAAGAATACATATTTGAGTACAACGACTACAGTATGTTGCCAGTATGAAGCTGGCACACAGGCAGCTGCAGCCCTTGGCCGTGCATTTCATAAGATCATAGAATTGCTCAGGTTGGAAAAGACCATCAAGATCATCAAGTCCAACAGAAACTGAACCATCCTGTCCTAACTCTAACAACCTACCACTAAACCATGTCCCTGAGCACCACATCCAGGTGGTTTATAAACACATCCAGGGGTGGTGACTCCTCCGCCTCCCTGGGGAGTCTATTCCTGTGCTTAACAACCCTTTCTGTAAAGTTTTTCCTTTTATCCAATCTAAACCTCCCCAGTGCAACTTGAGACCATTTCCCCTTGTGCTGTCACTGTCACCAGTGAGAAGAGACCAAACCCACTCTCACTGCAATCAACTTTCAGGTATTGAAGACAGCAATGATGTCTCCCCTCAGACTCTTCTTCCCCAGACCGAACAGCCCCAGTTCCTTCAATCACTCCTCATAGGGCATGTTCTTCAAGCCCTTCTTTGGACATGCTCCAGCACCTCAGTGTTCTTTCTGTATTGAGATGCCCCAAGCTGAACACAACGTGGGTTCTCAACAGCATCGATGACAGGAGGAGGATTACTTCCCTAGTCCTGCACACCACACCATCCTGATACAGGCCAGGTTGCCACCCACTTCACCCCAACTCAGCTTGAAATGACCACTGCTAGTTAGTGCAACCAGAAGAACCAATGCCAGCTAGAAAAGAGAATATATAAAGATACGTATAGACATACCTGAGAAAAAGGAGCCCAAACCATCACGGAGCATATGAAGAAAGATGTGGAGCAGGAGGAGGTGCCCAGGAGGCAGCAGAGCCACCGCTATGCCCAGCACAGCCATGTCACAGCACAGTTGCATGCAGCAGCATGCCCTGCACCAACAGCCAGCATTGCTCACACAGGTGTGTGGAGTACTTCAAACATATGAAGTTTCCAGGCAAAAAAAAAGAAAAAGAAAGCCATAGCTTTCCACACCCTTGTGGGCTCAGATGCCACAGAATTACAGCAGGGCTCTTGCTGGCAAATGTGGCATGGGGCATGCAGTGCCCAGGCTCCAAGCTGCAGCACAGACACAGAACTGCCTGGTGGTTATGACAGAGGATGCTGCAGAAGAGGAGGAATGGGCTAATGAGGTAGAGAAACGATTCATTGTTTGTTTTCCCCACTTAAACTGTTCAAGTTTATCTTCTGGGACTCTTTCAACACAGCAAACCTGAGTCTGCTTTTTGAATTATAGCAGTTCCAAACACAAGCAGTAGTACCAGAATCTTTCCATTTTTATAAGGGCTTTTCTGGTCCAAGAAATCCAACCTGCAAACAGTTCTGCCAACACCAGTGCTTTCTTTCTGCAAGCAGCTGAGCCTGTTTCTGCTGATGCATTTGCAAACCTGTTTTTGGCCCAGACCCTTGCTGCTGCCACAGGTTTGGTCTCTGCCACTGATTGCATCCCTTCTGTCTCACCACCCATGGCAACTGGACCCACCTGGGCCCAGAGCAGAGGCTGCAGGCAGACGTGAGCCTGAGGCAGCCAGGAGGCTGCCTCTTGATTGACACATAGGTCCACTCTGATTTCTTCTGTGGTACAGTTCAGCTTCAGCACACATCACCTCACTGTGCTCAGCCCCCAATGCAACCATGCAGAGCAATGACAGTCCCTTGTAGGTGCCACTGAGCTCAGGCTGGTGCTGCAACCTCCTCCTCCCTGCTGTCCCCCACTGCTCTCCTTTTGCAATTATCAACGATGAAGTCTTTCCACAAACAGCAAAATTGCTCCTGTGAAAGAGAAATCCAGAATTCTAATGAGTAATAACATAAAAATGAGGTCAGCTGAGCAAATGGTTCTAAGGACAGAGAGAAGCGGAGGATGCATGGGCATGGCGTGGAGCCACCTCAACATCACACGCTTCTGCTCCCAGTCTGCTCATGAGTGCAACTGAGTACCAGTGGAAGTGTGCATGCAAACCAGGAGCCCCAGGGGCAATCTGTGTTCTAACTGTGAGAATAATAGAATCATAGGGATTGGAAGGGACCTCAAGAGATCATGGAGTCCAACCCCCCTGCCAAAGCAGGTTCCCTACACCAGGTAAGACCCACGCTGTCTTATCCAGCATTTCCAAAAGTACAGAAACTTAAAGGAAAACAACAAGAAGCCCCAAACATCGGCTTAAAATATTTATTAATTAAAAAAGTAAAATATTTATTTATACAAAGATGATGAGAAAAATCTCATGCAGACTTTTCACATACAGGAACATAACTCATACGGTGATGGCTTTACAAAAGAACCTCATCATGGGGCTGTGACAAAGCAGTGCTTGTCCGAAAGCACCGCTCGTGGGAACGGGAAAGCTACTTCTGCAACTGAGAGTTTCCTATGGAACACTGGCCAGGGTTTTCACACTCTTCACTAAGATTAACAATTAATATTTAATAGTAGCACTCAGAGAACTGGACACGGACACGTGAACGTGGCAATGAATCCCTGCATCCCACTGCACCTCCAAACAATTTGTGCCGATGCGTAACATTGCCGAAAGATTGCGATAGATAATTCCCCTAAATGATCAGAATATCTTGAGACGGTTATGGATGGCATCTGTTTCTGCTTAATTACAAATCTGCACCGGATTCATAATTTGTGTGTATTACAAGTAATTTGCATAATTAAAACAATTAAGGGATTGACATATCACGGCAATTAGAAATGCATCAAACTCTGGGTGTTGTACAAAAAAGAGCTTCAATATGAAACATTAATTCCTTGGGAACAAATATCCTTCAGATTCCTGCAGAACAACCTTCACAAATGCTCCGTGTGTTCAACAAACACCATTCAGAGAAAGTTTTTCTCAGGGATGTGCACTTCACCCTTCAGCTGCTGCGAGTTTCACCTTTGCTTTAGCCTTCACCTGGAGTCCTCCCTGCAGTCCCAGCATCAGCTTCTGCACTGACTGCCAGCGCCAAGAAGTTTTATCTCATTTTCCGTAGCCTTATCCTGTTCTCTTTGTCCCTCTTTTTAAGGATAAGTATGAACTGGTTGAAAAAATGCTCTTGGTCCTTCTTCTTCTGAACGAGGCGGAACCGCTGATCCCTGCCGTATTTCTCTGCAAACTCCTTGAATGTCGTTCTGCAGAAAAGACAGAGATGTGAGAGCTGCAGCCTTGCAGACAGGCCCTGTAGGAGAGGCAAGGCCACGAGGTGGCTGAAAGCAGTGGGATCCCACAGTCAGGCCCAGGTGCTGAGCACAGACTCCGTACTGAAAGCACAAGTGCTCCTGGGAGCCCCACCAGTCCCCTGCTTACACTTCAACCCCTGGGCTTTAAAATCTCTCAGGTGTGTTATTCTAGCAGTGGCTTCTAGCATAATTTTGGTTTGGGTTGCATTCACAGTGCCGTGACAAATGATGGATACGTCGTATGAATGCTGCAGTATCTCTTGTTGGCTTTAAGCACTGTGCAGACTTGCAGCAGCCACATGGGATCAGACCTGTCTGCATGTCTTTACTGCACAGCCAAATCAAGCCAGGGGTTACTGCCAAGGTGAGTTCCTCTGACATCAGGGTCTCACAGGTGCTGATCAGAAGCATTCCATGGGGCAATGTCCGTCCTGGAGGGCAGCATGACTTTGCTGCCCTCAGTTCTAACCCCAACCCCAACCTTAACCACTAGTTTTAATGGTATACCCAATCCAAATATATTCAGGTACTGATTTTATGTAAATGACAGGCATCTGTGCTACATAATTCTACCATATACACGCATATAAAATCTGCGTGTTATGCAAAATATTACACATTCAAAGTGAGAGAGAGGGAAAAATAAGGAACGGAAAGGGAGAAACACTACATTCTCATTCCCAGTAATATTCCCAGTGATACAACTAAGCACTATAAAACTTTTGTAAAGATATGCCAGCACAGCATTGTAACAATAGAAGTAAAACCTTGCCATAAAGAGTGCATTCTGTTCTACAGCCTTCCAGGACTGATAAGCACAGACTAAATGAGAAACTTTATCTTAACAAATCTTCATAAGGCGATGCCATACCTCGGCGATAGCTTGGATTCTTCGAGGAGCTTCTTAAATTCTTCTTTGGCTAACAACAATTTGTTCTTCTTTTCTTTGTACTCTTCTCTTATCCTGGTCTTGACAAACTGTTCAAATATCTTTCAAAATAAGGAAGAATAATATAGTATTTATTAATAAAGGCTTTATGGCATTTATGCTTCATTGAAGGACTGTCTATCTCAAGAACCATGGCTCCTATCTGCCCCCAATACCTCCTGACTCAAACACAGCTGAATCAGCTTTGTGGAGTGCTGAGCACGTGTGGTCAGGAAACACACAGTTGGAGAAAGGCATCATTTGCACAGATAATGCCTTCACTCAAATATTCAGTATAACACAAATCAATAATTCCTTACTTCAGTGTTACACTCCCATTTTCATTCCTGCAGCACTATGTTTTGTTTCTACACTGTACCTGTACTTTGCACATATTCAGTTTGGACCTCACGCCTTTCCCAGCTCACTCTGATTCCTGACAATGTCTATCATGCTAAGCATCAGTGTTCTATAGGTTACCCCAAAAAAGCCAAAGACCTTTCAGTTCAGCTGCCAAAAACCATGAGTTTACATGTGACTCTCTGCATGAACCCCAAAGTTTTAAAGCTATTGGAAGTGTAACAACCTTCTGTCCACTGCATCTAGCAGCTCAGCATGCATCAGGATGCTCAGCAGTGGCATCATGGGCATCCTGAAAAGGCTCTATGTCTGCAGTCTCTGCCACCTCCTTCAGTGCCATCATGAAGTACCAAAACTCTGACCCTGCTGGCTTCGTCCTCTACAGAGCATTGCACACTGAGCTGCTCTGCAGAATGCTATTGGCTTTCCGTAGTCATCATCCTTCTCTTTCCACCACAGATTATATACATCACGGATGATTACTGTGGTTACTACCATGGCTGCTTTCTCATCAGCCGGGGGATGCACAGGTGCATATCTACATTTCACGACAGTGTAAGCAACCGAACTGCAAAACATAGCTGGTACAGTATGTGGGAAGGGGAAGAAACAGGTCTGGAAAAGGAAACATCAATAATGGCCATGCAAAAAGTACTGTGACAACACAGGAAATCTAAATATATTATACTGTACACAACTGCATTTGTTGAATATAAAAGAAAGCAGGAAAACAAACAAAACATGAGAACTGTTACTGCTTGCATTTCTGTTATCAGTGAAGATAATACAATGGTAATAAATCAAAGCTAAGTGCTAGCTCATTATTTAATACAGTTGTCTCTTCGCCCTCCCATAACTTAAACACAACGGCATCCTTCAGTAGTTCGTAAACCTTCGGATAGTATTGGTCAGTGAGCGGATCAATCTGTAAATACTCAATAGCAGATCACTGTGCTCCTCAGGATGTACAAGGACACCTCAGCTCATGGCAGGGGGACCCCCCGAGCCCTGCGCTGCCCCTGCAGCTCGCTGCCCCTGCCCTGCTGGCCATGGAGAGCAGAGGGGTGTGCTGGGCCAGCCATGCTTCGGCAAACACTCATCACACTCCTCATTATTCTGTGAGCCACCTTTCATCCCTAAGCACCTCTGGTATCAGTTCATTGCTGTAACTTACAAAGTACTCAAGACACTTCCTACGTGGGCCACAGGCAGCATCTGCACTATAAACGTTTCCATGTATCTAAATGATGTCTTCTACTGATTTAGGTTGTACTTCAGTAAGTATTTCATTAAATCAGGCATCTAGCCTTGCCCAAGCCTACCTTTCTTCTTCAACCACTTCCCAGAGGAAAACGAGTTCTAATTAAAGGGAAGCACTCACAGAGAACGTCTAGAACTCTTAACTTCAAGTAGTAGTGAAAATAGATTAAATACACGGCACATCCTCCCGAGCTTAATTCTCCCAAGCCCCAGCTAGTGGAAGCACACCCGATGCTCATCCTCCTCTGCAGCTGGCAGCCTGGCTTGCTCTCTGCCAGCGCCAGCATCCTCCAACTGCAGCTCCCAGCGCGTATGCCAGCACTGACTGCACCGTGCAGATGAGGCCCTGTCCACAGTGCTTCAAGCAAAGTTCCACATTACACTACGCCTATTCATGATGCCTTTTTATTACATCATCCCCGCGGCTGATAAAATAAAAGAAGAATGTATCTTGATCGACTGATCAAGGCCTGGGTTTTGTCCTCACTGATTCCCTGAGATAAAGTGAAGGCTCTTTGCTTAGCCTCTTCTTCAGCAGTATTTTCCACTCTAGCAGTTTTGCTCACGTTTTCATTCCTGTATTTCATTATTATTTTATTTCTCTTTTTTTCTTAGGAAAGAAAATATTGGAAAGGCAGTAAATGAAGATGTATGCGCCTGGGCCCTCAGCAAATAACTGCAGCAGACTCTCAGGAGAGACCACAATACAATGTAGGCCCCAGTACAATGGAAAAGTCATAAGAAGTACATTATTCATCATGTTTATTTCAAAAATGGACAATTCCATATTCAAAATACTTTATTTTCTGGGATGTCAAAGAAATAGTAAGGAAGATAAACAGCCCCAGAATAAAAGAGGTGACTGTCCCCGCCACATCCCTGCATCTCTCCTAAATTTTTTAGGCTATTCTGTAGCCCTGGAGTCCTTTTAGATCCTTTGTAACTAATGCCCAAATAAATTCTATAAGGAAATTTCTAAAAGAAATGCCACTCCTTTTATCCTACCAAGACGATTACTTGCTCGTTACTGGTAACATTTGCCACCAATCAGACGCTATACCGCCATAATGCTCACCTGCTTACGTTCCTCTGAATTCAGTAGAAGGTATCGTGGGTCAAACACTATTTTGTGTAGCTCTTTTTCCCACGTTGAAAATGCTGAAACCTGTGAAATATACAAACACAGATGCAATAAAAAATTTTAATAGGGATTGAAAACAAGGAAATGTTCCAAGGTGAGGCAAAAGAGTAGTTCAGAATGTTAATGAACCCTCTCAAGATGCCTCAGAGCAGTTGGAAGTTGCATTTTAATCTGTTTCTGGCACTGATCTGGTTGTGCCCACGCCATTAGTATTGATTTGCCCTAGGACATCTCAGTGAGTATCTGTGAGACACTAATTCCACATTTTTGGATGGAAAGAATCTGCAACAGAAAGGGAAATGCCCATTTCTTTACCCTCTTTTTAAGACAGAAGCATCAATTTCCATTTAAGTAAGTATCTCAGCTTTAACTCCCCTCTCCTGCAAAATTTAACTACTAACCTAAATGAAGCTGTCAATGCACACACGCACTGAAGAACAGTGATATACATCAAAACATCACATCGCCATATTAAATTTACCACTTCCATCCAAGGGGATAGGCGTCACCACCTCCATTCTGAGGCTTCCACCTCTTCCTACTGAATGTGGAATGCATTGGATGTGCACCCACACACCATGCATCATTCTCTGCAATGCAATATGATAATGCCACTCTCACAAAGGTGATTCCATGTTCTCAGGAAGCTTCTCGAGGCAGTAAGCTGTAAGGACCACCCCATACTGAAAAGGGTCTTGGTCTTCCTCATCCATGGGAGTTTTATGGAGTGCAGTTCCATAAAACGTGTGAGGCAGAGATCCCCAGCCTGATTCTGGTATCTCAGACCAAATCACAGTTAATCAGTTACAGAAAACTCCATCACAAGATAAAATATTCCAATCACTCCACCTAATTGCAAGGAAGAGTAGATTGATGAGGAAAAAAAAATTATGTGGAGTATAATTAAAGTAGACTAATTAACAATCAGACATGAAGGCTTTCGTGATGCCAAGGAGGTTGAAATGGAGCAGCAGGCAGTGGGGTGGGAGCTGGGCTGGGGTTGGGGCTGGGGCTGGCTGCTGGGGTGTGGGGCCTGCCACTGCTCAGGGCAGGCCCAGGGGAAGCAGGAGAGGAGCTGCCATGGGAACAAGTGCCTGGGGCCAGAGAGAGGAAGGTACGGAACTTAGCCAGGAAGATTTGTTCACATTGTGCATCACTGCAGGATGTATCTGCAGGGCAAATACAGGAGCGTAGGAACATACATCCCATATTTGATTTTTGTTACGATGAGGACATTATGTAGGTACCATGAGCCAAAAAATCACCAGTAGCACAGGTGTTCTTCCTTAAGTCAGGAGGTTAACATAGGCTGAAGCCAGATCCTACCCACGCTCTGCAAATCTGGTGAAGCCTGTTCCAAATGCTGTTTTCATGTGGCACAGCCTCCGTGCCCACACCTGCAGCATTTTCTGTCACTTTAGAGAGGTCAGAGGGAGCAATTCCTTTCCAGGAATGTTGTTCCTGGACACCAGCTCTGCTCCCAGTACAAAGGCCAGTTTAAACTCAGCTCTAGTTAAACCCAGGCAGATGTACCATTTGAATGTTCCTTTTGTGGTCGTTCCTTCAGTAATTATTGGCTTTCTTCAGGCACACACCTGAAATAACTGCTGGTTGCAGATGTTTGTAATGTATTTCTAGGTACACACATCACACAGCATTCATTTTGGAGCACATCCATGTTCTGACTCATCTCCCCCGCCAGTGCTGCACTGTCTTCTTCCCTCAACCAGGAGCACATCATGGAGCAGGGGGTGGCAGCTCTACCCAGAATGCAGAATGACCTCTGTGGCCCAGTACCAACCCAGAAGGAGAGGGAACGAGATTGCTGAGCTGAGCTTCCCTTTGTTTCCCAGTTTGGAGCTCCTGCTTTTAATCTGAGTCCAGAGTGCAGTGAAAAATCTCATGAAAATGCAATGTGCCGAGTTGGAGAAGTATGTTTAGAAGTGAAAGGACATCTATCTGAATAGCTGATTGTATTTTTTCTTTTCTCTGGAAGCCCTGCGACGATAGCACAGAGTTTGGCTTTGATGAAAAGACTGATAAGAAAAGTGAAGTGCTTGCTATTTCCAGCAGGTGCATTCATCTTCATCAGCAAAGGCTTTCCAGCCCGAGGGAGACCCTGACCCAGGAGGATGGATGTCCACAGCAGACACACACCTCCAACAGACACAGCCCTGCCTGCCAGCCCCACACTGACCTGCACAGAAAGGGGTTTGTTGAGGCAGCCTGGGGTCTGCCTGAAAAACGATCAGAAAAACAAGCTGCACAACAGAACAATCCAATCTGTTGTTCTGTGCAATGTGCTGAGGATGAGAACTATTTTGATGCAGGATGGTGAAGGTTAAAGACCCTCATTTTCACATTTATTGATATTAAGAAGGCAAAATCTGAGTGACAGTGGCATTTTGAATTCATATCCTTGTAAAGCTCTGCTTGATGGACATCCCAGCAAATAAAATTCTTTCCCAGAAATGGGAAGAGCCCATCCCAGCAAGGTGATGGGACTTGGATGCCTGGAGCCCACGGCTGTCTGCAGAGGCTGCAATCTGCCCTCTGGACTTCGCAGAAACCACTGAACTTCCACGAGGATCACATCAGAGATCACATTTTTACACAGGAAAGCTAGCCATAGGCTTGAGAATAGTGCTGTCCCCTCAGAGCTGTACCATAACCATATCTTATTTTTAATTTCACAAGAAATACTCCTTTACTGAAACATTTTACGTGTGAGGATTCATAGGTATGCTGAAAAACTTGATCTAGTTCAAGCTCTTGGTAATGCTGCCAAGTTCCTTCTCGAGAAAAACCAGCACGCCAAGGAAATGGCAGGAGGCAGCCATTCCTGCAGCCAGGCTCAAAGATGAATGGCCTCATTGCACACTGGGAGACACTAGCCGAGCCCACCCAGCACCTTGTCAGGGCACCCAGAAAGGCTCTGGGTAAAAGCAAAGAATCCCATTACATATTTTCAAATAATAGCAAAAATGAACACCAAATTCAGTGAATTTCTTCTTTTGATGGGCAAGGCGGAGTCTTAAACTGGAAACATCTGAATCCTGTGATCAAATAATCCTAACACCTCTCAATTTTGCTTTATTGTCCCCTGACTTAAAGTGTATCAGTGCTTCAAGTCTTCAAAGTCTTCAATCCACATGAATTTATGGCACTTCTGTGGTTTTTAAGCAGAAATAACGAAATGCACAAATAGAAGTGGGGCTGGCGTGGAGATAACATGCAGCTGAACTTCTGAACCTGTGAAGTCCACTGACTAACGACAACATCTTCTACTGCTTTACTGCCTGACAATACACAGTTCCCAATTTTTTTCCCCTTACAGAACTTACATAAGCTTCTATTTGAAGAGTGTTGGATGAAGGTATAAAACCTGCACACACGACTGCACTGCACACCCATTTCCACTTGCAGGCATAGGGCTGAAGCATGCTACGTTTATTAAAGCCATTCCCTCTTCCTTGAAGATGAAGGGGCACTGAGAGACAAAAGTTTGCGCTGGCAATTTTGTATTTAAAAGCAACTGTCTTGTTGATGGTAACCTTTACAGGGCCAGTTCAGTGCAGGTTTATGAGTGCTATGGCAGCAAATAAAAGTCAGGGTGAAGCTCTTTACAAAACTGGTAACAGGATTCTGTCACTGTGATCTGTAACTCATATTTCTCTTTCGGTCATGAAGCTCACAGTGCTGATGGACTCTATCTGTAAATTGAGTTTATGCTCCATCTAGCTGCTCATAACCTTGCTCAGGCACTGGGAAAATGGTAAGGGAAAATGGCCAAGGGAAATGGCCCTGAGTCCGTCAGGTGTTCCCAGCAGGTTCAGAACATCCAGGGAAGGCCAAAGACACAAGCGGGTTTCCTCTTCTGAGCCTCCAGAGTGACATTTCTACCAGGCTAGCCATGCCCCTTGTGTCGCCTTCCAGGTGACACACAACACATCTTCCATCCTTTGTCCATCACATAACACAGCCCTGGGGTTGTGCAGGACCACCGGGGCACATTGCTCAGCACAGCACTGAGCTGAGGGTCCCAGTAGGTGCAGCAGTCACTCCTGCTCAGACAAAATGCCCTCCCTGCACTAAGGAGGAATGCCGGCCCACGGTCATGTTCCTTACCCCTCTCTCCAGGAGCATATCTCGGAAGTGAGTGATGCGCTCCTCGAGGGGTGGTGTGACTTCTGCTGCTGATGGCTTTCCATCTCTCTCCTCCGTGCCCGCCTTCCCCTGCTCAGCGTCTTGGCAATCTTCTGTTCTTTAACAAGGCAAGACAGAAAACAGTTCAGCAATTGTAATCCTGGGAGGGCATCTTTAACCCTCTTCTCAACCTGGCAATACATCTCATGTACAAACCTGCACCACTGATCCTGCTGCTGCCCAACCCATGGCCACCTCAGGAGTCCCTGTACAACCTGGGTCTTTCTCCATGGCTGCAGCTGACTCTATCAGCCAGGAGTTCCCCGGAGCACGCTTCCTGCCTGAGCACCCTGCTCACCAGAGCCCTGGGTAAAGCAACACAGGAGCATCCATCCTACTGCTTCTCAATGTCTTCAGCAGAGCAGACAATAAAAAAATGAAGGCACCTCCTGGAGAAACCAAGCTGGATCACAGTGTACGTGCAAGGCTGCTGGAAGCGAGCTGCTTGGATTCTTAGCATCCTCCTAGGCAGGACTGCATTTGTTAATGATGCAATTTACTAGACAGTATTGCTCAATACTTAGGTTTGGAATTTCTACATGAAAACACTTTCTTATTTCCAAGCAAATGGATTACATCGGTATGTAACACGAGTTCTAGTACACCATCTTCCCTCTATAAATAATCACATTACACTTACATTTACCCTAAAATGATGCCATATTACTAGTGATTTCAAAGATATCAAATTGTTTTTCTTTGCGGAATGACTGAATTTCATATTGCAACAGTAAATGTTTTCCTGTAACACAATCCATGAAAGGCCCAATCCAATTTCTAGGATGCACAAAGAGCCTCTTCCAGCTGAAACTGCAGAAATGCAGCACACCGCTCCATCAGCTCAGCATCACAAGAGCCCTTCTCTTCTTCAGTCTTTCTCAGGAAATTGAAAATGATGCTGAGTATTAGACTGACTTGCTTTTGTCTCATGCCAGAGATTACAATAAACAAGATAATTTTCTTTATGTGATTTTCTTTAGCAAATAACTGCCGAATCATAGAGTGGTTTGGGTAGGAAAGGAGCTGTAAAGGCCACCTGGTGCCACGCGCTGCACTGAGCAGGGGCACCCACAGCTCATCAGTGCTCAGAGCCCATCCCTGCCCTGGGCTGTCTGCAGGGACCACCCCCACCTCTGTGTGCAGCCGGAGCTGTGCCTCACTGCCCTCATTGTAACACGCTTCTTCCTTACAGCCATTTCAAACCTTCTCTCCTTACGTTTGGAACCATTTCTCCTTCTCCTTCACAGCAGTACCTGCCAACAGTCAGTCCCCTCTTTCTTACAGATCCCCCTCAGGTACTGACTGGCCGCTCTCAGCTCTCTGCTGCATGACCCCCAGCCCTGCTTCGATCCCCTGAAGAGCAGATACATTTTCTATGAAGTTGTTTTGGGTTTTTTTGTTTTGTTTTTTTTCCTTTGGTATGGAGTACAATTAGAGCACTGCCTGAGCAAGATTTACCTTGGGCATATTTAAGCAGTTTCATTACAACTCAAGGCAATGCAAGGAGGCAAGTGCACCAGCAGCTCATCACACCTGAGCTCCTGAGCCTGTGAATGCAGACAGGGGCTGGCACCAGGCTTGTGCAAATCCACGATGGCAAAAGGGTCCCACTCTGACCGGCAGCCAGCTCTGGGCAGGTCCCACACCGGCTGTCACCGAGCAGCAGCAGAGCTGGAACAGCAGTTCTGTTCTCACTGATGTAAATGTAATACAGAAACGTGAGGACAGACATCAGTGTGAACATCAGAAATGACAACTGACACAAGTAACAGAGTCAGGAGGCTCTACCACATAGCTGTGTGATGACCCCTCCAGCAGAATTATGATGGAACTTTGATGCAATCGCGTCTTATCATCAGCACGGGGCTCTCTCTAGAGCCGATGATTTATTGTATGTCAGAGCAACCCTATCATCTACTAAGGGAACAACTCCCAGAGAGGGAGCATAATTAAAACAGAATAAGGATTGCTGCATGTTTTAAAACACACCCTGAAAGCACATCACCTCATGTTAGTTATATTCAACAACAACAAAATATACATTAATATTGCAAAAAGAAGTGACTAACATGCCTATGAGTAAACATCTTTCAGGCTGTCCAGCATCAAAATGAAGATGCACGTGGAAGCCAGGAGGCAGCGTGGGAGCACAGACCTCCAGCTGCAATAGGAGTACTTCGGGCACAGGGTTCTGGTGCTATCCCACCAGCTGCTGCGGGATGTCTCCTTTGCACTAATGAAAAAACAGAACAGGATAACTACGTTCTATTTGGAAATGAAAATCCTCAAGTATTTTGTATGTCATGGACTGTTGGCTGCAGCCTAATATTCATGCATTTAAACAGGCACTGAGGCCGTGCTGCTTCAGCACAAGGTCACTATCTAAAGCTCCGTTCATGAACCTCTGTGTTCTGCCGTCGTTTCAGGGCACAAAGCAAGATGTGAGGAAATCTCTATGTGTTATAAGAGAGAATTTAAAATTCAAAACAGCTGCAGAAATCATGTAGCAGTTGGGGGATATATGCTCTGCTGACAGAAGAATAAACACTTGGGGGCTCTCTGGTGACAGGTCAAACTTCTGAAGAATTGGGATCATCTCAAAGAAGTCGAAGAGACTGCTGTGCTGTCAAGCCAAATCCTGCTTGTTTATTTCACAACTAATGCCCTTGACTTCCATGGGACTAATTGCCCAAGTACAGCAAATGTGAACTGGGTCCTCCTAGTCTAGAGATTTATTCTAAAAGCTAAATGAAGACAGGAGTAATGACAGGGTTCCCAGCATTCGACACCCACTAAGTGACAATCATGCCATCCATCAGACACTGTGCAGGATCAGGGTGCTGGTCCCCGGGCTGTGCCAGTTTGGGCACAGCTGCAGTGGGCAGTTTGGGCCGGGCTGACATTGCCCAGCTTGACCCGTACAACATAATTCTCTGGAGGGGGATATCCTGATAAAAATGCATTTCTGCAAATAAAAAATAAGCAAACGAACTCTAGCAACAGAAAGATTGTCCGTATTCAGGTCTTATCATTTTGACAATGTCCTTTTGAACACAGTGAAAATAAGAAGGAAGCAATGTTAGCATTCTGAGGGTAAGTCACGGAGATCCAGCCAAGGTGACATCGTATTCTTCATACACAACGAGCCAGAGAAAGAGACACTGCCAACCAAAGACTACTTTGATGCAGAATTCATTGAGTAAGTGTGTTATTCTGGAGTCTATGAACTAGTTCCTGGAGTTTTAGAATTTGCTGTATGTGGAATTCCACGTTCTCAATCATTAGAAGGAATAATCACTACAGCACATGAAAAATATCTGCTTCTACACGTAGGCTTTAAGAGGGGCCCATTATCATGAGACCCACGGATTTCAATAGAAGTATACTTAAATACTTCTACACTGATAAATGTTGAGACTACGTATTTACTATGTACTAAGTATAAATATATACCTTCTGTATTACATACTAAGTCCTCAAATACTTTGAGTACTGAACTCAAAGGATCTGATTTTTCCCTTGTGATAATACAAATCCACAGAAAATCTAGGTCCAAAGAACCACACAGTGTAAGATAAGAATGGCAGTATAAAAGAGAGTACTATTATCTTCAGTATGACCACTCAGCAAACACAGAAATACGCTGTGTTTCCTAATCAAAATGCCCCCAGATACAGAACACAATATCTATACTTATTTATTCCACAGATTTATGTATTTTTTCTGGTCCAAACCAGCCCACACAAACAGCTGACCCTACGTGCAGTTACTGGACAAAAATCACATGCAATGAGATATCCCAAAGGAATCACTTAATTTGAACTGCTTATCTCATTTTCTTAATACTTGACAAGGTTAGGAGCTTGCTTATCTAGCACAGGTTTCTCAGCCTGTTTTTTCATGGGGATTTGAAATACACATGGTACTAAAGGTCAAATAAGAGCACAGCAGCAGAGCTGCCTCCAGGTATCCCTGAAGTGGCAGCTCAACTGCAGATTTACCTGCAGCACCGATGGGCTGAACAAAACCATGGGAACCCCGAACCCAGCAAGAAATGATCACTTCAAGAAAGATAAAGCTTTTATCCCATCTCTTTAAAATAGACACATATCACAATGGTGGATTCTTTTTTTTTTTTTAATTCAAAACAAGTAACTTACTACTAATACATGACCTATGATATTTATGGGAAATAGATATTTGAAACAATCGTAGACTTGGATGTAGAGCAGATACTTCAAGAATGTTTCATTATGTGTTGGTGTAGTTACCCATGCAGAGTACAGTAACAGTAATTCGCTTTGCACTGATCAGCACCAGAGTTTAGGTTCCCAACATCACATACAGGTGATTAGAACTTACTTATTTCTCTTAATCTTGATGCTAAGATCATCGTTCTCATCTCCTGGACAAGAGCTAACACTTTTATCTGCTAAAAAGAAACAAATAGAGCAGTTAGATTTGAACTAGATAAACAGGAAGACAAATCCCACAGATTAACTTTCCATTCCTCTCTCTTTGCTTCAACTCAGTCACTTACTGCCTTCCTCTCCACATGGAGTATTTGAAACTTATAAACTAATTTCAAGTTCCCCTTACTTGCCCAGGTCCAGTCTTTGTATCACTGAAGCTAATAGAAATTTGGACATTTCAAGCTCCAATGTAAGAATCTTGTTCTTCACTCATTTTCTTTCCCTACTTGAGGGAAATTACTGGCATATCAATGGGCTTTCAGCAAACATTACTATTTATCTCAAGAGCATGCACACAGCACGCATTAAATCACTGCAGAAGGAACGATGACATGCCAAATGCAACACTGCAGCCTATGAAGAACGGAGGCAGAACATTAGGAGCAGACACAAAGCAAGCAAAAATGCTTTTGATACCTACTAGCTATAACTTAAAATGATAATAACAAGAAGTGAGTGGTCTAAAATAAGGAGAGCCTGATCTCAACATTCCTCACTAGACAGAAGTGTTAAGAACACATATATCAAGTTAATCATGTTTCAAATATGTACAAATTCAGTGAAACTATTACCTTTCCTTGCTGAAATCTTTTTTGAGACATCCAATTCAGTGTACAAAGAAACAAGACAAACAATCCATAGATGGTGGAATGCAGTTCAACAGCAATATCATAAAGCTATAGGAGCTGCAGCCACCTCAGCTTTAATGAACTATGAAAGAAGAGAGCACTTGGTGCCCAAAGACGACAGAAGGTGCAATGGTGCTCAGTTCCATACTGACTGTACACACACAAATCTGCTCCTACCAAACCGCTGTTTCCATAACACAAGAGAAAAACCCACTAATGTTGAAAACCAGTTTCATGAATTACAGAATTGTAGGGGTTGGAAGGGACCTCCTGAGACCATCAAGTTCAACCCAATGCAAAGCAGCTCCCAGCCCAGGTTGCACAGGTAGACGTCCAGGTAGGTCCTGAACGTCTCCAGAGGATACTCCACCACCTCTGTGTGCAGCTCCAGTGCTCTGTCACTGCACTGGGAAGAAGATCCCACATCTTTTATCATCTTTCTAGCCCTCTGCTGGACTCTTTCCAGGAGATCCAGTGTTTTTTTATACTGGGGAGCCCAGAACTGGACACAATACTCCAGGTGAGGCTTCACCAGGGCAGAGTAGAGGGGGAGGATCCCATCCCTCGACCTGCTGGCCACACTCTTCTTAATGTGCCCCAGGATTCCATTGGCCTTCTTGGTCACCAGGGCACACTGCTCATGGTCAACCTGTCATCCACCAGGACACCCACATCCCTCTCCTCAGAGCTCCTCTCCTGCAGCTCATCCCCCAACCTGCACCAGTGCATGCAGTTATATCTCCCTTGGAGCAAAATTCTACACTTGCTCTTGTAGCTCTCTCAAACCACCCAAGGCCAAACTCCATGCAAAACCACCTTTGTAAAAGATCTACCATAGCACTTGGAAAAGCAGGCTGTGTCATTTCTTCTTGTGATAAATAGGTGAGCTACATTTATAAAACCTGACTTTCAACAACCACATAACTTCCAGATGAAAGGAACTGGGTATAATCCACCCAAATTCCTCTCTGTCAATTCCTGACCTATCTCAAGTTCTCCCAGCAAACGGTGAGAGCTGCATGTGGCAGGGACACCAAATCTTCCCTGCTCCAACTGCTTTGAATAAATGAAACAAGATTAGAGTCAGAGGCATCACTTGACACCTCAATGCATTGGAAAACAGTGAAAGATGACAAAGAGTGCCTGTGCCCTCACTCAGGAACGTGCTGCACCGCAGCGCACCGCTAAGGCCAGCAGCCACCTCGGAGAGGGAGAGAGGCAACCGAGCACAACCTTGAGTAATTAACTTAAAGCACTGAGGAAGAATATTACTTGACAGTAATCTCTCTGTGAAATCATGAAGCGGTGCACCACCACAGCCTGACCGTCTACCAGGCTTAGTGCCGATTAATTAAATCATTCGACTAATCCCAGCCATGTAATGAATTTCGGTTCACTTTCCAGAACGAAAAGAAAACATCACTATTTAGCAGGTGCGTCAAAGCGCTGCCAATCCATTGGCAACACACAGAAAGCTGACTCGTGGTTCCGCAGAGCCCCAGTGCACGCAGACTGTGTGTACAAGGGAGCTGAGCGATGCCGCCTGTAAGGAGCAGGCTGCTTATTTCTGTCCGAACGCTATAATGAATGGTCCAAAAACATTGGTGAGAAAAGAGTAGACTAACTCATCCCTAATTGTGAATAGAAATCACACCGAGTATGAATCAACATGCAAATTTGTGTAATTAAAATGCCAATTTTCTTCATCTGAAATAAGCGAGACTTCCTGACCCTAATATCCAGGCAATCAATTCACACAAATTGTCAAGAAAATACCCTTTGTCAACTATAGCTTTTTTTTCCTGTTCGCCTATCTACCCCCACTGCCTTCCCTTGCTCACGCCCTCCTTCAGGTCTGATGATGAGCACTACATTCATGGGCCTATGTTCCAAATCTCACCTCTGCGTTTGAAGAACTGGATTTTCCTTTAAAGAATTAGTGCTGACTGCTTCCTGCTGCCCTCACTTCTGGGCCTCCTCTGCATTTGTTTGCAATTAATGGATGGAAATGTTGGTAACTGCGATAGAGTGGATGGCTGGAGGGGTGAGATGATAGCAAGCCAATGGGACAGGCTGGGAGATGCTGCTGTCAAGGGTGGGTCTGCTTCGCAGCTTGGCCAAAACCAGCACCGTGTGGAGACGGCGTCACTGGGAAATGAGCAATGCTTCATTTATGCCTGAATTACAAACTCGCTTGATCTTGCGGTGGAATGATGCACAGATAACCCATAACGCCCCGTGAATAATTATGCCTGTTAACTTTTTTGTGACTTTGATTTAAAAACTCTAATTAAAACTCAGCAGCAGCAACTAAGCTAAATCCATTTGGCAACCATTGTTGCAAACACACAGCTCATTGTGTTATTTATTTAATCAGATTACAAGCTAAGAGAAGTGGTAACAAATAATTTCTTTCACCTTGGCAGCTAATATGTACTAATTATAACCTGATTGCCTCAAATACCGAGCAAGCACGAGTCCCAATTATATCAAGGAAGATGAAGACTATTAGCAGCAATGAAAGGCATGGGTGGATGAATAAAATCCTGGTGGAAAATATTGATGATGAAGGATTGGAGTGAAGTGGCACCTATCAGCAGTGCCTTTAGATTCTTCTCAGTAATTCATTAGAAGCTACAAACAATGACCCTTGCTTTTGTCTGTGGCCACCACACTCCCTCGTCAGTAATTAATCAGTCTTTCAATATATCCTGTAATGAAAAGCACACATTCTATTTTTCTCCTGAAGAATGAACCACAATAGATATGCTTTGGAATTACTAGACATAGAGCTAAAAGGTACTGAAATCACCCAGAAAAAAAATATGATGCAAATTTCAAGCCTCGGACAACTTAAATTAGTATTGAAAAATGTAATGACATTATATATGAAGGAGTACAGGAATAGAAAACCACTCTCTGATATTCCTTCACTAACCTTCTGCTAATAATGATGACATAAATAGCAGTTATCACTCACACACTCACAACTTGTTCTGCAGTAGTTAACTGGAAGCCTGGCCTCCAGATGAACACAAATGTACAAGACAGGTCACTTCCCAGGACACACAGTGCTAGCTGATTTTTAGTTACAATAGCTATGTTTAAAAGGAATGATGGAAGACTCATTTTCCCCCCTCTGTATTCCTAGACCTCACCACCAACCAGCTGAAGGAGGTTCTCCAGTGAGCCTGCTGTGAAGTATGGTGTTTGCAGGTCCACCAGCACCGACCAGGACCAGCAGTGCTTCCAGTGCTCCCACAGTGGCAGACCTTACAGGTACGGCTCAGACCCAGAAGCCAGCATGAAACTTCAGGGAACAGAGGAAGTACCAAGACTGCGTGGAACTGCTCTCAGTAACAGTGCACAGAGAGCCAACAACTGGTGAAACAAGACTTTTGGAGAACTGTGTGGTGGAAAGAACTGTGGGGGCACCAGAACACGGATGAGAAAAGGTATTGGATACTGGATTGTTTACCAATAGGAACAACATCTGGACTGGGCAACCAGGCAACAGAAAGCAGAGCAAATAGATGGCACAACAAGGGGCGTGGGATGAGGGAACTGCCTCTGCAAACTGACCACGCTGTAGAGGAACAGCCAGCAAACTCCAGCTTGCCATCAGGCCAGGCTGTTCCTTTAGGCTGTACTTTGAACCACTTAGTACGTGTTACTGCAGATCAGCACGGTATGTGTTAGCCAGTGCCACACACTTCCCCTTCAACAGTACAGTGCTTCAAAGGGGATTTGTAGATCTGTGCTGAGATGGAAGCACCCATGTTTCCATCAAACCTTTTAGCAGTCATTAGAGATTTACTATGGGGAGCTTTTCCCCTTCTACTACTTGGTTGAATAATCATTAACTGAGGAGTGCCTGCTCCTGTGTAACAGCTAAATAATGCACTGGTAATGCATTCATGATGCACATCTTGGAAATAAGAGTAATAAAACATACTGTCTTCTGAGATGTATTTTACACATCACAGATTCCTCCAGTACAAGAAGCCACCTGGTTCTTTACTGCCAGTAACGAGCACACTCTGTCCCTGAGCTCACCGTTCCCATGAAAATAAATATTTTGTAATAAACATCAATTTTAGCACGGTACTTGACACGGAGTCTCACAGAAAGCCATCGAATCATGGTTATCACATTTCTCCTGAGCAGAGACCTAGTATGGCTAAGCACTCGTGTTCACACAGAGTCACGGCGCGTTAGTTACTTGCTGTGGCATCCAGCTTGCGCTTGTGCGGCGGGTCCTCGAGGATCCTGTTAATGTCGCCGCGGTGCCTCAGGTCCACTGGCTTCTCCCACACCGACAGCTGCATTGTAGGGTTGAAGAAGAAGACCCGGTCATCTCCAGTCCAGACTACACACCTAGTCCAAGTGATAAACTATGCTTAGATCATGCCAAATAGACTTGTGTCCAAGCAATTAACTCTGAGCTTAATTCTTGTATCTCGTAATTAACCATGCCTGAGACTCAGAGCGGTGCCTGCACAAAGCTCTGCTACCCCATACAGGTCACCTCGGGTGGAGTGACCTCCACATAATATAAATGGCTCATGGTCTGCAAACGTGAAAAATGGTCCATCACTGCAAAGCACTATAAGAGGGTGACCCAACATTTCCTACTTACCACAAGCAAAATGTCACCACTCACCTCACTCATACACAAAATCAAACCCAAAGAACTCATGTGAGAACAGCAGCAGGGTGCAGCTCAGGAGCAGCTCAGCACAACCTGAGCACAGAACCAGCCGTACCAGCTCAGCTGATGGCTTCACTTCTACTTAGGGCACACGTGAGCCTTGAATTCCCCGACACACAAGTGATAAGCACTTCAGTAACTTTCAGTTTATTTTAATGCACCAACATGCCAGATCGAAAAACAGCCTCTCAAATCCCTCATACTTTATAGGGCAATGTTGAGGTATATTCACTACTTCTTACTTTGTGTCTCAGAGCTACAGAAAACTCTGCTCTACCAGAAACACTGTTGGTCAAGTTGAGAACTATAACTGTACCATTGGCCCCAAGTCTATTCTGCATGATATAGCAAGAGGGAGTTGTAAAGGAACATTTCCAAATCAAGATTCCACACTCCCATAAATACCACAGTTGTCCCAGAGGGAAGGGAAAGAGCCCTTGGCATTTAGGTGAAGAGGACAGATTCGACTGATTAATGTAAGCAGGCTGTTGTTGCCCTTTTATTAAATATCAGAACTACGGTCAGGGCACAGGCCCAATCCTGTACAGGAGTAAATGCCTGCTCTGAAATGTCCCTTGCTGTAATTCACATCATTAACCAACAGGCACACTGCAGAATTAGCACCGCGAGGGGAACGGGTGATATGTAAACGCTGGGAAGCACAAATCCAGCATCCTGCCTGCAAACAGCAATGCCACCACTTATGTGGGACAGCCAAAGCTATTGTTTGACTTGAGATTGTAAGCAGTGCTGCTGGAAATATGTGTTTTACCTCTGCTGATACGCTGCTGTGCTCAGTGCTCCTCTGACCGCTGGCTCAGGAGCTGACGGTGCTCACTAACCCCTGAGTACTGCCAGGTCCGTGTGCAGCCACCCCAGTGAGACACTCTGGGGTCCCTTGTGACCCCTCTTCGCCTCTTCTGTGACTAATATCACTTGACATTTAATTTAAAATTAATGTACCTTTCCCCACATAACATATCACCTATTCCTCCATGGTACAGTGGCAGTTTCAATTATCCATAGGGGACGCATGGTATTTTGCTTCAGTCACAGAGCATAAACTGGAAATGCAGACTTTGCTGTGCTCATTTTTCCCTTATAGAAACTGTGGTTTAAGCATGAGAAAGGGAACAAGATGATTATATAAATATTTATTTAGTTTCATAAGCTAGAGAGGTTTGGCAACTTTCTTGAACTGTTTCTGCCATTAAAAGTATGATCCAGCTACTCCTGAAAGGCTTCTTCTCCCATTTCTCCCATCTGTCTTGATTTCTGTGTTACCTTGATGTTCAGAGAGCTGAAGGCCTTTGATCCGGTTGCTGTTCTTTTGGGGCTGAACCTACTCTCCAAGTCTCCTCAGTAACTGATTTTCTCTGACGTTAAGTCAACGCTGCCAATATTCCAAAGGAAATGGGAAGGAGGGAAAATAGGAAGACAGAGAGGATGTCCGGGGGTACACAGGCAGTGCACGTGTAAGGCACAGGTGTGGGTGAAGCACTGGCTATAAGCTGGGCAGAGGACTTCTCTTCATGCTGCCACTCCCTTTCCTATGAGCCTTCCTCCCACACCAATGCTCCCTTTGCATGGGAGCCTTGAAAACACCTCTCCCATTTTGCAGTGTGCAGGTACAGTAGGTAAAAAAATCCTTCTTGTCAGCCACTCAGGACCAAAAGTGAAAAGCAATTTCACACTATTTAAAAGCCACGAGAGCTTCAGTTACCCAGCACACAGTTCAGAAACCTACGGCATGAGACACAACCTTCCATGGGTTTTCAGACAACGCCCTGAAAGCAGCACCAATCCTGCAAGGCTAACAGACTGCCACTGCAATGAAATGAGCAGGAGGTGAAGAGGGTCTGGCCCTAAAAAGCAAGAACATTTCTTACGGGTCTTGCATTTCTTCTCTGACCCATCCAAGTGTCATCCAAACCTGATCCTCAATACGTGTGAGCTCCAGGAGGACCTGGGCTCAGGTCCTCAGAGCCCAGCTGAACACAGCACCGTGTTGCAGATCACCAGCAGTAAAGCACCCACATGGTCAGAAAGAAATAGCATCAGGCACATCCTGCCAGAAGCATTTCCTGGCTGAGCTGGGCTCCTGGCAGCAGCACACCACGTTCACATCACGGATACCAGGGAGGTGGTCACGCTGTTTGCAGCTACGTCCTCTCATTTGCACTAAGTACGTGATTAATGAGGGAAAGCTACAGTGGAAGCTGGAAAAGGAATCCAGCACTACTGCTTAACATTCAGGGGAGTGTATTTTCCCCCACGTAGAGACCACTAATGCATGTTTGGCCAGAGGAACATCACTGATGAATGACTTTTATTAGCTCTAATTGCATTTGCTTACCATGGAGATCCTGGCACTGGAGTGGATGCCACGGGCTTGTTGCCATTTGAAGTACTGTCATCCTCATTTACTAGTTTAAAAGAATGATCCTTGAAAGAGACATAGAGATTAGTCAACAAATAAAGCTGCAGCATAACGCTGTTATTGTCTTACAAATCGTTCCCTTAAACATGAAGTGGATTACCCATGTTGCCATTATATCACTAGCTGCTTTATGGACAACCAATTGCTTTGGGAATAGCCAGGACAAACTGGATGTAATCAAAGTGTTGCCCCACTTTCAGGAACACAAATGAAAACCCGGTCGCATGCTTTCACCCACCCAATAGCTCCCCTGGGGCGGTGAGCACCGCTCACTATTTGCTTGTGTGCGCTTTTTCTCTTCTTTTGCAAAGATGCGACACTAACAAACCCCCGTGTGGACGCAGCACCGCTCCCTCCTGTGACACAGGCACAGAAGCAATGCGTTGGAGTGACACAGCTGACAAGTATGGGCTGCAAGTGTTTTAATGGCTAGAGAACAGCTATTTACTGGTGCGACTTATGGGAACAAACCGTGAGGAGGAGGCGTGGGAGGAAGGCAGCGATCCAGCTCAGTCCAGTATCAAGAAGTGACAAGCATGTACTTAATTAAAAAATAATAAAGTGCACATACAGAGACCTTCCTTTGGAAAGTACTTTGCTGCTTGAAGCACTAAGGATGTGCTCCACGCTGACAGAGCTCTGCAGCACAATTAAACAGGGAGTTAAAAGTTAAAGGACCACAGAGCACTCCTTTGCTCCACCTCTGATTTGTGCCGTCCCGTATCATGCAGTGGTTTTTAAGGGAAGAATGAAGGGAAGAAGGGGACGCACAGCTGACCTTGTCGCCATCCCTCTCTACAGAGGTGCTCCTCCTGTTGGTGTGCAGGATCAGGGCGGGTGGGCAGGAGCCTCGGCTGCGTTCTCTGCCTTTCTCTGCAAGGGGAAGCATTGCGTTGGTTACATATACAGGAAGGCTGGAGCTGCTCCTGCCTGCAGACCCGAGCTGCTCAGCCATGGGACCCCAGCTCCAGCCCCACACACCTGACGAGGAGCACAGTGCTCACAGCAGCATGCCTGGTTTCAGTGGCACTCACCCTTCAGAGAGCTCTCCCCAACCAGGCTCAACAATTTCCTTAAAAATGGTCATAATGAGGCACTCTCATAATACACTCCTTGCACAATCACTTGCACCTCTCATACACTAACTGCTCTTGCACTGTCGGTGCTGCCTGAGACAGGTGTTTGTGCATCCAAACCCTGAGAAAAAGACCAAGAAAAGGGAAACTGGAGCAATGTGGGAAGAGGAGAGAAGGCTGCAGGGAGGGGAATGGGGACACTGTGTCATTCAGGTGTCCCCTGTGCCCCTCTGCCACTGCAGATGGCAATGAGATGGACACAGGACAGATGGAGAATGGATGGATGCAAGATGGATGTAAGATGGATGCAGGATGGATAGATGCAGGATAGACACAAGACAGCAGCAAAGCATCCTTCCCTAGGGACAGCCCCACTACCTCCAGAGAGACTGGCACAGTGCAGTGACACGTCCATTAGCCTGCAAGCCAGAGCACTGCCACGTGCTGGCTTCACTTTGGTAACAATTGCCACAGAAGCTCTTAATTGCACATGAGCTCTTAATTGCTCTTTAATTGGAAGCAGTTGTAAGAACAAGCTCTTCCCCTTAACAAAGCAGTTGTCCGCATCTGAAATGCTAAATGCTAAAAGTGCTTCCACTGCAAAAAGTCTGTGTGTGTGGAACAGAGGGGCCATCACAAACAGAAGGAAAGGCAAAAGGCAGCAGGTATCAGACAGAGCAAACAATCAGGAAAAAGCAGCTTCTGCAGTACGAAATCATTCAGTCTTGCTATTATTTGCTTCGTATTTCCTTTTCTAATCCTTACATTTCTGTTACAGCGTGCACTCAGGCATCTGAGCCAAGTTTCCTCCAGTCACCCAACTAAAACCTGGGTTCAGAGGAACCATTTGCAAGTGGTGCTCTTCCAGGACTGCATCTTAGGCACTCAGTTCACACATCCAATGCCATTCCATTCATTTGAAAATTATTCAGACCACAGAACAGACAGTGACTGTGCCACAGAGAAGGCTGGAACCTGGCAAGGGTTGGAGTCTGATTCACCACTGAATACAGCACAGTGATAAAGATGTAAATAGATGCCATTTTCTCAAAAGAAAAATGACTCAAGCATCCAGCCCAGACAGCCACAAAGGCAGGACATCCCAGGAGCACTGTGTCTTCAGTCAAGAGAACACCCAGGCTCCTGCTGGCAAGGATGACAGCACGCTTGCCTATTCAGTGTGAGGTCAGAGCACAAGGTAATACACTTCTGCTCACAGTGGCAAGCGGTGGCACAAGCCATGACAAAACTCCCACCGGAAAATCTGTGCAAGGGAAAAAGCAGTGCAGGAGGGCACCTAAGGAGCAAGGACATCTCTCATTCCTCACTCTGTGAAGTCAGGAGGCACACGTGCACATCTAGTCCAAGTTTCACTCTGCCAGTTCATTCTCACACTCCAAAACACGGCAGAGGACAGATGTGTGGTTTCCTCACGTCCACCAAAGCACTTTGTTCCCTTACCCTGAGCTGTGTTTTCCCACTGCTGCTGCACAGGGGCAGCTCTGCTGGAGGCCATCTGCAGGAGCAACCCCCAAGAAGCCAAGGACTTCCGTTCACCCACATGCAACATGTGCACACACGGGGAACAAGAAAACACATTCACCAAGCTGGCATCATTTGTTAACTTACATACGATAATTAAAACACATTAATGTCAGCTGGTAGAGTTAAAGGAACTATTGCACACTTGAAATTCGGTGGAACCCGAAACCCTGACAGCTCGGGTAGTGCTGCCTTGGTGCAAAGGCAGATAGCACAGGGACAGCCTTTTCCAGCAGTGGGGAAGGAAACCTGATTAAAGGGATTTCTCCGAGACTCCGCAGCAAGCAGAGGACCTGAATAATTCACAGAATGAAAAGCAGAGGTGAAGTAGGAAAATTATCTTACATACATTGCAGAAGATGTAGGTGTATGATGACAAACATGTTATTGAATGTGGAATTAGAGCAGGCTGATTCGCTCTGTGAAAAGATACGGACAAAGACAGAATTATACTTTACTCTGCAAAGGTTTTTAGGGGGCAGACCTCTGCTACTCTCAAAGGCAGTTTAAATAGGTTTAAAATGTCGACTCTAAATATTGCAAAGAATTGGATTCTCTTCGAGCACATGCTTCTGGGCATTCAACAGTTCGTTACTGCACTGAATGCCTCCTGTCCTTACAAACATGAAGTTTTGAGGTTAGCTCCCAGGCTATTCCCAGCTGTCTCTGCTGCAGACGTGCAACTCCTGTGCCCCACTCCCACACGTGTAGGTCTCACCTTCAGCCCATCACAACCATTTAATGCAACGGGCACTTCCTGATCTGCTCCAGCACAGCTTATCTCCCCCTCAGAGGAGTGTCTGCATCTGCTTTGACGGGCTCTGCTGCGATCTGTCAAACTCTGTGCTTCCCTCCCTCCTTAGAATACCTCTCCTTGAGCAGACTGTTGCCTCTACAGCAATCTCTTCCCGCTCACTCCGTTATTTCCTGAAGCTTTTTAACAGAAGCAGTGGGATGACAACAGCACGTTCTTTGCTGTAGCAAAGTGAGCTCCGTGCCTGGTGCAGAGGTCCCAGACAAGCATCACTCCTGGGCTCCTCAAGCACGCAGCCAACATGCTCCAGTAGATGACATTTGCCACCACTCCTACAACAGACCTTCGATTTTAAAGGAGACCTGCTGCCGTATCCAGCACACCTGGAGCAAATGAGCAAAGCACACAGCATGCCACCCACCCCTCCAGGGTGATCCAGGGCTGGGGACTGCCCATTGCTGTGCCAGCACCCGGCTGCTCTCTGGAGAAAAACAATGCTGCTAACAGGCTGATGTGGGTAGCTGCAGCTGAACAGTGCTGAACAGCCCAGGCCAACCCAGCCAAGGGCACAGGGAGCAAACTGAATGAGGGGAGCTGGCTGCAACTGGCCAAAGGGACACCACACACCACGCGACATGGAGCAGAAGGCGGTTTGAAGGGCTGGGAGTTCATCTCACTTTCTTTTGCTACTTGGGAGCAGGGTTAAAACACAATGGGAAACAAGTAGGACTGGTGCTTGGCATTAGATTTTTCCAGCTTCCATCACAAAATAAATGCTTAGTAGAAGCCAGGACTGCTGTAGAGTTTATTACCTCTGTCCAGACATCAAAAAAATATATTATGTTGTTTCAAGGAAAGAAGAGTTTTGTGCTACCATGAGCAGAACACGACCACACAAAGCCTCACTGAACACAGCTTCTGTCTTCAGAAACCAAGTCAGAAAAAGACTTATCCATACTGCATAATGAAAGTGGTCTGCAAAAGACATTTGTTGGCTTATTATTCCTGCCACAGGCACTGCTAGCACAGCGCAGTGCACAGGCTGCCAAGTGCACGATGAAGTGCTCAGCTCACGGTTTCCAAACCCATCACATGGAGCTGATGCCCAGCCCCAGCTCCCTTGCCCCACCAGCTCCCTGCATCCCACCAGCTTCCTTTCCTGGGACATCTGGGGGTGGAGATCATCCAAATTACTGCCAATTCCTCTTAACTTTCTTCGCTTGCTTTTGCATTGGAAATGACAACAGCTTGTAGCAGCCTACAAAAAGGAGTGTGATCTCTTGAAAAACGTTAAAGGAAGAACTCGAGTGAAAGTGCTGTTTGTCTTTCAGTGCAGACAGCAGGAAATCAAAGATGGATATCAGAGCAAAAGGATGTGTTTTCCATTTTCAAGGGAAAGTCAGAAACAAAAATTTTCATCCTATTTACATTACTTGTATACAAGGAAAAAATATGACTGCTCTTCCAAACCACAGGATGTGAGCAGCCTGATCCACGGGAGCTGTCCCTGCCAGCAGCAGGGGAGTTGGAACTCCATGACCTTAGAGGTCCCTTTCAACCCAAACCCATTTTGTGACTCTATGAAACCAATGAGCTCTCAGCAGTGTCACCATTTGAGTTTTTCAACCTATTGGCCTAGCCACCAGAAAACATTTAGACATGAAAGGCTTTATGCCATGCAATCCTCATCCAGCAGGACAGGCAGAGTCAGGAGGGCTTGTGTTCAGACGTCCGCTGAAAGGGGATAGCAAATAAATTTGACATGAGGTGCATTACAAACCATGATTTCAGCTTCCCAACAGCAACAAAGGGCAGAACAGCATGTCTCTAGCACAGATCTTTGTCTTTCTCCCCGTGCATTCTTTAAACATTCTAACATTTCTTCCATTGCTCGCTTCCAAAAAGAATGCAAGTCAATAGCACCTCAGTGGCTCTGGGGAGAACACACAGGTCTTTGTAGCTATACTGATGATAAAAGAAATAGGTGTTTTGCAAAAGCACTCTACGCCATAGAGAAACTTCCAAGCGAAAGGAAAAAAGAAACGCTTGCCAACTTTCCTTCAAATTTATGTCAGTGTGATTGCATTTTCAGAAATTCCCAGGCAGACCTGGGACGCTCAGCAAGGCAAAGTGACACCAGAACTGATAGCCCATAATCCACAGTAGAGCCCAGCATTTGCCACGAATGCAGCTCACTATGTGCTCACCTCTGGGGCACACCCGCAGGGATCTTGCTGTCACCTCTCCCTGATGGCTGCAGCTCCTGCCACACAGGGGACAGTGTTTCCAGCCCAAACGCAGATTTTCACCCCCCACCACAGTTCCTGCCTTCACCACAACAGCAGCACTGCAACATTTCATGTTACTAGGAAAGATGCTCCTGATTTTCCACCGAAATCCAAACTCCTTTTGATCCTGATTTGCAAGGAGTGTATGTGAATCCAAGCAAAGCCACGAGACTTCTTCCAGCATTTGAGAACAGCGCTGGCTCCCTTTTGCAACACACACACACTGACATGACAGTGAACAACACGGTTTCATCACACAGCACAGCGCGCAGCATCATCAGAGGCGTCAGCCAAGGAGATTCACGGAGCACCTATCCAAAAGAAACCACTTCACCACCACTGGCTTGTGAATGCTATTGGCACGGGATACAGAAAGCCCAAGGACACAGCAGAAATTGCCTCTGGTGTCACCAGATGCCAAGTGCCAGGCTGAGCAAACACAACCCGAAGTGCTCTGAAAACACCCACAGCTCTCTGCTGAAAATGCCAAAATCAGAGCTGTTTTTTTAAGAGCCCCCCATTACTGTGCAGTATGGAAAGCAGGGTTTGGTGGGCAACACAGACACACGGCACATGCCTCCATGATATCTCAGTCTAAAGAAGCACATACACACCTGTTAGTGTCTGCTCCACCAAGTTGGTCGCCATGATCGTCACAGCTGGTGCGGCCACAGAAGTCACCCTGGTGACTTGTGCTGGCATCAAAGGACTTAGGCGAGCATCCACTCTAGAGGCTGAACCTGCATTCAAACCACAGTGAAATCCCATTTTCTTTCCAGAAGACACAAACACCTTTAAACAATGCGGTTTTTTTCAGCCTTATTTCTCAGGTTTGTCCAACCTCCCTTCGCCCCACTCCCCCGTGATGGTTAGAGCACCCGCGTTGGTGTTCATGGGAGTGAGTCCAGCCTGACCACTGCACCCATTGTGTTCAGCAAATAAGCAGATATTGTACATTAATACAGATGTGATCCTCAAAACAAGATTTACAAGGACATCTTAGTGCGCTCAGGAAAGACACGCCACAGCAAGATCACTTTTCTTAATTAAGACTAACTAACACGCATCCATTTCCCACCATTACTCACCACAAACCACCTGTGTCCCATCCCCGCCATGGGAAATGTTTTGCCAACAACTGAAAACACCAGCTTTGTCCCAGTGACTCACAGTCTCCTCAAAGACAATCCACAAAACAGAAAATCACTAAACTGCTCAAATGCCTTTTTGGTGATAAATTAGCAATCCGGATCTGCTGCTAAAATGATGCTAATTAAACTGCACTATTAAACCTTGAGAATTTGTGGCCACTGCCAAATTTGAGGTCAAAGCTGAAGCATTAGTTTCCCATTAACAGTGTGTTTAGATAGCACATATTTTTCCAGACTTAGAGGGCACATCCCACCATCTCAACTCAGACACAAATTCAGGTGTTCCACATGCAGGTCTCCTGCTCACAAACAGTTTCAAAGCTGAGCTGGCAGAAGAGATGCGTCCCTAGTTTAAAGCAGACTGAGAGTAACTTCGTATCTCCCAGGTGTGATGCAGGCTGCCGTGTTCTGCCCTTTCATTTCACTGCATACTCTTATGCCATCAAAGAGTTCTCATCCAAACTTCTCTGTGTTGTGCAGAACTTGGGATCATTTCTGGAACCTTCATTTTTTTTCCTTATTGCACACTGTACATTTTTGTTTCCCAGTTCCCAGCTGTCAAAGCAGATTACTAAACCCAGTTCTCACTAACATGGGAAACAGCAATTGCTTCCCTGAATATAACATTTGATTCTATTACAGCAAAGGATACTTTGATGTACTTTTTCTTCCTCAAATCTATACTCTTAGTTACCACCTAGAGAATGCAAGAGGTAATTCACTGAATCATAGAATAGCTCAGGTTGGGAAAGACCTTCGTGAGCATCAAATCCAACTGCAACCAAACCATACTGCCCTGCCTCTAGCAACCCACTGCTAAAGCATATCCCTGAGCACATCAAAACAGATTTTAAACACATTCAGGGATGGTGACTCCACCAGCCCCTGGGGAGCTCATTCCAGTGCTTAACAACCCTTTCAGTAGAGAATTTTTTCCTTATGTCCAACCTAAACCTCCCCAGGTGTAACTTGAGGCCATTTCCCCTTGTCTGTCACTGTCACGGGTGAGAAGAGAGCATTCTGTATCATTCTGAGATGTCCATCAGCACTCGTGGCAGCACCCACTGCTCAGCCAGGGCCAGCAGTGCCAGTACACACTGAAAAGCCCTGACACTGGAAGGGTATTACTGCCCCCTGAGCATCTGGGACCTGTTCATCAGCTGCCCCAGGGAGCTCACAGACTGCTCACAGCAGCACGAAACACAGCATTATTTCTCTTCAAAGATATCCTCCAGAACAACGCCTGACCTTCAGGCATGCAGGATCCGGCCTCTGGAGGAGTGGAACTCCACCATTCTGCAAACACACAGTGCTGGTTCTACACATCTCCATCCACACACACTCGGTGCAGTGCTCGCAGCAACGCAGTGCATCCATCTCCAGGTTGTATTTGTTGCCCTCCTCCTGGGGCCTGAAAATCATACAGATGTAAGAAGACTCTGAACCTTTTTATGGGCTTCTTATGGCCCCGAGCAGATCCAGGACAGCCAGCATGCCAACTATGCCCTGCAGGCAGCAGGCACGGGGCCCAGAGGAGCACACTGGCATCCCCACCAGCTGGTAGCACAGCTGAAGCCAGAGGGACGGATGGCAAGGACTCAAGACAGAGGTAAGAATGTCAGACAAATAAAGCCCTTCTAGGAGAGGAGCAGGACAGTGTGATGCTCGCCGTGCTCCCTGCAGCACAACAGCCACCAGAGACCTTTGAACTTGGTCATCTCGAAGGAGCCCACGAGCAGAAGCATCCCTTAAGGTACGCAGGCATACAGCAGTCCACAATTCCACACACATACACCTGGAATAACATCACAGCTTGCTGAGTTATTTCCCTACACTTGGACATACAGCACTGCAGATTAGCTCAGCTTTTATCCATCAAAAGCACGCTGCACGTTGAAGCATGACTCTGCACTGTACAGTTTTGACCATCTCTTTGTGGTGTTTCATTATCACCCGGAGGAAAAATAAAATCATCAGTGCATCTTTCGATGCGAGGGCAGCAATTAGCTCACAGCTCCTATCTGCATTTGACTCAGGTATATACATAGATATATATACACACATGCCTATAAATATATATATATTTAACACATGCAGATCAGGTTCGGTGGCTTAGTTCAATTATAACTTATGCCTGCTAAATAAGCTCCAGTGATTTAAGGCAATCATAAACTTTAGGAAATAAATATTTATGCTTTCCAGTACTTTGTGCTCTTAAAAAAAAAAAAAAAAAAGAGAGAGAGCAGTCTTTGCTATGGATGGATCTGGAATACAAATAAACTCGGTGGAATTTGCTGAATGTCATAATGCAATATAAGCTTTCAGTATGAACTCCACGTAACCTGGGCTGGAATAATACCCAAACATGAGCCACAAAGAACCTGACACATTAAAGCCAAGGAGCACTGATTCATAAGCTGTGCATTTGGAAACACCTCTCCATTTTTAAAATGATTTCAGTGCAAACACACTTTTCTGTCATTTAAAAACCTAGGCATCCAATGTCTGAGTGTAACTGCGACGACACTGCAAGGACAGAGGAGGACTAATGCAGGTGAGAGCAGACCGGGTGCCAGAGGATCCCCCGCGAGAGCAGGTGGGAGCAGGGGCAGAAAAGGAAGAGAAAAAGTTGTAAATGAAGGAGGGAGGAGCTCAAAGAAACAGTCACTGGAAGTTTCTCACCAGGAGATTCAAAACACAACACCAGGAACAAAGCAAACAGAATAGTATCACCCTGCAGCAGCTGAGGAGGAGAAGTGGTTCTTCCCCAGACAAAAAGCTGCTTTCCTCACCCGATTTCTGCAGAATGCAGGCAGTGGTGCTGATGAGATCCCCCTGCAGTGCACAAACAGGTGGTTAATCCTTGCATTGCCCCTCAGACTGAAAATCGGTCCCTTCTGTTTGCAGCCACAGCAGCTTTGGTGTCAGCCACATCTCCTGCTCCTCGGTCAGCCCACAGCACGGGGAGCTGAGTGGACTGGGACTGGTTGTAGCCATGCCGGCCCTACCAGGAATGCTTTTCTTCACACACCTCATTTTGTCCCTTACAAAGCTACTCCTTACTTCAGGAGTGAAAAGATCTCAATGTATTATGGAACAGCACAGTTTTCTGTTTGTGTTTATTTTTGCTAAATACATGCCAGAACTTGTCAGATCAGCGCTGTACCTCTGCTTCCCAAATGGAGTCAGCATCAGAGCATCGTGATGGTGGCACAGGCACCGGTGTGCTGTCACCTGCACATCCCAGTGCTGTTCCCAGCCTACATGGGAGCAAAACCAGGTGACACTGGGAGGAATTCCTAAAACTCAGCTCCATCTCTGATGCATGCTTGTCTCAGGGTACCCCAGGGCTGGGAGCAGCAGAACCCTGCCACCAGCTGTCCCCTGTGTGTTGCAGTGTGCTGCTTGGGGACACTGCATGCTCCTGAGCAGCACTCCTCTGGGAGGTCTCCTTGCCAGCACACAAAGGAAGGATCATCTCTTGTGTTCTTTTTCAGTTAGAAATGTTCACCTGTATTCACTGGATTCTGCTGCTAAGAGAAAACAAAGATAATAAGGGCATTTGTTTTGACTAGGATGAAATGACAGCAGGCATGTCCTCAATAAATCATGGCAGTAAGAGAGAGGCAAAGCAATTACTCAAAGCAGACAGGAGCTGCCTGGGACAGGAGGAGCCTCCTGAGCGGAACTAAGGGAGAAAAGTGATTGTTGCTGCCCAGGGCCCAGCACCACAGCCAGAGAATGCCAGGGCATGCAGGCAGCGTCCCGCTTCCAGAGCTCAGAGGATGGAGCTGACCTTCACACCACTCAGCAGCAGAGATCGAACCAACTGAGAAAGAAAGCACTGTGTCCCACTGCTCAGCCACTTTGCGCTCAGACACTTATCTCCAGAGCATGAGAAACGCAACCAGCGCTAGTAGCTTTACAACCTTCCATTGGCTCACTCTCTAACCAGAGCCAGTAACCCATGGTGGAAGCTCTTCCTCACTGTAGTCTGAGCTGCCAAGGGAGTCAGTGCCTGCCAGCCAACAGCCAGAGGCATGCTGGGCCTGCTGACCAGGAGCCTTCCTCATCCTCCTCCTCCTCAGGCAATGAGGGCCAGACCCCACAGCCATACAGGGCAGGGGAAGCCCTGTGCCTCTCCTTGCACTGCAGGACCACGAGCTCGAGAGAAGTGAAAATCTCCATGCCCTTGCTGCTGAGACACACACTAAAACACTGACGTTGTTACCAAACAGCTTTCGTGTCAATGAAGGCAATGAAATCACAGTGACAGCCTTGGAAAAAGGACAATGCTTTCGGCCACTTAAAACAGAACCACAGAATCACTAAGGTTGGATAAGACCTCTGAGATCACCAAGTCCATATATACTCACCAGACCTTTTTGACTGGAAATAATGCGCTGACTTAAAAAAAATCCCTCTGAGGTCCCCAACCCACTCCACCATGCCCCCTGACCACTTCCTCCATTGCCACATCCCCACAGATGATGGGAGGACACCTCCAGGCACAGGGATTCCTCCCCCACCCCCTGGGCAGCCTGCTCTGCTTCTCCCCATAGTTCAGGAGCAGAACAACTGGATCACCTTTGGCTTTTTTTTGTTGTTGCTGGCTTTTTTGAGATGACAAAATGTTTCAGGGATGCAGAGCCCAAGAATATGATTTTCAAAAGCGTGCCCATCACTGAAGAGCAGAAAATCCATTAACAGCACAATTTTGTTGACTTTCAAGTCACTGATGCAACACTGAAAATCCCAGAGTTAATAACAAGCCCGGCAGGTACTCCACGATATGTTTGTTTCTAAGTCAAATGCGAGCTGCCTTGGATCTTCTTTACATCCAGATTGAAACGTAATGAGAGAATGCATTAACAAAGAGCATTAAATATTCAGTGCTCGGGCCGTGTGGGGAAGGCTCTGCCTGATTCCAAGGGACCCATGTTGTTGTGCTGATGGCACACAACCTCTGCCCTTTTGATACCAGTTTGCATAATTTCTCTCCTGCATGAAAGAAACCAACCACCCAAACCTAGAACAGCTCGAAGCAGGACACACATGATAAATATCAAATACTAACATTGATTCTAAAATGCTTGAAAGAGCTTTGCTCGTAGAGGCAGACCTAGCTGCTGTTTCTCCTTGCAGTAAGTACTTACAGAAAGCAGATCTTGTGGGACCCAAGCATTTCACCCTTAAATGCTCTTGAATGTATCATCAGTTCCTTATTTGTCCTTGATGGCAACCCCAAAGGTCCATAACCTCACAGAGCAGATAAACTCAGTGCAGCGAAACCCAACGAGACCACGAGGAGGAACTCTGCCCCAAGCAGCCTCAGGTTTTGCCCACGTCCCAGGGCTCAGAATGGGGCTCCTGGTAGACTCCAACCCGTGCACAGACAAACCAGGGAGCACCCATGATTAATATCACAGGGTTGAGCTCACAGCAGGAACAGTGTGGGCTGACTCAGGCTGCCAGAAAAGCAGGAATAACTTCAGAAGCTTGAAGAGGCCTCTATAAATCATGCAAAATACTGCTACCCAAAGCTGGAATGTTCTCAGCCAGCTTCCATTTTTCACCTTAACCAAATGCTAGAAGCTAGGATGGATGCTTTTCAGATCTCAGATTTGATCCCGGACAGACGAGAAGCCACAACGGCCAGCACACCATGCTTCCAAGATGAGCAGCCTCTGTATTGCGGTAGCTTTATAGATTCATAGATTCATAGATACATTAGGTTGGAAAGGACCTACAAGATCATCTATTCCAACCATCCTCCTACCACCAACCCTACCCACTAAGCTACTAAATCAAATCCCTTAGCACCTCATCTAAATGCTTCTTGAACAGCGCTAGGGACGGTGCCTCAACCACCTCCCTAGGCAGGCCATTCCTCAAAGCACAACTACGCGGAAACAAGTAAACAAAGTAAGTGTTGTAATTCTTCATTAGTTTTAATTGCACTCGATGCTCATCCAAAAATCACAAAATTCTGTAATTTACAGTCATTAGGATCAGTTCAAGATGCTCTTCAGGAATTACCCAGGGAGCTATCTGAACCTCAGCCCATTCCATTAGCTCGCTTCCTTTCCCAAGCAGCCGCTGTGCCTGGCGCCCAGCGCCGGGCTCGCCAGGAGTGCTGCAGCACAGACCTCACTTTGCCCAAAGCTGTTGGAAGAGGTGGGAGTGACTCCGAACAGGCTCCAGGATGCCTCTGCCCAAGTGGAGCTGTGTGGGAAGTGCTCTTACGAATTACAAGTCCAGCAAAACTCACCCAGAGGATTCATTTCTCTTCTGGACCCAAATTTAAAGGCGAAACTATGTGGGAAAGGCAACCAGATGTGCTCTGTAGGACTAAGAGAAAAGGTACACGAGGGAGTAGTTCAGTGGCTTGTCTCCTGCTCATTAACCTCCACTTAGATCTCCCTTACACTGCACCACACGTGGCAGAAGACAAACAGGACACAAGAACACATCCACCGCATACACACTCGAGCTGTGTTGGCAGGACAGCTCCTGGTGTAGCACTGAACTCGATGGATGAGGCACAGCATCCCTGCCAAGCTCCACTCTGACTGCCTGGATCCACTGGGGATGGGAGAAGAACAAACACTTCTTTGTGTTTGAGCATCAGAATTATTTACAGATGCCCTGGAAGTACCTGGGGAATCCCGAGATGTGACTCACAGGCTGGGCTTCCCATTTTTCTTTTTTTCCACAAAGATTAAGATGTAACTGAGATCAAACAAGTGATCATCAGCAGAAGAGGACTCCCTCCCCCCACCCTCTCGGCACAGATTTCAAGGGCAGGGAGCAGTGCAGATGGAATTCTGCTCGTGATGAGCGTGATAGGAGCTGCAGCAGAGCTCCCACAGAGCTCAGCCCAGCTCTGGCAGTAGTGACTCACAAAGAGCACCCCAAAATGCCATGCCAGCCCAAGCTGCCACAGGCTCTGCTGGCAGAAAGCATGCCTGGAGCCAGGTCAGCAGGGCAGCACAGGGCAAGCTGTGCCATCCAGGCCTGAATGCTCGTAGTAACTCAGGGCAGCCCAGAGGTTCTGCTGCTGTGGTTCTTTGGAGGAAAACACTTCCAGTTGTGTTTTCACCATCACAGAAACACCACCTTAAATCCAAGCTGAACCACAATTTGTTTTCATTAAAAAAAGTGATGTGCAAAGAAGAAAAATGAGGTGCTAGGAGAAACTAAGAGAAATTAAATATGAAGGAAAGTGGCTCCATGATTTTCATTTTTGGGGCAATTATCGCTTGTTCCCTTAAAGATAAAATCAAAAATAAATTATCACGTCAAAGCGCTGGCAAGCTGCGTGTCACTATCAGTTTCAGATAATTAAGTGAGATGTACTTTGGAGCAGAGCCAAACGCTGATAATGTGGCAATTACTTCCACAGAGCCCAGTCAAGATCACACAACACTCTCCTCCCGCATCTTCATTACTGTCTTGCTTTAAACTTGGGGTTTCAATTCTCTCCAGAGCTTCCAAAAAAAAAAAAAAAAAAGCAAAGGCACAGCTTCCCACAGCTGAAGAGCTCTGGCTCTGCTGCAGGTCCCGGGCTGTGCCGTGGCCATCCCAACCAGCCCACGGTCATCTTCTCCTCTGAGACACAGCAGCTGTCCTTATATCCACAGAAAATGCTCAGGCTGCACTGCACGACTGCAGATTACAGAGCGTCTCTATAATGTATAATTTTGATTCTCTGTGATTTGAAGAGGACAATTGATTTCTAGGGAAGAAGAGAAAATACAATTTCATCTTGTTTCATGCAAGCAGATATTTACAAGATACAAATCACAAAGACAGCACGGCTGCAATATTAGATTACAATTTGGATTAGGCTGCCGTTCTTTTACATTACTTCTCTCCTACTAAAGGCTATCCCAAAAAATGTTTCCTTCAAAAGGATCTGTTTTGGTATCAAATGTATGTCACGCATGTAAAATACTCATTTGGGGCAAAAAGAGCGGAAATTGGCCGTTTTGCTTTGGGGTTGAGACCCTTAGCTGCTGTTCTCCAGCTGGGATTCCCGTCAGCCCAAGCCTTACAGGATGACCAGCAGCGTGGTCCAGAACATGTTGCCATGACTTCTCCCCTCAGAAAAAAATCTCTCAGTATAAACCCCATGAATACTGATGAGCCCAGGAATCGCAGAACTGTTTGTTGCTGGAAAAAAGCTCTGAGACCCCCAGCCCACCCCCACTGCCCACATCCCTCAGTGCCACATCCCCGGGGGTCTGAACACCTCCAGGGACAGGGACTCCTTCCCCTGGGCAGCTGTACCTGACTGCTCTCTGGAGGAGACATTTCTCCTAATGCCCAACCCGACCCTCCCCCAGCACAAGACCATCAGCTCTCGTCCTATTGCTAGTTGTGTGGAAGCAGAGGAAACGCAGCCCCAAGCTAAGTCAGAAATAAGCTGCTGTTTATACAGTCCCATGCATGATCCACATACTCCCATACACCTCCAGGCTCCAAAAAACACTCCAAATGTCCTCCTCTGTCCCTGAGACTGAACTGACAGCACAGCAGCCATCACAGCCCATCACAACATCCTGCTGAATCCCTGTGCGGTCAGCAGCCAGCTAAATGCAGAACCCAGCTTTTCAGGAAAGTTCAATCAGGAAAGTTTGCACCTTTCCAAATGCGCATTTACGCCCATTTTATTCTACTAAATTTCATTTGCCAGAAAGTCGGAGTGCAAAGGTTCCAAAATCCATTAGCCATGCAGGCAGCCCATCAGACTGCAGAGCTGGAGCTCCTGAGTTCCAGGCAGGCTTTCACCGCCCCAAACACCTGCAGCTTTCAGAGGACATGCCTGTGCGCCTGTGGGTCAGTGGGGGAGCTCCCCACAACCCACAGCGGTTGTGAGGCTGGAAGGAGGGCACGTTCCTGCCCTTTGTGCTGTTTCCCACTGCTCACACGCATCTCTCCCGTGTAGCTGCTGGGTCCTGTCCTGCTGCCTCGCCCGAGCATCCTCCTGCAGCTGAATGACCAGGAGCCCTCCCCTGTTATATCCAACCAAGCAAGTCCAAAGGCCTTTCTCTAAATTTTCCTTCCTTCCTTTACTCAAACTCCCAAATCCTCACTCCTTACTTTTCCCTACTAGGAAGGCACCGTGGCTGTGCCCCAGCTCCCACTGCAGGCAGAGCTCCTGCCCCAGGGCCACGCTGGGGAGGGGCTGACGGTCAGATCTGAAGATCTTTGAGGTCTTTTCCAGCCTTAAAGATTCTATAAATGCATGGACAGACAGAAACTCAGCAAATACTTCAGTAAATCCGCAGCAAAAGCATTAAATGTCAGCGTGCATCTTCAGCCGATGAGCAGCGATAGGGAAGGACCTCTTCTACCCGTTCTGTTGTTTTGCCTCCTCTTAGCAATCTGCTTTTGTTGTTTTTAATTTCCAACGGGTGAACAGAGAGAGAAGTCAAATCAAAGTGACTTCAGAAGCAAAGAGAAGTCAAAACGACTCACAAAACTTAAACGTTTGCAGCTATATTGCCACGTTTTGCCTCGCATGTACATATATGCCCATAAATAACGTGTGCTGTACTATCCCTGCTTGTAAACTGCGTCTAGGTTAAAAAACAAACGACAACAGAAACCCAAGGACGGGTCAGCAGGCGGCCTCGGGCAGCGGCTGCAGGACCCAGTGTTTCTGCAGGAGCTCCGCTGCTGCCCACCCACATTCATCATTCAGAAGCTGTTAATTGCAGGCTGTTAAAACGCTAATTGCTTTTCAAAAAGTCTCGCTGCCACATTCGGGATCGCAGAGGTTTCCTGATTTAAGAGCTCACGGAGGATTGATTGCAGAGGAGATTGGGCTCCCTCCCTCCTTGCCTTTTGGGAGCAGCTCTGCCGCAGGGATCTGGTCCCACTGCACCCAGCCCACCTGGAACCGCCGCGCCTGCGATCAGCAGGGCTGAGCACAAACACCTCCCAGCTCCGGGTGAGCTTTCCCAATGAGAAAGAACTTCTGTACCACCGTGAGCACTGGCACAGGCTGCCCAGGGAGGCTGTGGTGTCTCCTTCACTGGAGAAACTCAAAACCCACCTGGGCACTTATCCATGCAGCCTGCTTTAGTAGGGAGGTCTCCAGACGCCCCTTTCAGCACCTACAATTCTGGGATTGTGTGATAATGGCATTAAAGGTGGTGTATTTAATCATAAAATCAACAGGAGCATTGAACACCACTGCAACTCTTCAGCCCCACGTTTAGAAAAGGAAGCAATGCAGCTCCCCAGGCCTCTGCTGCAGCCACTGTGCTTGGGATGCTGCAGATGCTCAGAGTTGGAGCCCAGCTTCAGATGACCAGAAAATACCAGCCTTGCCCAGAATCTCCTGCACCCTGTTTTCAAGACAAACAGCGAAACACAGAAGATATCCAACGCCTGAGCCATTAGGGACAGAGCTCCCAGTCCCCACTCCACTCCTCCGGGCCCATGGGTACCGTTGGGCACCACCAAACTGCCCCTAAAATTCCAGCTCCGGAACAAATCTCAGTATATTTAGCAACAGAGCTTTTAAACAGCATTTCAAGAGAGCTTCCAAATAGCTACATACATCAAGTGTGAAATGAGATGCCCTAGTCCTGCTTTCTTTAATTAACTCCCTGAACCTATTCCAGTAATCACAGCTGTGCAGCAGTGGGGGCAGGAGCTTTGTGGCCACCAACTCACCGACCTGTCCCTGCTAAACCTCCAATGTGCTCCCCCCTTCCCAGCCAGCAGCACTGGCTTTGCCTGGCCATCTCATCCTGCACACACTGTGTTTGCAGAGTGGTGCTGAGGAACTGTCCTACAGCAGCAGCACAGACAGCTTCATCCTTTTCACTGCAATTCCAGCCTCCTGAAACCGAGCGACTCAGCAAACGCAAGCCTCTGGGAAGCAAACAACGTCCTAATGCCGAAAAGCATCCCACCTCCACCAGCCTCCCTGCAAAACTCTCTGCTCCCAGCTGCCAGCCTGCACCCGGCAGAGCCAACCCAGGGGATCCACAAAGCCCTGTGGGCCATATCACCCCCTAGATTTACCAGGACAATAAGCTGTGTGTGCAGCCAAAGCAGCTTCACAGCAGCCGTTTGTCCCTAAACAAGACTTTTTCCTCTTTTGTACTCAGTGACCCTTATGGACCCCTGTCAGCACCTGGACGTGAGACAATGGTCTCCATTTGCAAATGGGGAGGTTTAGCTTGGAAACCAGAATGAATCCCTCCACAGAAGTGTGGTCAGGTCGAGGGCAGCAGTGGAGACCCCATCCCTGCAGGTATAGAGGAGAAGTGTGGACACGGTGCTCAGGGACATGGTGCCAGGTGGATGGCCAGGTTTGATGACCTTGGAGAACTCTTCCAACCTGAATGACTCAATGAACCTAGGAACCAGAGCACGAGCACATGAGAAGCCAGGCAGCTGCATCCCATGCCAATCTAGTAGGATTCGAGTCATAAATTACTTCTGGAACTCCAAAATCAGTAACGCAGAAACCAGAAGTGTGGTTCCATCTTTGTCCCCTCACGTGCTCCCACTGCCCCGCAGGCTGAGTGCCTGACCTGCAGCATCCCCAGCAGCCCTCACCCACACAAGCTGAGCTGGTGTCAGTGGGGCTCAGCACATGCCAGCAGCAGTTGTCCCAGCGGGGCTGCCAGAACCCCTGCCTTGTTTGTAGGAAGGCTCCCAGCTCGCTCAGGATGCGGTAAACAGGACAAAATTTGCAATGAAATCAATGAAATTCTATTTAGCTACCCTGGGGAAGCATCTATGGCACATTTTAAATTGTGGAATTTAATTAATTTTCCTGATTTATATGCTGGCCAACGAGCTAAGATTCGTTTTACCTCGTTAAATCTATTTACACTTGGATAGCAGGGACAGATTGAGGAACGCATCCAGCCAACCAGAGAACACCCACCGACACCTGACGTCAGTCACCAATGCCATTTGTTTCCCTCTGTCCGTCAGGTAGAAGGGGCAGAGCTGATGCCATGGATAAAAGAAAAGCCCAGTATCCAAAAACCTGTTTCCAGCGTGCTGCCCCTTCATGCCCCACTGCTGCACGTTACTGCTATGGCGCCAAACCACTGCCTGCACTTTGTTTTCTTTTGGATTAACTTCCCAGTAGGTACAGCAGTACCATTTTAATTTCCAAAGTTAAACATGATAGCATTATGGAATTAAACTGCAACATGCCTTCCTGGCCTGGCATTTACCCAGCGAGCTCACTGTTAGACAAAACCTCCCAGGCTGCTGACAGCTACAGCTGCAAAGCAACATCCCTCCTGTTCCCAACCTTCAAGTGGGCTCTAGCAAAGCGAGTTCCTTCACCCTGTTCTGAGCAACACAGACTCATTTGGGTTGGAAGGGACCTTTGAAGGCCACCTGTCCCCACTGCCCTGCAGCAAACAGGACCTGCAGCACCCAGCAGTGCCAAGCAGCAGTTGACAACCAATGTCTTTGCACCTTCCTACCTTGAATCATTTTGCACAGCAGCACCATCGCATACTGTAGCTTTATTAAGTCCTGGAAGCACATACAGAAGTGCAAAGTTCCACTGAAGGCCGCCCAGCCCTGGGCCATCACTCATCCTGCTGGGACAATTTCATCCTTACAGACATTTGGCTTTTCCTCCTCAGATTTCTGCCACTATCACACCGCATCAAGATTAGCTAAGGGACTGCTCCAATACACAGAAATCTCAACCACATTTTAGCCTGCAATAGAAAGAAGCAGAAAGAGGGAGAATCCTCTGCTGAAAACTCTTCCAGGGGGAAAGCAATGCCTCTCAGCTGAGGAGGAGTGGCACTGACTTACGGGCACTGAGAGGTGTGGGCAGCACAGCCCAGCACCAGGGGTTGAGCCAGAACCTGCAGCCATCCCTTCATCTGCAAATACTGCAGGTATCTTAGCACTGCAGATGTGTTTCTGACCCCTGAAACACGATTCAAGCCCTCTACAGCAACATCCCAGCTTTGAAGGATGACAAGCCAAAAAACCTACTGCTCGATTTAACAAGTGGTTAAACATCCAGTAAATTAAGTCTGACTTTTATGACATTTACCAAGCAAACACGAATGGAAGGATTTGGGTTGTTTGCCTTTGTGGTTACATGGGATATTTAATTGAGTTCTTGCTATTGTCAGTATCCTGGTACCGCTTTCCAGGCACTGAAGCAGCATCCCCTCCTGTCCCAGTAGAATCATTACCCAAAGGCCAGGGCTCAGCCCAGGGCTGACCTCAGCTCTGCAGAGATGCTCCACCCAGCAGCAGGAGGCAATCTGCCCTCATGGGAACACGTTAGCTCAAACCCCGCTGTGCGTGCACGGCTTCCCCTGCACGCGCCAACACAGATACGAAGCCGAAAAGTAATTTTATGCTGGATATTAGCTCAAGCAGGAAGTTATCACTTTAATAACTATAAACATCCATTTGCTTGCTTCGTTACACAGCATTAAAGCTGGGCAGATCATTTACAACGAGCTCGTTAGAACTGCACCGTGCGCCAAAGATGAGTGGTTGCTACTGCTAGGCACACAGGAGCCCACAGAGGAGGGGGGAAGCTTCCCAAGTACATCAGTGCCACACTTCTGCCTGAAATACCTGGAACCACTTGCCTTTGGTGCTCTGAAAACATTACTTCTTGCTCACACAGCACTATGAACTCTTGCTCTGTATCAGCTAGACCTCGTGGGTGTGCAACTTTCTGGCTGATCTGGGCCACACTGAGTGAAGAGGAACTGTCTGGGGCTCATAGAAAACATGCTACAGTTAATGTGTATGTACACAACAAAATCTCCCTCTCTCTCTCTCTCTATATATATATATATATATTTAAAATGTAAAAAAGGGGACAACAAAAACACAAAACCACCAAGTTGGACACTAAAAGGCAAACACACAGTGCAACACCATCACCGTGGGGCCCCTGCAGCCCCAGGCACAGGACAGGACTGGCCTCAGCTCTCCATTAAGTTCCCCACCTCCTCAGTGCCCCCTGGACAAGGCAGAGGAGAAAGCACCGCTCCAGCACAGCCAGCAGCCATCGCTGCAGAAGAAAAACTCTTCCACCCTCCACACCCCCCCCCCAAAAAAAAAAACCTGAGTAATTGTTGTTATGAATACGTGTTTTATATCAGCAGAATTCGCTAATGAAGCAAGCTGACAGACACATGAAGGAGCATGCAGAAAGCTCTGGCACTGAGAGGTGTTTTGAGCACACAGCATTGCTTGGCCGCTAAGTTACCGATAGGAAAAATACTTAGTCACTTCCCAGCTGTTCCGTGGCAGGCTGAACCATTAAATGTAAACCATTAAATAATTCTGAAAGGAAGAGAACAGGTGGCAAATGGCTTATATGGCAGATGGTGTCTTTTTTAATATTTGTACTGGCTGCTAATTTACAGAGTCCATAACTGCACGCTCCTATCTTACCTTATCCGTTTGAATAATTAAGAAATTGGATGTGAAAAAAGAAATACCCTAGCTCCTAATACAGCAGCCATAAAAAAGGCATCTGAGATTACCAGCCACCCATACCTGAAGCACCACATAACTCTGCATTCTAGAACTTTATTGCCTGTTTTTTTTTCTCCCTAAGAGAGTCTTCTTCAAAGCCCTGGCTTGATAGCACCAGAAAATTAAGTCCTCTCCTTAGCAGTGGAGCAAATGAGCACGAGGATGCTGCACAGATCGCCACGTAGCTGCTTTCCACCAGCTTTCATTTGGTCTTTATGTTAACGCTGGCACAAAGCCCACGTTAACGGCAAGGGTGGCATTAAATATTTAAACAGAACGCACGAGCAGAACCACCTGGAGATAAAAAAGGAAGAAAGGAAGAACTAACGTAAAGCTGAGCTCCAATTGCATTTCTGGACCGTTCTCCATGTCAGCTCCCTGATGGTAAACCACCTGCCCAATGTGTGGCACAAACCACAGAAACACTCCACTCAGGTTCCTCACCACGACGATGACCCAAGCTCTGCAAAGAAGCTCTGCACTTGCTGAGTACAGACTGTTCAACCGACGCTACCTGGTTCTGCAAGCAAGGAGGAGCAAAAGTGCCACTGAACAAAAGAACTGAAGCCCAGAGCTCCCCAGGATGCCAAAGCTTTGCAAAGCACGAGGTGCACCCACAGCTCGAGGTGCCATGTACCACCTTACTGGTGGTACGCCCCGCTGGCTTTGTCTGCTCACAGAGAGCTTTCTCCCCAGGGATAAGGTATTTTCTAGCAGTGAGCATCTGGCACTTTATTCTGCACCCCCAGGCCCAGAACAGGAAATAGGGCACCACTGCCTTTGACTGGAATCCCATTTCACCACTTCAAGCATTGGCACCAAATGGTCATTCTGTTGCTGCAGGAGTCTCCAACAATTACAGCTTTAACTGCTTCCAGGAGACTTGTAATAATATTCAGGACATCCATCACTACAAGCTGGCAAAGTCACCCTTTCCTCCGGTGCTGTGCTCTTAGGACAGAGTCCTGCGCTCTGGCAGAGAGCAGACAGAGCATCAGCAGCTTCTCAAACATCCAGCAGCTGCACTCCAGAGCTGCACCACAAGACTCAGCTGGCATGGGTTGAGTCAGAAATGGGGGACACGAGGGGGCCCACCCTGCACACTGCAGTGATGGTGGAGTTGGTGCAACTTGGAGGAAAAGAGTGGTCAGTGGTCAGAGGCAGCTCTCTGCTCCGCCACTGCCATACAAGTTAATGACTGGGAAAGCTTCAAGAAAGAGTAATTTAAAGTACAGATAATGCCAGGAGTACAGCGTGCTTTATAACCCTGCTGCCTTTCAGCTAAAAGCATCATCACGCTGACGTTATTAAAGACGACTTATGGTTCTCATGGAAAAATAAATCTGTGAGAGAACATTATCTGCGGACCCTGGGGCGGCTGCATTCTTCTTGCTTCATGTATGATTTATAAACTAACCTGGTAATTAATGAACTTCCCACGTTCTCCTTGTTGAAAAGTTTACGTGAGGCAATGTTCTTAGAGCCATAGAACCACAGACCCATGAATGCTGGATAAGCCCTCCGAGAACCCCAGCCCAACCCCCAACGTCCCTCAGTGTCACATCCCGCCTCCAGAAATGGGGACTCCCCACCCCTGTGTAGCTGTGCCGGTGCCTGGCTGCTTTTTGGAGAAGGAATTGCTCCGATACCCAACCTGACCACCAACCATTCTTTCCCTCCAGGTCACACCAACCCCTCCCAGCAGCAGCAGCTCGCACCTCGAGCCTCCCCGCCCCGCTTTCTGCTAAGGACTCACCCGATCCACCTTTCTCCCTCTTTTCTCTCACGCCTATCCAAATTCTGATTCGTTCATTAGAGCTCATGAAAACTCCCATGTGTAATTTCCCTTCCTCCCCTTGTCCCAGCTCCCAGGCCTCGCTGCCATCCTCAGCACTCCGCCGGCTCAGGAAGCTTTCCATCAAGCGCGTGTTGACAAAGATAATTTAAAGTGAACACCTCAGAGTCCTCTTCACCGTGAGCACAATAAAAAGGAGTTTCATAAAAATGTTTTATGTAAGCCTTTGCTAAGGAAATAGCCAGCCCTCCAGAGAGGATGATTAATAGAGAAAAATGGTTAGCTGAATCTCTGAGTTTATTTTATATGTGCCGGGCATTTCCAAGCTTTCTTTCCTAAAAAGCTGCTATATATTCCGTAGGAGAACACACCCAGGAGCGTGTGGTGTACTGTGAATGATTGATAATGGGCTGATTGCTCAGGCACTCAGAGCATGGTAGTTGATAGCCTATCACACACTCATTCGAAAGGAAAGCAACAATTATCATGGCCTGACATGTTTATCACGGCAGAGCCGAGCCACTTATCTTAACGCTATAGCTTCTTGATATTATAATATTCTATCGTGTCTAATACAATTCACGCAGGGCTCACTGCTGCAGCTGTAAATCACAAGTCCTGCGACTGCTTCTCCCAGGAATGCCAGAGCATCTCAATTCAAGGAAGAATACATCCAGCATCTAAATTTGTTTTCCAGCACGGATGAAGAGCCACTCTCTCACCCGTTGATTCTCCTATCAGATGCTCGCTTTCAGAGAGTAAAACGATCTCTGTGGGTCAGACAAGACCCTATGGAAAGCCCCCAGCCCCCACCCCATGGCAGCACCTACAGAGCTCTGCACTCTGCAGCAGCTGGGAGACCGCAGCCCCGCAGGGATGCTGGCTCTTTGCATCCTGAATCACTCCCCCGTTTACCTGCACCGTTCTGATGACTGCTCGAGGGGAACAATAATTATAGAGATACATTTTTCCTGTGAAGATTTCATCTGAACTGCCGATATTGTAACTGCATGCTTCCTGCAAATGTCAGTCTCATTGTGTGTGTTGCGCTGCCTTACGCTTCGAGTACCAAAAACATGGAAAAGGCACCAAAATTCCATTTTTAAACTTCACTGGCACACAGTGCTTCAAAAATATAACCAAATAGTTCCAAAAATGACGTAGAAAAGGTGCACTCACACAGCAGTCAGGGATGCTGCAGTGCCCCCAGGTACCACGCGGAGGAAAGGACCACATTTAGGATCACATTTTCTTACTGAAGGTGACAGAGGACTCAGCTCCTTTCACGTACTGCCCACGGCTGTCACAGAGCACCAAAATATTCCAAGCACAAACTTTTAACACGTGCTGAACAGTACCACAGAAAACAACTGAACCTCAGAGCACAGTGACAGCGCCTGTGTGTGCTTGCACCTTCCGAAGCGCAGTGCAGGGCTCAGGCAGAGGCTGTCCTTGCTGCAGAGCACACCACGCTGCTTCCCCACACCGCCCCAATAGTCCTTACCTGGGAAGGGGGATGCCAACACCGGGATCCTGAGGGGAGAGAGGGCGAGCAGGCGGCACGGTGGGACAGCAGCTGGGGATGGTCCTGGGGGGGCTTCGGCCTCCACTGCCAGCAGTGCCAGGCTTGGGGGACTGCCCACCGGGCTGAGGCCGCGCCGGCATCCACCTACAGAGAGAGATGCAACCATTTCATGGGGGTGGATGTAAGGATGCTCCCAGCATTCTGAATTTCAGCACACAGCAGCACAAGCAGAGCATTCTTAAGCTCGCCTCCAGCATTGTGAGATAGGAGTGTGGAACGGCTGAGGTCGGAATGGACCTCAGTGAGCGTCTGCTTCCAGCAACATGCTATGCTTGGAAAATCTTTCCAATGGACACACAAAATCACGCTGATTTTCTTTAAGAAGCACTTGTAGCAGCACCACATGGTTGACTTGATGACCTTAAGGGTCTTTTCCAACCTTAACTACAAAAGGGAAGCTGTGCTTCATGCAGCACCTTGTGCAAGAATACAGGGCTGGCACCATGGCCCTTGCCCCTCCTGATGTTGCTCTTCCAAAACTCTGAGCTCGGCAAGATACTGACAGTGATAGGACAAGGGGGAATGGTTTTTAACTAAGACAGAGGAGATTGAGGTTGAATGTCAGGAGGAAGTGTTTCACTCAGAGGGCGGTGATGCACTGGAACAGGTTGCCCCAGGATGCCCCATCCCTGGAGGCACTCAAGGCAAGGCTGGATGTGCTCTGGGCAGCCTGCTCTAGTGGTTGGTGACCTGCCCACGGCAGGGGAATGAAACAGGATGATCTTTGAGATCCTTTCCAACCCAGGCCATTTTGTGATTCTATAATATTAGAACCCCACGTGTGAGAATACACCCTTACAACCTGGAGGGATAACACAAGGCAATACTGAGTGATGTATAAGCTGTTTGGAGTTGATAAATGTAAATGAAAAAGACCTCAATAGCAGAAGAAGCCAAGCAGTTGAACATATTGATCTGTATTCACTTCATCTGCCATGGTTCATAATGATGCACAAACACCCATACATGACTTTTGCTAAGTAAAAGCTGTCTGATTTTAGATCTGAATGCTCCTGTTACCCATTACATTAACCAGATGTTAACGCTACCTGTTGGACTGCTGCCCTGTTCTATGCATGCAAACACCTAAGCTGTACAAGCTTCATGTGCAGGTGCCTTCACCTTGAGCACGCATCATGCAGAAACTTCACACAGTCACAGGATAGCTCAGGTTGGAAAGGGCTTCACCACCTTCTGAGTGAAGAATTTCCTCCAAACATCCAACCTAAACCTCCCCTCTTTCAGTCTAAACCCATTTCTCCTTGTCCTATCACTATCAGACCACCTTGCAGTGGAACTCGGCAGCTGCCCAGCAAATGCAGGCTCAGACTCACTTCAGACTACATAACATTTACCTTGATGTCTAAGAAGCTTAAGGGGAAGACCTTTGGAGCTCAATCTTGGCTAAATACGTCAAACAAACAAGAAAATGAGTAGTAGAAAGTCTTAAGGAAAAACCTTCTTTGACAAACACCAGCTGTTACTCCCTCTACACTGAGCTATGCATTCAAAAATTAAGCAATCATTAGCTTATTATGTTATTTAGCAAATGTTTGCAGCTCATGTGGAAACCCTTCAGGCACTGAGAGCCAACTGTAGCCGAGCACAAATCCCTGCTCCATCACAGCAGACATTTCCTCAATCTGTTGGGTTTCCTGTGCCTCTGCGTCGCTGCTGAGCCAGTGCCCAGCCCCCCAGAGCACTCAGAAGGCATCAAGGGGCCACACTGCCAGCTCAGCAGCAATGACTGTGCCCTGGAGAAGCCCCACCATGGCCACACTGTGGGCAGGGGACGCAGTCCAACCCCATACAGCTCTGTGGCTGGGTGCCCCTTGTGCGCCTTCTGACCCCCCTCTGCCTTCAGACACCTGGATGCTCTTGCTGCCAAGCATTCCCATTCTCATCTCTGGGGTAGGGGAAAGTGGTTCAGTAATTTTGGAATGGAATTAATTCCACTTACAGCTAATTGGGGCTCTTGAGGCTACTCTACTCACTTTCAGCAGCTCTGCTTCTCAATCTTATAATAAACAATTATTTGCCAACAAAATGAGCCTTCCGTCTTAGCAAAACAGAAGTCAAATGTTTTCAGTATGCAGCCCAAAAAAAGCTCTACTACGGGGTATCAGCTCCAAGAGGAACTCATTTAAATACCTGTACGTGCGCTTAAACAGCAGGTGTGCAGGTAAAGGAACACCAACAAACGACAACAACATTTAATCATTCAACCACTGTGAGATGAAAAACCAAAGCCTCCCAAAGTTACAATGGAAATATCCAAAGATCTCACTGTAGGACTATTTGGACTGCTTTAACCCATTTTTGCATTCATTCACCCAGAACCACACCTGTTTTAGTCAGATTCCACACCCCTCCTGCACCTCAGCCACCTCCAGGTGGGAGCAACCAACAGAACACCTTCTGCAGCTCTCAGAAAACAAACGTTGCATGAGAAATTGCTTTCCTGCCAGCTTCCTGCAGGGTACACGAGCAGAAAGGTTGTTCACTCCTCCATGGATTCTTCTTTTGGAAGAGATGCACGTCCCCCACAGAGCTGAGCAAAGCAGCTGAGCAACAGAATCCTGCATTGCCCAAGTCTTCTGTGAGCTCAGCTGAGTGCAATTCCTGGCGCAGGAGCTAGCAGGCCTTCCTCATTAAAGTTTCATCAGCTCCGTTATTAAAGTTTCATCAGCCGGTTGAAAGAGAAGTTTGGGTGATTTCCCCGCCTTTGATGAGGCTCTCTCTCACTGTCTCCTATTAAATAATTCCACGATGTGAGGATACCCCTGTAATTGTTAATACTGGAGCGGGTCACCTGAGCTCACTGAACACCGTCAGCCCAGCAGCAGGATCCCCCAGCTCAGCCTTGGGATGGCACTGCCCAGGAGCTGGGCACTTCTTCAGCCATCAGCAGGATTGAGGAAAGCAGTACTTCATAGAAACCAATTCCATTTTGCTGGGAGAATTTCCAAAAACTTCTGGAAAGGGTTTTTTGGAATCACGCTTAATGACCATTGCCTTGAATTTCAAGGCTCAAATGCCTTGTGAACAGGAATAAAAAACTATCATCAAGATAGTCTTAAGGGGGGAAAAAATGCTATCACCAATGGCTTTTTCTCCAAATCTGTTTTCGCCAAGGCACACTGCATCCTGGGCAGCAAGGCAGCAGCTGTCTGCACAAACAACAAAGCCCACATTGATGCTCTTGCCCAGCCTTCCTTCCCACTGCCTCTCCAGCAGCAATAGGGAAAGACGCACGAGGTGGGCAGCACATCTTGGTGTGAAGATGCTGGGAATGCAGAGCAGCTGAACGAGCAACAGAGGTACTCAGAGATAACTGATCAAAGGAGGTGAAATGCAGTGACAGAGATGGAGCACTGCAGTGAGACCATCGCAGCGAACGACATCTGATCTCCAAACACTGCCTGCTGACAGCAGATCCCAGATATTTCCATCTGGGTAGAAAAGGCTCTACACACACAGATATGGAAGATACCTTTCTTTTATTCTCCAGCACAGCATCACTTCTGCAAGCGTGCTAGTTGCATCCAGCTCCCTGTTCTGCAGCCAGAAGATCCATTTTCACGCAGCAGACCTGTGCTTATCAGCTTCACAACAAACCCTGATTATTACTACATTCCTTCAGTCTGTTTTTTCAGTTCTGCCCACAGGAGAATATCTTTCCCCCAGAACTCTGAGTGTCTCCCAAAAGACCCAAATGAAAGAAGGAAAAGGTAAGAAAACCACACAGGTTTTATAAAGACCTTTTATAAAGTTTAAAGGAACTTTCTGGGTGTCACGGAGTGATGAATAATTAACTGTCTTTAAAGGAAACCTTTCTGACATAAACAGAGTTCCACTCCCAAGCACTGATCTGCCTCCTCCCAGAGAAATGGGCACTGAACATATGGGACCACGCAACACTCACCTTATCTCAAAATTTTCTATTCACCACTAGTTCCATTTCAACGCTACTGAAATGGCCTCTGGTTGTTTAGGACAAGGACTCCAAAGCTCAGTTACCAAAGCACGGAGCAGCCCCCCATGGGATTTGCAGTACTTCCCAATTACGTTTAAGGTGATAAATATTTGGAAGGCTCTCAATGGACACATACATTATGAAGGCTGTAAGAAATTAAACACCAGTTCGGTTGAGGTTGTTTAAATACTTTCACTGGAGAACCAGTGAAGTTTGTAACACCGAGGCCTTAATCCACACCTACAGAGGGCTGTATGCAATTACCAGAATCACAGAACTGTAGGGGTTGGAAGAGACCTCTAGAGATAACTGATCCCTACCCCCTGCCAAAGCAGCTCCCTAGACCAAGTTGCACAGGTACAAATTCTTTTCAAAGCAACAGTATTCTTGTTTGTTTTCACTTCTATTCATAAAACAACTAACAACCCAACCACCTGCACCGTTGTCTCTAGGTTACCTTTAAGATCCCTTCCGACCTAAGCCATTCTATGAGGCTCTAGCTGGTTTCATCCCCACTGGTTTCTGGGTACCAGTACCACTGCACAGCCCACCCATTACTCCATTTGCCACATCCAAGCACTGCACAATCCCAGCTGCCACTTAAAAAAGAAAGTAAGAAGTCTATAATTTGTGACTGCAAAGACATTTCATTTTACAGACTCACAGCCAGTGCCACCTAAATCAGCTGCAGGCAGAAGGAGGGTTTATCACCAGACAGGAACGCTGCCGGTGGATCCCTCTGGTCCAGTCCACCAGCTTGGGACCCATTCTGCAGTGTAAGCCTGCCACTTATTGCAGCAGCCTGAAGGCAATAAGTCTTGACACACAGCACGAATGTCATGGGGTGCTTCCTGGGCAGCTCCCTGCTGCCAGCCTGGGGCAGGCAAGGGCTGGAGCACAGCTCAGTGAGCCACACCAGGGCTGCCCAACCTGGCTGCAGGCAGCACAGCACTCAGGAACAGCCAGCACGGAACACTCACCACTGCCTCTAAAGGTGTGCAGGAAAGCAGTCCTGAAGAAGGAAGCATTTGAAAGGTGAATTTATTGTTTACTATCCCTTATTCCCTTCCCCTTCATCTGTGGAGTCTTTAAGAGGAACAAAACAATGTCTTTTACGTGACAGTTCGTTATTAAACTTATTAGGCTGTTATCAGTATTAAAACTGACAACTGTCTCTTGATAGGAGAAGAGAAGAATGTAGTTGAGATGAGCTACAGTGACTGCTGCTGTCTGATCATCCCTCCCCGAAGACAAGCCATAAAAAGGAGGGAATGGGATAACAAAAGCTGTGTAGGAATGCCTGATTTCTGCCTTAGATTCATTCCTAACAGAGCCCTGGGCTCCAGCAGATTACAGCACTGCTTTCTCAGCACCTCTCCTTGCCCAGCAGCAGAGGCAGCCCTGGCTGGCTACACAAGGCATTTGTGAAGGCACAAGGGAGGAACAGAGCAGGACAAACACAGCTGCTCGCTGGAGCTGCTGCAGGGCTGCACACAGCTGGCTGCAAGCTGCTCCAGCCACAACCCTGCCCCTCTGGAAGCCCTGCACATCCCATCGTCTGCTGGGAAGACCACTGCGGGTTGAAAGGACACATGAAGTTGGAAGACTTGACTATGACCTCAGCAATAAAGGTACTTATGCTACACACAGACCCATGTAAATACTCAGATTTCAGTGCCCATCAGGAAATGCACGCTGCTTGAATGGGGATGTTCCTCTCTCAGGGCTGGGAGAGGGGCCCTGCCAGCACCTCCCTTGGAGCAGACAAGCAATGGCACATGGCACACTCCGTGAGCCTCAGCTTCTCAGCAATTTGTCCCACGTGCTGCCAGGGGCCAGGTGCAAAGAGGTGAGGTTTGGTTTGGCTTCTAGAAAAGGGGGAGGGTGGAAAATCCCCAGGTTTAGTGAGGCAAAAGTGAACCTCCCATCTGCAGGAACATTGGGACTACTAGGATTTGACTATTGTTTGTGAAAACTTAAATTCGCAGCAGTGGGGAAGATAACTCAGGGCTGTACCAGGTACTTTTTGGTACCATGAAGCAAATGGGACCACCACTCCTCATCAGACTGAAGCATCGTTCCAGCTGAGTACATCCCTCAGGAGTGAGTTCAGCTCTGAGCACAACGCACACAAGCTGTCCTCTAAAGCACAGGATTCTGACCAGAAACAATAAAACTTTTTTGGGGTGGGAAATGCTGAAAGCCTGGCAGAACAAAACCAGGCAGAGCTCCAACTGAAAACCTTTATAAGCACTTACAGAGAAGGAAATGGGAAGTGTTGCCTACACTGAGCCCACTGCCTCATATCAGCATGCTGTTTGAGTATCTAACCTGGTACATCGCTCGTTGAGGGCACTGTGGAAGGCTTAGCTGGCCACAACTGACCAGTTCCTACAGAACACTCACTTCCCTCATCAACGAAGCAGTCTGGAACTAATAAGTTTGAGACCAAGAGATGGAGACACAGCTGTTTCTTGGTTAATTCCCTCCTATCACTTCCTCACATGCCAGCACTCAATGAACTGCACTCTACAAGCCCAGCAGGGCAGTACTGGGATTTTAACAGAAGTTTCTTGCAAGGAACTCACTCTTTTTTTTTTTTTTTATCAAGCACAAATGCTTGCAAGACCTACAATGCACACATTTATCACATCAACATTTCTATATGCAGAACTTGGATTTGGGGGAACCTGCTGGCACTGCTACCTGAATTGCATGTGGTTTGGAAATTTAGGTGCTGAACAACTTGAAGCAGTACTTATCAATCAATACCACGAAGCAATGGGTTGACTTAAATAGTGCATTTATCCTAATACAAAGAAAAACACATTGATTTTCCCATCTTCTGAAACCAAAAGGGAGGGAAAGAAGCGTACGGCTTCTTACATTTGTAACCTGGTATTGCATATGTCTGCCAGTAAAAGCACCATGACTGCTCACTTCTATGCCCATGTGCAATACATAACAATAACTGGGGATCCTCACCAACCAAAGCAGCCTCTGCAAGTCACCAGGAGTGATGAGTTTCTTTATAATGGTCTCAGGACCAGGCAGAACAATATTACAAAGCAGGTTGGAACTATAAGCCTTTCCATATTGTATATCGTAACACAGCCTCATTTATATAATTGAAGTGAAAATTAACTGGTCTTAACTGGAGCTAAGGTTTGTACTTGATTTGGGTAGATAAAACAGAGAGCAACAAAAAGCACTTTCAGTAAACTAAACCGAAACTTCAGGAAGGCTGCAACTGAAGTCAAGCATTCCCAAACATCTCACTGAGTGCTCCTGTCTGAAGGGCCTGAATAAAGAGGGCTGCGGTGACAGCCCAGGGATGCTCAGGTTCCTTCGGGGCTGCTCTTGTGTTGCAAACAGCGAACTCTAGCCAACGGCCATTGAATACAAAAGTATTCAATCTGAGAGGCCCCACAAGCATCCACACATGCTTCAAATGTAAAGCTTGTGACCAATGCTTCCCAGCTCTTTGGAGAGGGTTTATGTGTGGAGAGTCCGAATCCTCAGGAGAGGCTGTCACCACTTTGTCAGCCCACGCAGACCCCCTGGGCTCTGACAGCTCCACTCCCCACTCACTTGCAGACACTCAGCCCTAGACCTCCACACCTTCCATTCTTCCATCTCACTCATTCTGACGGATAATTTTGGGTCTTCACTTCCTCCACTGTTACCATCCTGCCACCAACAAGTTCATCTCCAGGCTGCCTCAGCTCCCATCCCTCTGCACATATACCAAGGCACTGCCTTCTTCCAGGAGACATACAACAAGCTACTGTTTCTAGGTGGGAACGTACAATGCCATTATTCACTTTGGATACCCAAAATTCTAAATACATAAATTGATACTCTGTAATATACTGGAGAATAACAGCAGAACCCTTTTCTTGCAGAAAACAACACCTCCTAGTAGCTGGCACCAGTACTCACAGCTGCGAAATTACGCTCATTACCATTCACCAAATGTCAATGCCTCACGTTCCTTTATCTTTGTAACACTGCTGATAAATTGGGAAAACAATTATATCATTACCGATGGCTGCAGAAGGCAAACCTGCCTGTGAGAGGGGCTTTCAGAACGAACACAGCCACGCAGGCTGCAAAAAGCGTATTAACTTCGCCATTTAAGCCACTTACCTAAGCAATCTGCTCTCTGCATTTTTATTACTTTTCATATTAACCGTAAAAATCATACACTAAATACTTCAAGTGCTTCCATAACGCTTCCTAGGAACTTTAAGTGTGTTTGGAAGCAGCCTCTCATCTGGGTTGCTGTGCATTCATATTGTAACTTCCCATTCTTGCAGCACGGTCATAAAAGTGTGGGTTTGTTTTCATGAGCTCTGGAGCTCACCAACTGCATGGGGTGTTACTTGATTAGCATCAGCCTGATGTGTGGATTGCAGCAATGTGATTTAGTTGAGGGTCTTTGTGTTCCTGAGGAGCAGGGCAGCAAACGCTGAGCATGCTGTGGAGGAAGAGCAGGAGCCTGTGCCATGCCAGGCTGCACGCAGCCATCAGCCCAGGAGCCAGTGGGAAAACAACCAGGAGATGGAAGAGGGTGGGGGGGGAGAAGGCAGAGCCAAAGACAAAGAGCAACAGTGCAGCAGCGCTGCACACCAAGTTCTGTCTGAAAGGCAGGCAGCAGCAGACAGGCTTCAGAGCAGGGCAAATCATCTCTACCAGAAACCCTGCTCAGCGAGACGTTCCGGATGAAGAAAATGGATCAGCCCCAGTTCGATCCATCCGAACACTTCTTGTCACAACAGCCCCAACTGTGCACATACCGTTCACTGGAAAGGAGCCCTTTCCACACAGCACAGCTCCCTCAGGATCACCAGCATGCGACCCGCTGCTCTGCCTGGCCAGCTCTTCTAATCCACTAGCAGATAGACTCACTCTTCATGCACGAAATATTACATATGCACTTGAAACTCTCCTCTTTCACTGCATCACATGAGCCAACAGCTCAGGACAGAGCTCTCCCCACGCTCAGCAGCACACAGGCCAACGTGTAAACCCAAGCCAGCTCAGCAGTTACCAGGCTACCAGCCCACCTGCCACGCAGAACTCCTCCTGCAGCATTGCATTTCTCATTAAAAGCACGCTTCACAATGCAACACAGCCCAAATCATCCCCGTGCAACAGTATATCGGAATTTCAAGCTGTGGTGCTCTTATTTATGGCCACTGTCACTCCCAGCAGAGAGCCTCAGCACTACTAGGAGTGCCGTTAGATCCTGGCAAGAACAGAGCACAGCTTTCCGAAAAGCACTGCAAGAAACAGTTGATCAACACAGAGTTGATCCGTGCTGCTTCCATTCTCAGCAATAATCATTGATAATTAATCAATCTGGCAAGCCAACCCAAACGCTCCTCTCCTCCAGCACACTCCCTGTCCTACTGCAAAAGCACAGAACTGCCTGCATGCCACGCAGCCGCCAAAAACACAGCGCTGCTCACGGCAGTGCCCACGGAAACCCACGGGGAACGCTACCTGACATCTCAGGAACGCAGAAACAGCGCTGAGAACACCCCGATCCTGAGCTGCAGAATTTAAGTATCAACAGTGTTTTACTTCCCGACCTTCCTCGTGAGACAGCTGCTGTTCCAGATTAACACCATTAACACAAAACCGGAGAGGTTCAGCTTCAGAGCAATGCACATTCTGCCCTCAGAACTCCAAGTATAAATCCCAGCTTTTCTATTAACAGCTGTGTTCCGCAGAGCGGTGCCACTTATTTAACAAATACCACTGTGTACAACAGGACCCCTATGAGATGACCCATCAATTACTCTCCTCTACGGATCACTGTCTACTGAAACCACGTCTGACTCCAAAAATCTGCAGCAAATGGGAGAATCCTGCACGAACTGCATCGGCCTTTTTCTCTCGGGGGGTTGGAAAGAAACCCAGCACCCTGGGGGTGACACGCCCCATTGTTCTGGAAGCAGACAACCAGACACAGAATGATCTGTTTTGACCTCCTTCAATTAATGTGTCCGTGCTGTTTGCTGGATGTAAACTAGGGGATGAAAAGCTCTCTGCCATCAAGGTTCCAGACCAATTGAGAGAGCTTCGGGTGAATGGAATGAGACCCTTACTTTAGAAAACGGCTTATTCCTCTCCCGAGTCCCACGAATAGCGGTAAATACTCAATTATTTACTAACCTGGCATCAGCGGAGGTGCCAGCACCACTGTGGGAAGAGGCCTGGAGGCAGGAGCCGGCCGGGCGATGGCCATCGCTACTTGATTTGCCATTAGCAGAGGCTTCTCATTTCCCTGGAAGAGCCGCGACTCCTCAGGATGTATCCACGCCGAATCCAGAGCAAATGCATTATTCAGGTATATCTGCACAAAGCAAGTAGAAGAGCATTAAGGTTTGACAGACTTCATTCTCACTTCCATTTCTGAGTTGCTGTTTTCGTCTTTAACTCGTTATTACCGTATGGATGAGCCTAGAGGAAAGAAGGCTGAGGGGTGACCTCGTTGCAGCCTTTCAGGACCTAAAGGAGCTTATAAACAGGAGGGGAGTCAGCTCTTGGAAAGGGCAGAGAACAGCAGGACAGGGGAAAACGGTTTGAAGTTGAGGGAGGGAAGGTTTAGGTTGGATGTTGGGGGGAAATTCTTGACTATGAGAGCGGTGAGGTGCTGGCACAGGCTGTACAGAGAGGTTGCGGGTGCCCCATCCCTGGAGGTGTTCAAGGCCAGATTGGATGGGTCCCTGAGCAACCTGGTCTAGTATGAAACGGGGAGGTTGGTGGCCCTGCCTGTGGCAGGGGGTTTGCAGATTCACGATCCTTGAGGTCCCATCCAACCCGGGTCATTCTGTGATTCTGTATGACAAACCGAAAACAGCACCGACCGCTGCTCCCTAAGCTCTGAGGGCAGCACTCAGCTGATGGCTTCAAACCCAGGCGGCTCTGAACACAAGTCAGCCAATGCAGCATCACCGAAAGAAAACAAGAGCCGGAGCCTTCGGCACTAGTCCGTCAGCAGCTCGTGCACAGCTGACAGAAACAGGAATATTTCTCAGCTCCTATCGTTAGCGAGCGTTAAACACGATCAGACTTACTTTGCAGCTCGGCAGCCTTTTATCTAGCCAGCTCTTCCCAGCGTGAGGTGGAACCGCAGATGCGTACACAGGAGGAAAAACAGGCACAAATTCCACGCCGGAAGATGGTGAAAATCCAACGATCGGAGAATGAGCTCCAAACACCCACTGCGGGGGCAAAAAGGCAGGAAGTTAACCGAAGGGTTTTGCCCCGAGCAAGTCCACGCTTCCAGCATCTCCCAGCCGCCTCCGTGCCCGCAGCGCTGAATTTCAAGCATCCTCAATCCGACGCACGTTCTCTCTGTCCCGGCCCCGCTCCGACGGAACCCCGCGCACAGAACGGCTGGAAGCGGCTTCAGCAGTCACCCCCAGGGCCGGAGGGGAAGCAGAGTTAAAGCAGGCAGCCTTATTTCTTCCTCAACTCGCTCTCCTTCGGCCGAGGGGCTCTCACGCGGTGCTCGGCCCCCGCCTGGAGCTGCCGGGACCCCGGCACGCACCGACCGCCGCTTCGCACCGCACTTTCATCCTAACGTTACGAAGGGGGGGCACAGCTAGAGGCTCTGCCGCAGGGGGGCAACGATCGCGGCCGAAGCGCGATCGCAGTTATTCCCAGCACGGCAGAGAGAAATAAGCGAAGCCCGTCGGGCAGCGCCGGGCTGGGCGGCACGGCGAGGAGCTCGGCGGCGGAACGAACCCCCTCGGCACCGGGGAAACCGTGCGCGTCCCCCCCTCGCTCATCTGTCCTCACAGAGCTCACGCCAACGACCCGGAAAGCGAGGAAAAAAAAAAAAGAAAGAAAGAAAACCCACGCACCAAAGGGAAAAAAAAAAAAAAAAAAAACCCGAACGAACAAAATCAAAGCACTGCGGGTTTCCCAGCCGATGGAAAATCCCGGTGCCCGGGGCTCGAAGAACCTCTAGCGGCCGCTGCCCGGCACGGCACGGCGCCCGCACGGGCTGCGCCGGCGGCACGGAGCGGCCGGAGCGCTGCGGAGCCGTTACCTGCCCGTGGAGCGGAGGGGGATGCTCGGCGAGCAGCGGCAGCAGCGGCTCGCAGGGAACGGGCCAGCCCACGGCCGGAGCCGACAGCAGCAGCGGCGGGGGAGCCGCGCCGACCCTCAGGAGCCCCGGCACGGCCCACGCCCACGGGGGCTCGGCGGTCCACAGCAGAGGCGGCGGCCGCTTGGCTGCGGGAGCCGGCAGCATCCTACATGGCACGGGGCCGCGCCGTGCCCGCCGCCCAGTGAAAGTCCGCTCCTCGCCGGCAGCCGACGGCGGCTCGGGCACCGCCCCGCAGCGTGGCACCGCCCGCGTTGGGAGGAGCGGGGAGGAACCGGGGCCGGGGGCGAGCTGTGCTCACCTCGGACGTGAGGAGAGGTTCGTGCCGCAGGACGGAAGGCGGTTTTGACGAGAAAGAGTGCAATAGCCGGGTTTCGGCTTTCACGCCACGGTGGGCTCGGTGTGGGTCTCCGCTGCGGCCGCAGCAGCATCGCTCCCGCTGTGGGATGCGGAGGGATAACGCTGTCCCGCCTTCGTTAGCAACTAAACCGTCACCTACGGGAGAGCAACCCGTTACCGCCAGCGCCGGCCGCAAAAGGCGTTTGGGAAGGCAGGTGAGGTGCAGGATGACCTCTGTGGCACTGCCCCGATGCTCGGGGTGTGCCCTGCCGCACCACGCTCTGTGCTCTCCGCTTTGCTAGGTCGTGGGAGAACACCGTTTACTTTGGCTTTAGTAAAGCCCCTGGCACTGTCACCCTCGGGACCCTCCTGGAGAAGCTGCAGCCCATGCCTTGGGCTGCTGTGCTCACCTCTGGGCGCAGAGCTGCCTGGAGGGCCGGGCCCGCAGAGCAGGACTGGACTTGGCTCCATCCAGCTGACCACAGTGGTGTGAAACCAGCATCATGCAGATGTCCAAAGGCAAACTGCAACCTTAACGCCATATGGAAGAAAGTAAAAGTCCTTAGAAAGTGATTTTTTGCAGGATCATAGAATGGCTTGGGTTGGAAAGGCTCTTAAAGGTCATCCAGTTCAACTGCCCTGCATCATGTTTCATTCAGTGCACCAAGGGATTAGGTCTCTCGTGGCTGCGAGTGGCCTCAGTAAAGTTAATTCCTAAGTTTTGAAGCCACATCATTGGGATATGTGGTTATATTCAGGACATTGCGTTGCTTACAATCGTCCTCAGAGAGCTCTGGGAAGTACAGATCTGAGTAATCAACGAAGTGACAGAAATCAGATAAAGAGAGGAACGCTTCCAAATATTTTAGTGCTTGGTGTGCTTTTTTAACACAAAAATCTCATCGTGGTTATTGTGACTGAACAGAGAAACGGAAATACAATGACAAAAAATGGCTGTTTCCTATGAAATGCAATAATCTCGGGGTGGAATTTGCCTTAAATGGAGCGGTTCATCTGTGAAATACCGAACACAACAGCAAATTGCATTTCATTTGTCATAGCTGCGGAGGGTTTGACATTCGGAGAAGGATTCGCACGCGGGTCAGTCCAGCAGGAGCGAGGATACCTTCATACACACGCTGTCGCAGAAAACTGAGCAAATTCAGCTCCTGGTGAATGCCCAACTCTTTTCTTTCCTTCGGTGGTGGGAGGGAGACGCCGCCGTGCAGCCTTAAGTGCTCCACTAACGGAGCTGGGAAAGGTCGGACAGGTAATGTGACTTCAGAGCTCACTCAGGTCAGTTAAAGCTTTGAGAGAGCTCCTGCTGAGAGACGTCTGGCTAAACCCACGCTCACACGATCAGCCGCTCTTTCTCTTGGACCATCTATCATTAAAAAAGGATGAAAGCGTTGCTCTGGTCCCGCCTGGGGAAAGCTTTGGGCATCTCCCGGTCCGTGTGGCTGGCAGTGCTGTGCCGAGTCCCCGCGCCTGGGGCTCAGCATGGAGGGGATGTGCGGAGGGACGAGCCCCTCCCACGTTCAGCGCTGGATGTAGCCGTGCTCTGCTTTTCCCGGCCAGGCCAGAGAGCGGCAGTGATGCTGAGCTCGGCTGAAGCGGAGAGGGATGCAGCGAAGCGCTCAGGAGCAGCGCTGGGAAGGAGAAGCACCGTCCGGAGCGCGGCTTATTTAACGCTGTGTGCCAGATGGGAGGGACAGAGGGAAAAAGCCACCAGGGGTACAAAGGAGCCTCTGCAGCGTATCTTTTTTTTCTTCTTGACTCTTGTGATTTCAGCTCAGAAGCGCTCTGAGGGGCTGTGGGAGTGCTGCTGTTAATCACCCACACCCGGTGCACACATTTACCCCCCCCACGAATACACTTCAGACAGCCAAGGAGCCAACTGAGCCCTATAACTAAAGGTTTAGGCCCATTTTCTTCATTTTTAAGTCTGAAAAACGGGGCTAACTTTCAGAAGGGGATCCCCTTCGTAGTCTAAACTATAGGCATTGCCTACTGAGATATTATGGACTTCCCAGGTTAACCTGCTCGTACTACGACATGCAGAGGAGCTGGAGCGAGCAGAGGGGATCTCAGCTGCCATCTCTGCTATCTGGAGCTGTCTGATAGAGAGAGCATGAATATAAGCAGCTTTTTCTTTTCAGGTACTAAAGCATCTCTGATTCACTCCTCCGCAGCAGTACAGCAATCAGGAGCCCCATCTCAGGAGCTCTTATGTCTTCCAAGCAGAGCTGCCAGAGCACCCAGCCAAACAAATGACCCAGCTGGTGATTATACTGCTGAGTTTTCTCATAATGATGAAGACTGATAGCCCGTCTCTGGGGTTAATCCCTACCTGCTGCATTAGTCATTTGTTTCCAACAGTGCTAAACATCAAATCCATCAGAAACGGATCAAATAAACCCACGATGCACCTAATTGTGCGATAGCATGCTATGGTGGGAAATAGCTGTGACTCCAGCTAACCATCAGCTTTCAACCTGGAGCCTGACGACTGATTGTCCATATGTCTTTGACTCTACCTAGCAGAACCGTGGATGTTATTTTTAGCCTGGTAATGCAGCCCACCTAAAGCTCTGCACAATCCCCCTTTTGAAAATGGGGGCTACCAAGCAGCAGTCCCTTCCTATGGGGAGGGATTAACTCCAGTTGCCTGAAGCAGTCAGGTTCTCATGATGTAGCAGCTGGTGTGCACAGGGAGGGGAGGATGGTATACAGTCCATGAGAGGGGTGAGTGGCGAAATAGCTTCCATGGCTCCTCAGGGCACAGCTCTGCTCTCTGCTGAACACGTTCCTCTAGGCAAACACATCAAATGAAAAATCCCAAAGTGACCTTTTGTTTCTATTCCTGTAACATGAAATAACCTCATACTCTTTTTTTTCTTTTCTTTTTCTTTTTTTTTTTTTTTTTTGTATCCCACTGATTTCAATCTCCAGTGCCTCAATCACAGAACCACAGAACTGTAGGAGTTGGAAGAGACCTCCTGAGATCATGCAGTCCAACTCCCTGCCAAAGCAGCTCCCAGCCCAGGTTGCACAGCTCGATGTCCAGACAGGTCTTCAACGTCTCCAGAGAAGGAGATCCGTCACCTCTGTGTGCAGCTCCAGTGCTCCATCACTGCACTGGGAAGATAAAGCCCTGTTTCAAACCCATTAAGAAAAATCTCAGAAATTGGAGTCACATGAATAGCACCTTCGGTGCAATAGAAGTCACTGCAGCACAACAGACATGGAACATAGCTTCCAGGTTCCTGTGAGCCATTCCCTGCACCTTGGGGCAGTGGTGGGAATCACCCCGAGGTCCTGTCTCCCCCTCAGGTCTCCTTCTCCCAGCCCTCCTGCAGGAGGCCAAGTGGAGTTGCACGTCAGCAGCTGGCCATGGGGCTAGCACTGCTGAGAGGCAGCAGGAGGCAGATGGGGAGAGCTAAAACGCCAAACCATGAAGCAGCAGACTGAAAACAATCTCAGGACTGGGGAAAGGGTGGTGGTGAATTCCTGCACCCCCAGCCTGACCCTGCTGGAAGGGGCAGAGCAGCCATCAGCCAGCTCCTGCTGGTATCAAGGAGCCCCAGCAATACCACTGTTGGTCTCAGGGCTGCTCTGCTGTGCACACCTTGTACACTTCCTAATTAGTCGTTGTTCCCCCCTTCACTCTGTCTGAGTCGTTGGTTTTCAAGTGCCCCCCTGAGGAGATCAGGCTGATTGTAGCCTTGCTGGGTGCCAGCTAAACCGATGGCACTTGGAGCAGCTGTCAGAACACAATGATGATTTATCTGAAAGTTTAACCACAGAATATTAATTTCCTTTCTATTCACAGAATCACAGAACTGTAGGGGTTGAAAGGGACCTCCAGAAATCACCGAGTCCAACCCCCTGCCAAAGCAGCTTCCAGCCCAGGTTGCACAGGTAGGCATCCAGGCAGGTCTCCAGAAAAGGAGACACAGTATTCTTAAGTTACTTTTATATAAAGATGTTATTGATATCAGACTGATTATTTGTAGAAGGAAAACAAATGAAGGACCTCTGTGCTTCATTTCCACTGCTGACTGGAAGAGGAGCAACCACCTCCTGCCAGCACTGCCAGCCCCATTTGCCACAACCCCGAACTCATTCCAGCCACGTTGGATTCAGGAGCCAAACAACTTCTTTTTTTTTCTTTAAAATAGGAACTGCTGCTGCCCAGTCTGGAATAAAGCTCTGCAGAAGTTTGGGTGCAGGAAGGTCAGCTGAGGTAGCTAAGGAAAGAAACAGAAAGGCCTTAAGAAAAATGTTTAAAACGGCATATCCTGAATGTACACACAGAAGAATAAGCTGATGTAAACATTTTCCTTTTGAATCGGAGAATCAAATGTACAGTCATTTCAGGAAGTACATGGGGTCTTTTTAGTCAGACAGAATACATTCCTGGTCTGCTATTAACCCTCCTTAGTACCCATTTCCAGCCCCAACCCACAGCAGTAAAAGCATAAAAATACTTCAGATATAGAAATGTGTCTACTTTGGACCATACTGTGACCCAGAGCACTCTTGAGAACAAACTTTCTTCCTCCTTTTAAGGACCCCAGAAAGTTTCCATGCTACTTTGGGGCTGAGCAGTCCGTAGGAACACCAGCCCAGCTCCCCTCCACAAGCAGGAGGGTCAGGTGAGAATGGCTAAAACTCATCCTCAGGGAGAGGAAGCCTCACTCACATTGTACTCACATTGGGTGCCTGATGTATGGCACTGAGGAAGCCAGGAAAGCATGTTGAGCATCCCAGGTTTTCAGTAAAGTCAGATCAATGAAGTCTGCCATGATAACTTGTTTGGAAATTAACTGCTTCATGGACTTCAGCGAAATATGTGTATGATTAGCTCTGAACATCTCGCTAGCCAAGCAGCAGCAGATTCCAAAGCAACAAACAACAGATGGTGGCATCTCCCATCTACCTACTGCTCTGAGGAGAAGCTTGATGGGCAGTCAGATGGACTCTCTCGTAGGAAGACCAACAGCAGGTTTCCAAGTGGAAAGATTCGATCTTCCTTGTCAAAGCAGCTTGTTTACAACCAGGAGGTGAGGAGCAACGCTCACGCCTGCACAGCCACAGCACTACAGGGCAGGCGGGTCATACCACAGCACGGCATGGCAGCCTGTTGCCCACACCAGCTTGCTTATGCGTGCTCCTAATGGGGTGTGAAGTTGTCTTTTTCTCTCTGCTGTGGACCTCTCAGTATTTTAAAGCTGTGATCTGACAGGAAGTTGGACGGAGTCTTTATGTCAGCTCTTACAGTTGGAAGCAAACGTTGCTGTTACTCAATCTCCAGCTGACAAAGGAGCAGCTTTCCAAAAAAGGCATAGGAACAGCACTGTAATAACTAGACAAAAAGGCACTGGACACCAAAACAGACCCACAGCTCCAGGGCAGAGCAGAAGGGAGGACCCCCTCCCAACACTGCTGGCCACAACCCCAGGGTCACCATAACATCAGAGCTCAGGGCAGGTTTGAAACCTCCCTGTATCATCCAAGGCATTTCAGTTCTGTGAGCTTTATCCTCTTTGTGGCAGTTTTAACACACTTCTGTTATCTCAGTATTTATTTTCCCAGATTGTTGAACAGCATCAATGTTATTCTGCATTACATGGTGGTGTCACCTGCTTATCTCCCAAACCATTTTGGAAACCGAGTGTGAAAATATGGTGTAGAGGTACAGAAAAAAATGCACTTAGACATTATTACCCCACCTGGAAACCTTCAGGTTTAAATTCTCCAGTATTAAATACCCCCAGTACTATGATACTGTTATTCAGTTGCTCAGCTGCAAAGAGTTCTGCTCCATTCCCCAAGGAGCCTTTGCAGCACCATCAGGACCTGCCTCTCTCCATCTCTCTGCACCACTTACTGCCCATTTCAAGGAGGATTTTGCCTTGCAGCTGATTGCTGCCTTGGGCCCTTGGTCAAACCTGCTCTCTTCCCAGGTGTTGTGGTGGCAGCCACCCCCAGCAGGGCCATGTCCTGCCTTTGCTACGCTGTGCCCTTGCTCCACAGCTCATCAGCCACATTCAGGGCTGGGTGACAGGCATGTGGGAGCACATCGTTGAACCACTGAGTCATTAAGGCTGGAAAAGCCCTCTCAGATCCCCCAACCCAACCCCAGCCACCCCCACTGTGCCCAAGTCCCTCACTGCCACATTCCCATGGGTCTGAACACCTTCAGGGATGGGTATTCCCCACCCCTGGGCAGCTGTGCCAGCACCTGGATGCTCTCTGGAGAAGAAACTTCTCCTGATACCCAACCTGACCCTGCCCTGGCAAAATGTGAAGCCATCATCTCTCATCCTACTGCTGTTACATGGGGCAGAGAATGACCCCCACCCTGACACGACCTCCTGTAAGAGAGCTGGAGAGAGCAGTGAGGCCCAACAAGAGGCTGGCACTGAATTTAAGCTGCTGGTCAGGCTGGCAGTGCATGTAGAGGGGCTCCTTGTTAGAACTCACAGTAACATCTTACATTTCCAAGGAAGAGAGAATTATTGATCACCCCGTTTCACATAGGTTATGAATAACACCGAGCTGCAGCTTCCAGCCTTCTAAATTAAGGCAGAAGACACTATAGGAAGTTGTTGTCTTATTTAGAAAGAAGCTTGTGGCTCGGAAGGAGGTCCGCTGAAAGCTGCAGAAGTCATTCAACAGCACCTGCCCCAAGGCACCCCATGTCCCCAGCAGCTATGTGCTGGGAGAGGGCTGAGTTCCTCCTGCTGTGTTGTCCCTGGGGATGCACAAGCCCTGGGAAAGCAGGAGAGCAGCCAGGCCCAATCCTAAGTCCCCATGCAGCTGCAGAGAGGGAGTTACCATCCACCCTGTTGCTGCAGCTCTCTCTGCTTTTTTCCTCCGAGAGGACAGCAGGAGGTGGGAGCATAGTCTGCTCCAGGCTGGGCTTTAAGGGAGAGCAATAGCGATTGAAATCCTTTCTTATTAGAAAATTCCTGCACTCAGTTTAACTTGGCAGTAGTGCAGGCAGCGTCTGGCAGCGAGGGAGGGGAGGAAAAATCCCCCAAGTTGCTTTACAGGATATTTCTGAACAGAGGAAAATTGAAAGAAAAAAAAAGTACTTTAATGAAAGCAAAACTCAACTGACAAGTAAACTCCTAAAGGGAAAAAGTAATCAATGCAGGAGGGCCCTGCTGCTGGATGGCAATTACGCCCCGTGCTGCATTTCTGCTTAGTAATTGAGTTCTGTGCGTCTCTTATCGTGACTCTGAGAGCTGGGGGGGGGAGGACCCTGAGCTGTTCAGCTTTTACCCTGTTTTATTTTGGAGTCCTTCCTGGGATCCTCAGAGCTCACACATGCTGCTGCCCTGCCCCTCTGTGCAGCACTAAGGGATGGGGCAGGGAGCTGGGCAGGGTCAGACAGAGCTATTTCCAAGCAGCACTGTCAGCCTTGGTAATAGCAGCTAGCAGATGGTGAGGGTTCAGTGCCATTCCTGAGGAATCATTTCCCCCCTTAGGTTAGCTGCCTCCTGTTAAAAGCTCTCCCATTAAAATCCCTCTGGAGTTACAGTCTGAGCACCATAGGAAAGGCAAACATCTCAGCAGATCGACAATGTGCAGCAGGTGAAGGCTTTCTCCAGCAAATTAAAATAAAAATAATTAAGAGCATCTCCCTAACCTGAAACTCCCCTGCATGCAAACACACAAAACGCCCCACGTGCCCCGTGCCACTTTCACACTGCAGAGCCCAGCCCACACCACACCTGGTCTGGATTCCTGTGTAGCAAGCCCCCCTCGTGCTCCCCCTCCATAGCAAAATCTGCCACAGCATCACACGCTTCCACCTTCCAGGAGTAATCTGACAGCACTTGAAGATGATTATGTTATTATTTGTTGAATACCAATAATAGCAGAGCACTGCTTGTTTGGTAGCAGCAAGCTATGCTGTGACGGCCCTATGTGGGAAACCTGGCATTTCTCACAGTTTTTTTGCCTTTGTTTTTTCAAATTTAAATCTACTAGAAACTCTCCTAAGCCATTAATTTTAAAGCAATTGGCAGTTTCCTACAGGAAAACTGCTGTGCCTGATTAACCTCCTGATCCCTCGTGTTGGGCTCTGTGAGCAGGCAGCCCTGCTCCAGCAGTCAGGTGGGAGTGCTGCATGGCACAGTACGGCACGGGGCTACTGCCCAAATAGAGGGTGCTGAGAAGTTAACAGTGCTCCTGGCACTGGGAGCAACACTGGTACAACTGCACTTGTGGACTTCTTCATCTGGGGCTTCCCATCCCAGAGGACAGCTGGGAAATCACACAGGTCCCCCCTATTTCCCAAGTGAGGAATGTGCTGCTGCCAAGCACTGCCACCGGTGCTCTTTGACATCTTTATCAGTGACACAGACAGTGGGATCGAGCGCACCTGCAGCACTTTGCTGGTGACACTGAGCTGAGTGGTGGAGGTAGTAGGAAAGAAGGGGGGAATGCCATCCAGAAGGGACCTGGGCAGGCTGGGAAGTGGGGCCACGTGAACCCAGTGAGGTCCTGCAAGAGCAAGATGCCACGCTGTAATTCCATGGTTCTATGATCCTATGAACACAAACGTGCTCTGAATGGATGGCCTCTGCTGGGACACGGGCAGCAGCAGCCACCAGCCAGCACACACCAGCGCACCACGCGCTGACAGCTTTTGCTAATGCGCGGAGGCTGAAGGCAGCAAGCATGGCGTGCAGTCAGCCTTGTTACTTCCCTCCTCCAAGCGCTCGTTTCCCTCCCTAATCCAAGCATAGCTTTATGCAGTTATTAAAGTAGATTTAATCCAATAAGCAGCACGGATCAAAGGATATACCACAGGCACAATTCACAGAAAGCAGTGCCTGTAAAGTTCAGCAAGGCGCGGTGTGAAGGCCATCATAGGGCGGCTGCTCTGACGCTGGAGCAGGCTGCAGCAGGAAATGGCTCTCGGGTTTTGTAGACTCATGGAGTCACAAGGTTGGAAAAGACCTACAAGAGGTGTACCTCAAAACCTACAAGGTTCATCCGCTGTGCCACGCCGCCACCACACCAAGTGAAGCACACCTGGCTAATCCCCAGTTAACATGCTTCAGTTATTTAATTAACGTGTAATAATAACATCTCATCACGCAATGATAACACTGTAACTTGTTTTCAGATTGAATTCTAAATTGCTGCCAAACACGTCCATTCCTGAAGGGAATAAAAATGCAAACGGTTCTCCCCTTTCTTGCCAGGGCCTTTCAGGAACAGATGCAGAGTGAAGTTCTAAGAAAAAGGATTTCATTCGGTGAACGTGTGGGTTCCATGAAACCCAGGGGTCCCAACTCATCCAAGATGTTTGCCGCCTGAATCACAGAGAGCAGATTCCAGTGACAACAGTGACTACAGCTCCTCCCACCCCATGGTGCTCAGCAGCTGTCCCATATGGCCCCAGAGCACAGCACACACGCTCAGCATAGCCATCACGGGGGTGTCCAGCAAGCTGGGGCAGCATGGCAGAGCTCAGCATTGCCAACATCAGCCCCCAGTTTGTGGGGACAAGGGGAGCTCCAGCTGCACCCATGGGAGCTCCACCAGCCCCTCTCTGCAGCCTTGATGTGAACACAGGCATTGTGGAGCTCCCTCGTCACAGGGCACACATCCTCTGGCTGCTGACCTGTAGCCACACCTCAGCACAGCACCCAAGAAGAGAGAGAATTCCAGCTCAGTCAGATCAACTTCCCTTTGAATTTCCCTGTGTTGTATCACAACATTTCTGACAAAGATGGCCTAATCAGAAGCTGTGCTGCACAAACCAGAACATAAGCTCCATAAAAATTGTGTCGGAGTTTTTCTTAGGAATCCGGTTAACAAGAGCACAGATAAAATACCAGCATTATTTCCAACCTTTGAAAGTTTCCTATCTGAGGATTTCTTTTAAGTGCTAATTAATCAAATCAGTGATATTTTTCTAGGGTCAATGATTCATTACCACTGCATTAGCTGAAACTGGAGAAGTCTGAAACATGAAACTAAATAGATCATCTTTCTTCCATAGATGGCCAAGCTGCATTTGTAGGAAGGACAGACATTATCTGTTGAGTTAAATACTTTCTGAATCACTTTTTTTCCCCTCTTTCAGTCAAAGTACAGAATTAGTGAGATGAGATCACCAGGCAGAGCTCTGCTGACACCCGCCTGGTACGTGGCAGTGGATGCAGTGCCTGAGCCACCTCCTCCACCCCAGCCCCTGGAAACCTGAGTCCAGAAATCAGTGCTAAAGGGAAATGGAGAGGCAGTGGAGCTAAGGGAAAATGGAACAGAGTGATAAGGGATTATCAAGAGGAAGGATGAGACATGCAGAGGAGGAGGAGTGAGACTGAAGGGACAAAGATAAATAAAAAGAGCGAGAAGAGTGAGATGAAGAAGGAAGAAGTGAGTAACCAAAGGGAAGGGAACAACAAAGGACAGTTAAATCAAAAACAAGCTGTAAACCCTCCTGCAAATTCACAATTCTTATGTGGTGAAACTAAGGGTGGGTAGAACTGGGCTGCTACCAAATGCTTTGCTCGAGCATTGGATGGCACAGAAATTTCTGCACAGAGGAGGGAAAAGAAAGAGTAGGCCAGAAAAGATCGGAATCTCACAACCAGACATGGGGTGAGGAGCTTCAGCAGATGCCATGGTGGCAACACACAGGGTCAGTGTATGAAACCTATGGGTTATTAACTTCTATGTTACCCTCAAACTCTGTACTGATCAGCTGCCCACATGTGTGTCAAACAGCAGCAACTTAATTTATCACCATGTTCCTAAAACAACACTCAGACATCACGTTAACGCAATGGGGCGTTTGAGGAATTTGTCTTCATCAAGGAAACTAAGTACTCAGGTCTGTCAGATCCTCACTGGAGAAAAACATCTGTGTAATCCTGGTGCCACAGAAGAAAACATTTAGAGATAGACATTATGAGTTATTACGAGCTTTTAATTTAGTGCTATTTTTTTCCTTTTTTAAAGTGTTTATCTTCAAGATAAAAATCGCGTGCAGAACCTTCTGTCTCCAACTGCACAAGCTACTGATAGTCACAAAAGAAAAAAGTCGGATGCTTTTTGGGGCAGCTCCTGTTTCAGCCATCTCTGATGGTTCAAGGATCACCAAAGATGCACATCAGACCCCCACCCCCACCGTGCCCACATCCCTCTGTGCCACATCCCCACGGGTCTGAACATCTCCAGGGATGGGGACTCCCCACCCCTGTGCAGCTGTGCCAGTGCCTGGCACATTGTCCTCACGCCAGCCTGACCCTGGTACAACGTGAGGCCATCCTCTCTTGCCCTACTGGGGCACAGGCCAACCCTCACCTTGCTCTCAGTTGCACAGAGCATCTGATGGAGATGATTATTACAAGTGCTTTTCTTTCCCCCCCCCCCCCCCCCAGTGGCACCTGGGAAACGTTCAGTAGCAGTTCCTATCTGACACCGTAACGCATCCTGTGTACGAATGTGGCGTTTTCTGTTCCTAAGCAATAAACCTCTAAAAGTCTGTGTAAGGGACTGGATTAGCCAAGTGAGAACAAGTGTTGTTTCAGAACAAATGCATGAGAGGCTCCTATAAGAAAGGAAAATATTGGCACTGCTAAAGGCCCTCTGAAGCCCTTGCTGAGGCAGCCAGGTTTTATAAAACTGTTGGAATTAAGAACACAACGTGCATATACCCCCGCTGCTTTTGTAACATTAATTCAAATGCACAGAATCGTTCCTTCTGGTTTTATTTCTCCCAGAGACCGTTTCAAGCAGGTTTACCTCCAGGTATCTGGCTGGGAACATCCCCCCACCGCCCCCCATCCGCAGAGCATTCCTGTTTTCCTCCAAGGCACAGCGCTTCACAAGCTGGTAATTAAAAGCTTCAGAAAACCTCCAGGACTACACCCACACAGGAGAACCGCATGGCAGCCTGCTGCTGCGGAGCCCTGAGAATAGCCTAATTAATTTTCTAGAGAAGCACCAAGTCCAATCACACCCTCCGCACAGCAGCTCCTCCCCGACCTCCGCAGCTATGTGTGGGGCAGCGCAGCCTGGGACGGAGCCTCGCTGCTGCTGCTGCAGCTTTGCAGGGATTCTACCAGAGCTACAACCACATAGAGGTCTTTGGGGGAAAAAAATAGGGCTGTTCTCTCCGGGATGGGCTTCCACACACATGTCCCAGTGCATAGGATCGGTGCTGCCAGTGCTGTGGATGTGGAGTAAGGAGATAAGTTCGCTAAGAACAGACCTGTTGGTCATTAGAACTGGGAAAGGCAATGCCTCCTGGGCTGTAACTGCTCTGACTCAGGTATGGTGGGCATGCCACTGCTCTGACTCAGGTATGGTGGGCATGCCCCTGGCCACTGCAGGTCCCGCAGCCTGCCCGAGGCAAAGCACCACCAGCATCACGATCCTGTGTGCAGAACAGGCCAGGAGAGCTTCCACCTGAATCACGAGAGCAGGACAGTGTGTTACATCCACAGCCTGATAGAGCCCACAGAGCATGAGCTCTGCAGCCCCCCAGCCCTGGGATGCAGTAGCACAAGTCAGGGAGAAAGGGCAGCTCCACGTTAGCCCCTCCCTCCCCCCCCCCAAAAAAAAGAGAAACAGATTTAAATGTTAGAATAACTCACCAAACCCACTCTGCTTAATTTACAAATGGCTCTATTATCTGCCTTGCAATCTTTATAGTAGTGGTAGAGAAAGGATAAGAGAGTCAGATGAGAGTTATAGGGTAATGTTATTCATAAGCAGCGCTTATCTGCCCGCACAGCTTGCGTATTCCTGCAATTTGCCAGCTCCTTTAACCATTCAAAGTTTGGAGGCTGAGATCTGAGTCTCACCTCATTTCTCAGAGGGAACGGATTCGTGTCCCCAGCACAGCTGACTTCATTAGTCAGAAGTTTTCAGCCCGGTGGTTTTGATGAACCCTTCACCGTACTGAAACACTAATTGTGTTAATTGCAATAGAGCCCAACCAATGACTCTCTCAACAGGAGTCACAGGTGGCATTTGGGAGAGGGAAAGAGTAACCTGCTGACAAAGCACTGTCTGATCTATGTTTGCTCAAAGGAAACAACAAACAAACCTCTTCCCTCGCTGCAGTAGACAATGCAAACCAAGAATTCCGCACTGCTTCCCTATTTGCACCCACACACAGCTGACATTCTCCAGCAACACAAAAGGGGCAGATTCCAGGCAAAGTATTGCTGTACAAAGGCATACCAACAGCTTAACTCACACATAGTCTGGGCTGTTTGACGTGCTTTGAATTATTGATTAGAGTGGGCCACTGTCATTATAACTAATATCTGATCTATTCTTTTTTTTGTATAATTTAGAGCAGTAAGGTTTTGTTTGCTTTTTGGGCGAGTCAAGGTGAGAATGGTCTCAAAGGAGGGACTCAAATAGCAGCTGTCAGCGTTTTCCTTCAGATGGCTTTCTCCAGTTTACTGTGTCCTTCTTTTGGAGGAAGCTGTTTATAGTATTTTTCACTGCAGTTTAAAGTGATTAATTCCTAAGCTCATGTAGCTTGGCTATTTTTGTGACTCTTAGAGGCTCATCTTCATAATGCCTGTTGGACGCTCACCTACAGAAATGAGTAACGCTCCCAAGTCAGAGTACGCTGGGGAAATGAGGCATTTTTCAGCTGACACTGATTTGTTGGATCGTTAGCTGGGAACCTCAGAGCGATTTCCCCTTCTCTGTTGGATGCAGTGTCTCCTCCCCAGGGAGAGGAGAAGGATTTCCCACCGAGGGAGGGCTCTTGGCAGACAGGGCTATCACTCAGGAAGGTCATCAGTGACCAATTCATTTTTGATTCAGTAGTGCACGGGAACTGCTGAGTCACAGCCTGAACCACTGAATCAGCACCCTAAGGAACGGTCTGGTCAGCCCTGGGAGCACAGGTCAGGGTGATTCACCTGCGTGACCAGAAGGGGTGAGCCAGGCTGCACCCCACTTAGACCTCATTTAAGGGCTGACTGCCACTGAGGAAGGATCTCTTGTTGGAGATCCCTCCTTTTTGGAGTTTCTTCCCTATGAGCCTAGATCTTCAGGGACAGCTGAGCATTCATTTTCCTTCTTTTGTAACACCTCCTTGTTCGCGTTGGTCTCTCTGCTTTTACAACCCTTACAAGTAGCCATGGAGACCATGCTAATTTGGAGCCTTCCTCCCTATCCCCATTTTGTTTAGCTTTGCAAAATTTGATATTAAAAAAAATAATTTATTGAATTTAATACCCCGAGCGAAGATCAGCTTCTCTCAGGGCTGGGCAGCATACCTGCTTAGTGAGATGCCCAAGTGTTCTCACTAAATCTTTTGAACAAAAAAGGAGTAGCATCCTTACTTAATGACACTGGACAGGCTGGAAGACCTACCCTGGCTAATAGAGGTAGCTCAGGAGAATCGAAGTCTGAACTCAGACATCCTCCTCCCTTGTTTGAATGAAGGCATTTTCTTGTCTCCTGCCTTTTGTTCCTCACTGGCTGTAGCATTTCAGTCTCTTAAGCTCATGAATGGGCCATAACCATTGTAATTTAACATAAATCCATCCAACATTTCAATAGAGACAATAAAAACTGTGATGAGGAACAAAAGTTAAAGCTCTCTTTGCAATGCATTAATCTATAAAGGAATGAAAGCCAGCGACAAAACCCAAACATCCAATAATAGGCGATATTTACAAGACATTCTTCATTAATGGCTCATTTAACTTTGCAATATCTTAAAGTCACTCATTTTGTGAAGCGAATTATTCATAAGGCAGTTTATTGCAAACAGATTAATATTCATTGGACAGCTGACAGAAGACATATGCTTCAAATCGCCAAACTGTTTTACAAAAAAAGGAAAGCCACCCTCGTGTGAGTTTTGGGCAGAGGACTGATTGCAATCAGCATCACCCAGAAGTTCATTAGACACCGCACCCCCTGCGCAGAGAGGACCATTTGGGTTAATCGCTGCCTGGCTGGGAGCTGCTCACTGAGCGCTGTGCTTTATGGGCCTGGATCTCAGCTGCATCTCTCTGGAAAGCAGGACTTAGTGTGTTCACCCTGCTAATGAGATTGGGCTTATTGGAAGTAATACTTCTGGCTTACGTTCGCTTCAGTAGGGCTCATTCCTCAACACATAGCACTGAGCCGTGCTGTGGGATGAAGGCAGCCCCTTCTCTGCCTCCCCCTGCAGCACCCAAGGGTGCCAGGCTGCCAGCACTGGGGCAGCACAGTTGTGTCACAGCAGAGATGCCCACAGCTGTCACCTCCACGGAGCGCTGCAGCTTTGGTCATCACAGCTGCAGACAGAAAGAACCAAAGCATCCCAGCAATCAGTGATGCACGCTCCTCCAGCCACGTGCCTGCCCTGACAGCATAAAACATCGCAGCGTCCCACTCCATCCTGTGTCAGCCATTAGCACTGCAACTGCAGGAGGAGCAAACAGAAAGCTGTCAAATACAGACAGAAGATGCAGCAACGCTCTGGTTGTGAGGCAGCAGGGAGTAAGGACACACAGGCCTTGGGTCATTAAAAACGCACCTGAGCATCTAGAACTTGTCTAACCCAGAATCTCCAAAGTTACAAATGTTTCCTTGCACAGTAATTACTGCTCTCTGATGTTATAAATGGCACTTTCCCTCAAGTCTTCCACTTAGGCATTTTTTTTCCCCTCAGCTTGAATGCACAATCATGCTCCTAAATGAGGATTTTCTTTCATTTGGCTTTGCCCTGCAAAGAAGACAGAACATTACCCAGCAAATAAAGCAAGCACTCAGCTCACACACCTCGCCTCAGCCCATAAATGCATGACCACGAACCCCACAGCTCTTTGGCTGCCGTTCTCAGACACACTCACCCTTAGCTCTCTTCCCAGCAATGCATTTAAGGCAGGACAGCAGCCCTGGCTGCACGGGTCATGTTGTGAAGTTCCCTGAAATCACACATCCTGGGAAAGGACACTCACAGCTCCCCTCTCCAGATCTCTTTTGTGGAACATAACATGTGGGGAATGATGCAGCAGAAAGCCAAATCAAGGCAGAAACCTTTGCTCAGTGGGAGCAGTATCCCTGTGCCAGTACCAGCTGCACTGAAGGGATGCAATACAGCGGCCTCGGGTTTGTTTCACACACCTCTTGTGACCCACACCACCCAACCACCTGCATAACATTACTCCTCTGGAATCCTTGAACACAGATTAATATATGTACACGCAAAATCATCATGCGTTTGAACTTCCTAATGAGAACAGAGCTTTCCTAAGGAGCCTATTTTGGGTAGAGGTATTTATAACTACACCGGACTAAATTGAAAAGAAGTAACAGTTTATAAATTCACCCAGTATTTGGGCAGAACGTGTGCATAGCAGGCCACACCTGCCTTCTCCCACCCCTAGCTGCCCCACCACACTCCTCTCCCACCACCACAGAGTTCTGTGAAGGTAAACACAAGTCTGATTGCTCATACATCACAGGCAGCACCCTGCTCAGAGCAGCACTGCGCCCACGTGTAGGACATGGAAGCAAGGACCCCTCTGCATTTCCACTGCTGCATCACCTTGGTGTTAATGGGGAAACTCATCCCACCTACCCAGACCTTCAGGTGGGAGGGATCATCCAACGAAAGCATTCAGGTTCCCTGACACACAGCATTTATGGCTTTGTGCATGTCATTGAACCAGACAGTGGTAAGAGTTGGAAGGGATCCTTCAGATCATTCAGATCCAAACCCCTGCTGCAGGCAGGGACACCTCCCTCTAGCCCAGGTTGCTCACAGCCCCATCCAGCCTGGCCTTGAGTGCTTCCAGGGAGGGAATGTCCACAACCTCAGTGTGCGACCTGTGCCAGTATCTCACCACCCTCAGAGTAGAGAATTTCTTCCTGACATCAAGTCTAAATCTCCCTACAAAGGAGGAAAAAAACAGGTTAAATGTTTGTAAAGCCTTGTCCTACGCTTTCAGAAGTGGAAAGTGAAACGAGTTTCATTTTTTCAGCTGTTCCCTGGGGCGGATTGTCTGAGAGGCAGCCGTCAGGTTGTATCAAGCATGAACAGTATCATAGAGATATGAGTGTATATATCTCAGGTTTTGACACTTGAAATCATCCCAGCAAAATTCCTCCTAATTTTATACGTTGCATTAATTTCAAGTCAAGTGCATGCACTGTGGTTAGAGTCTGCTGAGTCAGGAGTCTGCGCATCTCTCCTGCTTTTATCATTGTTTCTTTATGGTTTCACAAAAATTGAGTCTTGTTATAATTCAACCACCCTGACTGATACCGTGCAATTTGGCACAGTGTCCTTCTTTATAGTTCTCTCCGAATTCACCTCTTCCTACAAGTGGGTGTCTTTCATTACGGCTGACATTAATACTGAATGAACTAACAGCTGCTTCTTGCTAATGAGCCGGAGCAAGAAGAAATATATCTCTGTGGCTGCAGCTCCCACTTGGCTGCCTGCCTGCCGAAATCTTGCAGAGAGATCTGGCTTGCTCGGAGCTGGGGGCTAATATGTTTTTAGTTTTCTGCTGAGTTACAGCAACATTCTGTACGCTGATGGTGTATTTCTGAGAGAGAAAAGCAGGAATATCTGCTCCTTTAATTCACATTCCTTATTCTCTATGTTAACTGCAGGAACAAACGTCCATGTGATCATGGCATAAGCACCTCGGTGCCTAAATTCTCTAAAGTTCTGCCCATCCTCCTGTGTGAACATTATAATGCAACAGACAAAGAGGGGTGAAGGAAAAACAGCCATCGATGAGTTAATAAAGCCCTCACCACGTGGGCTGGAGCAGATGGGCTGCAGGACCGTCAGCCGTGTTTGTGCCTCCTCATTACAAGCACTGAGCCTGAGCAGTGGAGGGGAAGTAGCTCCAGTGGTGGGAGATATGTCGGCCAAGCATGGCCAAGAGGGACCAGAGCTGCTCTGCAGGGTGGGAAGGGCCCGGGCAACCTGAGAGGCCCTCACGTGCTGCAGCTTCAGACCGTGTCATCTCCCACTGGCATCAGTGCCGAGAACCCATTGCTCTCAGATAAGCACACACTTCATTTACACCAATTTCAGCTGAAGCATTTCAGTGCTCTGTGCCCTGTTTGCCCTCTCAGAAATGCCATCAAGGGACAGTGGGCTTGGTGGGAGCCCCAGGGTTTCCAGGCAGGTCAAACACAGGCTCACCGACCGGCTCGTCCCACCCTAACATACATAAAGAGAGCAATGTCATTAATTAATCTAAAATAGCTAGCAGTTATACTATACAATTTTCTATCTGCTTGTATATGCAAACACACAAGATTTTGCTTCAGATGAGGCACTCTTTGCTAATTTCTTTTGTTTTCCCAAGCATTAGGTTTAGAGGAGCCTTCTGTCCTGAACAGTTCCGTGATTCCAAAGCCAGATGAAACACTGACTCGAATGTAAACGGGTGAGAAGTGTCCCACCATGAACAGTGCTCAGCTGGCTGCAAGGAGCACCACTTGTGATGCGCACAGCAAACCCAGTGCTGCAGCCCTGAGCAGCGAGGCCAGACCTCCGTGACACCGCCCTTCTGGCACGGATCTGAAAAACACAGAGAAAAACAAATCAGCTCTCTGTTTTTGAAGAGCATACCTGCAAAGTTTCTGACACGTGCGTTTTTTTATTTTATTTTTGCAACATTAAGATTCTCCTTGAACTGAAGAAATGTTTCCCCGGGAACGTGTTCCTGTCTGAAGCAAACCAGTCGTCGAGTGAAGCTTAAAATATTTCTGCAGGAGTGCAGAGGTTTAATTTCTGACTCATTCTCCCAATTTACATTCTCTGTTCAACAGCTCAGAGGGGCAGGAATTGTGTTCACTTTGTCTTCGCTTCGTATGTACCTGATGGCATTACTTCACAAGTGCTTCAGGTGAGGAGCTTTTTGAGGACGGAGGAAGGGTTTTGATGAAATAGTTTTTTGGATGACAAACTGAACTGCGTGTTATACCAAGCTGCTGTGTCACAAACCTTGAAATGCAAAACACAGCAGGTTTTCTTTCTCCATTTTGGCGAACTAAAGCCTCGTGCAATCCGTGCTTGCTGTTGCTTAAGCACTGCAGGTTGGTGCGGGCTGGTGCAGCCTAAACTGCTCTTGGTCCAGGGAGCTGCTCTGGCAGGGGGTTGGACTCCATGATCTCTAGAGGTCCCTTCCAACCCCTTCAGTTCTGTGATTCTGTGACAGCACATGCTGACCATCCAGCTGACACATCAGAGCTATTAAAGAGCCCTTGGCTGGAGCTGTGTTAGGTGCACTCATTGCCCATGGCCGGGGTGATGTGCAGAAGGGGCCCACGGGGTGGATTGCGGTTTGTAACATCTTCTGGAACTCATTTCAGCTTATTTCAGCTCTGGCAGCTCTGCCTCTCTGTCTCTGATGATCTCTTACCGGGATTTGAATTAGCCATTGGTGCGGAGTGCAAGATGAAATCAAACGTGGTATCAGCGGGTGATCGCAGCTGTGAAGGCTGTTACAGAGCTTTCACTTCTGCTTATAAAGGAGCAGTGTGAGCCAGAGTACAACCTCCCACAGACAGGGAAGCAAAGTGGGGCTGTGGGCAACAGAGCCTCGTGGGGACCCAGCAGTGCCATGCAGCACTGCTGAGGGCATCCCTAAGGCACAGCTGCTCCCGTCACACTGCCTGGGGGATCTTCAAAGGAGGGACCCACTCCTCTGCATGGCAGAGTGCTTCAAACAGTTGGACAGAATGAGACAGTGAGGTCTGCTCTGAGCTCTGAGAATGGCAGACGTGCAGGCTTGTGGTTCTCATCCCTTGAGCACAATGCGCTTGTGGAAACCGCCCCTGCTGTAATTCTGAATTCTGCCCCTGGAGAGAAACAGAGCAAAGGGAGAATCAAAGGCAGCAAGTTATGAAAGCCTCATTCTTCATCACTGAATGAAAGAATGAATCTTCATTCTTCATCACTGGTGAAGCTCTGTGCCCCATGCCCTAGAATGACATCCTCAGTGGGGTCGCCAGTCCCCCTTTATGGCCTTGGAGAGAGCCATGTGCAAGAGAACTCAGAGCCAGAAGTCATCGCTTAGCATCAATAGACCAGTGCCCACAGTCACTCCACACCCATGGGGTTATTATAAGGGTATCAGCTGAGCTCTCCACTTCCTCTCCTTCCTCTGATTTAGGAAACCACTGTAAAGTTTCTTAGGCACTGCACATGAATAGTTCAGGCATCTCTCAGTTCGTCTTTGAAACATTTCCTCATTCTACCATCACACAAACGCTGCAACCACCTTGATGTATCATGTCACAGAAGTAAATGAGCAAATGTATATTTAAAGTGTGGATTCGTGCCCAGTATATCTTAGTGTACAGACTGGTGGGCTTAGAGCTGCACACACTGAGTATGAATGAGGTGCAAACTTCTGATGGATGGGGTGAAGAACTGAATTACAGGGCTGGGAGACATCCTATTACCGCTGATTTAGGCTAAGAATCCTGTAGAAAATGCTTAACACCAAGCACTTTAAAACAAGAGGATGTCACTGAGAGTTTATATAAAGATTTAGAGCTCACGTGCGCTTTCCTGTCTCTGAAAGTGTTGATATTTATGAATAAGGATTTTGGAACAGAAGTGTTTCATTTGCATGAGGGCATATGTAAGGAGGGCCTCGAGTCAAGGAGGAGCCGTGAAGTTGAGAGGAGGTCTGGGGAGGAAGCATTCACTCATAAAAAAGAACTCAAAGAGGCAATTTCTGATGAGAAATGAGAGCAGGAGGGAACCCCCACGTGAGCAGGCTGGCTGTGTTGGTATTGAGCCACGTGCCCTGGTGGCATCAGGATCCCAGGATCTCAGAGCAACAGGGCTGAGGGGAGCAACCCCTTGTTTGTTCCAGCAGAACTTCTCTGTTGTACTTGTGAACAAGGCTGCTCACAGAAGCCATCTGGAGAGATTTAGTTTTACATCGTTAGAGAACACTAATTCAGCAGAAGAGGATGCAATTTAAACATCACCTTGGCTTTGCACCTGGTTGTTATTGCTCACGCTCGGAGCTGCCCCAGGCTCTCAGACAATCTGCATCAAGGGAGGTTTGGGAATGCAGCTGTGTCTGTAAACAAGTGAACCTGGATGCTTCCAGTGTGCAGTGAGAGTAACAGCCCCCTAAATTCACCGGGGCGTCTTACCTGTTATTAATTTTACAATAGGAGGCGATGTAGAAGTAAAACCCTTGCTTTAAGATTAATGTTTGTGAGCTCCATGCTCGGTATTATTTACCCATAAATAACATTATGCTGTAGTCATTGAGTCTGCAACGGCTGCACATTACTGCTTCCCCTGCAGCTGAAATGTAATTCCACAGGAGCACTCCCACCAGTGGGACGGATCTGCTCCTGCACAGTGCTCCCCAGGAAGTTACCAGCGGTATTTCACTGGAACAACTGCAGAACTCTCTGTGAGATGGGATTTCAAAGCAAACATAGATGGCAACCAATGCTTCGGGAGGATCGGGGCAGGAGCTGCCCATGTGGGGGATGCACGTGGGCTTTGCTCCCCAAACATCTGTAACCTCTACTTTGTACCTAAACTGCTTGAACTAAATCTTCCCGCAAGTCTGAAATTGGTTTTTAAATAAAATCCGAATACAACCTGCAGCTGAGAGCGCATGGCTGCCAATGATTACACAGACTATTGGAGGAATTTTTCTAAATAACAGCTTTTTCTAATTTCAACAGCAGAAGTAAACATATGCTTTTAGCCGAGCTCACCTGCAGCAGCATCTGCTTGCCACAGATTAGAACTCTCCAGCATAGATTTGAAATGAAATTCAGCATTCAGGGCTGGACGTGGCTCTGGGCAGCCTGCTCCAGTGGTTGGTGACCCTGACCAGGGCAGGGGGGGTTGAAACCAGATGATCTTTGAGGTCCCTTTCAACCCAGGCCATTCTGCGATGCTATAATATCGAGCCCAGTGATACTGAGCCCAGTTCCCCAACAAAATGCATCACACTGGGAGGCAGAGGAAGGCTGGGGGCAGATGGGGCAGAGGAGAGGCAGAGCGGGTCCTGGGCTGGGGGCAGAGGGGGCTGAAGGGAGGCTGTGGGCAGGTGGGGTGTGGAGGAGGCAGGAACAAGGGGACAGCCACACCTGGGCATGAGGCTCCAGCCAGGCCGGAGCAGGGGAAGGCATGCAAATCCCTGCCCTCGCCAAGCCCTGGCTGTGCAGGAGGAGGAATCCTCCCACTGCATTACAGTGGTTGAAAGCTGAGACATAGCAACAAGGATAAACAGAATCTGGCAAGAAAAAATAGCACATCATTTTCCTTATCGTTTCAAAAAGCATCCGCTGAAATGAAAACATGCCCTTTCAAGGAACCACAGACCTTTCCGTCTTTCTTAACTGAGCAAGCATCTGCCTTGACAATGAAGGGAGAATAATAGACCGAGAAACCATACGTGTTTATTTTTCCCATTTGTTCATTTGAAGACAGAAAATAGATGGATGAAGAATCCTTTTCCCAGTCTGTTTAAAAACTCTGCCCACCCTTTCATCTGTTAACGCAGTTATCAGCAAAGCTTTTTTCTATTCCGGCGAAGGGGAGGAGGCTTCTCCTTTGAAGACCTGAGTACACGGAGAAATTGCATTTCGGTGGAATTTGTATAAAATGCCTTTTTCTTTCCTTGAAAAGTTCAAAGTTTTCAGCCCACTCCTGCTGTGTCTTTGCTGGTTATGACATTTGGATTCCCATATTGACGGCAGTGGAGACTGAAGTTGTTGACAAACCTCCTTCGTTACTTTGAACAAATGTCTCATATAAATGCGGGCGGCTTCGAATCTGCTTAGAGGATATCCCAGGAAAGGCACTGCTTTGGCATCCATCTCTAACTGTGGCCCCCTTCCCTTCCAGGAGGAAAACAGCAAAGCTAAGATCGGGAGAACTTCAGGCTTTGCATGACACGTGATCCCTTCCCCTCTTGGGCCTGCTTCTTTTGAATGAGACGATGTGTGGCACATTAAAAGATAATATTTAAGATTTTTCAAGACTACTCCTTCATGGTCAGGAGAACCCAGAATGCATTCTTGCCATCTGGAGCTGTTATTAGTTAGTTAGTAGCAGTGTCACCAGGATGATATATTACCCGGTAATGAGCTCCCAGCTGGCTGAACGCAATTGGAAGACTCAGGCTCTGTAAAAATGCACTGAGAACATGAACATAGAGACAGCGCAGGTGGAGTGGGATGGATTCTGCAGCGAGTATCCCTCGGGGGCAGGGTGGGCTCCAGCAGTGCAGGATGGTCTCTTGGTACCCATGGAGCAGCCACTTCAGCACCCGTGCATGCCCACCAGTGAGTACGCACCGTGCTCGCTGTCCCTAGGGCCAGGCTAGAGATGGCCTGGAGCATTCTTGCCCCCATCACAAACCCTCCTGTTGCTCTCAGGAGACACATCAGCAACCCTCCCAACTCTCAAGACCTCCTCTCCTGCTGCCCTTGGTCAGGGAGGATTCATTTTCCAGGACTTCAGGGTGGATCCAGGTGACTGCAGTGCCTGGGCTTGATCAGCATCAACCAGGAATGGATGTTTTCCATTCCCAGGCAGGCAATAACTATCTCCACCCCACTGTTAGCGCCGAGTTCTCAGCTGTCTGGATGGAAATGGGCTATGCTGGGGAGGAAGGGTGGGAGAAGCTTCCTGGCCCTGCCGTGGCAGAAGACAGATTTACCTCCAAGCTACGCTGAAACAAATGGGGACTCTCTTTTAACCTTGTACATGCTTCCCTTATTATTTCAATGATGCTCATGTAGAAAGCAGTAAATCTACTTTCGCAGCAACTCACTCTACCTATGTAGTTTATAAATCACTTAAGGAGCAGCCCTATCCTGCATTATCAAAGACATGGTTATATACTTTACTTCTGAGCCACAGAAAAACTCCAGCAGGCAGCTGTGAGCTGTGCATCTTGCTTGTCCAGCATAAGGCATTCTGGTAAGCAAAGGAAACACAGTATGAAAATATGCTCTTGAGAAGTGTTGTGTAACACAGAGATGGAGCAGCAGGTAACACAGCCAGCTGGAACATCTTTCTGATGTGACCTCTGCAAGTAGCAGATAAAGTGGGTGAATCCCACCCTTCCATTTGCTGCTTCCCCCTTGAAACTCCAGGAGAGATTCATGCACTAGGCTGCAAACTACAGAGCATTCTCCTGGAGGAATCATTCTGAGCTGCAAAAACTCTTTGGCAGAAACATTGCAAGCTTATGGATCCAGCACTGTCATCAAATTTAATGCAGTAGAAGACAAAGGAAGGAAAAAGAAAAGCAGGTGGTGGTCAGGGGCTGTGCCGTGCCCCAGCTCCTGCTGAGCACACACACCTGGAGAGCTCTGTTTGCTTTGGATCGCAGCTCTGTTTGCGAGAAGAGCTGGAGAGGGTAAAAAAAATAAGTGTTTTCACTGTGTGCTCTCAATGCTATTTTGTGCAGCATCACGTTTCTTCTGTGTGTGCATTCACTTCATCTCCCCAGTGTGGGGAACACAGCAAAAGGGGGAAGAGCAACACTTGGCTGCCAAGCATGCTGCTGTATAAAACCACTAGAGCTGGCAGCGGGACAAGGCCAGGTTTAATGCTTTCAATGATCATTAGCTGCTTTCTGAAGTGTGAATGGCCCAGTAGGCACCTGGGAACTGCCCATGCACCACTGCTGGAACACCCAAGTGCCCCACAGGCTGCATTCCTGCTAGCACAGCCACCAGCCCTGGGCACCACGGGCAGCTCATGGGTTCCCCTGGCTGCACAGTGCAGTCAGCTTGGACATCTGAGAGCCCACATCTGTCTCCCATCACAGTGCTCAATGAGTCGCATGTGTTGGGCTTTGCTCAGACTCAGAAACATAACCGGTGTGTGGATTTTAAGCACGTCGCACACAGTATGGTTTGAACTCCTTCATTTATTCTGCGTTACTTCAAGTCTTCATCACTGCTGGCCCATCCCTGTGCCCCATCCCTCATTCGCTCACGACATCGATGGAATCATTACATCTGCAGCATGCGAGGACGGCTTCCAGCTGCAGCACTTTGCAGCTCTGCCTTTGCCTGCGTGCCCAAGAACCTGTTCAAAAACCTGGATTTTTGAGTAATTTATGACCGTTCTTACTGCGATACAGATGGTCTATCGATCCGTTTAATCTAAGTACCTGTGGCTTGGCAGAGGAAAACGTGATACTTTCTGAGCCGCTCATTTACCTGCTCCTTTCCTAGAGCGAGGATGTGCTGCCTATTATCTTAATTGACTGATTTTGAGCCAGTTTTGGTCTAGCCAGAGCAGAGCTCATTTCACAGAGCGGAGCCTATCAGAGAGGCAATAAGCTCAGGGGTGGGGAAGGAGTGGGGGCTGCCCCTGCCCAAGGGCTCAGCAGTTGCTAAGACCAGGTTTTCATAACTTGTTTGGTTGTTCTTTCAACGAGCAGAAGGCAGCAGACACAGTGAAGCGGGCAGAGCTCCCCACTGCCTTTCTCCTCTCACCAGATCTCCACGCTCAGACCAACTGCCCCATTTTAGAAGCGCTTTCATTAGGTGCTCTCCACTTCAAGCAAAAGTCACAATATTTACATAGAAGCTGCCAGTCTCATTATCTGAGACATTTTTCCTCCTTCTACCACTGGAGCCAGGAGAGATGCTACTTCTGCTGAAGACAGAGCAAAGTCCAAAGGAGGCGGTCATATCCCTTTTAATCTTCCTCATTTTTTTCCAATTATGATGAATCAAAGTGAACCCAAACCTTTGCAGTGCCAAAGGAGAGCCTGGTTTGCATTTCGCAAGAAGTTCTCTCTTAATGAGGAGCAGATAATAACATTCATTTCCACTAACAGAGTAAAATGAATCAAGACACATTAAAAACTAAAAGGAGGAACGAAGGACTGAGACCTTCTTCAAGAAGATTGTGTCTTTCACCTTTAGAGCACTGTGACTGGTACACCAGGCTAGTCAGGCACAGATAGCCAAAAGCAATGAAAACTTACACAGAGAAAGAGCTCTTCTGAGCAAGAGACAGCACAGTAACGTGCCTCAACACCTTTTAGGATCTTCACTGTGTCATTTGGGTAAAAACAGTGCTTTGCCCCAGCCTAGCTGAGCTAAGCCTGCTACAGGACACCTGAGGAAAGAACACTCATCCTCAGTACCCAGGGGAGGACCAGGCTGTCTCACTTTGCTCCTGATTTACACCTACAGCACAACAGCATTGCACCTGGAGCCTTGACATCACAGGAAAAATTTTTTACCAAACAACCCCACTTTCAGGAAAACTGAATCTGTTCTCAGGAGCTACTAACTTCCCTTTATGGTCACGTCGCAAAAATAGCAACATGCTCATCATCCTTGGCAGAGAATAAAGCGAGAACAAAAATTTGTACAAGGGAAGAAAGGGACCCAGAACTTCTGAGCTGCACTGCATAATTGCTGTACTCGGCACAACGGTGATCCACTCACCCGAGCTGGTGCCTGGCAGCTCCTGACAGGCTCACACCTGAACATCCTTATTGCAGAAACAAAGGGCTAACAAGCCAGCTCGCAAATAGGTTTTCTGCAATAAGAAAATCGCTCGCAGTTGCTATGTACAAAGTGAGACTGATTTACTTTTCCTTTATTAATCATCTTCATTTCCTCCCTCTTTAGCCTCATTCAGTGAGGTGTAAATTGCTGGGGCAGATGCATGTTCTGGGCCCAGTTCCAAACTGAATGTTCCTCGGAAATCGAGGAGGCTCTTAGCAAAGAATTTCAGTGTTTCACTCTCATTAGGTGCTTACATTCAACTGATTCCGAAGGCTTTGGCTCCAGCTTTTTACTCATGTTCTTTCAGACAGATAATGGCAGACTTTGCACCTTGAGAGCAAAAACGTGAGCTAAGCAAAGAACAGATGCCATCAGGGCTCTACCACTGTGGCAGCTGTGTAAGTGCTTGTCCAGCCCTGGGCTTCGTGCTGCAGGTGGGCTTCTCCCTGGGATCTTCCAGCACACAGCTTTGCTCCCCAGAGGGGCTCTGGAAGCTGCACTTATTCGTGGGCTCCAAAACGAGGAGCACAGGAGGTCCTCAGAGAGGCTCTGGAATTGGTGCTGGTCCAAAACTCCACCGTTCAGAAATACATTTGGTGCTGCAGTGATTAACGTACTACTGAGCCACTCACATGCTGCCGGGCTGATAAGTGAAAGCATACACTGGGGAGAGGTTTTTGTGGTTAAGTTTCAGGGATGCACCATTAGTTCTATCCCTGACATGACCTGAAAGCTCAGTTTGGAGCTTTTTGTGCCTCCTGCACTACAGGGATAGCTCACAGGGCAAGGATAAAAGTATTTCTTTTTCCATCCCCCATATGTCAACAAGCCCTGGGCCCTTGTTTACAGAACTGAGCTATGGGCAAACACACTCTAATTCTGAGACTACATTTGCAACCGTGATACCTCAGCATGCAAATTAGCAGCCTGCACATTTCCCACTCTGTTATTATGGCAGTGCTCAATCATACAAATAAACCATGTGCATAGCGACGTAGGCATGAGACTAAAAGTGTGACCACAACAGAACCTTCTCTAATGTGTGACAGTTTTAATGTGTGACAGTTTCATCCCTGATGTGGATTCCTAATTAGCAAATCTTGCAGCGAGGAAAGTTCAAATATTTTCATTAACTGAGAAAAACATTCGTTCTGTGAAAGGCAGAAAGCAGGGAGGATGTTCGGAGTGCGGTGAGTTAGGAGAGGACCACCTGGCCACAAACACTCTTACATTCAGCACTACCAGACATTTATCTGAATCAAACAGGTATTAATCCATGCCTGAAGGGCCAGGGCTACCCCGTCAATTTGCAGGCTGTAAATGTAGCTTTGGTTAATAAAGTAAAAGTAAAACATTTCTCTTTCAGCCATAACTCTGATGGTGAAACCTGTTACCTGCAGAGCTTTTTAGTAGCTCCCATAGTGTAATTATTCATCAAACTGACAGAATAAAGATCCCTTTTATCCATCTTATATTTCACCTAAAAGCATTTGGTCTATTTGCAAGCAGCAGCCTCACACACCATCTCAGGACACTGCAGATAATACCTGCAATAAATAAGCATGGGCAATTCTGGCTGGAGGTGAGGACGGCCTCTTCTGCTCATGCTGTACATTATCCGCTATCCCTGCTTACAGGGGCTTTAATACTAACAAAGCCAAGCTTTACATGTGTTCTCTGGCCCCCAAACTGTGTGTTGCTCACAGTGAGTGCCGAGCAAACTGAGCAATGCCCGTCATCCCAGCGTGACACACCACTGTTTGAATGGGCTTCCCCACGAACCCTTCTGTGATAACATCTTCCAGCTCGCTAATTGTAAGAGCAATTAAAAACCAGTCAAGGTTGCTACTTAACACAAGCTTTATTTGCATTAAAAAAGGCAATTTACATTTACATTCATTTGGATTTTAGCAGCAGTGGCTGGGATGGTCAGTGGGCAGATGTGCATGCAATTTGTGGATATACATTACAGTCATTATCATTTGTATTCAGTAATGGGCTGATGAACTTGAAGCTTTTGGATGCAAGCAGCCCATGGTAGGCACTCAGAACTGCTTGCTTCTCTTCTCTTCATTCATTCTATGGTACCACATCAGTCAGTTGGTTCCTTCGGACAGCCAGCACAGAAGCAGGACTTGGCAGCAACATCCTTCTATTAAAACCGAGTCCCGTGTTCCCTGAGATGGCTGCAGAGTGTTCACACACTTTGCAGATCCACTCTGCCTGACGGAGCCTCTGAAGTGAGTTTTAGAGTTGCTCAGTTGACATGCACTACTGAAACTGTAACGCATAGGCTTCCTATGACTGCTCTTTATTACCACTTTGTGCATTTTCAAATGTCACGGATTTTCAGAGGTGTGTGGCAATGCTGATGAGCTCTCCTTGCCATGATTATGAGTTGGCTGTGTTAGTAGTGAATGGTGTTCACCCCAAACTGACACCAAACTAAAGACATCCCGAGTTATTCCACACATAAAATAAGATGACAGGAAAGCATTTTCAGAGTGGTTATGGTAAGGATATAATATTGCAGTGGGAACCCAGATCTAGGCCAGCTTCAACAGCAGTGTTTTGTAACACAATCTGGGAGGGATTTTCTCCACCTGGCAGAGCTCAGCTCTCAGGTGGGTTTTCTGGGGCAGCGATGCTCTAGAAAGTAAAGTAGGACCTTCACTTTAATGGCTTTGTAAGTCTAGCATGTCATTGGGCCATTTCTTGAACTTATCGCACCAACAGCAAGCACGGGGCTCTTCCTCACTCTGCCAAGGAGTCCATTTTGCCCTTTGGTGCTCCCAGCTCCATTCACAGTGTATCTGTAGCTTTTACAGAACATCATCCGATTAACAACGTTGCCTGGTCTGTGAGTTCGGAGCACAGGCTGATACATGGAAACCGGGATCCAGCTTCCAGCAGCAGGGGCTGAGCAGCCCCCCAGCCAGGCCGCCACTGAAGGATGCCTTTCACCCAAGCTCCATTAGCGACATCTGCACCAGACAGCTGGAGAATCTAAACAGATAATTACCTCAGCATGCATCATGGTGCATTTGTTATTAAGGTATTGATTAATTGTATTTAAAATATACTGAGTGACATTGAAAACTTCAGTGGCCGCGCTACCAGCAGTAACCAAAACAAGCTGCCAGCCAACCCGGCTCAGCCCTGCTGCTGTTCTCACACTGCAGAGCAAAGCTGAAGTTGCAGAAATCACTTCAGCTGAAAAAAAAAGAAAGAAAGAAAGAAAGGAAGAAAGAAAGAAAGGAAGAAAGGAAGAAAGGAAGAAAGGAAGAAAGGAAGAAAGGAAGAAAGGAAGAAAGGAAGAAAGGAAGAAAGGAAGAAAGGAAGAAAGGAAGAAAGGAAGAAAGGAAGAAAGGAAGAAAGGAAGAAAGGAAGAAAGGAAGAAAGAAAGAAAGAAAGAAAGAAAGAAAGAAAGAAAGAAAGAAAGAAAAAGAAATGACGTCTTAATTTTGTTATTCTGTAATGCTGAATTAGAAATGCTGGAACAAAAGCTTTGTTGTCTGAGCTGGAGCCCTCCTAAGGTGTGTGGCTCCTTTACAACGTGTGCACGCTCAGAGCCTGAGGTTTGTCCTGCTGCGTGCAGCACAAAGAGCTGTGCCAGCTGGCAGCAGCGACCATAGGCTCTCTTTCCCACTTGTTCTTGGCTCACCAGCAGCACTGAGTGCTGGCTAAAGGCATTGCCACTGTCATTCACCAGGCTCTCCTTTCTCTACTGCACACAGCCAAGTGGGGAAGGAGAAAGGAGAGCTGCCCTCCCCACTCCTGGATCCCAGAACCACCAGAACTGCTGTTATCCAGCACTATCAGTGACACCCTTCCCCCACAGACCTGATGAGATGCTGGCAGCCCCTCTATGAGCACCTCAGATCAACAAACACCACCTCCCCTTGTGCCAATCTCCCACAGCTCAACAGAGTGCAGCTCCACACCCCCATCAGCAGCTGCTCAGCAGCCTTCCACCAAACACCTCCTACCCCAGAGTTAATTTATGGCAAAGTCACCCTATACCGTGGTGTGCCAGGGATGAGCAAATGGCCAATGTTGGTAGTATGGGGAGGTGGGAAGGGGGCACTGGGCTTAGACTCCATGAGGGCAGCAACCCTATCAATCACGCCTTTCCAATTATTCTGGTTTGGGAATTATTAGGTGCCTGTGCTGAGCAGCAGCTCTTTGAAGAAATGCCCTGTTCAGGGAAATTCCTCCGGTGCATTCTTAAAGGAGCTGCTTTCTTGCTGAGACACAAAACTCATTGTTGAGATGCAGGTATTAAAGGCTTTAAGTTTCAAAATGCCTAAGAGTACATTGAATGCCATCTTAATCTGTCCCATTCATTAACCCATTGCCAATAACAGGCACCACTATCTTCACCACCTTCTTAGGGTGGGTTTGTTGAAACTCCTTCCTAGAAGACATAGCATCATAGAATCAAAGAACTGTTCAGATTGGAAAAGGCCTCTAAGATCCCCAAGTCCAACCCCAACCCATCCCCCCCCATGCCCGATGACCAAGTCCCTCATGTATTTCTTTGTCCCAACAAGAAGTCTACAAATCTGTTCAAGCAAAGCTGGAATGGGAATATAATTCCATTCAAATCAGGGGGAGGGTGAGAGTTGGGAGAGAAAACATTTCAATGTTGTCTTGGCTGGAAGACATTGGCAAACCAGAAGGGGCCAACTTTGCTAGGATAGGAAACCTCTGCCCGTGCCAGGCAGCCCAGCCCAACCCCAGCACTGCAGCCCCACGTCCTCGAGGTGACAAAGCCTGGGTGTTGGTGGCAGTGCTGCCAGCACTGTGCTGTGCCCCTCCTGCAGCCATCTCTCCTAGTGCCCCAAGGAGCTTTGTGCAGTGCTGCTGCCAGCAGTAACAACCACAGCACCGTTTTTCCTATGCTGCTTTATTTTCCCTGCTTCCCTACACTGCTGTACCTCCCCACCCTCTCTTTACCAATTGGTGCTGCCCTGGGTGCGCCAGGAGGAGGAGCTCATTGTCTCAATGCAGGGCCTGGGGGACCACCAGGAATCTCAAACATCCAAACCAAAGCGAAGGAGTCCTTCAGAGCTCCTCTGGAAATCGACATAACATCATTACTAATTAAACTGTGACCTAAATAAATCATAAGATCATCCTTCACTTCAGTACTGCTTGTCACACCTCAAGCTTGGCTGATGTTCTGTAGGCCCTGAATGCTCAGCTGGACAGGGCCAGCCTCTCAGGTGTAAATAAAAGATCCAGCCTGTGCAGAGCAAAGCCAGCAATGTGCTCAAGAAGAACGAGTGCGTTCACAGGGTGGCATGTGCTGTCTTACATCACAAGCAGAACACATGCACCTCAGCAGTGAAACATGCACATACATGCACATGGACACACATGACAAAGCACTGCAGTTTCATCTCCTGCCATCACTGGCTCGAAACAAACCATTTCAGGTACAAAAGGAGTTTAGCTCACTGCCCTCCACAGTGCCCATGCTTTGCCCACTGCACGGAGGCACTTTCAGATGCAATCCGGAGCAGCAAAAAAAAAAAAAAATAAGGCTAGTTCCTGAAATCAAAAACAGCCATTCTCACAGCAATTTGCTATCAAGAGAGAAAACATGAAATGGCAGAAAATCGTGAGGCAGACTGTCCTCATGAAATTTTTCAGCTCAAGGGGTTCAGAGCAAGCGGATAACTGTGTGAGATTGGAGGTACGAGGAACAAATCAAATCCTGCTCCCTGCATGCTGGGTTCCAGGCTGCGGGCGCCCACAGGGATGCTGGTGCTGCAGACCCTGCACAGGGCTCATCTCCTCCTTGCACAGAGGTCAGCCCCGAGGGCTTTGCCAGTCTGAATCAGAATTCCTCACTTCAGTCATTCCTCATCTACCTCCTTTCTGGGTTATTATTGATAAAAGTATTTTTAATCCTTGTAAAAGTCATTGATTTTCAGTCTTCAAATTCCAGGCTCTTGTTTCTGACCTTTTCCAGACATTATCTCTTACTGGCAAAGGCTTGTTCAAAAGCTGCCCAAACATTTAGCTTTACTCATTTGTTTCCCCAATTCAGAGCTGATCATTGGTGCAATTCAGTCCATTAGATGGTCTGAGAAGCTGCAGCGAGACTGCTTTGGGGCCACCCCAGCACCGGGCTCCCTCCTCACAGAGCTGGGGCTGTCCCAGGGGAGATGAGCTCCTGGCTTTGAGGAGCATTTCTGTCCTTTGTGGCCCCACCACTTGTTTGTGTGTGAGGAGGAGAGGTCAGCAGCAGAGTGAGTTAGGTCACAGGGAAGGGAAACTCTGCATGGGAGCAGCAGGTCCTGCCCTGCTGGCGCCTTTGTTTGGGAGTTGGTACAATGATGTGTCCCATGGGCTGGGCTGCTCCTGCTGGTGCTTGGTTACACTGGGGATTCACCACAAACACCCTTCTGCTCCCCCAGAGTAGTGCCACAGCTGTTTGCTTCTGCAATCACTTGGAAGGAATCTCACCGAGAGTGTGCAGAGCGTGGCACTGCATTACAGCCAAAGCAGAACTCACGTGAGCAAACACTTCTGCTTAAACCTTCTAACATCAGTCCAGGTCTGGTAAGGATAGGAGTTCATATTTAGAAATCCAAACGTAGCATAGCGGTGCTGGAAGCACGCAGAGCAGCAGGCCGTGGGGATCAGCAGCTCCCTTTTCCATTGCTGATAAACACACCACTTAAGGTTCTCTCCGCTGTGTAGTCAGACTTTAATGTGCCCGGCTCCTCTTAATTAAAGCAGCGTTAGGTGTGCAAATATCTCATCAGATCCTGATCACATTCCTACTAACTCTCAGTTTTCAGCACTCCTGTAAAAGACGATCAGAACATGAAAGAAAGCGTTGCCTTTATCCCAGCATGTGAAGAATTAATAAAATCAGGTGTACTGTCATTCTGTATGGCTGGTTCTGCCTCGGATCCCTGAGAGATAAGGACGCAGCCTGCTTTGTATCTAGTCCCTGGTTGCATTCAAAACGTTGGGATTTTGGCTCTGCTGGCAGAAGAAAACTGAGCATCCCACAGGGCCTGGCTGCGTGCTGCTGCCCTCGCTGCTCCTGTGGGACCAGTGCAGGCACAGGGCACGGCAGCAGTGGTGGGGGGTAGGTGCAGTCATCTTCCCCAGCCCCACGTGAGCTGCTGCCTGGGCTGCCCTCTGACCTTCACGCACCGCAGACACGCGGTGTAGAAAAATTCCAATTAGAAAGGATAATCTCCTGTCGGGAAGAGAACAGTAAGCACAGTGAATAATTTAAAAGCTTTGGGGATAGAAAGATTTGCAATATTTCCCAACAAGCCAGAAGCTTTGATTAGTGGTTAAAAATAGAAAGTGTGGACGGGATTAAGTTGTAAAGATCCCCCCAAATATTCATTTTAGTGCAGCTCATACACTGTTAAGTGTTTTCATTGTATAAAATGACCCACCTGTCTCATTTTCCTATTAACCTAGATAATGCATTTTTGGATAAACTCATTTTGAGTGATTTTCCAAATTCAGGACACAAAAATCCAGCAGTGCTGCAGCATTTGAAGATCTCACACACTAGAAATGGGAGTGTTTCACTCAGAGGGCAGTGATGCACTGGAACACGCTGCCCAGAGAGGCTGTGGATGCCCCATCTCTGCGGGCACTCGAAGCAAGGCTGGATGTGCTCTGGGGCACACCTCATGCATGAGCCAGCACAGGCCAAACTATGCCTGCTTCACTGGGGATTGGAGGATCATAGAGTGGCCTGGGTTGAAATGGACCTCAAAGATAATCCAGTTTCAACCCTCTGTTGTGGGCAGGGTGATCAACCACTGGGCCAGGCTGCCCAGAGCCCATCCAGCCTTGGTAGGCTTAAGGATGGGATGTGCTGAAGGACAACCAGGCTGCACAGGAAAGCAAAGCTCTCCGCGCACTGCCATCTCACCGCAGGGAGGAAGCGCACAGAGCACACCTGAGCGGGACCATGCAGCTCCTGCAGTATGCGAAGTGGTGCTACGAGCTCAGCACTGCCGTTTTCACAGCTTCCCACCCACACCACACATTTTTTGTTAGTGTTGGCAAGATGCCCGCTCCCAGGGGCTTGCAGCTTTGCAATAATTGGATATGCGATTCTGGAAGTGATAGGACACAAAATTCGCGGGCCTCGCCTAAACACATACACACCTAGATTGTGCTATCTGCTTGGGTTCAATCAAAGGAGATAATGCTGCTATTCACTGCGAAAATTGCGTGTGTTATCTTACTCCAGCATGTCGTCTCACTGCAATGCCATGCTTTACAGGGCTAAAGAGACGGAAAAACTCAACCGAGCCAAACCTCTACATCGGAAGATGAAATGGTGCCTTTCTGCCAGAGCCCAGCAGGCACAGGCCTTTCCTCCTCCTTGGATGTTCCCTACCTTTCTTGGTGCTGATTTTCCTCTGTCCAACTGCTGAGATGGTCGAAGAGTCTGGTTGCAACATTCAGGATATACTCTTAACAGCTGCAAAGTCTTACTTGCCACTAATCTTGTATACTCCAACAGATACATTCCATACCAGTACACAGGAGAATGCATGGCACTCCTTGGCCATACGCTGCTTTGACAGCGCTCTTGGGTACGGTGCTCGCATTGGTCAGCAGTCAGCACCCACCATGCTTAATCTCCATGCTACTAAATTAGAGAATCTCAGAAAATGGACAATTTTATTTAATTGTCGCATTCCTTGCTATGAGTAGAGTCCTTTCTGGTGCTGAATAAGCCTCCATCAGAAGCCGTGCCAAGCCACGCTGGTGCTCTGCTCCTTCAACAAAGTTCCCCTGCAAACAACCATAGAGGACCAAAGCCCATGTCTGGCTGTGCTGCTTAGAGCCCAACATTTCTGCTCATGTATTTCAAGTCAATGTGGATCAGGAAGATCTTAAATCTCCCCCTTTCCATGGGAACTGCCTTCCCCTGCACAGCAGCAGACCGGAGATTCTGTGACATGTCCTATCCACTGAGTTCCCAGTGAGTGCATGCAACCAAGTTGCGTTTAAGTGCAGAACACTCCTTAAAGGAAACGAGCTATCGTGCAGCCCTCCTGCCCCTGTGTGCATGCTCATTTCCCTGTCTGTGACCCGAGCAATTGCTGAGTAAATGGGAGCACAGCTGCAGATGGCCTTTTGGGCAGCAGGAGAGGCTGATGCTGCCTCCAGGGCAGGGATGGAGGAACACGTGCCGGGCTGTTCTCAGCACACTGCTCAGCAAAGCTGCTAACACAGCCTGTTTTCTGCTCAAGTGAGCAAAATATCCTCACAGGAGATGTTTGTTAGCTTGAAACTAGCAAATTCTTATGCATGACGTAATTCACCTGAAGCTTTGCTGGGATGATGATGTGTGACCTCTTGATCTTTTTGCAAATAAAGGAACAGCCCTGAGGATGCTGGAAAGCACTGCACTCTCCAAGGAGAGGGACAGGGCTGCCAAAGAAGCTGAGGAGGTGAAGCTTTTTGTTCATTTTCATGAATGGAGGACTGAAAAACATGGGTCATATCGTGCACTTCCTACATCCATCCTATATATCAGTAAAGAGCAGCTGCTGTGCAGAGGAGAGCTCCACACACCTCCTGAGGATGAGGAGCAGTGCCCACTCCTTGGGATTCTCATCCATTGCCCCAGGCACCAACATTTATTGGGGGAGTGCAACCATTTTTTCCAAGTCAAAATAAGGGAATGGTGATCAGACATTAGCAGGAGCAAAGCTGTTTGAAAGCCAGGGATATCCACATTGTGCAATGAACTTCAGAAAATCATGGAATTCTTAAATGAATTAATTAGGTAATTATACATTGGAGAATGAGACTGTGCCTCCTGAGCAGCATCTTCCTTCACCCTGCTGTCCTGGAGCTCTGCTGGGAGCAGAATGGGGTGAGATCTCTGACCCTGTGGGATTTGGGCACCACTGTGACATTCCTGCCATGCTCCCGAAGCACAGATGTGTGTGCAGCCAGGATGCTGGGCAGAGGCTCACACAGGAGATGCTGAACCTACAAGCTGCAGTGCTTTTCTATTCCCATTATAGGTGGCAACATGAAACTGAATGAACCAGCACAACTGGCGAATTCAAAACACTAAAAACCTCCCAGGTTTAGTTTCTCCCCTCTTTGAAGATCCCTGCTTCATGATGCTCTGCCCTCGGCAAGGCAGCAGCTCTGAGCAATGGGGTTTCCCTGCTAACACCACCAAGCAGAGGAACATCTGGAGAGCAAACCTTGTCCTGTCCCACCCACCCCAGGGTTTCCACAGCAGCACACAGACATCTCCACTGCCTCACTCGGATGCATTATTACACTCAGAACACCCTGCATTGCACTGACGAGCTCTCCTCACATCGCAGCACACAGCAATGGCACTTTTACAGCCAGCAGCCCGGGATAATTTCAGAAATCACAAAGGACCCCGTAGTGATACCCGTGAAGCATAAGGAAGCTTGATGTGAAGCTGGGAAGCTGAGAAATGCTCCTATTTTTACTGTTCACATTGTTCTCACCCCATTCCAGCACTTACAACTGCTGACAAAGGCAAGAGGCAGCGGCTGCACCCAGACCGCTCCGAGCTTATCTGGCACCACGTCCTTATCAGCTCTTCTTCTACTTGCACCTTTCAGTTCACTCCAAATACAAGAGCAAATGGAAACAAAATTGAAAAGAAACGTGTTTTTGTCCAGTCAGAACTAGAAATAACCTGAAATGTAATTCTGGTCACTTCTGCAAGATGTAGCTTCGCATTTCGAAAGGGCATAGGGAAAGCTCCCCATTCACCTGGACCCAAATCCCAACATGGAGGAGCATCACTAAACTCAGCCCCAGCTCTTACATACCCAAAACAAATTAAAACTCACTACGCAGGGGAAAAAAAAAGCAAAACAAAATCACAGCGGTGAACTCCTGCCTTCAGAATGAAAACAGCAGTATTCAATTGGCACGTTGTGAGTGCGGGTATCCTACAGTTAGTTCCAGTGCTACAAAGCTGTGAAAGGAATCTCACCCATCTCTGAGGATGAGAACAGAGAAAAGGATGTGAAACCATGGGAGAAGACATCACAGAGGCAGCAAGTGGAAAGAGGAACTTTCCCTCCTCTTCCTGCCATTCGTTGTCTCCTCCATCACGACTCACTGAGCTTTGAAAATTAGGTGAGGCACTTCAGTGCTTATAACTGCTTCCTCCTTACAGCCACAGAGATTACAAACAGTGCTGTAGATGCTAAACCCAAGCTACTGAAAACAACGACAACGAATGCATGCCCAGCTCTGAAATTCTGAAGTTAATTTAAGCCATTGCTTTGGGAAATTGGATGCCTCGTCCTAACAAATGTATATTGACCAGATTGTGAATACAGCTATCGACATTTTGTATGAATTTTACATGCAAGTAAACTGAAACTATTATTACATCGACTCAGTAGCAACGGCACCAGATAGGACTAATGGACTAATGCATTCAGAAGTCAAAGAAACAGAAGGAAGCAAAGACAAACAGTGGCAAACTGGATGTGCCAATACACAAATATTTAATATTTTCACCTGAACTCATTTTCTAATTCCTCAGCAGAACTCAGTCTGGTTTCAAACTTTCCTTTCAGCACTGAATGTGAGTGTGCTGGCCCTCACATGGGTGACCCTGGTGTTTTCCCTGGGGGAAAATGGTACAACTGTGGCAGTGTGTGAGAGGGTGTCCCCATGCTGCTGCCTGAGCATTTCCCACTCCTTTCATTTCTATTCTTAATTAAAAACATTGACAGTTATCCAGAACAGAGAAGAGGAGTGGCTGAATTTAGAAGCAGTGAGGATTTCTTTTACATTGCCTGATTTTTGCCTCAGAACCGAACTCATGAGGGAAATGGAAATAAGTGGAATATTTTCTGAATTCTACATATACCACGCTGTCAACTGTAATTACATTACCTCGAACCGCATCCATTTTCTGCTTTTAAATCTTCCACAGCCACGATTTGTTGCAACAGTCTGATTTTACTATATTATGCCAATACCTCCCTGGTAGGAATTTCAATCTTCTTACACAGAAAGAAGCACAAAAATACGTTAACAAGCATAAGGAAATGTAAACTCTCAGTGCCTCTGGTTTATGTTACTTTTCTGCAGTGTTGTTTCTTTCTTTTTTTCCTTTCAGAAATGAACATCTTTTGAACAGCTCGATGATGCCTGTAACACACATCACGCTGCTCCCACGCCGTGCGGGATGTGGATGTGCATCAGCTCAGTGAGCTGGTGTGGAGCAGGTCATGCAAACAGGGCCACCATTCCCTAACTTCAGTGCATGCTCAGGGTCATGGCACACCTAGAGCCCCATCTCCTTTCACAACTTACTGGGCAAGCACTGGGGAAGGCGGGATGTGAAAAAAACCCAGTGCTTTTCTTTGTACATGTGGAAGCCTTGGGTGCTTCCCAAATGCCTTGAATTTGAGAACAGAAGTTGTTTCTAAAGGGAAAAGGGGAATAAATGGGAAAAAGGGGAAGAAAGAGAAAATAAAGGGGAAAAAGAAGGAGAAAAGTGGGGGGAGGGGAGAAAAAAAATTGGAGAAATGGGAAAAGGAGGGGAGAAGAGGGAAAAGAAAGTGGAAAAAAATAGTGGGAAAAAAAAGAAAAAGGGGGGGGAAAGAAAAAGGGGGGGGAAGAAAGAAGGGAAGAGAAAGAAGGGAAGAGAAAGAAGGGAAGAGAAAGAAGGGAAGAGAAAGAAGGGAAGAGAAAGAAGGGAAGAGAAAGAAGGGAAGAGAAAGAAGGGAAGAGAAAGAAGGGAAGAGAAAGAAGGGAAGAGAAAGAAGGGAAGAGAAAGAAGGGAAGAGAAAGAAGGGAAGAGAAAGAAGGGAAGAGAAAGAAGGGAAGAGAAAGAAGGGAAGAGAAAGAAGGGAAGAGAAAGAAGGGAAGAGAAAGAAGGGAAGAGAAAGAAGGGAAGAGAAAGAAGGGAAGAGAAAGAAGGGAAGAGAAAGAAGGGAAGAGAAAGAAGGGAAGAGAAAGAAGGGAAGAGAAAGAAGGGAAGAGAAAGAAGGGAAGAGAAAGAAGGGAAGAGAAAGAAGGGAAGAGAAAGAAGGGAAGAGAAAGAAGGGAAGAGAAAGAAGGGAAGAGAAAGAAGGGAAGAGAAAGAAGGGAAGAGAAAGAAGGGAAGAGAAAGAAGGGAAGAGAAAGAAGGGAAGAGAAAGAAGGGAAGAGAAAGAAGGGAAGAGAAAGAAGGGAAGAGAAAGAAGGGAAGAGAAAGAAGGGAAGAGAAAGAAGGGAAGAGAAAGAAGGGAAGAGAAAGAAGGGAAGAGAAAGAAGGGAAGAGAAAGAAGGGAAGAGAAAGAAGGGAAGAGAAAGAAGGGAAGAGAAAGAAGGGAAGAGAAAGAAGGGAAGAGAAAGAAGGGAAGAGAAAGAAGGGAAGAGAAAGAAGGGAAGAGAAAGAAGGAAAAAGAGAAATGTTATAAACCTCAACTCTATTAAATATATTTGTGCCTGGGAATGCCGGGGTGTTCCTGTGCAGCCCGGAGCTCTGGGACCATGCAGTCACTGTTCTGTGTTGTAGTGCTGGTGATTTCTAAAGCCATATTTCAGCAAAAGAGAGAACACTTTTTATCAGCTCAGGGAAAGCAAGCCTGAAGCGAAAGAGGTATCTCTTCTGTATCAAAGCGATTCACAATCCATTTGATAAATCTCATAACTGCGGAGAGTTTCTGCATTTGAACAACCCCATAAAGAGCTGAAAGAATCATCCAAACCCATCTGAACGATTCTGTTTATTTTGCACTCAGCACAGCACTGTGCCAGCTAGTGTAGCATCTCCATTAGTCCTTAAAAACAGTATTAAAAGCGTTTCAGGCTATTCAAATTATGTCTATTTTCACTTAAACTAGTCACCAAATAACAAGTTCTATACCAGCATCATGCTGCAGTGTGTGACTACTGGAAATGCACTTCTAACAAAACAAATTAAGGAACCTGGAAGTTGCTGCAGCAGAGCTAGGACATATTTTTAGGCAAAAATAAACAGAGAGCAATGCCACGTTATCAGAATTGTAACAAAGCAGCTCATATTTAGTGTGCAGAAGGAATGGTACAGATGGAAATACCCATTTCACTCCTTTGTTTTTGTTTATAAAACGTTGCACAAAAATGGCAGTTTCCTGCAGCCTGAAAGTCTAGGAAGATCTCTCAGCCTTGGTAGTTTGCATACATTCTTACTCTAAAAGTTCCTGGCTCTGACTAAATGTAGGAGAATAATGTATTGCACCCATTTGATACTCAAGCCATGCAACAAATCACACACATTTAATTCAGGAGTGCTGTGAAAAAGAATAAGTAACTGAGTAATCAAGAATGTATTCAACGTTTCCCAAAGCAATACAGACTGCAAGCTGATGTGAAATACACAGCAATCCCCTAAAAATGTAACTAAAGGGCAACAGGAAAGGTGTGCTGTAAAAACACAATTGGCATTAAGTAAACAACAAACTGACAAACCAGAGGAAGAATGTGCCTTGCAGTCGTACTCAGTAAAGGCTGATGAATGCTCACAATAAAATGAGACAGATGATGTAAACCCGCAGAAAATAACTGCCAACAATTTCAGTGGTACATCAGCACAGCAGGCCTAAGAAGAAGAGTTAGAACATTCCTGTGGGCTGAAGGAAGAGATTAAGCTTTTTAGATGTGAAATCCTACAGAACCTCAGGAACTATAGCGAGGCATCTTCTGTCACATTTACATAGTCACAGGACAGATATGAAACACCAAACAATTCAAATCTTTGGATCTACTTTCCCTTAATGCTAAAAGCTGACAGAAGCACTTGGGAAGTGGGCATCACCCCAGCTGTGCAATCAAGGGGAGAGCTCTCCGTGCTCAGCTGCAACTCAAACCAGTAGGGGAGTGCTTGTTTTACCACGTCCAGTTCCTTTGATACACCTAAGAACACAGTGGTTTTGTGTGGTTTCAGAAAATCAAAATAAAAGAGAATTGCCAGGCAGATGTAATGTCTCTCCTCTCCCAACTCCAAGACAAAAGCTCCCAAACATGCCCAAAGCAGAGCTCTGCACCCTCACAAACCCACAACCAAAGCAGTGGGGCAGATGAACTTTCCCCACTTCCTCTGTGCTCTGCAGTTTTCTCTACCAGATTTTCTTTGTTGGATGCTCCAAGTGCTGATGCTGGTGCTCCTGCCTTCTTGAGTTCTCTTACTCTATCTGTAAAATGCACAAGACATAGATTTTGCCACATGCAAAGTGGGATAAAAATCATCAGCTTTTCCTTTACTCAGAAGATAAAATTCACATGGATGCAAACTTCAGCACGTGTACCCCATGTTTGTGTTAAAATCTCTTTTTAACTGAAGGAGCCTCCTGCTTTTGGCCCACATTTAGGTGAGGAAACCATGAAATCCCACAGGTACAGTAACATTTCCACACTACATGCAACCGTACTTTGCGAGATTTCAGCAAACAAGGAAAGATGTATGAAGAGTAATGAAATTCATAGGTGAGAACTGTCAGAAAACCTACTCCATTCAACAACAAAGATGATAATGCAATGCCAAGGGCATAATTTCAATTATGATCTAGCAAAATTGAAATGAAATGAAAAAAAAAAACAACAACCACACAAAACAGGAGTGTTGACACAGTGATTTATGCACTGACTATCATAAGGAAGCGTCTTTGTCTTCCAGGGCAGATTTAGCATTCAGATGCTAACCTGCTAACCATATCACTAGGAAAAAAAATTCAATAGACGAATTGAATCTGAAATAGCATTGACATTGACACATAAAACAGGAAGTGTAAAGTCAGTGCTTACTAAGTTGCCAGCTCACCATGTAACTCATGGGTTCATGGAAACACAGACTGATGCCTGGCCTTACAGTGTGGTGTTAAGCCAGCAGCAGCCATGCGTTGGCCAAGCCCAGCATTGGGCTGTGTGCTTATTGCAGCCCAGGTGGAGAAAGTAGTCTGCTATTCGGTGAAAGAGTCTCTGAATTTGCTTGGAAACCTCTTAACTTGTCAGCACATCTCCTGCATGGCTCTTCATGGAGTATCAAAGGGATTATGTGTAGATTGGCATTTAAATCATTATGAAATAATTTATAATAATTTTATCTGCTTTATTTATAATAATTTTATGTGAAATAGCTTTTAAAAACCATAGTCTGGTATTTGTGTCTCCTGTTCTAGTTATTTCTCTTCCAACAGATCTCTTAAAAGGAAAGCCTTTTAATTTCTCAGACTTTCAAGGTTTATCTCTACAAAATTCTGTGAAGCCTTGAAAGGGAACAGCTCAAATCCACTCACTGAAAGGAAAATTCACTGCAAGCAAAAAACAAATAGAAAAGGTCGGGGATGAGAGAACACCCAGAGGGCAGGTAGTGAAATGTCTTGATGGGAGGCTCCACTTGGACTAATGCTTCATTCTCAAGTTTGGTGCAAATCGAACTGTGTTGAATTCAATGTTTGGAGGGGTTTATTAGTAGTAGTAGCAAGCTGTCATCACTGCGAACTCCTCAGAAGCGTGATGAGCTCACAACCAAGCATGTGTTAGGGGACTGCTAACCTGAGGGGTGGGGTGAGAGAACGAACCATTCCCTGGGAGGGGAGCACTGAGCATCCTCTGCCTTCCTGAGGCAATGCAAAGAGAATGCACTTGCTAGTACTAAAATCAGAGATGTTGTCTTCACGGTTACACTTCTAGGAGAGGCACAATATGCAATACTTGGCACAGCTACTGTGACCCAGAAAAGGGAACATAAACCACAGCATCAAGAATCAGCACACGAGAGCTGTGGCTCAGTGGGCAGGTACACAGCAAATCCACTCCTCAGAGCAAGGCCAAAATAAATCCAGTATTTTACCATGGCGCAATACATTATGCTGACAAGATGGCTGAAAACACCATAAATAAAACCGCTTTTATCATCTCATCTCAGCCTCTGGTGGATGATGTTGTTTGTCTCAAGAATGCCTCCCCCAGCATCAAATACAATTCAGCAGGAAAATGGACTTCAGTTGCTCAGAGCTGGCGACAACGCAGCGAGTGCAGCCGGACTAATGAACTCATGGGGCCGTGTGCTCCAACTCTGCCCTGTCCCACTGCACAGCCCCACACAATAAATAACCACTGGCAGCAGAACAGCAGACGTTATTTCTTACCATGTGCAGCCCTTCATTCTAGAAGATGGATAAAACTAAATCACCGTGTTTATCCCTCCAACAGAAATAGCTCATTTTCTAACTGTGGAAAGCTGAATATTCATCATCATTGTTTGCATAAGGGGTTATCCTAAGCTACATTCTAATTTATAAAATAAAATTTAAACTTCTGCTAAATTGCAGACTCAAATAGATACTTTGCTTTTAATTACTTTCAAAACTGTTAAATATCTGACAATAAGGGATACGTTCCTCAGCTGTGTGATACATTTATTTACTCCGCTGTGCTTTTGGAGCTGGCTGAATGTTTATAATTAGGTTGTGTAACCATGCGAACCTTCAGCTGGTGTTTGCTGTTTTTAAAGCAGTTTTGTTCTGCATTCTGAAAGAAGGAAAAGCTACAGCGCACCATGAAAATTATGCGGTAGTCTTTAATCTATACTTGCAGGGCAGAAAAAAAGCCTACTTCAAAATTATAGTTGTGGTGTTGTACATGCTGCTGAGGCACATGGCAGAATGATGTTTCCTGGTTCAGGGAAAAGGCACTCGGTAACATTTATCCACACAGAAAGCAGTCGCTGGAGGTGCCCTGCCCCAGCCCCATGGCCCTCTCACAGATGCTGCACCAAGATGAGAGATTCTGCCCCAAAACACCATCCACCGATCCCATAAAGCAGCAGGCACTGCGTGGTTGCTCACACTCCTGCGGCAATGGGAACCTCCTGGGTGTGTTTGCCCAGGGAGCTGGGGGTGCCCCGTCCCTGCAGGTGCCTGAGGCCACAGAAGGGTCCTGGGCAGCCTGAGCTGGGGTGTACCCATCCCATGGCAGGAACTGGCTGAACTTCAATGCCCCTTTCAACCTAAGCTGTTCCACAATTCTATGAAGACAATGTCTTGTGGACATACTACTAGTCAGCATGTTGGCTTAAACAATGACATTTTGCCATGTTGCTTCAAAAAGCAGTCAATTTCAGGGCTTCTGGAAATGCTGCAAGAGCCAACAGGCCATCCTGCAGAGACATGAGGAAGATGGGAGTCCTCTCCATGGATCCTCTCCATCCCCTCTTCCCCTGGATGAGGACAGCCACCACGGTTCCTGGCAATGTCACATGGATGTCCATCCCCACAGAAACCCCTGCCCGCTGGGGTGCCAGTGGGGAGAGCCCATCCCAGCACTGCCTGCTCCTGCTATACCCCAGGGTACAGGGCTGGCCATCATCAGTCTGCTCCATAAGATCATTTACCATCCAGAATTAAGGGGTATTTTTACTGTTTCACAAAATTGAGATTTTAAAGCCATTTTCAGTGGGTTTTTGTGGTAAACAGCAAAAGAGATGAACATTTGGTGTCCAGTGTAACCATCTGCTTACTCACGTTCGATTTCAAATTCTCCCTCGTGTCACTTTCACTCTCCACCCCAAACATGGGTGAGTTATCTCCGCCACACATTCACTCATCTTCCCAACCCAGCAATCCTCCACACAGAGTTTCCGAGGAGCTGAGTTTCCCTTGGAATGGTGAAAATAATTCAGTGTGGACCACATGAGAGGTGAGAGTTGAAGATTTGCCATCTTCCTGTCTTCCGATGCTGCTGTAGCTCCAGAGTTATGCAAATACATGAGCTCTCTGTACAGAAGCTCAGAAAATAATAGTGGCGTAACAGCTTCACTAAGAGGCACCAGAACCAGCCACACAGAATTCCATTCTCTTTCCTGATGGAAGTTTTCTGAGCAACGCAAATCAAGAGAAACTGAAGGCCGCGCATCGGTATCGTGCCAAGAGGGAGTGAGAGGGAGGAAAAGGCACAGGTTGCTCCAACAGCACCACCCCATGGGGCTGGGAGGAATCCTCATGTGCTGAGGGGATGCTGTTTGCAGCGCACCCCTCCTCTGAAGGAGTTCCTGCACCAAACATCACCACAACCCAAGACATCACCCAGCTGGCAGCAGATGGCCAGCAGCCTGCACACAACCCACTGCACGTCTCTGGGAAGGGAGGTTTGGCTCCACAGATCTCCCTGCAGCCACAAAAGCAGTAATAACCATGGATTTCAGATGGGGTCTGGAAAGCCAGCAGGTCAGGCTGTGCATTTCCACCCATTTTCTCTGCAGTAAGCGTGCCCTGCTGCTGTGACAGCTCTCAGCTGCCCAAGGTGCCCCATGCTGCGAGGGCACACAGGAAGAGCTGAAGTCAGAAGCAATTTTGGTGAGTCTACATGTCTCTCCATGGTAGGAGACAACTACAGCACAGAGATCCTTTATTTCCTTCTGAGATTTAAATAGGTCAAATCCCTCACTCAGTGTCATGCAGGAAATTGTACATTTCTCCAATTGCATTGCAGAATGTATAATCAGCCCATTTAAGTATTATCATTACAGAAATGACAGCAAAATACAGATTGATAAGTACCTTGGCTTATCCACAGGCACTTGTACTTTAACGCCTGTAAGTTATTCCAGTGTTCAGCTTCTTGCTTTCTATCACCACATTTCAAACACACAGAATAAAAATTGGATTAAATAACGTGCTGAAGAGTTTACTTTGCTGCTGTGCAACACGCGCAGCGCTTGGCAGCGCACGGGATGCACATGGCTGAATGAATTACTGAGGCTCAGGACCTAAAGCTTCCAGACATGATGGGAGAAAATACAGCACGCTGATGGCTTTCTGATGCCGCCAATAAAAACACAGCAATTCCAGCAGAACACCAAGCACCCGTATATCCTCCTAACAAATACTGAGCGAGAGGAGTGGAAGAGATGGGAGAAAGAGAAGCCAAAATATATCCACAGGTCTCTTAGTCCAGGACAGTAATACACCTCCTAAATTTTGCATCTTGCCATCCCTCCCAATGAGCTGCGGATACACGTGTCTGCTGCAGGTGGTAAGCCTGGTAGAAAGGACTGGAAAACCACATTAATGCAACTCGAGCTGGGAATACTAACCCAAACCAAAGAGAGAAACCAGGAGGCAGAGCTCCCCTCCCACCACCACCTCCTCGGCGTTTAAACGATGCACACAGCATTTCAGTAAGCTGCAAAATGAACTGTCATTCAGCTAAGCTTTGTGTACCACATGCCTACGAGCACGGAATGCCATCAGTTTCTAAATGAACAAAATCCTTGTCAACATCAGTAGGTCTCTCTGGAAATGTAATGGCGAATCACAGCTTTCGACCTGAGATTTGATTTTGCCTCTGTGCCAAGGAGGGGTATCTAGAAGAGCACGAGTCCAAACCCTTTCCCCTGATCTCATGGTAAATGCTAAGAAGAAAATGAGAATGTTAAAGCCTGCTGAAAGGATCCAGCTGACTTACCAAGCTGCAGTTTTTGTTATTAAATGGTATTTTCCCTGACTGAACAAAATTAGGATGCTTAAATGCCGCATACCAGTGATCCTGATTAGTTGTATGTCTTAGGGGAAGTCTGAAGGACTCAGATAACCAGCGCTTGGGATTACATTTAATTTCTATATGAATTTTGGATTCAGGGGAAACATATGAATTTCAGATTACCCAAAACTCGGATAACAAGGTTTCATGCATTCAAGGCTTGCCTACATTAAGAAGATACCCAAGAGCTATTCTGCATTTTGCGTGTAATACATCAACAAACGAAAGAAAGATTTACAAAGAAGTTAATGATGTTGGAAGGTAAGCAAAAGAGTGATTATAATGAAGAACATTCTGCTTGTAATTTAGAAATAAGAGAAGCACATTAGCCTATGATGTGAAAGAGCTTCACAGCTCCTCCTGGGGTGGAAACACACAGAGCTTTTGTGGGGCAGCATGGATCTACTGCACAGCCAGCCTGCCTGCTCCAGACACCAGGCAGTGATGGGACAGCACGTGGGACATGCTCTGGCTGCATCTCATTTCTTGCACATTCACATGTGCAGCATGTGAATGCCCTCTGCAAGGAACTACAGGGCTCAGCCTTGTCCGGTCCTTTTGTGACAATAGGACAAGGGGAAATGGCCACAAATGGATGCATAGGAAATTCTGCACCAATATGTGTGGGAACTTCTTCCCAGTGCAGTGACGGACCCACTGGTGATGGATCTCCTTCTCTGGAGACATTCAAGACCAGCCTGGACACCGAGCTGTGCAACCTGGGCTGGGAGCTGCTTTGGCAGGGGGTTGGACACTGTGATCTCTGGGAGGTCCCTTCCAACCTTTCCATCAATCCTGTGATTCTGTGGCTACTGCCCTCCATCAACACGTATGGCCCACACAACCCAGTGGGCCAGCACTGCATTGCAAGTGCTGCTGCCACGTGGGGAACGTCAGCGAGCAGCTTGTGAAAGCAGATGTTTCCTGACTTCTTTTAAATATTGATATCGTATTAAAAATAACATGAGCCAACAGATCACAGAAGAATTTAAGAACATAAAGCAATTAGTCATGGAGCGGTGAGACAAATACTAAAGAAGTTGACATAGCAAGAGCAGATGGATTCCCACACACGCTGCACGCAGTTATACCAGCAAGGTGCCACCAGCCATGTGCCCCCGGGAGCAGGACATGCAGGGCAGCCTGGAGCTCTGTCCCATCAGCAGCACAGGGGCACTCCGGAGCGAGTCACCAAAATTCATTGCATAATCTGTTTATAACGGTATATTTGGTCTGAGATAAAAACAGCCCAGACGCAATCAAAGACAGCTGTCAGTTGAGCTGGCCAAATGCCACATGAGCTGCTCTATCTTTTCTCTTAGGAGAAGGAAAAAGCAGATCTCACGAAAGCAAGCCAGCCCTGACTGCAGATAGATACTGGTAAAAAGCAACGCCTTTCAGTACACCAGAATAGGTCCCCTCTCCTTGACCCAAAGTTTGTCAGATTTTAGGTATGGTTTCCAAGGACAAGTAAGAGCATACAGTGCCATGCCCTTGAAATAACCCTATTAAACACTAAAGATGCTATTTTTCCAGCACAATGACTCCCAATGGCCCCAGCTTGTGCTCTTACCTCAGATGCTGTCACCTCTTGCCTTCAGGGCAATGCACACCTTAAAGTCATTTCTTCTCATTCCACCATAGTAGCAAAGATTCTTCAGGCCAAGAAAGCACTGCTTTATGCTGCTAACATGCCTGGGTCCCCAGACGGTGTGAGAGCACACAGCTGAGGCTCAGTGTGATGAGGGCACCTGTTGTTCATTTCAGAGCACCACCTGCACTTCCATAACCAGCAGGAAAGCAGAAAGCTGGTTTTAGATGGGATGGAATTAAATTCTCATTAAGAAAATAGATGGGGTGTTTAAAAACGGGAGTAATTGCTGTTACACTGCGTGGACACTGAGCTCAGCTCACTGAAAAATGACCGTCCAGAAGGACTACCCCAATACCTGTTTGCTCTGCTAACAGCTGCACCATCCAGGGGCCAACGAGCCAGATGAGAAGACAGATGCTGGAAAGCCAACATAACCCCACAAGTAGGCAATGGGGAGGATGCAAAGGGGAATAAGGTTGTCTGTACTAATGGAACACCAAAGCCTCCAGGAAGATTAACGTGAGGCGATCAAAACAAAACCACCAACACAGACCCCCTGCCTGTACTGCAACCACAGCAAACATGAGAGCAGCAGGACTTGATGATTTCCAGCTCTCTTACCTGGTAACACCAGCACAGACCAGAGCTGGGTTTCAAGCCACAGAAATAACTCATCCCTGGGTCCCAGTGAACCACATCTTCAATGATTCTGAGAGGCAGGAGTGCTTCCTGTAGACCTCTACCATAAGATCCAGCAGAGCAGCCCCGAGGGGAGCATCCTTCTGCTGCAGAATGCCAGCACTGCTCCTTTTCCCTCTGCACTGCTTCAGCAGCCTTGTCAAAACCCTCAGCACAGGCAGAGGGATGTGTATTAAAACACAGAGATGAGTTTCTAAGGTCTGGATTCAAAAGCCAAAGTGTAAACTAAATGCTTGAGGAAGTATCATTTACACGACGTGTTTTCAGAGAGCAACAAAACATTGTTCTAAAATGATTTTTCTGAGCCCTTTTGATAAACTGCATATACAAAGAATAAATTCAAGGTTAGCTCCGTGAAGGCTGTCAAAAGCTCCAGCATTTATTGACAGGAAAGAGGAATGATATTTTGACTTCTCCTGTGCAACCTTTCAGGAAGGGGCGCTTTCTGTGACTTGAATGTGCAAGGAAATGCCACATTAGTCAAAGGCCCATTTCCCCACCCAGCAGGAACATTACTTCGCAATGACCTCCAAAGGACCTCTATTTTTCAGTGCAGAGTTGCCGGCCCCAGCGGCTGAGCAGCACTGCAGGGGAAGCCTGCTCCCCCGTGAAGCCCAACCACCTGCAGTGATGGGTTTACCCACGTTGGGATGGCACAAAACACCTCCCATTAAGCACAACGAGTTCTTCAGGAGAATAAGGTGGGAGGATAATAACTTGGAAACAAAGAGCAAAGCAAGATGTGTTCTCCACAGCTGATATATGAGCATCAAGATAGGAGCAGTCTAAAGAACAAAGTTTTTAAGACCACTAAGGGTGGTCTTTTATAGAGGGTGCTCATTGAATAGAGGGCCAAGCTCACACCCCACAGCAGAACCCCCAGACCTCACAGAGGCAGCCACAAGCCCTGTAGCCAGCCCAGCAGGGGCTACCTGCACTTGGCTTTGCAGTGGTGATGCATTTGTTAAGGCACTAAAACTGCTGTTTGGCTGTTTCTTTTTCCTCTGTGATTCCAAAGGGGTTTGGTAGAACACTGTTTTGCTCAGCCTGATTTTTTAAGACAATACCTGGGATGTCTCAGTTTTATTTTTTCTCTCTCCCATTCCTTATAGGCTTCATGTGTGCATACTGCAAGAACGTCAACAGCATTTCTTTCCACCCCATCTGTCACTGCCACTTTCCACCAAGCCCTTTCTCCCACCTCCTTTTTATGACTGTAATCATGTGACAACGTCATTGTGCGTTGTCACTGAATTTCAGTGAGAGATTGCAGGCCTGTTCCTTACCTGAAGCACACATCCATGCACACACATAACAGACTCTGTATCCTCATCCAGGAGAATGAGTCCTATCTTACCCAAAGAGCACGAGCCTTCCCTCTTTTTTCCATTTTCCACATAACCAATCACCTCGAGTCGTCCAGCTGAAGTTAATCCACTTCAGACGGAGCGATCATGCTGCAAAAGCACTGTTCCCTAGTGATGTGATCAGCAGAACACAACGGTTGGATTAGCATCTGATGAGCTGTGCTAACGTGAATTACAGCCACGCTGCGCGTCCCCACTTTGTGCTCAGCAGGACGCTGGCTCCTGGTGGGCTGAGTTCTGAGCTCTGCTCACTCCGTGGTTCCATCTGTTGGCAAAAGCTGTGCAGCAGCAATGCTGAGGCTGTGATTTAATCAAGGCCTTCCACTCTTCCTTCTTAGGTCAGACACGGTATGCGTTAATTTTGCAGCCCATCACTCGAACCATGACTGCTTGGACCCTATGGGCCAAAAGCTGGTTGCAGTTTTGAATTCATAGTTTCAGCATAGAAATAGTAACTGAGGAGACAAAGACAACAAAGTTTCAAAACTATCTGCTCCACAAAATCTGACAGCGTGGCAGACAAAAGAACTCTTTTTAATTATATTCCTCATGATACAAAAAGGGGTTGAGCTAGATGACCTTCAGGGGCCCCCTCCAACCCCTGTGATTCTGTGATTGAATTTGATCAGACTTTGGAAAACCTTCAATCTTAACTTTGCAGCATTTACTGAGAGGATACCCACATGCCCCAGGAGCTTCCACACTCAGTGATGGTGTTCCCCATCATTTATCTGCAGTACTGCTCCACCCCACTGTTCTACCTTCTGCTCACATCTTCATGGAGCGCTATGATTTATGTTATAACCCAAGCACTAATAGATATGGTTGGATGAGGAGCAGAGCTCCTCACTGATGTGGTATTCAACACAGCACTGCCAACGCTGCTCCTCATATTCAGACACTGTGGAGTTCTGCTGCTACAGTAACATTATCTTAGAAAAGTTTCTCTGTGCAATTCTGCCCCTTGAAAAGCAGCACAAAGTCCACCATTGGGTGCCAGCAGTGAGGGTGCAGTGTCCCCAGTGTGACACCAGCAGACACGATGCCTCTGCAGGAACCAGGCACCTTCCCATGCTGGCTTTTCCTGCAAAATGCCAGAATCATGAAAGTCAGCTGGGGGAGAAATTAGCACTCTTCGACAAGACTGACAGTGCTGATGTTCTCCCAGCCCTCAGCATCGGCAAGAAAAGGTTGTGGCATCATATATCTATCAAAAGAATGGACAGGGGGCTATGAATTGAGTAGCAGGTGCTTTAACACAGGAGAGGCTCTGATTTCTTTAATGGAGAGAGCAGATTTTACCGGGAGCATTCAGAAGCCATTATTTACGGCACAGAGAGAGGCAGATACCTGTCTCCACTACACCTGATCCTTATGTTGGACAGCAGAAGGGAGTCGGCAGAAATGTGGCAGTTGGGCTGCACTGCTCGGGGAGGGATGGGGGGAGCCATGCAGGACCATACACAGCACTGAGGGAACTGCAGCTGGACAGTCAGCATCTATCCCACCCTGCAGTCCCACATCTGTGCTGGCAGAGACAGCACTCCCAACCTCAGCAAGGTGCCATGAGGTGTCAGTCCTCATGCTGGAACCACACGTGACTTTGAAGGACAACGTGTTACAATTCGGCTTTGGAAGCCCCAGCTGATTCCTGGCTGCTAAGCACCAAGCAGCACCGAGCATTGAGAAAGGCCTGACTAAGCCGTGGGCTGGAGCCTGCACAGCAGAGCTGCACTGACCCGTGTCTTCACTGCATCAAGCCTGGAATCACCATCACTTGCTTCTGAACATGGGTCCCCTGCAGGAACAGCCACTGTAGACCTGGAGTAGTGAAACGAATGGGCGAAGGGGATGAGCATACCATTGGTATACACCTGCTGTGTTTTGTTTCTGTTAATTAGTGTTTTACCTTTGTGACTACTCCAAATTTTTCCACCATCCTTAGGTACCTCAATAACCTTTTCTCTAAAAAATTAGTCTCCTCATATTCCTGCTCATGTCAAAACAAGGTGCTTGCAAATCTAGGCTTGCTGCCTGTTGGAAACAGTAACAGATGTCCTTTCTGATCATTATTTGCTGCACATATGAACCAGCTACTGAGAGGTTCTAACTCACAGATGCGTTTGTTTGATGCTTCCACTTCACTTGGAAACACTTCCATTGGCCAACTGCATAAGAATTGATTTTGCAAAACAGATGGAGATTATTCTGCTGATCACTGGTTCTTAGTCATAGTTCAGAATATTTTCTGTGCTGTTCCTTTGAAGCATATTCCTGCAAAACAACCACAATAAAAACCCTCCTACATGAAAACAGAGGAGAAGTTTGGTGTTAACCCTCAAGAACTCCCAAGGAAGTAAAGGTTAAAGCAGATTACCTTCAGTACTCCACTTGGTGTTCCAGTTGAAAGGACACAAGGAAGTACATTCTGACTCCCAGACTCTTCTCATGGTGGCTGGGGTGCCGCTCTTAAGATCATAACTTAAATTCCCAAAGTCCTCATGAGGACTTAGAGCCATCTGAGCACATGTAGAATAAGAACAGAATCTTGACCTGAAAAGGTTAAACAAAGCAGAGCAATTAAGCACAGTAAGCAGAGGTAGAGGAAATATTAGAATTAATAGGTAAGAATAATAAGATTACAACATTATGCCTGCAAATCTAGACTCACAAGAGCTGCATTTACATTTGTTTTTTAAACAAAAAACACTTGCAATATGACAGTGCCTCAGGAACAAACTGCCAACTAGTAGGAAACAATGAATGACGAGCAGCCTGAAGAACATGTTCTTGATAATTGTACTTCTGCATTTTACAGCAGAATCTGAGAAACAAGAACATAGCTGTTGCCTCAACAAATGGCACAAATAAATATCGGCCACTCTGTCAGCAGGAGGCTGGTGCTCGGGGAGAGGGGGTGGAGAAGACACTGTATGTGCGGCGGTGCTCCTTGTAAGAGAGGCTGGAACAAGTTTTATGCTGATTCATAAATGTGTCATGGGTGGAGGGAGGCAGGAAAGCATGTGTGAGTGAAGAAGGCAATGAATATTGGAGTGTGGGAGATGGGAGCACAGTGAAGATGAACATTCAGAGTAAGAAGATACAGCTCTGAGGAACAACAGCCAGGGACAGGGAACAGGGGAAATGAAGGACGTTATTGCACCGACAGGAAAACAGTGATAGATTAAAGACAAAAGCAGAGGGACAGAGCATCACTGCCTCTTCTCTCACCACATGCAGCACATCCTACACAAAGCTGCCCTCTTCCCATTCCATTTCCCTCTCTCCCCCCATCCTCCACAACCTGCTTGAAAGCCCTCTTGAAACCCTGCTCTGAAATCTGCATGTATTGGCCCTTTGGTCTTCTCAAACTTGAATGCAAATTAAACCATCTGTGTGGAGATGGTTTAATTCCATTTTCCTCCAGCAATATCTCCCACATGACAACACACTTAGTATGCTGCCCTGTAAAATAGTGGTTGCCGAAGTTCTTGAGTTTTTCCGATGTCCCAGGTTAAAATACATGGCCACAAGTCTCTGTCAAGCTTTTAGAAAGGAAGCAAGCATCAAGAGATGCTTGGAGAGAGAGCTAAACCTCTTCCTTCTGCCTGGACAGAGCCTCCAAAGAAGCCCTGACCAGACAGGGATGGCCCTGCAAAAGCTCCAGTATGGCTGTGGGCACAGGGCTGGGTGAGGAGCACTGGGGAGGGCTGGTGCCATTGGGAAAGGCTGTGAGCTCTCCTGCTCCACAGCTGATGAGTTTTTGACAAAAACTTTTATAAGAGAACAATAAACCAGACAAGATCTCAAAATATGTTCAAAATAATAAACTATGGCAATATTAGGTTGTGTATCAGATCCCTAGCTGCAATGCTACAGAGGAGATTCCAGGTGTTTCTGCTGGAAAGTTGTTTACCGAGTAGAGAAAAGGGCCCACCATAAAACCTGCAGAACACGACCCGGTAGAATTAGACTCCAAATATTTTTGAGCATTTCAGGCATCTTTTCACACCAGCTTATTGTCTGTTTCCTTAGAAACAGGAACCAGCAGCCACCAGAGAGGCAGTCAGAACTCGTGTTAATTTTAGCTGCTGCTGTTTGTTCCTTCTTTACTTCCAGAAACAGACTCAAGTGCTGTAGGACTTCACACTGCCATTTTGCAGGACACGTGCAGTCAGCTTCAATTACTTAGCTCTGAGTTTACGTCAAGTCACCATATTCATGAGGTGGTCCAGATTTTCTCCTATCTGAGCCCAAACTCATAAATGTCTCATACATTTATTCAAGGCTTTTACCAAAGGATGTTAATGAGCTGCTCCTCAAAGCTGTGTATGCAGCACCTCAGAGTCAAACAATCTGAAATTGCATCTCAACGTGACTTCTGTTGTTCTTCTGATGAAGAACTAACACGCTCAGTGAACTGTTTTAACCAAATGTGCAAAACTCCATTATTTCTTTCACCATAACCAACTTCTATTGACACACATACACACTACATTGCATTGCCCATCCTGGCAGTGCCCTGGGTGTCTCCTGATCCTGGGCTGAATCCATCCAGGCCACCAACAGTACCAGTGCTGATCTGCTGAGTATGCCCAGTGATCTGGTTGAAGCAATTCAAGCTCTAAGTGCTTTGCTCAAGCTTTGTTTCCATTGATATTTTCTTGGCTCATTAATCATTAGATAGATCAAATTTTAATAGAAGTGATTCAATACATTCTGGTCAACTGACATATTTTGGACCAAACTTTTATCTCTGTCCCTATCAGGCTGATGGTTCGGGCTGGGAGGGGCCTGAGGAGAGCTCTTGTCCAACCTCCTGCCAGAGCTCTGCCAACACGGGTCATAAACCAATCCAAAGGTGGAGGATAGGATTAATTATATATTATTTATTAACAATTTTTAATATATAAAAATGTATATGTATTTTTATAATGCTTATGTTCTCAAGTCTTTCTAAACCAGAAGCACTACCATTTGTGAGCTTTCCACAAGTGGCACAAGAAACTAGTGTGATGAAGAACTGCTGTCGGTTTTATGTAAGATTTTAGGCGTGCATGGGTGCTGCAAAGCATCCTGCCCCTGGTTTCCTGAAGAGCAGAGAGAACACTGAGAAAAATGAGATAGAGGAATGGACACGAGACAAGGGCAAGGGTTATAGCAATGGAAGAGGTAGAGTTGAGCTGCAGACAAAGCTTTAGAGACATAAACTTTGTTGAACAGCTAAGGAATTATAAAGTACTCTGAGTTAGAATTCAAGAAAACAGAAGCTGCTCTGAACATTACTGCATTCCATTCACATTATAAGCATCCCATTCTCAAAATGCTTTGGCGTCTATTGTTAGGTTTTGTTGAGCCAAATTTTAACCAGAGAAGGGGAGAAAAAAAGCAATCAGTTTTCAAATATTTGCAATGCCAGTTCTTACCCCACTGTCACCACCCTGACCTGCAGAGCTCCCCAACTTCCTTCTCATCCAGATCAGACAAGGTGAGCACACAGACCAGAAACACTACTGCACAACTGCCCACTGCCATCCAGTCACCAGCCGAAATATCAGGATACCTGGTACAGATAGTTCTTATGGATATATTCTACAGTATTTCATGAAATAGATAGTCTCATGAAATGGGGTCTCAGTGCCAGGAGGGGAAGTTCTCTGCTGTGTTCATTGCTGGAAAAGACGGGATGGGGAGAGATATCTCTGAGCTCAGGGGAGACAGAAATTTGTGTGGAGTGCCATATGTTTCAGTGGTTATGGAGCAATGACAATGAGCTCAGACTCCTCACACTGGGGAATCTGTTAGATTGCCGAGGGAAGAGTAGAAGAACAGGAAGGTACAAAAGGCGGATGTGAGTTTAGTAAGAATGGCAGGAGAATTACTCATTAATGCAGAACCCACAAAACCACCAAGCCTGCTGGCAAGCAAATGAGATGGTTTTGTACAAAGTCATATGGTAGTCTCCAACAAAACTTAATGCAAAAAATCTAGAAATATTAACATCTAATAATAGCTAGTTAATGAGTAGATGCACATGCTGCTTTTTTAATGCAGTATTAGCACACAGTATTTTTATACCGAACTGCAGTGCTAAAAACCCTCAGAAAATCAAGCTTCAGACATGTGAGATTGCTTCATGGACTTTCTCACGTGCCTCAGAGACCCGTCCGCCTTGTGGGAAGAGGAAAATTAAGTTGACTTCCCGTTAAACAGGAATGGATCATTGAGCCCATGGAGTCATTTTAAATTTACAGAAACATAAGCAGGAGAAACACGGACCTGGGAAGTTTGCCTGACAGAAGCAGAGCACATAATAAGTGCAATGCTTTTAGCTGGAAAGGTGATGGTGTCCTACTTGGTGGGGGGAAGGAGGGATGGCAGCATCTGCCAAAGCATCTCCAGGAGCACGAGGAATGGGTAATGGCACAAACTGTCCTGAGCTAATAAATGGCTGTGCAAACAACACCAACAGTCAATAGCCCCATGTTTGAATAACGTGATGAAGAAAAATTGAGTGTTCAGTGCCTGGAATAAGCTATAAAATGCAATCACGAGACTCTGAAACAATAGGAGATGCTGATAACTGCTCCCAGAGCCCTGCTTCACTCACCTGGAACCATATTTGTGTTCTTATTTCAAAATTAGAACTGAACTTTCTAAATAAGGAAAGATTATTTTTTACACGTCTTTGTGGTGTAACTTTGGAGCATCTCATTAAATGCTAATTAGCACAAAACTAGCTTGGTTGTGGTCTAATTTAATTTGAACAGGTAGTCAAGAAGAAAGTGACCAAGTGACCGCACAAAAGGCCCCACAGCAGCACAGTGCAGGCAAGGAAAAAGCCAACAAGGAAATTAAGGCAGGCAAAGAGCTCATTCCAGTCCCGCAAGGCTGGGCAGCACCCGATGCATTCCCTTTGCAGCGACCCTGCCCCGAGGACAGCTTTGCACAGAGCTTGCCTTGGGTTGGGATGGCAGCACTGCACCTGCAGCACAGGAGGCATTCATGAGCTGATAGAAGAGCACTAAGAATGGGCTTTTTTAGCCCAAATCAGTTAAAACAATCTTTATAAATGTCATTCACTGTGTTTAATTACTGTTTACAGTGCTGATGCATAATGATGCACTGATGGAAAGATGTTTCTATAGAACAAATTAAGAGTGTTTAGAAATAATTTCCACTCCAAGTATCCACTGACTGCACACACCAACAGCAACGCTGCTGTTGGCAATGCCACTGTGTGGGAACTGATGATCTCTGCAAGTGAAAGGAATGTTCAGGGTTTTCTAGTTTTCCACATGTGTTGTCTGTATCTGATAGAGCAAATTGTCAGCCATGAAACACTGCTTTTTGACACAGTCACCACCATCAGCTGTGCACTTCCACCAGCAATGAACAAGAGCTGCAAGCTGCGGTCCTACAGATCTGTGCCTGTGGAGGTGACTGCAGCCACTGTCCCCACAAACACATGCCCCACCACCCCACTGTGCTGCAATCCCAGCTGGGGGCTGACCCACCAAAACGTGGGCTGCTGGGCCAGCCCAGCGCCTGGGAACTGACAATAGCAGAAACAGAGTGGTGTCTCCCATTGCTGCAGCCTCAGGTGGCTTGCAGTGCAGAGCACTTACCATTTCTGTGCTGCAGCTTGTCAGACCCCAGCTTTTACTGTCTGCTCTGCGTTAGGCATCATTAGGATCAGAAATAATAACCTGTTACTCAGTTTAGCACAGCGGCTTTGATACACGTCCATGGAGTCGACTCAATTTGTACCATGGGATTTTTAAGGGATGTTACAGTGAGGAAAGAAAAAAAAAAAACCCTCTCTGCTGGTGTTAATTTGAGGCATACCTTTTACTTCATCTGACAACAGCTCTCTTCTATCAGCATGAATTTACTTTTTAATTATGAATATTGCTTCTTTTCATGTGAAGCTCCAGCCTAGAAATATGTATCTCATTATATTTTACGTTATTCAATTGACCTAAACACAAAGGCATTTTTCTCGAATACTGAGTGCTCATGTACCTTTTTAATTAAAGCTTAAAAAGCTTTTAATTAAAACAATAAATCACAGATAGCAGGGCCTATCCAAATTGTCTTCTGGTCCAGCATATTTTTCTGTTTGCTGTCGGACTGACCCTTGAGGTAACCAAACAGGTGAAAAAGGCTCTTGCAATTAATGGGTGCTGTGGGAATCAGTGGGCTGCTCCCTGTGACATCCCAGCAGTCAGCCTGACACAGCACTGCTCAGCTCACTGTGGGCCAGCCCTGCACCCCTAGCAGCACTTCAGCCCTTGCTGCCAATCCGCCTTTCTGCACACTTTCTGCTGTCCAGATGCAACATTCCGTGCTCCAGCTGTGGGATTTATCTGTCTGGTGATGCTCTGCTCCTGCTCTGCAGGCTGGGAGCTCTGTCCCACGCAGGACTGCAGCCCTCACCCATGGCCCAGCACGTGTACAGCCCTGCAGGACACAGCACGAGGCAGTCAGCAACGGTTCAGAACTCAGAGGGACACATCCAGTCCTCTGGGTGGGAAAATGGTACTAGATGTATTAAATTTGGGTAAGATCTCGGCTCCAAGATGAGGGCTTCTTGGGATGAGAGAGAATGGCCTCAAGTTGTGCCGGGGAGATTCAGGCTGGACGTTAGGAAATGCTGCTTTTCTGAAAGAGTGGTCAGGTGCTGGACTGAGCTGCACAGGGGGGTGGTCAAGGAACACTGAGACATTGTGCTGAGGGACATGGCTTAGTGAGAATAATGATAGGTGGACGGTTGGACTGGGTGATCTTGTAGGTCTTTTCCAACCTTGCTGGTACTACGGTTCTGTGCTTCTCAAGCTCATTGTACTCTAAATACACAGAATTTCTATCAGTTCCTCAGGTCTTGTGCTTATAGGGCACATGCTCAAAGTTCACTTGGTCTTTGCATCCTCTCGAGTGTTACAAAACCTCTTCTGCTTGCAGACATTTTCCCACAGGTGGGAAGTTACAGCCACTAAATTCCCATCTGTGCCTTCAATACAGAAAATGCAGCCTGTGTCGTACCCTTGCAGAGACATTATGCTGCTTTCATTTTTTTTTTGTGGGGAAATATTTTCAGAAGTGTCAGATGAACTTGTAAATGGACTGTTGCGTTTGTGGAGAAAAAATTATTTGCAAACAACAACTAGCTGTTCAAACACGCATTCCTCAGGTTGCGTGCTGAAATATTTGCACTGCTCACAGAGACAGAGAGAAATGAAATGGCTCTGGGAACCCAGCGGAGACCAAGCCAGATGAACCCACCCCCTGTGAGCTTCCTGACCGTGCTGTTTTCAGGACACTGGGAAAGTTCCTGGCTCCCAGTGCAGCCACAGCAGCCTGCACCGTGGGACAGGGAGGCAGACACAGTGGAGGGATGAGATGGGATGCTCCCAGGAAGGGCTCTGTGCTGAGGCTGCTGCTCTCCGTTCACTGCTCTTGGCACACACTGCCCGTGATGTGGAGGTCAGTGTGAGGAGGAGGCAGAAACTCCCACCAACGTGATCCAGCACTGTTGAGAAAGCAAAATAAGCCAAACACGATTTTGTCTTCTGTAGCCAAGGGAACTCTGGGCCTTTATAGTTATTCTGAGGAAGAGAATAAAGACAACGCTTTCAAGTGTTCTCAGTTTGGGGAGAAATGTTTCATCCAAGACCTGAGGGACAGAGAGCCTTTGTCAGACCTCAGGCTGTAATTAAGCTTGCCACAGTCTGCTCTGGAGCTTGCAAACCTTTCCCAAGAAGAAAGAAAAGGGGAGAAGGAGAGTGCCTGCCAAGAGTGATTGGCGAGCTCCAGGGCTGGTGGTGGACACGTTGTACTGAGGACGTACTGAGCAGGGACACCCACAGCTCCATCAGTTCTCAGAGCCCATCCCTGCCCTGGGCTGTCTGCAGGGACCACCACTGCCTCTCTGTGCAGCCGGAGCCGTGCCTCACCACCCTGGGAGCAGCTGATGGTCAGACAACCCAGCACCCCTTCCAGGTGCAGGGACATGGCTTTCTGCAAGGGGCAGTGGCTGCAGGGGCACAGCACTGTGCTTCAGAGGTTGGAGGGACGTCTGCTGTGATAAATAGTAGGAGTGCTCTGACGCAACAGCTCTGTACCAGCTGGCAGCAGGGCACAGAGGGTGGTGATGGCAGCACCGTGCAGACACTGCTGCTCCCAGGGGCTGTGCCACATGGGTGCTGCCTCGTGGGGCTGCTGAGGCAGTGCTGTCGATGCTCTGCAGTCAGGGATCTGTTTGCTCAGCTCTCCCAGCACACTGGTTTACCACCTGCATGAAACACAAACGTTGAGCAAAAGCTGTGCGTTCAAACTGGCGGCTCCTGTGCAGAGTTGCACTTCTGCGTCCCACACCTGAAGGCAAAGTCCCCCGGCTGCTCAGAAGGACAACCAGCAGCTGTGTTCCTCAGCAGGTATCCAACAGGAGCTCAGATCCCACACACCGTGCCCTGGGCACTGCTTGGTGTCACCTCACTTCAGAACACACCTGAGTCATTTTCCCTTAGTGACAACAGCAGCTGCATGTCTGTAACTCCACGTGTTTAAACACACAGCAGCAGAATACCACTGAAATTAAAAAAATGGACCTCGTTTCCACTTCTGACACAAAACAGCAGCATTTCCACTGCTGTAAAGCAGAAATAAAATAATTCACCTCTCAACCTAGAGAGGTGAAAGCTTTACACAGAGCAGAGCAATAAATCCTTTGGAGGTTGTTAATCACACACTCCTCAGCAGTCTGTGCTAATGACATGGCCCTCATCAGCCTGTTTCTGGGGGAGGAACCTGGGAGGTTTCTCACTCCTCAGTGCTGCAGCCCATCTGGAGCAGAGCCAGCATGGTTCTCCACTGCTCCCAATTGCCCTCATGCACCCACAGCTGCTGGCCCAAGCAGGGAGAGGAGAATGGTGAAGTTGATGTGTTTGGGGGCAGACTTCATAGAACAGATCCTTTCAGGGAGTTACAGAGAGCTGTAAGGTCTCCCTGAGCCTCCTCATCTGCAGACCGACCCATCCCAGCTCCATCCTGCAGCTCCCCTGCAGGACACCCAGCTCCTCAGAGTCAGCACTGTGCTCATCCCAGCATGGAAGGATGTCTGGGATTCTTGCTCTGGTGTTCGGTCCCCATTTTAACGTGCCAAACACATGGAAAATGTGTTTCTTCCAGAAGAAAGCATGAGAGACAAATAGTAAGGAGTCCGCAGCAAATAAACATCATTTAACTGCTGCAAACCGAGAGGAGTGTGGAGATACAGAGGAGACAGGCTTAGGCAGCAGATATCTATTTGCATAAAAGGATAATGAAAGAAAATCTGCAAAGTGCCAGTGGCGTGACTAAATGTATTTTTAACTACGGGCTTGTCTTTGGCAGGGATTTACATTTCATTTCCGCCGATTAGGGAGCAGCTAACAGCTTACCTCTGAGGGAAGCAGCTCTGCTCAGCCTTGCTTCCAAGTGCTGGGGCAGGCTATGCCGGGCTCGTGTGTGCTCACGCTGCCCATCTGATGTCTGCCCGCCTGATATCCCATCCCACTGATGGTTATGTGTCATTGAGACCATCTGCTTTGGAAAACTGCAGTAGAAAGGGCTCGGCCGCTTCTCCATGTACAGCTAACACTGATATTCTGTAATGTGTACTCACACAGATTTCAGACTTCGCTATGGAAATGACGATCTCTCCTCCCGATGCCGTGTCCTTTGGCTATAAAAACTCCCTTGTGGGTAGTGCCAAAACATTCTTAACCTATGGGAAAAGGCTGTAAGTCTTTATTGCTGTAATGATGGGCACTAAAACTCCACTGTAAAACCTTTCACAAGTTTCACAGCACCTCATCTCCAGCATTACAAATGCATTAAAGAGCACTGCTGCTGCTGCACAGACAGGGCACAGCACTTTGGCATCTCCTGTGGGATGCAGAACGCTTGGATCAGCAGAGGAAAAATGCTCCAGTGCTGCTCTCACTGCTGTTGTGTTCCCATCACAGCAGCATTGCATCCCCAGCGCACATCCTCTGCTGCCTGAGGGGCACCCCTCAGAGTGCCCATCTTCCCAGCACCACGTCCCACACGTAGGGTATGGCTGAAGGGCTGGGGGATGGCAAGCTGAGGTCTTTGTTATGAAAAGATTTCTTTAATAAGCTTCACTGGATTTAAACCAAAATCATTCAGTTTTTTCAATCGACACGTTCCCCACTTAGCTGTATCCCTGTCTTGAATTCTCAAGAATGACTTCTTCCCTTCCAATGTCTGACTGGATTTCACAGAAATCCTAGAGCAACTTTTGGCCGTTTTCCATTATGTAATTGTTCTGCTATATTGACATCTGGATTACTTTATCCCACCACTTTCAATACGCTCTGTTTGTAAGGAAGTCTCCTCTGACACATGTGGTCCCACGGGAGTGCTCAAATTGATCTCTCATTAGTTTTCTATCTTGCACATTATTACAGTTGTCTTTGAGCTACGAGCAGCTTCCTAATTATTTTAGCTTTGTTTTTGATTCGCAGTGTTGGCTTGGTGTTCTTTTATGCTAAGAGTAGTTCAGTGCAATGAGCACTGTGCCACTGGAGACCTGATGGTTTGACTATTCCCAGGGTGATGGTGGGCGCCAGGAGCTGCAGTGTTTCATCTCATTCTGTTTCAGAATGTCCAGAGCCACAGGTTTGCCTCTGATTTGGAGAACTCCTGTGAAACACCTTCAGTACCACCACTTTGAGCACCTGTTTCCAATAGTATCATTCCTTCCTGCCACAAATGTCTTTCCTGAACTCCACGGGCCTTGGTGAGCATCCGTGCCTCCTGCTCCTTAATGAGCTGTAGGTGGATGCTTCGGGGATTTCAATATCCTCCAGCCAGTAACAAAGATCCAAAACACTGTGTGGTTGCATGTTTGTTTCTAAGCTCTGCAAACAAACCATCCTGGTGCTCATCTTATGATGCAGTGTCACAGAGCTAAGATTGGGCACTTGTTATTCCGTGTTTATGTGGATTTGCATTTAGATCTTTTAAGAGTTCGGGGGATATAAAAGACAAGTGGAAGGCTTTTTCATTTCTTTTCATTCATTTACATCAGCAAATCTGCATATAAATGGTAAATCAAATCGGAACTTGAGCTTTCTGGAGTGACACTATTAAAGTCTACATCCTAATGCTAATTGCTACCATTGGCATCAATTTGCGATTGCCAGTTTCTGAATTAGACCAACTAAACGATCTGCAGCTCCAGTTTCTCTACATTGTCACACACAGTTGCATAAAAGACATGAGACTCTTCAAGGCTATTTCTCCAGATAGCTCCTGGTGCAATGGTCATCATTAAAAATACGTAATTAGCATGGAACAAGAAGAATGCTGGTAAAGGGTTGTTGTGTACTGGTGGGGGTGAGTTCCTATAAACAACATCGGACCAAGAACATCTGCTTATCTTGTTAGAAGATGCTTTATGTTTTGAGCCTCCAATTACACAATGCAGATGTGATTAGCAGCAAGGTATAGAAAATCAGAGGCACTGAGCTATTGTTTTGCTAATAATTAGCGCTCTCCAGCAGTTTCTCACTCCCCTGACTCTTTCAGATACGTCACATAATTAACAACAAACTACGAGAAAAAGCCTTTCAGTCACTTTGGGTGTGCACTTATCACAGCCTCACAGGCAATGCAGATATATATACGCATTTAAAGAATTGAAACAGGGTTTATGTCTTCGTGTTAGCAGAAAAGAGGCAGCAAACGTTTGGCTGTTAATCTGCTTTTCCCTTCTGCCAAACTCAGGCTGGGATGGAGTGCGTGGCTCAGTTTTATTTCCCAAGCAAAATCTTTTATTTTCCTTTCTTCCAATAACAACAGTACATTTTATTGTCTCAAATAAGTAAGGCTTCTGGAGAGAACCCCAGCAAAGAGTGACCCCCAGCTTACCTGTGGAAGGACTCCAGAGGGCCGGGCTCTGCCTGCTGCCAGCCAGGCCTCCACAACCCCAGCAGATATTTGCCATTATTTTTGGCTAATTTCCTCTGGCATCACCGATTTTAGGACACAAGAAGTCTCCTTTCTACCTCCCACCAGCTATTCAAAACAACAGACTTCCAGCCCTTTCAGAAGACAGTAACGAAGCTCTTGCGGGACTAAAGCACGTGGCATAAGAATAACCTCAAGTCCTTTGCCCCACAAACTGCAGGAAAAAGACAGCTACAGTTTTACCAGCCCTGATTTCCCTGAACAAAAGTTGGTGTCACGGTCACTGGTGAATGTCAGCAGAAGGAAGTCATCCAAATATTGATTTGCCTTTCAAGAATGGGTTTGAATGGAAGCAAGGAATGTGGAAGTCAGACCTGAAAATCTTCCGAGGCAAAAGGGATGGTTAAGCACTTGAATAGATCAACTGGGGAAGTCACAGGATCTCTGCTGATAAAGGTGAGGCATTCACCCCACCTGGATACCCCAGCATTCATCTCACTGAGGCAACAGGATTTACTGCATGACTCGGTATCCTTTCCTGTACTGTTTCTGTCAATTGCTTTAATTAAATGGGAAAGTAATTAACAGCACCAGGTTGTCTGAAGAGCCAGCTACGAGGCGTGTCAGATTCGGCAAAATTAATAGATATTTTTGACCTTCATCTATCTGTACCTTAATTTTCTATTTACAAAACGGGGATTAAAGCCCACTCATCTCACAGGAGTGTCAGGGAGAACATTAATTAACTTTCTGAAGCATGCTAGCTTGAGCAGCAACAGCAGGACTGAAAGTCCCATGAAGAAATGAATGATTCTGCCTGCAGAAAGGGTTCTAAAGGAGGGCTGGGATGGATGGCAAGCAGCACCAGCACCCATCACTGTGGAACTGAAGAGTAAACCCTAATAATTAAGCACATGAGATGCTAAGCCAAGAATGCAGTTCCCACACTTCAAGGACCTGATTTCCCAGCCTTAGCAGTACTTCCTTGCAGAAGCACCATGACACAGTGGGGTCACTCCAGTCTGACTTCAGACACACCCAGGCTACTCAGAGCCCCCCAGCTCCTGCAGCAGCCAAAGGGCTCCATGGCCACAGATCCACGTCGTGGTGAACCCAGACAACAGGCAGGCACAACAAAGGCAGGGCTTTCTGGTACATTTAGGCTTCATACAGAAAATTAAATCATTCCAGAGCAAAGCCCAGTTTATATATGCTGTGAAGTGCTATGACCAAAAGCATTTCCAGCTGAGGCTTTGCTGATTTTATTTTAGTAAGGATCAAAGCTTCACACTTCATAGTTAGCGTCTTCATTTATAGGTAGCCAGGTCCAAAACTCAAGTGCAAATCTAGCATGTATTTTCATACATATACTCAAGAAAGTAGGAGAATCATCTCAATTTTTATACAGAGAGTGCAGTATATTCAAGCTTTTTCATGGATATCAAACTTCTGCTATTGATTCCTCAGAAACATTGTCCTTCTTTATGCAAAGCAAAAACAAACAGAAAAGAAAACACAGAATGAAAACTGGAAATCCATTTTTCCCTGGCTGTGCTGTTTAATTCTGGTTTCTCTTGCACAGATGATTAACTTGCCCATGAGCACAGGGGCTTCAGGCTGTGCAAGCACTGAGAGAGAACATCTCCCTCCATACGACCCCAAGGTGCAAGGCCAAGCAGTCATCTTAGCCTCTATTTACTCTAAATCAAATCATTCATTTCTTACCACCAATGGAATTCTAATGGAGTTATTTATTTTTGGCCAACATTAAAAATAGATATTGCAGAACGCCAGCTCAGCTCCCAGCAGAGCTGAGATCCATGGTGGTGCAGGAGCTGCAGCCACGCTGAGAAGAGCAGAGCAGCACTCTCCTTTCTGAGAGAGGAGAATGTGTGTACTGACAGCCAGTCTGCATCCATCCGTGGGCAGTGAAGGAACGTGCTGCAGGGCTTGTCTGTCACAGGGAGGCTGGTGAGGAGTCGCAGAACCATTCAGGATGGAAAAGCCCTCTGACACCCTCAGCCCAACCCCACCGTGCCCACTGCCCACATCCCTCACGACTGGCAACTGCAAGGACTGTCAGCTGCTCAGACACTGTCTTCTCTGTTCAGAACAGTGATTTCCAGTGAATCCTTAACTCTTGTCTTTTTCTTTGGCTTGACTTTACAAATCCTAAAAATTCCGGTTATGTTTCACGTTTGTTATCCAAATGTCAAGCATGCATGACAACACCAAGCAGAGATGAAACACAGTCATTCTGGAGAGCAGCATGCTGGCTCCTCTTTCCACTCCAGGATGCTGCATGTCCAAATCAGCACTAGCAACAGCAAGGATTTCACCTGAAGTGCCGTGTTTCATCCAGATCACAAGCTGGTGTTGATAAACTTCAGCTTGGCCTCAAAACACAGCCAGGAAGCTCAGTACAACCAGGGATGCCGGGGCTTTCAGATTTACTCTCTTTCTTCTAAAATTTACTTTCTCTTTTCTAAAATGTCACAGGTTAAGAACACAGGACAAATGCGAGCTCTTTTGAGAGACATCCGAGAATTGTGCAAACACGTCTCTGGTTCCTGAGCAGGTCGGCACGGATTTGCTTTGGTGGGTGCACCCGCGCAGGCACACACGGTGGGCGGCAGTGGTAGCAACCCTCGTGCTGTGCAGTTGTAGTGCTGATCACTTTTTCTCATTAAAAAAATAAAACACGTTGAGTAACAAAAAGAAATTACTGAAAACTTTTAGAAGGAGCAAGTAAACTCTGTGCAGCCCAAGAGATCCCTGGCTGGACGTTGAATCCTGTTTTCCCAACTCAGAATTGACTTAAAGCAGAGGGCAGAGAAGAGACAAGGAGCCCAAGGTGAGCCCTGTGCTCACCCTCAGCACAAAGACCTCTGCTCCTTCTTCCAACAGATCACAGCTCCTCATATATTGCAGCTCTTTCCCCACAGGCAGCATCTCCTGGCTTGAGAAACCAAGTCAGAATACACTGTCATATTCAGGTATATCTAATACAGTTGGGTGCCATTCTCAGCAGTGCTCAGGAGCAGCATCTGTGTTCTCATTGCCTCGCAGCCCCCCCTGGGCATCAGGCTTCTGCTGCTGGCTGCACGGAGCTTTCTCTGCTCCATGGAACAGACAGATGGACAGCTCCTCCCAGCCAGGGCACCAGGGCAGAGGGAATGGGGCAAGTTCAGGCTGTGGTGATCACCTAAGGGCAGGCTTCAGGCTCTTCAAAAGTGAGTTTGGAATTGAGCATTGACAATTCACTGCGTATCGTCACCTCAGTGCTCTGTATTATACTTCCATATTATAGGGGGTGAATTCATAAATCCATCAGAAAACCTTTGGGAAAACTAAGGAGGATATTAAATGTCAGCTTTGCCGGGTTTTGGCATATTTCCTCATAAAGCATCCATCTCAAACCGAGTTCTTACTGCTCTGAAGAAGATAGTCAAGCATCTTCCAAGGGCACTTTGTCATTGATTTATACCTCTTAAAACCAGATGCCAAAAGGCCGGCACTTGAGATCGTACCTTGGCTTCTGCAGAGCTTCCAGAGCAGCATAAATCAGGCAGTGAGATCCAGAAGCATGGGTAAGAAATTGCATATATTGAATATCACAGTTATAGAAAGCCAGGTAGCCAGATTGCTCATCCACAGACCTACAGGGCTGGGCATCCCTGCAGCCCCAGGGGTTTCCCAGCATGCAGCCTGCACCTGGCACACGCATTGTACCCACGGGCAGGAGGCATCACCAGGGACCTGGGACCCCCCTCTGCCTCACTGCCAGCCTGCAGCATCACACCCTGTCTTCCCTTGGGTCCTCCTGCGGAGTTGGAGATGGATAAACATGACCAAGAACCAAAGCAGTGTGATTGCAGCAGATGCTTTCGGCAGCAAGTGGCTGAAATCGGTGATTCTTTGCACTGTTGCAGCAAAATTGTGGATGCTCAGATGATCCTTCAGACAAATACTAAACTGCCCACTGAGACTGAGCAGTTTTAAGAGCGATAGGTGCCATGAGAAGCCAGTGTTATGTTTTATTAAAGCCTGTTGAAAAGTTTATGGGCTCGCCTCTGAATGATGCTCTCTGACCCCTTCCTACACCTCATTACCTGCCTGCACACACCATGGGCTGCACGTGCTGTAAGGGCAGACTGAAAGGAGGTCCTGGGGGTCATCTGATCTGCTGTATCACACCCACAGCATAAGGCTGCAAATGGCTCAAGGCATTAAAAAAAATAAAACCGCTCTAACTAAACAGGAACTTCTTCAGAGCTCTAAGTGGTGGGGCTTTGTTTACTTCTTATTAGAGAAGCTAATAATTGTTTATATGAGGAAGCAAGTCACACCTTAAAATGTCCCCTCAAGTGTCCTCGACACCACAACAGAGGATGTTGAAGCTGAAATTTCTGCTGGAATAATTTTTGACATTATAGATCCTGGGGGTTTGCACCATGTTGTGGGTGCCCTCCCCCATCCCATCACTGCTGGCTGGGAACCTGCCCCACTCTGCAATTACCCCAGCACTTCACCATTTTGCACTGCAGTGCATCTCAGCTCTGCAGTACTGCACAGTATTTCCCGAACCCCTCTGGATGACTCCAGTATTTACATACAAATCATTATTTCGTCTCGATTTGCACGCACCTCTCAGACAGGCTGCTGGACCCACGTCCTCTCATGGTAAACAAAGACGTTGCAGCATTAAAATGCAATAACTGACTTCCAGGACCCTTTCAACTGATGCGGTGATTCAGGAACTCTCCAGCAGCTGCCACAGCACACGGTGGGGATGGCTGGACATTCCGAATGCTAAGCAGGCAGCCAGCCCAGCTCCCCTCAGCACCAGCCCACCACGAGCCTGAGCACGCTTCCTATTCCTCTTATTTTCCACTATTCCTCTTATTTTATAGGGATTAACACACTCACCTTGATGCAGCAGTGCTTTGCCACCAGAGTGAACTTCTATCATAGGCTGGAGTGACATGACAAAGGTTAAAAACCCTTAAGCCTCAGCTTGCAACTACAAATAAGACTCAACAGAAATATTTTTTTGTCCTCCCCTTAACAGATTTGGTTGGGAAACATTCTTTATTAAAATGGTTCGAGTTAGCTAATGCTGCCTCCCCACCACACAGCACCCCACCATGCCCACTGCCCACCAGTGCCACATCTCTGTGGGTCTGAACACCACCAGGGACTGGGACTCCTCCAGAAGACATTTCTTCAAATGTCCACAATTTGACACAATATAAAACCATTTACAATCACATTCTAAAGGTAAAAAGAAGCAGACCAGGCTGGACAGAGTTCCCACCCAGAGGTACCAGCTCTGTGGCCGAGATCATTTGTTTTCAGAGGGCTCTCAACTCTCATCACAGCAGTTTCGTGCCTTTGTAATTCCCTTGTAACCAATGAAATCTCTGTGAATGAGTGAATGAAGAGCGGACCCACAATCAGTCACAACACAAGTAGTTCAAAACTACTCAGTGTTTGCATTATACTCCTCATACCCTTTCAACTATTCACTATTCAGATCAATAACGTTATTTATGTTTCCGCAAGAAAACTGAACAGGTTTCATGTAGAGCCATTCTAAGCCAGGATTTAATGTCACTGCCTTGAAATTGGGAATGTGAAGCAGAAACAGCCACCCAAACACCACCTGGTCTTTGGAAGGACTCTGGGACCTCCTCTGGCAGGAGCAGGAGGTTTCCAGGCACACACTCTTCCCTTCCCAGGATGGCTGAACTTAGTTCCCAGCGACACAGAAGGACCACTCAGCAAGGAAAAAGAGAACTCACCTGAGTGCTGAAAGCAGTGCAGACCAAATGCTGACACAGAACAAGGGAGGGATGACATGTTCTGGCAATTCAAGGTCCGCACCTTGCAATAACAATGAGGTATTTTAACTTCTTCTATTGTTGAAGTACCAGCTGCATTTATTTTCATTAAATCGACTTACATCTTCAGTAAAAAATGGATCATTAATTACATAAAATGCTGGATGTCTATTGGGATTCTATCCTCTTCTCCCTCAGTGGGCACTGCATTCAATATCAGCCTGAAGCTTTGGCAAGGAATAATCAACTTCCCAATGCCCCGTAAGCCCAAGTCCTAAAGCACAATGTCAGCTTTCCAATAAGCTTGGCTTTTTACCAGACTTCTTTCTTTCTTCGTCCTGAGCACAGAGCTTCCTTCCAATCAATCAGTTGATATCACCAAGGGGAAGTGCCAGCCACCATGCTGACAGAGGCACACACCTCTACAGCCCCATGTCCACTGCAGCATCAGCAGCACATAAACCCCTTCCTCTGCACTCCTGCAGCTGGGTTGCATCACGACACACCCAGCTTCCTGCTGCATCTTTCTCTACTCCAGCTTTCAGTAGCATAACAGCCAAAGCAGCTATTAGGTAATAAGGAACAAATCTGTTAGGAGAGCAATGTAATCTCAAATGGAAAGAGGATATATACTTTAAGGTCAAACACGAGACTAAAAATTCTGTCTGTGCTGTTAGATAACATCTGCCAAGTTTGCATCCAAGAGATAAATAATGAACTTCATCTCATTTAGAATGAATGCTCCTGGCCTAAATCACAGCATTTTTAGGAAGCAGCTCTGTTAGTGAGCATCGCTATCCCCAGCCAGCCTACTCCTGAACTGGGACTGAATTCAAAGTCTGTGCTCTTCACGCGAAGGCTGGAGCAGCCATCCCAGCGCCAGCACTCCCAGCTCGGAGGACACACTGCACTTTTTGCTGTGCTATAAAAGCACGGAAACCTGTGAAAAGACAGAGATTATAAAGTCAGCTCTTTGTTTGTATGAAGTCTTGATAATGACGATACTGAAACTTTGATTGTTGGAAGCTGCAGCTCCAGAAACCCTGTTTTCCTCCTGTTCTGACAGTCACAAAAGGCAGCAAAATATGCTGGAGCTCAGCCCCGAGCTAGGACCCCCACCCATCAGTGAGTGCCATGCACTGAGCTCCCAGTGCCCCAAACCACCCACAGCTGCAGCCTGGCTCAGGGTGGTCTGTCAGAATGGGTTCCTAACAGCATTTTGCTTCAGAAATGAGCAATTGGGAATTTCTCTGTGGGAGCTGCTGCTGGGAACCTGCCCTTGGGGCTCTCCAGGCACAGCCCAGCAGCCCACAGCACCCAGGGGTCACCCAGAGCAGCCACCCAGAGAGGGAATGGGGAGAGGGGCCCTCCTGGCACAGCACTGTGTTGCTGGGCTTGCTGCTGCTTAGGAGAATCAGCAGACCATTGAATTAAAATAAATAAATAAATAAATAATAAAAAAGCACAATCCTTTTGCATAATCTTGAAATTAAGATTCAATATTTCTGGATATTCGCTGTAAATATCATGCCAAAATACATCTGCGCTCCCATACCTTTTGTTCGCAGAGTCCTGACAATTAAAATGTGCTAATGACATGCAGATTATTACACATTTATCATGCTGAGTTTATGTCGATGAAAGTTGAAACGCTCACGAGCTATCAGCCACAGGCAGGGAGATGCTCATGCGTTGTGACACTGCAGTAGCTGTGGCTGGCTCCTGATTTTCTGACGTGGTGCCAGAAGAAGCCCAAGCACTGCTGAATACCCAGCATCCGTCCAAAGGGGAAGTCAACATGTTTTATTGAAAGACAGGAAAGGGGCAAAAACAAAACAGAGACTAATTTCAGAAGATAGCTGAAGCTGCAGAGGGATTCTGCCTTTGCAGCTCTGCTCATTGCCTGGGCCTCTACCAAAGGCTCCGGCATAACGTAGAATGGAAGAACAGAAGTCTGTCCCTGAGCTCCCCCAGCACTGGGATTTAGCAGACTGCATGTTGCATTGATAATGGGAGGGTTTACCTATCAGCTCTCCTTAGTGGAACAGACACTCAAAGACAGCTGTGACCGTAAGGCACCAAAAGGAATCATCAAAGTGGAGGTTTGTAACACATCCACGCAGCTTTTTTTACCTGGTCATTGACAGTGCCATTGGATCACTTTAAGTCATATATTTATATTTGATAGTGAATAAATTCAGTTGGAAAACATTGTCTGGGTCAAACTGTGTGCATTCAGAGCCCAAACACTGCGAGCATGGTAGGAGGAGGAATCCCTCCATCATGTCCCACAAAGAATGGAAAACCCTTCAGTAAGGCCACGGAGACTGAATAGAAACCAAGACCCTCAGCTCAGTTACACTCTCATTAATATGATCTTGTCAACAGGTTCCTCGTTACCTTTGTACTTTGCATTATGATCACAGACTTTTCACAGGTTTTCATTCTTTCAAAGCGTATCCCCCAGTTCTCATTATAAACCTCTGCTTGTCTCGGGGAAAGATGGATGAGCTTTAAAAAGAACTATTTCCAACAGCGAGCGCAACCTGAGCGCAGTACCAGGAGCACAGCTGCCATGGGGAGAGGCAGACACAGCAAGGCACAGGGTGTGGGTGTGAGCCATACATATTCATGCCCTAAGCGTGTCGTTTGTCTTCACTTGATGTAAATTGCATTTGTCTCTCAAGGCAGAAACTCAGCCTGCTGTAGTTCTCACTGCGAGCAGCTGTGTGCCACGGGGCCCTGCGAGGAAGGACACGCACTACAGACGTGGGCTGTGGTGTCCATTTCATCCGTTCTGATCCTTTCTCAAGCAGGAAATCAGATCAACCCAACCAGATACAGTAATTTTCCTCACGTCGTCTTCTACTGCCTAAAAGGACATTGTGTACAGCCCTGATTGCAGGGGGTGCTGGAGACCTCTGGGCTCACAGCTCCAACCCCTGCTGCAGTGGGATCCCCATAGCTGGTTGCGCAGGTGATGCCCCTGGGGGGAACACTTCTCCTTGACCAAAATCCACGGCCAGCAACTCACTGTGTTAGACTTGAGAGCTATGAAGTAGACAAGACAGAACTGCCCCATCAGAATAAATCAACTTCAAAGCAGCACAGAAATGAGTCAGAGCAAAGGAGAGGGGATGTTGGGAAGAGCCCCGGGGCCCTCTCTGCAGCTGGCACAAGTGCTATTCAGTTGTATTACTATGGAGCTGGCCTCCAGGAAATAAAAAGCCTGGCCTTTTCTTTTTATTTCTTACAGTTATGAGAGCTTCCTTCAGGTGGAGAGGAGCCCCACCTGCAGCAGCCTGCAGAGAGCAGTGCTCCTGGTGGCACATTGCTGCCCCATGCAGCCCGGCTCAGCCTCACCCTGACGATGCATCACTGCACAGATTTTCGACTCCAACATATGCTCAGATTAAGGCAGTTTAGAGACAACAGATAACAAGAGAGCACGGGTACAAAGCTGAGGTGAAATGCAGGAGCCCTTGCAGCGTGGCAGGGATGAGTGACAGGACACCACATGAGCAAAAGAGCTGCTCAGCAGCCAGCTCCGTGCTCCAGCCCTGCTGACCTCCACAGCCCTGCAGGTTCCCCAGCAAAACACGGGGTCAGTGCTGGGCAGTACATCCTTCACAGCCTTTCAGGAAAGCACTCAGCTGCACGGCTCTCCAGCCAGTTAGCAGACACTGATTAATTAATAGGAGCTTTGGCCCAGACCTGGCAGGTTTCAGTGTTATTGGCTTCATCTCGCTTGCAATAAACACAGCCCTGCTCCTGCCCACCTCTTTTGACCTTCATAATTATTAACGTGGGTTTAGTATTCAAAAGCAGTGAGCTGCAGGTAACAGCGATACCGTGCTCCTCTCAGCACTGTGCCTGGAGTACTCACACATGGCACTGCCTGCAAATTGTGCGAAGAGGTTACAGCCCTGGAAGGTGGCACATCTGGCAATGCCCCTGGCTATTGGAGGGATAGAACGAAGGGTGAAGTTCACCAAAATATGTGCTCTTAATAGAGGCCCCATTATGGAAATTAGAAGTTGAAAGATGTTGAAAGTTAATGCGATGCGATGAATATAAAGCAGAGCCTTAACAAAGAGCCACAGAGGGCAGGTAAGGTTTGGTGCTGGGAGGAGCACACGTACTGTACACTCTCATCTGGAACAAAACCATGTATGCAAAAAAGTCATTGCAACAGCTTTAGATTAAACTGCAAACTGATTTCAAGGATTAAACATTTTCAATTTGTATTTCCTTGTAATGGTACCAATACATCTCTGACTGAAATCTTCAGATCTTTCGCTTTTGGACTGTGTCCCACCAACTATTTATTCCACTTTTCCTTTTATTTTGCACAGGTTTATTTAAAGGAATACCAGCTGCCAGTAAGCCATGCCTGCCAAAGGCAGCTTCACTCCAAGGCAGAGCCCACCGCCTTGCTCACCATGTAGGAGGGAATGGTGAGAGCCCACACAGCAAAGCACCGCTGGGCACAGATCTGTATTTCAACATTTCCATCTAAGAACTTACTTCGTAATGCATACACCCCTCTTTTTCTGCTTGCAGGATTGCCAGGCAGGCTGCTTTACTTCCATTGCATTCACTTCTCAACAGAAGATCTTCACATTCAGAAGCACTCAGGTTAGAGCCAGCAAACCAGGAGCTCTTACCTCAGCACTGCCCTACAACGGCAGGTGAGCACTCGGTCTTCACAGCCATACTTAAGCATAAACACCACACAAAAGCTGATGATGCCCATTTTAATGAACTAACCTGTGGTGCAGAAAGGCAGTGTTCCCTCAGGGCCTGCCTGTTCTGGCAGGATGCCTCACACCATGCAACGTTCCCCACAGCAGCCACACATCATGGGCACATCCCTGTGCCACACACACGGTATGTACAGTAAAAGAATAAGGACAAGTAGAAAAGCGCGAAGGCATGCCTCGAAGTGCTGGAAAGGGTATCCAAATGAAACTGGTCCTTATAACCAATGTTATAGCTGGAAGTTGAACAAAGCTCCATGTGGGACTGCTTGTTTCATGCAGTTTCATACTTAATAGGATGCATTGCTTCTCCTGAACCCTCAGGGAAGTACCAGGTACTGGTAAAGGAGGTACTGCTCACCTGCAATGCCAGGACAGCTGAGGCTATCAGGACCCTCTGGGTCCCTCCACCTCTCAGGGCTACCCAGAGCCGTGCCCAGCCCCATGCACAGCTGGGGATGGAGATCCCCAAGGAGGACAGCCCACAGCCCCTCCATGCCAGTGCTCCATCACACCATGCAGAAGCCAGCACTTCCCAGTGTCCAGGCTGGCTGTAATCCAGAGGTGAACTCAAATTCTGCCCTCCTATCTCTATCAGCAAAATGCAGATTAGTGCCCCAAGTACAACTTCTTGAAGGTTATTGCAACTTCCACATGTATCTGATCCAGTGCTGGTTGTGTATGTAACCAACATGTTGGTTTTTCCATGCGTTCAGAACTATACCTGCTAAGCAGCTCTGCATTTTATTGAAATGAGGCTTGATAGGATCAGCTTTATTGGTTTATCTTTGTTATTTTAAAATTAGATTTCTTTTCCATATACTTTCTCCTCCTCAGAGTTCGCTCTGAAGTACATTAACTTAAACCTTTAAGGAGTCATACTCTACATAACACTCTTCTGTTAACTCTCATTGCTTTGCTCTGTACAGATATTTTTAAGCCATAGACAAAGCATTTCAACTCAAGTATTCTGAATTTTTCTCAAATCAATCCTGTTATCTGGTGTAAAGGCAAGGGCACTGAGCTGCCACATCAGCCTGGAAATTGATCCACCACTTTGGCAGAAATCCAGTCTAAAGAGCCATAGCAAGAAGCTCTTCCATTTAATCTCACATCATTATCCGTGGATAACAGCTCCCTCCACAGCCGTTTTAGCACTCCTGTCTACTTTTTCCTCTTATTTATCATTGCCTATAGCTGAGATCTCAGCTCTGGCCCTCTTTTATGAATCAATGATCTTTATTAGCATTTCTCCACAAGTTACTTTTATTGCAAGTTCTCTCCCTCTCTGCAATGCTCAATACGTTCACTGTCATTTAGGCTCCAAAAAGCCAGTGGGAAAAATTAGCAGTACTTTAAGGAGCCCTGACCATCTGCTCGTGCAGGATTTGTTTTTAAACAGCAGCCACGTTGGCTCCGGATGGTTCAATAACTGCTGGAGCCAAGAGGAGCACCAGACATGTTCCTTCCAGGGCTTGGGTTCTCTTGGGTTCAGCATAGCCTGTAACAAGATATCCCGTCACCTTCCCTTTCAATGGCATAGCTAGACAATGGGAAACAAATACTGCTTAATGCTGTAATTTTTAATTAAAATAATACATCAATAACTTATTCATGTAATGATTTACATGATGCAGCTATGGTCAGGGCAATTGCCACCCACTGTGACTCTGACATGCGACAGATCTTTGCAGTTTTACTGAATGAACCCCATCCCTTTCTCCACTCTTCTGAATTTTGTACCTGAACCATTCAGTCCAACACTGTAGCAGACATGGGGTGTGCTCACATGACAGCTACAGAAAGAGCAACTCTTATAAAGCATCCCTGAATCAATTCTATTGACATCTGAAAGATGGGCAGAGTTGGGCTGACACAGGACAGCCACTGTATCTCTAGAAACCAATTTAGAAAACTAAGGAAATTAAGAGGGAAAAGATTAAGTTTCCATTAGCAAGCAATTAACTTGTCCCTGTTTTACTTCTAGAGCCACAAATCCAGACTTGTGACAGTACTTAGTGGCCGACGAAGCCTTTTCATGTCACAGCACTGAAAGACACAAGGTTTGTCAGCTCTTAAAATAAATGAGCAGTTTATTGCTCTTTCAGTGATGGAGACCAAACTGAAAGCCAGAAATGCCCCAGCAGTGGGCAGGCACACAGGGCAGCTCCCAGCCCTGAAGGTCACCATGGTGTGACAAGGATCCCATCAGCACACCCAAGGTCTCACCTTTATGCTGACATAACTCCTTACTCATGTGCTGCTACAACCACACCTATCCACTCCTTTAGCCCCACTGCAATGCACCAGGACCTCAGCAGCTTTGCAACAAATGTGGCCATTATCCTGGAAGCATTCTCACACAGTGATTCTCTCCTCTCTCCAGTGGTGCCATCAGTTTCAATGGGATTAGTCATTACAGCTAACCATGCTCAAGTTCAGAGCTTTAGGAGGTTGCTGCAGCACAGATGGAAGAACGCACTGGAGCACAGCAAAACCAGGCTGCCACCTGCACGCCCCACTGCTCTGGGACACAGAACCCACCCTCTGACCACATCCAGGAGGGGCCTGGCACAGCAGCACTGCCCGGTGCTCAGGGTCAGGCACACGCTGCTATCCAGCAGCAGTGCTCTGTGCTCTGAGAACAGTGTGCACCCAGCTGTTCCATGGGCAGGCCCTGTTTGGAAGGGGGAATTTTATTTGCAAGGGGCCCAGGGTCTGTTCACAGTACCAGCAAGGGTCTGTGGCACTCAGTGTCTCGCAGACTGCGCTCCTGGCATGATACAATAGCTTTGCTATTGTGAGAGCAGATATATTTTGTATCTTCAACAAGGAATTAAAGACTGCTTTGCAAGACAGGATGAAGAAAACTCCAGGCTTTGGCTTGTTCTCACTGAAGGGGAAAGGAGAGATCCCTTGTTAGCATCTAGTGGCTGGCAGAGGAGAAAACCTGGATTTTCTTCCCTGTGTCAGCACCACAGAAACCTGTTATGCTGATGGTATCAGCTCTGCTCAGAGCAGTTGGGTGTGTGCAGAGCAGGAGCAGCAGGCACCTGGCTGGGGGTCAGGACAGCCCCCAGCCCAGCAGACACAGAAACAAAGCCATCCTACAAACCCTGCTCTGCCCTCAGGAATGTATAGCTCTGAACCCACAATAATAAGGAAAATATTCCATCTTGTTCTCTTGCTATAAACATGATGTTCTCCTTACCCATATTTTAGAACTCTTACCATCTGCTCCTGCCCCATACCTCAGTTTTGCAGGAGGGGTGGAAATCTGTGTGCTTGCATCCCCTCCTTCACCATGAAAAATGTATGCAGGGATTCACACAGCAGCCACTGTCCCAGCTCAGGTCTGCATGCTGGCCATGCACTCCCCCAGTCTCAAGCCCAAGAAATTTCAGCTGAGACAACGAAGAAGAAATACAGAAGGAAACAAACCTGATGGAAAAGAGACATGCTAAACTGGAGCTAAATTGCAGTACACAATTCCTGTTCCCCCGATGTCTCTCGCCACACAAGTTATTAGACACTGACAAAGGTCTCTATCCATTTTATGGACTGGTGTGTGGTGGTAAAGGCAATTCCTGTTCAGTGCCAGCTGAATGCCACCAGTACTCATCCCAGCAATTTCATTCATAGAGCTTTAACTTCTCTTTGCAAACAAAACTGTAAGGCTGGCTGCTACGGAGTGTGTGTGAGCATTTATGCACAGCTTAGCACAGGTTCTCCTAAGAACAGGAATGACAGGATAGCACGTGGCAGGGCAAAAGCCTGAACCACTCAAATACTGTCCCTGGCAAAGACAAACTGAGACACCACAGAAAGGGGAATCAATGCAGCGTGCTCTGATAGAAGATGACTTGGCCTTCGCAGGAAATTGGGATTCTTTGACCTTTGATACTTATTTCAGCCTTGGAGAACACTCAGCCACTCCCTGCACCAAGTGCAAAGAAAGAGTTCCACTCACAGTTGAAGGCTTGGCACTGAGAAACCTGCCTTCCCCTCCTGCAGCCCATAATATGGGGCACTGTGGAGCACAGAGCCAAGCAGGGACTGAATTTGCAATGCAGACCACGCTCCAGCTCCGAGCCAGCACTAAAAATAGCTGCTGCTTTCAGGCAGCAGTGCTGGGGAGTTTCCAGCCCCAGGAGCACAGAAGTGCAGCACTGAGTGCTGGGAATGGAGCACAGAGCTCTCCCTGAAGGCACCACCATACCGCCACTGCCAACAAACTGCAAGGAAGGAAATTCCTCTCCCCACTGCTCCGGGAGAAGAAGGTTTTGGACAAGCAGCCACACAGTGAAACCTCACCACTGTGATATCTGAGAAATCCAGGTGTAAGGGGTGAAGTTAACAAAATGAATAATACCAAATGGCACTGTAAGCTGAAGTATATTATAGATGGTGTAATTAGAAATATCATCAGGATGAAAAACAGAAAATTTAAACAATGAGAAATGCTCATCTGTGTCCTAGGCTCACAACAAGAAACACCAGAAGAGCAATCTCCAGAAAGAAAACCTCCTTGAGGCGTGGTCAGTCCTTCAGTGGGGTCTAGGACCGACCACACCTTCTGGTCACACAGGCTCATTGCCTTCACCTGTGATCCCTGGCTGACCCAGTGCTCACCTCAGGTGATCCATCAGTGGTTCAGGCCGTGATTGACCCACACACCCCATGGGACTGGGATGGGCACAGTTAGCTCCTGCTCCCAGGAGCAGAAGATGCGGCACTGGCAGGGTTGGTCTGAGGATGCTCAAACCACCTAATTCCGGGTGTGTTGTATGAGGAAATGGTTCTCTCTGCAATTCCAGTGGCTTCAAGATTGACTTTGACATTTCAATATCCTATTTAAAAGAGTTAATGACTAGGCTGTCTCCAGGCCTTCAGCAGATTTCATAAAAGAAAGGATTTACAAATGAAATCAGGACACAGAGGGAACTCAGCACTGCTACCTGCCCTGCTCATAAGTCTGAAACAAGTCACAAACCACTCTGTGAAGGTAAAGGAGATTTAATACCTCTACATGACAGGACACATGACACCACGGCCAGAATTGCTGCTTTTAACAGTAGGACCATCAACATCTCATGATGCAATGTGAACAAAAAGCAAAAGGCTTTAATTTGTAACTACTTTAATTCTGCAGAGTGATTTGTTCTGAGCTATCGGCAAGGGAGAGGGAGCCGAGTGTTTTGCTGGAGGACAAGTATGGAAAAGACCTAGAAGTTGCCCTGATGCTGCTGGAACAACAGAGGCAGATTCTAGCATATCTACATTTATTCATTACAGAGATCCAACCCTGAACATTTGTTTTCATCCACTTCTTTGCAACCTTGATGTTCAAGAGTATTTATTTCGGAGAGCTGAGACAGACTACGTGATTTGGCAGATGCTTTGTGTACCTTTTAGCTAAGGGCTATTTTCAGCATGACCCAAATAAGCATCACTAGAATTGGTGGAAAAAGCATCATTCAGAGCTCCGAGCTGACTCTCACAGTTATCTTTTCATCCGAGGTGTGATTGGCCATCTGTCACCGGGTTCAGGGATTTTCCACTGAAGGAACGGGCTATTTAGGAATGTTTAAGTGATTAAAATTAGAAGGCCACGTTTGGCAAAGGAGTAGCAAGCAGTTGGTGTTTGCTCACCGTCCTCAGCTCAGCTCCCCACCTGGCAGAGCAGCGATGCAGCCGTGCTCTCACTGGGAATGTTTCCCCACTCCCCAGCTCTGAAACACCTGTTGGGTCAGTTCCTCCCATAGAAGACACAGTTGCAAGAGGGCAGTGGTAAAACACTGTGCTGAGCAGCACAGAAGCATCAGGCTGAACAAAAAGGAGAACAGTCCTGGAGGAGAGCTACTTCTAAGCTGGAGCAGACCACAAGGCAGGATTGGCCAGATGGGGAAACCACCTGTGTGTGCTCATCCCTGCAGGTGACCCATCAGCCAGCTGATCTCCAGCTAAGCTCAGGGATGCTCAGTGATCCAGTGCTGGTCAGAGCACACTACTTCTCATACAGAAACACTGCACCAAAGCTCTCAGCTTTGCCCCCAGCACTTGATGCTTCTCATAAGCAAGCTGTTGCTTTGATTACCAATGTCACCTTAATTTCTCTTTTTCACAAGAACCTCTCTTGCTTCAGGACATTTCAAGATTGCCTTCATAAATATGAATGCAAATGTATTCATTTAGATGTGGTATTTGTCATTCACTATTACCACTGCCATGGAAGCTGGAGACATTCATCTACAAACTCCTCGTTAAGAGATTTTTCATTGAAGGTGGATCCTTGATCTTCCGGTGTACATTTTGCCTTTTATAAAATAAATATGGGAAAAAAAGATGCTATTGAAGCTCATTTTGTGCTCAGTGGTAAGGCATCCATAGTCGGAGAAGTGAGCAGCTACTAGCCAGGCTCTGCAGTCTGGGGCTTTACACCTCACTCCCACTCTTGGAGGGGGCTGAACCCACGGACAGTGATGATGCTCAGGGGAAGACCAATCTCCTGCGTGCTCACATTAAAACAGAAGATTTAAAAAAAAAAAAAATAGACTTTTTAAGGGCTGGAGTGGGTCAGAGTTTTGGCTAGCAATAAGGAAGGTTGAACACAAGGAAGGGGGAACCCAAGGGAGGCAGAACATTGCTGCACTAAAACCCTCCTAACTATTAATGAAGCCACCACTGAAGAAGCTGCAGCATTAATATGAGTAGCATGATAGAACACGACTTCAGTCTATGATGTATTCAATCGCTATTTAATTTCTATAGGAGTTGATTAAGATGCCTTCACTTGAGTTTTATATCCTTTTCTATATTACCCTTTTCTTCAAAAATCTATTGAGACAGACAAACCACACATTTACCAAAGCATTAAGTAAATAGCATTAGATCAACAATACCCAGTCTCCCAAAATGCAGGTCATTTCCATGTATATTGATTTTATTTCCATTTGCTGCAATAAAAGTTTTGTCTCCAAGCAAGCAAAAAGGCGATTTTATCAAACTGCTTTGGGTTTAGGTCTTGAAGTAACGTAGCTCTGCAGATACTAGCTGCCCTAACTGCATCACAACCTTGCCCTAAGTGCTTTCCAACAGATGTACCTCTAAGAGCTGAGCTTCATTATATACAAAGTAAGGCCTGAGTGGATGCCTGCCCAGGGGACAGCAGGAAAGGAGAGAAGCCATAGCAGCAGCAAAGCAGCATCAGTGAGGTACTGCTCTTGGTGCTAAACCACATGCAGAACCACCTGTGAGCTACACCAAGGCTTTGTAGGCACCCTGCAGCGATGTGCTGGGCCTCAAGGCAGAGCCAGCACAGACAGGGATCCTCTTGTTTTCTCCCATCATCTGTGCCCCGGGTGGGGATGCCAAGGAGGGTCTGCTCACTGCTTCCTCCTAGAAGCTCCAGGATGGAGCGAGCTCCAAGTCCTTCCCGCTTCCTAACACTGGTCCCCACGGTGCCATCCCATGGCATGCTGTTTCCTCATTAACATACATCTGGAACTTATATCTGCCCGTTATCACCTACAATTCAAAGGGTATTTATGAGCTAGAATTCCAATTAGGATGATCTTGGATGAAAACTATTTTAAAGTGCTCCTTGTGAAAGCATTTGAATTAGTTGCTCCCTCTGCCAGCAAAATAAAGAACCTCTCCCTATTCCGATCCATAATAATCATTTTTGTTTCAGCTACGCTAAGCTAAAATTTAATTGCTATACAGCCTAACCCAGTCCACAAGAATCTATATTATTCAATATTTCCCAGAAACTCTGCATAATTAGACCCATATGTTTTCTTTATCTCAGTTTTATAAACTGATAGTTCACACTTACATCATTATAATAAGGACAGCAATCAAAGGAGGTTACACAGCCGCTGCCTTAGAGCACCATCAGATGGTTCTGTGTTTGATCAGCACAGAGATGTGCAGTGAGGCTGCTGGACAAATCACAGCCCCTCAGCACAGCACAGCTGCCCAACGTGCTCCTGCAGTTCGAGCATTACAGCCAACAGCTTCAATCCACTCAGAGGTTTCCCTAGCACAAACCAAATGAACATGAGGGAAGGAAAGAAGATGCTGCAGAGGCAACTTTGAGGCTTTTGTGTGCTCAGGCACAGCCTCACCTCCCCTTGGCTTCTCCCTGGGGCAAGAATAAGACCATTGCTTCAGAAATGACCACAGTTGTATCGACTTTGGGGATGCTCACAGATAATACAGTCAGGGAGGTGTGAAGGGTACTCGATGCAGAAAAGCTGAGCTGCTACCAGCACCTTGAACCAAGACATGCTCAGCAGCACAGGTCACAGGTTTCTTCTTCCCAGTGCAGTGATGGAGCACTGGAGCTGCACACAGAGGTGGTGGAGTCCTTCCCTGGAGACATTGAGGACCCACCTGAACATCAAGCTGTGCAACTTGGGCTAGGAGCTGCTTTGGCAGGGAGTTCATGGACTCCATGATCTCTGGATGTCCCTTCCAAAACCTACAGTTCTGTGATTCTGGCTCTGAGGACAGCTGAACTCCCATGCCATGAAAGGATTGAATGGGAATACTTTATTTCATTTGCCATCTGAAAATCCACGCAGGAGTACTCTACGCTGTCCATAGGAAACAGCTCCCAGGACAGCATCACACTGCGCCCAGCTGCAACTCCACCACTCCCATTTCAGCCTCTGTCTCTGAAAATCACTGAAACAAACTGAGAGAAACAGACTTCAAGGCAGAATTGCCTGAAGAGTAGATGGGAGATAACGTGGCACTGCTGTGCTTCCAAGTAACTGAGGACTTGCTGCGCGCTGATAACACCAGAATCTTTCAGATAGTCTGACTCCTAAAAGATCGATCATTTATCTGCCTGAGACAAAAAGGAATCAATTTGTGGATAAACGAACTGAAACGCAAAAGCCCTTCTTTGAAAGAGGCCCCAGAGGCAGAGCACCAAATCCTTGACTGCTTCAGCACAGCCTCACAACAACCGGACCTGAGACACGGGCCACCAGTGCCCATTCCTGCATTCAAAATGCCTCATTCTCATTTCCTTCTGCTTCGACTGGTGCCATTGCTTAAGAGCAGTGCTGCTGTTCTCACTCTGTCTTCTCACTGGCACTGAAACTGAGTGATTCTTGTGCCCAGTTCTATGTCATCACATGCTTCCAGTCTGAGCAGAGGAGCGATGCTTTCAGCCCCCACGCCAGCACAGCTGCTGGGCACACCAGCTGATGCAATGAAATTGGGGGGGTTGGGTTGCCTTTTATTCCTTAACCACAGTTAGTACTGCTAACAGAGTGCAGCAGAACCCACCAAGCCCTTCCCCTTCCTCCCAGCAGCGGACAAATCAAGAGATTACTGCAGCGAGAATTAGTCTGCTGACTTTACCAAGTCTTAAAAGGGGAGTGGGCTTCAGTTTGCTGGAAGATTGAACATGGTTCAGAAAGCAAATACCCAGAAATATTCCCTGTTAACCAAGATGCGTTACGTTCCAAGGCCCTCAATCAATAGCAGTGTTTTTCTGAAATCCAGCCTGTTCAAATTACCATCATTTGAACTTCAGCCTCAGGTATCTGTAGGATAAGAGCTGGAGCAGCACTGGGCAAATAGTGCTCCAGCTCCCAGTATCAAAATAACCCATCTCAAAGAGAAAGGAAATATTCCTCCTTCCAATGGCTCGGTCCTACGTTAGGTAGAAGTGCACTAAATACAGATTGCTCGATTTCATGTTCTGCGATTTAATCGTCTTTGAAGATAAGATGAACTAAGAGCAAGCTGAAGGAAGATAAGGTCTTATTCCTGAGCTTAAAGCGTTCTCACTGAACAGTGACACAGAGCCATGGCTTCCTCGGGCACCACAGCCCACCCATCTTAGTGTCCTACTGCGATGCATGGGAGCTGCTAATGCTGGTAAGTGAAAACCTTTATTGAAATAGATCCTGTTGTGTTGGAAATCTGATGCCCAGGGACATTTCCATGCATCCACATTCATCCACTGGCACAGGCTGCCCAGAGAGGTGGTGGAGTCTCTTTCCCTGGGGATATTCAAGACCCACCTGGACATCTACCTGTGCAACCTGGGAGCTGCTCTGGCAGGGGGTTGGGCTTAGTTATCTCTGGAGGTCCCTTTCAACCCCTACAGTTCTGTGATAACTACATTAAACATTTTGGAAGTCATCAGCCCAGCAACAAAAAGCGAAGCAGCTCAAACAGCGCTTAACTCTCAGTGGCAGTGCTTAATCAGAAGTGAAAAGTTCAAGATCAAGTGATGAGGACACTGGGCTGAGCACAGAGGGCTGTGACCAGGGCTTACCTGCTCCTGCAAGCTCAGGCACAGCCAAGCACAGCGCAGAGCAAACAGCTTCAGCTCCATCTTGTTCCAAGACTTCATACAAAATAAAACTTACAGGACTCTGCCAAACACATCCCACTGGGTCTCACCATACCGATCCCGCCTCTAGTGTGCAGCTCCTAAAGAAAAGAACAGCACAGGGACAATGTGGGTTCTGCAGGCACTGTGGCTTGTTGCAAATGTATCTTGATTCATAAAATCCCCCACCAGTGATACTCCTGTCTGTGGTAGGGAACAAAACACCAAATTAAGCTCCAAACACCTGAGCGCAGTCAGCCACTAATGCACAGGGCAACCACTTTGACAAAGGGATCCGATATCATGAATTCTAATTTAATAAAAGAAAATTAATCTTCCAATAACATCAGATCACTGCGTTGCACGCGTCGGGGACCCGCCAGGTGCTGTGGCAGGTTATGTCTTCAGTGTATTTACTACTGTCATTTTGCTTCTAATCCATAAAAGATTGATTCCTCGTTTGGCTGATTGGCAAGTCAGAGGAGGCAAGGATGGAGGAAATTCAATCAGAAAACCTATTCTGTCCCTTGTACAGAAACCTACAAAAAAACGCACTCAGAAACAAAGATTAACTGAACAGAGGCCCCACTACCTCACATGCATCCCCGTGCCCTGGTGACATCGAGGTCGCAGCAGGATCTCAGCGAGTTTCACACAGGTTTGACCCTCAAGATGTGAATTGAGAGTCAGATGACAACACATAAAGAGGGCACTCTGGGGACAAACCACGGAGCTCAGCTCAACGCTGCTGCGGTCCTTTTTGTAAGCAGGGCTGTGCTGCACTAACAGAAGGGTTTTACTTCTCTGCAGATGAAGAAGCTTTGCATAAGCTGTGCTATACATATTCCCTCCATCACGAGCGGTGACTGTTAGAGCATGTCCAATTATTCCACTGAGTTCAGCAGTTTCAAAGGTTGTTTAGATGTATGTGCGCTGATCCTTTTGTCTAACTTTACTAAGGGGTGTAAAATCACAGAAACTAGCTGGAAGGGCCCTCCTGACCCACACAGCAGCACCCAACCCCAGACCCCAGACCTCTGCAGGAGCATGAGGACACTTCCATGGCAATGGCTGCACTCCACTCTCCTCTAATGAGTGCTGGCGTTGGCACTCACAGCTGCATTGGGCTGGGTGCACTGCCTGCCATGGTGAGCTGACATCCCCTCCTTTCTATACTGATGAACCTTTATCTTAGCAACAGGAGCTATTACGGGGAGTGGGACAACAGAGCCTTTGACAGAGCTGCATTAACACATCCTGCCCTGCTGAGCTCCTGAAACTAACCACTGTCACACATTTGTGCAAGAACACTAGAGCAGGATGCCCACAGCCACATCCAGCCTTGCCTTGAGTGCCTCCAGGGTTGGGAAATCCACAACCTATCTGGGTAACCTGTTCCAGTGAAAGAAGACTTTTCCTTCTCCTTTCTGTTGGGTTCATTTACTCTTCTTCTTCAGAGGAGAGCTCTGCATAGCATTCAGATCACTGCTTTATCAGTGCAAGGAGGAGAAGGCGCTTCCTGGGCAGCGAGTGAGGGACTGCTTTGCAGAAGTAGTAGCAGGAAAATGAATGTGTGTGGTGGTTGGGAAAAGCAGAGGAGTCAGCACTCCTGGGCTCCTGGGAGCCACAGCCCCCGCGTGCTCTGAGCACTTGATCTGCTGCATTTGCTTCCCCATCAGTAGAGCAGGAACGGTAGCCTCGCGGGATTGTCCCATATCTTCATCAATTAAGACTTACGTGACTTAAGGATCTTTTAATCTCAGATCACGTTTAATTACTAAACATAACAAAAATGAGGAGAAATGTGACAGATATTAGTACATAGACAAGGGACGAAAGGGACTTCCATCCCCAAAGCCCCATGTCCTCCCTGGGGCTGTGCAGATCTCTGTTTTTCCTAGCAGCGATTCAGGCAGTGACGCAGAGCTGCAGCCCCATGGGCAACGTGTGCCAGTGCCCGAGTGCCTGAAATATGGTGGAAAACCTTGATTATTAACTCCAGAATCCTCCTTTGCTGAAATGTAAGTCTACCCGATTTCGCCCTGCCCTGAGTGGGCGTGGATAACGGCGTCGCGCTCCTCCTGTGCAATACGCTTCTACATAATCAAAGACTTCTCATGTCTCTCCTTGGGATTCTTGCCTCCAGACTGAACCACGCCAGTGCTTCAGTTTTTTTCCTCATTAGCATGTACAAGCATCTTCTTGGGAACTGTCTAGAATAATCCTACTCTTCTGCATCACTGCCCGCGTTATTAAGGAGAGTGTGAACGGGAGAATTATTCTCCGAGCGCTGCACAAATTCCTGCAGGGTTAAGCCTTCCCCGGGGCCAACGGCCTTATGAGATGCAGAGTAAATAGAGGGAGGATTAGTCTCAAAATGTTTCTCTACTTTGAAAACTAACATTAGTCCAAATCAGTTGCGGCCATGCTTGGCTTGGCTCAGTCTCTGGGTTTAAACATATGCTTCCACAGAGGAAATGATTTCTAGGAATTAATTTTTGTCCAAATGTTCATTGCTGATGAAACAGATGAGTTTGACATTTGAATAAACAGACTCTGTCCCTCCTGGTTCAAGGTGATGCTGTTTTCTCTGGTGTACCTGAGAGAGCAGAGCTCATGAAGTAGTGGGGTCCTAGGAGGCTGGGAGGTGTGGGGATGTTTTCTTCCTTCATAGTCGTTGTTTGACTTCTTACTTGCTTTTCTTCTTTAGATGGACACCATACGTGGGCAAACACAGTCCAACTGTGAAAGAGGACCACAATATGTTCGAACTATTTTGTGAACAGCACTGTTTTAACTCTGTGTGCATGAAGTCCCAAGAAGCTGGCAGACCCATCTTCTGAACAAGAGTGGTTGGGGCCCAGGATGACGTGTTATTAACAAGGTTCTGAGCAGGCCAAGCAGGACGAGCACGGCCGCCTGCACAGCTCAGTCAGCTGAGCCTCTGCACAATGTCCATGTGCTTTCTCAGGGATCCCAGAGCAGAAACACGAGGATGGACCTGCTCGAAGGCACTACATCTGTGACATGTCTACACTTACCATGTTTCTCTTTGATTTTTCAAAGGCGTGAGCATTAAATCCATAACAGCCTCAGGACATGCAATGCTGAACAGTGAGAAAGCAGCAACTGCGCTTGGATGTCAGATCACAGATTAATATGACTGTGTTCCTTAGCTGGAAATTGCTCTTCTGACAAATTTTCTTGGCCATTTTTTCCTGCTGCGTTGTCTTTCTCTGCAGATGTAAGAGTCCTCCCTCATTATTTTTGGAATTCTTATAATATATTGGGCTGGAGAGAGCATGAGAAAGACCTGACTCAAATGAATGCCTGTTCTCCTGGGAACAGCGAGAGAAGGTTTTGTCATACACGATACAGGAGAATAAAGACAATTCTTAGTTCTGATTTAATGTGCCTTGCTAAGAGGGTGCTCCGTCTATCTCTTTCCATAGAGCCATTCTTGGTTTTCTTTCAGAATATTTAGTTGTGGAATACCAAAGAAGCGAAAATTTGACCATATTTGAAAGACACATCATCATCTCTCTTCACAGCCATGCTCGAGTTGATGCCACCATTGGGGCCACGTGTGGCAGCGTGCACTGCCTTGCAGCCCCGTTGTGCACACACTCATGAGATGTTCCCTCATGTTGTGCTGTAAGTGCAACAGGACTCATTTTTCTCCTCCCTGAGCACCATGAAGACCTACGGTTCCCGTCCTACTCTGTGCAGTGTCATTAATAGCGTCACAGTTTGTCATAGGAAAATGACTCACCTGAAGCTCCTGACTGAAAATACACAGGAGACAGAAGTCTCACCTCTGCAGAAGCAGAATGCATACATCTGCTGCTTGGAGCGGGTAAAAGAGCCACACAGCTAAGGAACCGAGGGGGAACATGCAAACCAAGAGGAGACCAAGCGTTGCTGGGCTGTCTCACACGGCCTGTGAAACACTTGTACCCACATCTGCCCAGCTCTGGCTGCTGACACATGGAAGTGTCCTTATGGGGCTGGGGCCCCATGCCCCCCACCTGCCCAGCAGTGCAGCACCAGTGTTCTGCAGGAAAGAGCAGGTACAGGAGAAATTCAGGAGGGAAGCCTTAAAATCCTGTTATCCGGACCTGGGTTTCCAACTTGAACCACAGACTTTTCCTTTTGAAGCCTGGGACCTCATTTCTTCTTATTACCGTGTTACTGTTTACTCTCTGACTGAACAGTTTTATTGTCCACCCCACTGCTGAAACATGGTCTGATGCTTGAGTGAACACCATTCACGTCTCACCCTATGAAAAGGACTATCCCTTATCAAGCAATAATTCCTTCTTTCCTTTATTTACTTTCAGAGAAAAAAAAAAAAAAAGAGTAAAAGAAAAAAACTGCCAGATTAGTGCAAATCTATTACAGATTGGCAAAACAGCACTGGTGCCTGTGTGCCTCAGCCCAAATCTCCGTGCAGCTGACGGAGCCAGGCACATCGCCGGCCTCAAAGCCTCTCTGCTCTCTGCAGCCACCTGGGCTCCTATTCAGATGCAACCACAGTTGAAGGACCATCTGCATAGCAAGATGCTGGCAATGAGAGCTGCAGTCGGCTCCTGTGACAGCAAATGCGCAGCACTTCTCCGACAGACCGCCAAGTGCTGTCTCCTGTTAGGATCACAGCCCCGTGACGACCTGGGGGGGGTTGGATGATTCGGGGTCAGGTGCCAGATTACGTGGTGAATATCAGCTCTATAACTAAGGGGCAGCTTGGGCCCTAAGAGAACACCCTGCCCCACACCAACAGAGGGGCGGGTGGGAGTGAGGCACTGCCCTGGGGTGCTCAGTGCTGGGCACACCCTCCTCACTGGGAGCAGCTGGGACGCAGACCTCCTCCTAGCACTGGGGCCCTGTCACATGAGGGGAGGGTGTTCTGCCCATGGGGAGGGGGTTCCCCACTTTGAGGCATGCTTCTAATGCCGGACATTTGGCATTTTGGAAGGGAAGAAACAAAACCACGAAGGGCTTGAAACAGAGGAAACGTTCCCGTTTTAATTAACCAAAAATAGGGCAGTCGCACTCCCACTGCCGCTCCTTTTTAGGTCTTTTATCAGCGAGAGGTTCTCAGCTATTTTTACCATCAGGATGTACGAGCAGCACCGGAGGTGCAAACTGGATGGGCAGGGAGGTGTCATTTATGCACAGAGAAGATAAAAGGCAGTACTCAAACCAAGGCAAAAAATGTGCTGTGCTCCTCTCACAATCTCCTTTTCGCTTTTCCTCCTCCATGTGACAGAGGTCTCCGCGTCTTCTCTAATAAGCAGAGGATGGGGAAGGAGCAGGATGGAGCTGTCATCTGCACGGCACTGCCGGGCAGGGGCTGCACGGGAGAGCTCTGTGCAGGGAGAGCAGCCACAGCGAGGTGCGGCATGGATCTGGGAGAGAAACTTCGTATAGATGGAAATAAAGATCAGGCAAGAAAGGGCAAACTAGAAGTGCTGGGATTTTTTTGTCTGTTAAGTCAAAGGAAGAGCTGCCAAGCCAGACCAGACTGAGAGCAGATTCTGAGACCTCTCAGGACGATGAGGGATGGACACTGCCGTGGGGCTGTGCCACCTCTTTGGCACATCAGAACCCTCACAGCCTGCAGCTTGCCCATATCTGCACAGGGGCGGCGTTAAGGACCTGGCAGTTCCTCAACCTTAAGAGGTTCTGCCTCTTCTCCCTTCGAGATGCCCCATGTCTGTCCCATGTCTGAGGTTGGGAACCCAGGGATGTTCCCTGCAGACAGCAGTGCCCACACGGTTGCTTTGTGTACGTTCTGCCTGCACCAGACGTGCACGCCAAGCCATGCAGGTTTCCTGGAGAACTCTCTGTGGATCACAGAGCAAAAACCACCACAACTGCTCAGGAAACACCACTGCTGCTGTCGTGGTTTCCCCGTGCCTCATGTGCTGACTCTAACACTGTGCTAACATGTGCTGACCTAACACTGAAATACCAGACACAAAGCGCCCGCAGATGAAATTGATTTTTTTTTTTGGTTATAAATTACACGAAGCGTGGTTTTTAATTGGATGTGCAAGAGGACATCCACAGGAACAACTGAAATAAATAGTTCTTAAAAATAACTTTCCCACACAGCCAATTCCTTCAGAGCAAAGGCTCCAAATGTAATAACACGAACTCTGCAGTTAGTTACTTATTTCTCTGTCTGTACCACTTCAGAAAGAGAAAGGGCTGAGCAAATGCATGCAGTGGGGCTCCTGGGGCTGTGCCGTGACTCTGATCACTGCAGGAGAGTTGGACCATGGAGGTCCCTTCCAACTCTGAGCACTCTGTGCCTCTATGACACCTGTGCCACAATGTCCCACTCTGCACCTGAGAAATGGCAGCTGGGGCTGCGGGCAGTGAGCACCGTGGGGTGGGCTGCAGCATCTCAGGGGGCTTCTCCAGCCAACATGGCTGCAGTCCTGTGCTCCCCACCTGCAGGACCCGTCCCTGCCCTTCGTTCCCAGGCAGGAACAGCTGGAGATGGCTCGTGGTGAGCACCCAGCATGCTGACAGAGCTTTGCAGGGGATCTCTGCAGGTCTGAAAAGGAATACAGAGGTGGGAGGTGCTGCCCCACACCCAGCACTGCTCCCCATGCCCACAGCCCGCCTCCATCCATCGGCCATCAGGGATTACAGCACGGTTTGTGACGTTAAGAGCTGTCAGTATTGGTCTGACAGCACGGAGCAGGCTCAGGAGTGGCACACAGCTGTGTCATTGAGGAATTATCACAGGAAGGAGAACTGGTAACTGCAATTGACTTTGAAATCGTGTTCTTAAGCAGTGGATGCGTGGTGGGAAGAAGCGCCAGGAAGGTGTGGGGCGGGTGAGTAAAATAACTGCAGCCAAATGTGTGCTTAGGAAGAAAGAGTGGAAAAGAGAGAACAGGGAGTGAAAAAGCGGGGAGGAAAAGGAGAGGATTTAAGGCTTCACCTGGATGTAACAGAACCATCACACACCAAAATCAGTACCTCTGCAAATGATACATAGTGGCTGGCAGAGGAGATGTTTTCTTCTGAACCCAAACAACAGAAGAGGCCTTAGAAGGACAGGGTCTGCCACTTCTGAAGTCAAAAGAAAGCTCTCAGTGACTTCAGCAGAGCTGGATGGAGCTCAGCGTGCGCATCCTTCTGTTACCATGAGCTCCATCTGTCTCCCGTCCCTGTGGGGAAAAGCCGTCTTTCTGTTTTCATTCTTCAGTTTGCTCTCTCTGTTGTAGTTTGCACTCAACTCCACAGTTTTACAAAACACAGTGTTTTCTGAAGCAGCACTCAGCTCTCACGGAGCTTCACTTCCCGGCCATCAACTGTTTTAATTGGAAGGAAAGCATCAGAGCCAGCACTGCTCTCTTTGCTCCTCCAGAGAACCGCCATGCCCCCATGACTGTACAGCACAGTGTACAGCTCTTGGTGTTTTTATTTCCTGTGTTCCCAAGTCATTAATGGACATTATCAGTTGAAGCTGAAGCTGTGGGTTCCCTGTGTCCAGTGCCACCATTCCACCGGCACCAACAGAGCTTCTCAGGTGATGGTTTCAGTGCTGTTGGTTCAGAGCTCATGGCAGCTGCAGCTTTTTGTCCTAACCTCCACCCGTGAGCTTTGTGATAGATGCACACAATGTAGGGACTGAGGTCGACCAAAAAGCCGAGGCCAAAACCAGAGATAGAGCACTGTGTGCCTGCCGGCATCGTTTGTGTCATCAAAGCTTCCCTGAAAATGATCCCTCTTTTGTTGTGTGGTCCTCCAACTTCTCCTGGAAAGAGTGAAGTCTGCTGAAGCCCCCGGAGGTGCTGCTGAGCTGCATCAGCCTATACACAATCTAATGCTGCCCACTGTGTCTGACAGCATTCAGACTGAGGCATGGAGAGAATGAGGTACGTCACCCCACAGGAGAGCAAACACATCCGAAGCAGATCGTTTCCATCCATGTCTATGTCCCATTTACATCCCCATCCCACACAGAGCAGGGAGGGAGACATGTGGGGAGCCCAGCCCCAGCCCGGTGCCATGGGCTGCACTGCCCAGAGCTGTGTGCTTCAGCTCTTCGTTCCACTGCCATTAATGAAGCATACTGAAACAGGTTTGTGTTTGGGTTTGGGTTTTGATGCCTTCTTGGTAGTATAAAGCTCGTTGCACAGTCACATTATTATACTTTGGCTCTAACAAATACAATACATAACGATTTTCCTTCTCAAAATACTGAAAGATTTGCCTTGGAAAGGAAGACCGACTTCTCGAGTAAATTAAATAATGGATGTTAGTACAAATATAAAGAGCAAACAATGGCTCAGCAGACACCTCCCGTGAGGCTTTTTGGGGGCAGCTGTGGGCAGCATCCCCCTGCCAGCATCCCTGAGAACACAGGGCGGACCCCCAGCACGCCGCACTGAGCCCCGTGCCCCAGCACAGCACTGATGAGTGCCCGCAGCTGGGACACAGAGCTGGGGCTGAGAGTGGGGGAGCAGCATTGCTGGGACTGCAGCTATGTGGGCAAAAGCCCTGGAGTCAAAATACAGAAGGAAAACCTTGCAAGCAATCACCTGCAGCAGTCGGTGCTGGCAGAGATTGATCGCAATGATAAGTATGATGAATTGATGCTGTAATTATGGGCAGCTGAAGTTTTGCGAGGGGACAACAAATGCGTCAGTGTTCCTGCACAGGTGACACTGCACTCCTCGCTCCTCCTGCAGCTCCCAGAGCTCAGCACATGGCCAACGCTGGTGTTCGTGGTCCCAAACATCAGCCAGGCTTCCATTCCAAAATCAGCCTTCAGGAGCTGAAAGCATTTACATCTTTTCTCCTGTTCGGAAGAAGCTGTCATCTAAAGAGAAAAGAAAAAATACAGAAAAAACAAACAAACAAACAACTGTTTTGCCAAACTTTTAAAGGGCGTCCTGCAAGATTTACATATGCTGAGGCCGTGAAGCTGAACAGAAACACAAATGTGAATAGATTTGTTTTTGACTCACTAAACACGGGCACAATTGAGTAAGAAATTGCAGCCTTGCTGATACGGGAGCTGGAAACCCAGCTTACATACAAACACACCTTGGACGCAGTGGTACCACAGTGAGGTGGCTCCAGCCAGCCCTGGCAAGCACCGGGTTTGGGGCTGGGCCACCTCCTGCTGTCCTGCCTGCCCAAAGCCAGGCCCCGTGTCAGCACGCAACCCTTTCATTTCCCAAAAGTAACAAAAAAATCCAACATGCATCAGGCTCCAAACCATCAACACGTATCGACGTGGAATGTTTAGTGGCAGTCAGAACACGGCTCTCAGCTCATTGTCAGCTCCTTACAACCTCACCACTGCTGCTGTCACTCCAGCTGTGACCACTGCACTGCCACCCAAGGGATCAGCACCCACGGGGGCTCCCGCAGGCGGTGGGGCTGAGCTGTCTTGGGCTCACACAGTGTGCTCAGAGCAGTGTGCAGACACAGCAGAGGTGCCCCATCAGGACAGCCCTCGTAGGGTTGATGGTCCTCAGGTCCAACCCAACCCTTCTGTGGTCAGTTCTGCAATAAACTGCAACATCGATGGCATTCCTCCGCTTATCAGAGGGACGGATGCGTTCCTGAGTGACGGAGCAGCTCCTGGAAAGCACTGGTGTTTGTACTGCAGTTTATCAGGAGAGAACAGCTTAATGTTCTGGTAGAAGACACAAGTGAGCTTCTCTTCGGCGATGAAGGGAAATGCGCTTAGCGCAAAGGCAAATAGAAAATATTGATCTATCTCCAGGTACTGTAGCTGAAAGCGCTTTGAGAAACGTATCAACCCCTATCCCTGTTGATCAATGCCCTTTGTCTCTTACCAGCTAATTCTCTGTAGTGGAAGGCTTAACCTTGAGCTCGCACCAACAAAGCCAGATTTGAGCATCAGAGAAGCGCGCATGCAGCGGCAGCAGCCGCTCTCATTCACTCCTGTTGTTCACCCGTGCCCCCGAGCAAGGTGTCAGCTCCACGTTACCCCAGCACTCAGAATGCCTCCTGTTCATTACTGCTTTCAGATCTGGGAGGGGATTTTTCAGGCTGGTTTGCTTCTGTCTCCTCTCTCTCTCTCTCCTCTGCTTTCCCTAAGAACAGGCCTGTGCCTTAATATTATTTTTCACAGCACATCCATCATTCCTCATAATTGCATCTAACAAATATTGATTTTGTCTCAGAAAGAACAAACAGAACGGTTCAGGTGCTCCTGCAGAAGGCACGAACACAGCGTGAGCACACGGAACAGAGCACGGAGTACAGCCCAGCCTGCACAGCTGACATCCACCCCAAATATCCCCCGCTGCCACCCCAGGCTGCTCCCCATGTCCAACATGCCCCCAGCCAACCAGCAGGCCTTAGGAAGCCTCTTCATCAATAGAAGTGGAAAAGTTGGAAAATGGCAGATTTCTGAATGGAGAGAAGCAGCCTTTGAGTGCTCATTGTATTTCTGTTCGTAAATGAAGCTCGGAAGGGTGAGGTATCAAGTAGCTATGGTCTCCTGAACAAAGGAAATCCCACATTTATCTAATCCTCTCAGACATGATACACAGGAAGAAGTATCAGAACGCCAGTATGGAAAACCAGTTCCCAGCTTTAATCCTTGAAAGACGTTGGGATGGCACAGATGAGCTGAGTTTGGCACTGCTCACACTGTGTGCACTCCCTCTCCCTCTCCTTCCTGCTTTTCCAGCGGGTTGTCAAAGCAGAAGGTGCTCGGATGAGACACGGGTTTGAATTCTTGACTTTGCTTTGATATTCTTTTCTGGAGAGAGCTCTGATCCTACAGGAGCCGTTGTGGAACTGACACATTCAGAAGTCTCTTCCTGCAGGAGATGCCCCAGTCAGGAAACTGCCCACAGAAGTGAGTGTCTGACCGAGGCATCATGTCCCTGCTGCACCATCACCGGGTAAAACAGCTGAGTTCAAAGAAGGAAACTCCCAACGTGAAACACAAATAGAAGATTAAAGGGGGAACTCAACCGCAGCCACTCGAGAGACAAAAATGTCCTTCACAAACCCTATTGAAAACAGATGGGTATCTGATACAGCAGCTCCTGAGTTAGCAAAGGTCACGTGGAGAGAGCCAAGAAGGGAGACAGGAATCACGTTTCTGTGCACATCCCTTCCCTGTCTGAAGAGCACGAGTGGAAAGAAATGAGACAGCTGTCTGCAAACATCCATTATGCACAGAACGGCCGATGGGACGTGATGGAGGGCTGCACCTGGCACAGGTGAAGGCAGAGACAGCGCTTCTTTTCTCTGTATATCACACATAGTCCACCAAAATGCGTGGGTACGCTGCTGAATGACAAATGGGACATGAAATATCCGAGCAAAAGATGTGCTTCTCCCCAGTGGGGCAGCCCAATGCCCACACATCACAGTGTGCATAGAGCCGGGCAGTGCTGTGGGGCCCTTCCCACCCCCATCCATCCCCACCACCCCACTGCTTTCCTCAGTCAAGCTGCGTGCAGCTGGAAACAAAGACTACAAACACACTTTGAAACCTTTCCCGGGTGAAGGAATCCGCTGTAACAACAGACGTCACAGTTAAGCGGGCACGGAACCGCCGCTTCCTCAGAGCATATGTGGACGATAATTTGACAGAGGGAATCCACTGTGCGTCCATGTGCTGAGCAGAGCAGTGCCCAGCGTGCTGCTGCCACTGAGCATGGTGCCGAGCCCTCCAGCTCCGTGCAGCAGAGGGGGGGATGTCACAGCCAAGCAGCCGGCAGTGCCAGGCTCTGCGGGAGCTCAGCTGAGCTGGTTGCTGTGCTGCAACGTGCCAGCTTGTCTCCAGACTAAACAAACCCGACGTCCTCAGCCTCTCCTCCAAGGAGAGAAGGCTGGAAATTGGTGAATGGCCCTGAATGACACATCCCCGTGGGTCTGAACACCCCCAGGGATGGGGACAGCATCCAGAGGGAGCACGGGCAGTGAGGGCAGCCGGACACCCTGTGAGCTGGGGGGAGCTCCAGCTGCTCCCACCCCACCATCAGCCCAGATGGAGCTGTACATTTGTCATTACCTTTCACAGGGTTTGTTTTGCTATCGAGAAAAATCAAAGAAAAAGAGGCCCGGGCTCTCATCTTGCTTAGCAGCTGACCTGAAAGCTCATGTTCATTTGACCTTTCTGACTATTACTGCTCACTCTGTAGTGCAGTGCTTCGTACACATCCGCTTCCTCCTCCTGAGCCCTCAGTCAGAGCACCATGAGCTCAGCACGGATCCGGAATGAGAGGCAGCAAAATCCAGATTTGCTGTCCAGGAGCAGAAGTGGTTTCTGGAGCTCCTACCCGTGCTGTCAGAGGGTTTCATGCCTTTAGGAGTGTCTGCTCCCTTGAGGTACCAAACAGAAGGTTTCTAAGGCACTCATACACAGCATAAACTGCAGTTACTGTCTGGGTTCAAACCACACCGGGCAGACACCTGGGAGAGGGCTGATGGAGTGACTCCTTCTGCACGTGGGTACACGCACTGAGCAGCCAACACTGCAGCGTCTGCCAGTGACCACCAAAATTAACTGTGCCTCTAACATTTACTACAGTCATGGAACAAATGCACAACTCCGGATCACCACCCATCCCTCTTCCCTGTCTGAGTGCAGCACACACGGACTGTGATCCCTCTCTGCTTTCCAGAGCTGTGCTGTGAAGGCCGTGCCAGGAAGGGCTGTGCTAATGGGTCTGGGTGTGCAGTCCTGAGCAGCACAGGGCTAGTTAGCTGAGCAGTGCTCCTCCAGCTGCAGTGCCCTCCTCCTGCCCGTTCCCAGCAGTGCCTCAGCTGCCTTTAGTACAGAGAATATCAGAGAGAGAGCAAAGAAGCAAGCGAGGAAAAAACAAATGCACACACTGTTGGTGAGATTCCTTTCTGAAGTGTCACAGGAGGCTGAAAACGCACAGAACACTGATGACCTCCTGCTTTCAGAGCATCACTGCATAGCACTGCTGAGGACCACACACCACAGACACCAAAACCCTGAGCTGGAGGCCCCATCCTTCCTCAGACTGCTGGGGTTTATTTTCCTATCCATCTCAGAAGCATAGTAATCAACGGTTAATTACAAGTGCCGTGGATTGCCACTGTGGCAGTCACCACACAGCCCTGCTTCGCCCCATGGGACGCTCCAGTTGCACGTCATCCTGGAGCAAACTCTGCCGCTGTTATCCTCCGAGTGCAGATCCCTTCGAGGAAGCTCTCCCAGTAGAACTTCCAGCAAATGAGCTTCTGTACCTTGAAGGTCCTGGTGTGGGACCTCTGCTCTGTCCCACCATACACCCCGCTCTCTCTCCTTTGCTCTGCCTTTTGTATTTCCTCTCCTGTTCTGTCCCTAAGTCCTTCCAATTCCTGCGATAGAGGCAGAGCAGAGAAGGGGCAGAAAGCAGCCGTGGCAGCAGAGCCAGGCCCTGATCTGCTCCTACAGATGGGAACCGTTTCCAGTTCTAAAATGTTAAACGGGAAGGGGAAACACTGCCGTAAAAATCCATATTAAAGCTTTTATCAAATTAATATTTCATTACAGATGCATGGGAGAGACTAATCAGCCCTCGGCTGCTCCGCTCTAAAAGCCAGAACCAGTTCGTAGAGGTTTAAAATTTCACTTTTTAATAAGAAATATCTTCGTAAATTGCTGATGAGAAAAACAATTGAAGGAAACGGGCCGTTTTCGTTGGTGGTGATTTGGCACGAGAAAGCCTTCCAGCCCTACTGAAAATGGGGCAGTGCGGCCGCAGCCACGGAGGAGTCACGGTGTCACAGAGCGGTCTGGGTTGGACAGGAGCTGGAAAGGCCACCTGGTGCCATCCCCTGCTCTGAGCAGGGGCAGCTCATCAGCGCTCAGAGCCCACCCCTGCCCGGGGCTGTCTGCAGGGACACGTCTGTAAGGGATGCTCACAGCCGACTGACCCACGAGGTCCATATGCGCAGCCGGGGGTCACTCACATCGTGCAAGCATCAGCCCAGCGCTCAGCTCATCGCTCAGCTCCGCGGGGAGCAGCAAGTGCTCCGAGGATCAGACGCTTCCCATTCGATACTGAATTACAAGAGTGAGCACCCAATCGAGTCCAGCTCGCTTCGGAAACTTTAAGTAAGATTAAAGTGGGGCTGCAGCGCGCTCCCGGAGAGCAGCAGCCAGCGGGGCAGGCGCAGATTTGCTGTCCAGGAGAGTCGCCGCGCTCTTTGTATCTGCTGAAACAAATCGGAGGCATTACTTTCCTGTGTGCTCGTAGCAGCCACGCCATCCATCTCTGCCGTGCCTTTGGGGCTCGCAGTTGTTAATCCATCGCTCGTTGCTGCGAATTAGCGACCACGCATTGATAGCGCCCGTTCGAACGAGCCCCGCGCGCTCCCGCGGCCGCGCCGTGCCCGAGCCGCGCGCCGCCGAGCCTCGAGCCCGAGGTGCAATGGCGCCCCCTGGCGGCCGCGCGCCGCACCCGCAGCGCCGCTCCGCGTTCGTTCCGGGGAAGCGCTGAGTCCGATGCTCCGATCTTTGAGCCAAAGGTTGGGAGACAGACAGACAGACAGACAGATAGAAAGAGAAAGGAAGAAAGGAAGGAAGGAAGAGAAAGGAAGGAAGGAAGGGAGGAAGGGAGGAAGGGAGGAAGGGAGAGAGAAAGGGAGAAAGGGAGGAAGGGAGAGAGAAAGGGAGAAAGGGAGAAGAAAGAGAGAAAGAGAGAGAGAAAGAGAGAAAGAGAGAAAGAGAGAGAGAGAGAGAGAGAGAAAGAGAGAAAGAGAGAAAGGAAAGAAAGAGAGAAAGAAAGAGAGAAAGAGAAAGAAAGAGAGAAAGAGAGAAAAAAAGAGAGAAAGAGAGAAAGAAAGAAAGAGAGAAAGAAAGAGAGAAAGAGAGAGAGAGAGAGAAAGAGAGAAAGAGGAAGAGAGGAAGAGAGGAAGAGAGAGAGAGAGAGAGAGAGAGAAAGAGAGAAAGAGAGAAAGAGAGAAAGAGAAGATAGATAGATAGATAGATAGATAGATAGATAGATAGATAGATAGATAGATAGATAGATAGATAGATCAGGGCGCCTTGAAGCGTCCTTCCCAGCTCAAACCCAGCGGAGTCTCTGCTCAGTTCAGCGATGAGGCAGCAGAGTGCGCGGAAATAAAAGCAGACTGTGACCCAGAGAGGCACAGAGCTCTGCCCCGTATCGCCCAGGTGTCCCCGCGGGCTGCGGACAGCGCAGACAGCAGCAGCTCCACGCCCTGGGCCCAGGAGTGCGGCAGGACTGCTGCGAAAACCTCACTCCATTCCATTTGAGGAGAGAATCTTTGTCCTCAATAACTCTGCAGCTCCCACGGACAGTGCAGCTGCCTTCACCTGCAAACTGGGAGTGCTGTGAGTACACGGAGTGTAACGTTAACGTGGCACTTCCCTACGACCCACGAACCACCTCCAAGCCAAGGAAATACACTGAGACTAGGAAATCCACTTAGACTCTCACCGACCTCTGCAAAAACACCACCCCAGCACCCAGGCAGGGACACAGCCACGAGCCACTCTGAACTGCACAGCGTTTATTTTGCTCTTGGGAATAGAGTTAGGTTTGCTGAGCAGGGGCACCAGAGCAGCAATTCCCGAGCTCAGCAGCGTTAGATTTCCTTGCTGCAGTTATATCCGTGGGACAGCAGAGAGCACCATTACCCGCAGAAAGCAACACCAAGAAGAGACGAGTGCCGGTGTGGGAGTTAAACTCCAAACCGAACTCTCCTCTTGGTGAAATAGCAAACTGAATGCAGTAGCCGAGCACCAGTGATGGTCAACCCACACTGAAAAATAATGAAACTGCAATACAGAAGAAGAGGCAACTTTAACAGCACGGTATTTCAGTGTGTAATAACCGAAGCTCTAAATCTGTCCACAAAGTCTTAACGCTTAAAAAAAAAACCCTCTTTTTAAACACTGTGTGTGTCTGATGGGTAGCAGGATATTTGTATGAGCTTTTCATTGCGGCCCATCGCCGAGATGAAACGAAATCAAAATGCGATATTTATATCCTCCATCAGCATTTGAAGCCCCACGGTCCAGCCGTACATTCAGCCTTGTGCTAGCTTCCTGAGCTCCGCAGCACCTAGCCAAACTTCCCTTATCAGTGTCAATATTCACTCCGTGAGAGACGCAGCCGTTCCAGCTGGCAATGTTCTCACTGCTGGGTACTGACAGATAACATTCTACAGCGCACAGCTGGTCAGTTATTTAGATTCAGCGGTGCTGAACTGATACAATCTGCCCACACGGCGCTCAGAACGAGCACGGACGCGTTCGCATTACATCCTGATTGCTGGCAGCCAGCTCCAGTTTCTGTCCGATGGCTCTAAAAGCAATGAGCAGCAAACCTGAACCAACCACCCTCCTTCCCCCATCCCACACCCTGGGCCATGCTCAGGCTGTTCCAGGCACCGGGCTCATCCTGCACACCCCACTACAGCCGGGACCTCTCAGCTGTCAGGTCCACCCATGCCCTCCCCAGGCAGTCCCTCAGACCATTCCAGCTGGACGTGCTGTTCCCGTGCTCTGCCCTCTCTGCATCTCAGTGACATCTGCTTAGTGGAGCGGCCACAGGGTGGAGGGGAACGCAGAGTCAGCAGAAAGCGACTGCCTCCTGGAAGCTGCAACGCCATTTTCAGGCAGGGATCTTCTGAATGGTCGAACTTGATCTTAGAGGTATTTTCTAGCATTAACGACTCAATGATTCCGTGACAGAAACTCTTGTCCCATTCCTCAGAAGCATCAAGCTTTCCACAGCCACGCTGGGAGACGGCAGCCTTCCCAGCCCTGCCAGTCTGCTCCTCTCGCAGGAACAAGAGCTCACCTTTCATTGCACACGCAGGAGGGAGAGCACCGAAACCTGCCTTGCTGCCACGGCTCTTTCCACACCCATCCACACAAGAACCTTCTTCCCCAGTTCAGAAGCTGTTCTGAATGCGCACGTGGCTCTATACTTCAAAGTAAATTTTGCTTCTCTGAATTCTAAGCAGCTCCAGTTCCAGTCTTCTACAAAGGCTTTGCAGTAGCTCTGGAGCAAGCCCAGCCCCCCCTGCTGCTCCCCCCATCTTCAGAGCCTCCAAAGAAAGGAGACTTTGCTTTGATTAGAGGAAAAATGTTCACTTCTTCAGTTCCCTGCCTGAAACCTGATGCTGGGTTTGGGAGAGGGACCACTACACCTGGAAGGCAACAAGTGAGGGCTGATATCAGATGGAGAAAGGAGCAACCCTGGGCAAGGCTGGCCCGGCAGCCGGCACTCAGCGTGTCGCTCGGGGCACTGCATCCCAATCAGAAATGGAAACAAGTTTCTCTGTGACCTCAGTAAGAGCCCAAGGAATTGTTCGGATTGTAACTGCTTCCCCTGGTGTGGGGAAGCTGATGACACACTGCCACATGGATCCTGGGCTGCTGTGGGCCCCTGAGATCGTTCTCCAGGTCCTCAAGAGAGGGATTTGGGGTTTCCCTGGGAATCTTCAACAGCTGGTATCTATTAAAGGCATAAGCAAACAACAGGCTTTGATATACAAGGTTTGTAAACCAACAACGACACCAGCTGCCGATGTGCTGGAGGCAGGAGGACCGTGGACGAGCTCGTGCAACGCTTATTGGAATCGACATCAGCAGCAAAACTGTGGTTCATCTGAACAAATGTGCAGCTGGAAGGGCCATCACCAAGGAGAGGGCTCCAGCAGCACAGCCAGAGTACTCCATTTCCATCAGCAAACTTCAGTCCGGAGGTGGCAGTAGACATTTTATAAGCTTGTGGTAAGAATACAGTGCAGCTAAATAACTGAAATAAGCATGATGGCCGTGTTTCTTTCCTCCAGAGCCCTGTTTGCCCTGGCTCCCTCCCAAGGTAAAGCCACGCTTAGCAGCGGTGCTTCGTTCACTGCTGGAGGACAGAAGGCAAAGGTTCTTCCTCAGTTCGAGCAGGAAGATTCAGCCCGGGTTAGAGCCCTGGACTCACCTAAACCCTTGGAGATCTATTCCCTGCCAGGCTGTACAGATCAAACAGCAGCAATCGCAAACAATCAATAGCATTTCTTGACTCTCTTTTTTTGACAGAAATGTATTTTACCACTCTGGAGCACCTCCAGCGCGTGCGTAAACTGCATAGTGCTTTGGTCAGCATGGACTTTGAAGGACCACACCAGCATGCCCAGGCCTGACCCCCTCCTCCCAGCAGCAGCGGGAGTGCTGTAAGTCTCCAGAGCTGTGCAGCCAGCTCCTGAAGGGACGGCACCCCAGGTACTCACCTGGCTCCCAGCAGAGTGGCTCACAGGAGCTCTGATAACACAGCCACACTTGGGAGGCTGCACAGCATGCAGCCCTGCCTGCCCCGCAGCCCCGGCCCGCTCTGCATGCCGTGAGGTTGCGTAGCGGTGCAGCGAAGCCATCCAAATTACACACAGCATCTTCCACAGCTGTGGGATTTACCACCAGTGTTAAGATGAGCACAGAGCAGAGACGTCTAGAACTGAAGAACGGTACAATTATGTAAGATTCCAGCAGGCAGAACCTGTATGAGGGCATGCTCTGTCAGTGCTGCCGTTTGAAGAGCTCTGTTTGAGCCCTCCAACCACCCTGCCACCGTCAGCCTCACTGATTTCAACACTGATTTCAACACCTCATTTGTTCCACTATGTCACCATGGCTCAAACGTCCTTACGTTGGTTTCAGCATGGCTTTAATCCTTACCGTCATGTCAAACACCTTGAAAGGATGACTAGCCTGGAAGCCAACCAACGTCAACGTGGCTCTGCTGGACAAAGAGAAGGCAGTGCACCTGTCTGTGTGCAGGATTTCAACACTTCATTCGGTCCCAACTCGGTTTAAAAAAAAAAAGAGGTCAAACACTGATGAGTTTCACTTCACACTGTCCCTGAATGAAAGACTGGTGAGCAGACAGACCACCCCACGCTGCCACAGCATGCACTGCCTGCAGCACACAGCAGTGCAAGTGCAAGGGCTCCTTCGTCCCGTTCATCCTTCAGACACCAACCGGCTCCACGCAGCCCTTCCACCTCTCTGCAAACCTTCATGCAGTCAGCATGGGAAAAGGGAAAAAAGCCATTGTCTTCATGCGAGTCTTCTTCACCTTAATGTAGAAAAGCTGCAGCGAGACAAGATGCTGTTTCCTGCACTGATCATTACATCCTGGCCCTTGAAGTACTGCTCCTTGCCATGTCCAAATAAAGGGGAGTTCCTATTACTGAAGTGTTTACAGTAGAATTCAAATGCTATTTTCTTCAAACAGAAGTGTTTCTTTCCCCTTCATCTCCGCCCCATGAAGCATCCTCCTGTCTTTTATGCAGGAGGAAACAGTTCAGAGCAGAACAAACCCTCTATCATGCTTAACTTATCATTCAACGTAGGTAACGATTGCTCTGTCTCCAAGTGAAGGTGTGGAGTATCTGCGGCCACACCTGCGGGAGTGACTCACGGCTTCGCTGTGACAGCTTTATAACTTTCCTTCTCCACTGGAAAACGCACAAGTTGCAATTAAGAGCCGGGTGAGGCCAGGCGAACCCAGCGACGTCTGGAGGTGTTAATAGCAGTTGCACAGAACGAAGCAGCTGCAGCTGGGAGGGAACGCAGCGCTGACATTTAGCAAAGTGTCACAGAACAGAAGCCGTGCTCTCACGGAGATGAGTAACTCACTTCTGTGTCTGACATCCGTCTTCTCAGAGTTGTGAAATCGAGATCATTTCTACTTTAATCTGAGAGCAGAGATGAGCAGTTCCACGCAAACCAAATAATACACTGAAAATGGGGATTTCAGGAAGGTGCTGTCCGTGGACGGCTGCTACACCACAGCTGAGTGGCTCTGACTGCCCCAGAAACAAAACCTTACCTGGGCAAGAGAGAGCACTGCATGCTCTTCCAACCCACCAACAGAAAACTAAACCAGAGAATGCAGCCAGTGACAAAAGAGAGGTTCCGTAGTTCTTCGTTACATGAACAAGGTTGCAAATATTTGGCTGAAGCTGCAGAAGTGTAACAACACGCTGGGTTCCCCTGCCAGGACCCGGCAGCACCTCGCCGTGCTGAGCTGCTGGGAGCGCAGCGAGCAGCCCCTGGGGCATGGGCAGCACCCGCAGAGCTCAGAGCAGCTTCTGTCAGAGGAGTCACAACCTCAAAGAGAACTGAGAGGAATCAGAGCCGCAACAAGACGGGATCCCTGGCTTTATGCAAATAACCCACACAACGCGGTAAGGTGGAGAGGACACAGGGCAAAGGGCTTCCAAGGACAACAAAGCTGGCTGCAGGTGAGGCCAGCACGCCCAGGGAACAGCACTCAGGGCTTGCTGGCACTCTTCTACTTTGACTGAAGATAACTGAAAGGCAGAAACAGATTTCCATCTTCGCAGAACTGCCTGAACTCAGAACTCAGCACTAAGGGTGGCTCAGATCCAAGTCCTTCCGATCTAAGTTACATTCAAAAACAGTGAGCCCGCAGCCATTCCTTATGTTCTCCAGGCATTCCATCCTTTATGTTCCCCTTGCTTTAAAATTATTTATACCAGCCAAATCAGGCAGAAGAAAGAAAGCAAACATGCAAAAACACAGAGAACTGCTGCGAGAACTTTCTTCTTGCTACAAGTCCGAAGATCCACAGTTGAGGAAGCAACCTGCCTGCAAGCAGAACTGAAAGCAAGTACCACCCACTACCACCACCAAGCCTTCAGGTGGCACGGAGGCTATTAGCTCCATCCAGAGCATCCTCAGCCCACTGCCACCACTATCTCTTAGAGGTGCCTGGAGAAAGGCAGGAGTGCTGGTGCAGGATGCAGCAAGGACAAGGCGGTATTTTCGGACAGCTCACTCAAAATCCCAATTAAACAATAAGAACTGACCGAACTCCTGAGGAATAAGCACAAAATGCACTAAGGTGGGACGAAAAGGAAAGGGGGTGAGGAAGCAGAGGCAGTCCAATTATAATTTATAGCACAGCAAACACTATCATCCTTTCTTCCAGCAGTAACAACCTGTTAGCATGGCTGTGCTCACAGCCTCAGCTCTCAGTGACACGCACGAGGAAGAATGCTCGGCATTGCTCACATGCACAGGCAGGAGCTGATCCACAAAGGGAGGGAAAATAACACAACAGCTCTTATGCAAAACCACTGTCAAATGTGATGTAATTTAGTGGGAAACTCTTGTGCCTCCTTGACCAAGCTACAGAGCAACCAAGACACCCTCCGTTAAGTGTTTTTGGCATTACTGAAGCCATGCTTTGTACAGAAGCACTCACAGCACCGAGAAGCTGCCTGAAGTTTTTGTTGAGCTCAAGTTCTTTCCTTACAGTGCCAGAGAGCAATTACTGGATCACAGCGTGACAAACACAATAGAAGAGCTTCTTCTGTCGGGGGTGATTTAGCTATCAGAGAATACCTTTTGTTTCAATTTGTGGGAAAAATCTCTGCTTTTAGCTGTCTGCAGCTCCCAAGGTGCAGCCATCCCGGCAGCCCCCGCACCGCGGGCACACGCCGTGCTCACCATTCTCCCCTTCTGCTCGTTCTTTGTGTGAAGTTCAGCTGAGGTCAGGAGCGCTGAGGGGGGGGTGTGGGACCAGAAGCTGTGACCAACCAGCGCCTTCGCAGCTGTAAACAGAGAGCAAACCATATGCCATCACTCCTTCCGCTCCCTCATACAGAAGCTATCCATGACACAGAAAGGAAACACGCGGCCAAGCGAGCGCCGAGAAGAAAGGTCGGGCTGCTGCCTCCTGGAACAGCTGACCTGGCATCACAGGGTCCTGCAGGGGACACACGATGGTGGCAGCGAGGGGACACAACGCTCTGCCCGCAGCCCGGCCCTTCAGGGACAGCAGTAAACAAAGTCCTGAGGGCATAAGGAAGCATGAGGACTGAACCTCACCATATGTTTCTGTGTCATATTGACAACCAGAGGGTCAGAAATGCGGGCAGCGAGGTTAAGGACCACTGCAAGGGAAGATTCCAGCTTCTGAACCACAGGTTTCCTCCGGAGTTTGGAAGACAGACAAAAATCTCATGGGAGAAATCTGTTGCTCTTCTCACCTACAACTAATCAGATGTTGTTATGTCAATTAGCATATAATATGCATCTATTACAGAAAACAGATTCCTCATGCCAATTAGTTGTGGATCGCACTACAATAAATGCTACTTCTGTGGCTCGCACTGCATTTTCTCCTCAATACAAACACACTTCCAGCACGCTTTGTTTTCCACGCAGTAGCTGTGAAAGACCAACATCACATCGACGTTGCAGGGCTTTGTTTAATCATAAACAGGTAACGGGAAGCAGGCAGAGAAACGAGAGGGCAGCAGCAGCTCGCACTGCATATGTCAGGGGGCACGGAGCGGCTGCCTGGCACGGTGCTATTTTGGGAGGACACTTGGGAACATCTCCGCCAGGAGCTTTCCTTGCAAAGCGTGCCAAGAGCACGGCGTCCCTTCCTTCCTCTCTGGAGGGGACGTCGTGCTGACCCCGACCTGGGCCGTGACCTCCGCTCCTATCGCCGCTTCCCGGGGCAGAGGCCAGCTCTCCTTTTATTGCTCTTCGGGAACCGGACCGCTGCGCACACCCATTTCGGGAGGCTAACTCAATTCCCAGCTGTTTGCACTTCGGTTTGCTCAGATCACACGCGCCCACTGATTTATGTGAGTTCACGGGGCTTCAAGGCGCCTCATCCGTCCCGAAAGCACACGAGAGCTCAAAAAAATTGTGAGGAAAAAATAAAAATCAAAACCAGCACTGCCAGCCACGCGCAAATTTATCTACTACCGTCTGAAGTGAATAAAATGAAGTTTGTAGTGTGCGGGGGGGGGGGGGGGCGAAAAAAGGACAGCGATATCAAAACAGCGCCGTCAGAACTCCGTTGCAGCGCTGGCCTTCCTCCTCCTCCTCATCGTCCCCGTCCCGTCCCACACCGTCCCCGCCCTCCCCTCCCTCCGCCGCTCCTCCCCGAGCGGAGCCGGGTGCTGACGTCACCGGCCGAGGCCGACCGGCAATGGGCGCCATTTTGAACCCGCGAGCCCTCCCGCGGCGGCAGCTCGGTGCGGCGGATCGCTCCCGCCCGCTCCCGCCCGGCGCCCCCCCCCGCCGCCACCGCGAGACATGGCAGGTGAGGCCGCCCCGCCGCGCGGCGCCGTGCTGCGGGCCGGGCCTGCGTGAGGGCGGGCGGGCGGCAGCGCGGGGCGAGGCCTGCTGCCGGGCCGCGGGGCCGCCCGCCTGCTCACGGCGCGCTCTGTTCCCTCCGCAGGGGTGGCAGGAGGCGGCAGTAACGGCAACGACTTCCAGTGGTGCTTCTCGCAGGTGAAGGGCGCCGTGGACGAGGACGTGGCGGAAGGTGAGGGCGCGGTGGGCGCGGCGCGGCCTCCTCCGGGCGGGACGGAAACGGAGCGCCGGGGATGCGCGGATCCCACGGCTGGAGGCGGCCGAGCAAGGCCGGTCCCGCTCTGACGTGAAAGGAGCGGCGGAGCCGTGCGGCTCTGCCCTCGCCCCGGGCACAGCTGCAGCCTGCGTCCGTGCTGTGTGCCTGCATCCATCTGTCCTGCCTGCATCCACCCTGTGTGCCTGCCTGCATGCTGCCTCCGTCCATCCTCCCTGCATCCATCTGTCCTGCCTGCATCCACCCTGTGTGCCTGCCTGCATGCTGCCTCCGTCCATCCTCCCTGCATCCATCTGTCCTGCCTGCATCCACCCTGTGTGCCTGCCTGCATGAGGCACCGTCCCTAGTGCTGATCAAGAAACGTTTAGATGAGGTGCTAAGGGATTTGATCTAGTAGCTTAATGGGTAGGGATGGTGGTAGGAGGATGGTTGGACTGGATGATCTTGTAGGTCCTTGCCAACCTAATGTATCTATGAATTCTGTGTGCCTGCCTCCGTCCATCCTGCCTGCATCCATCCTGTGTGCCTGCCTGCATGCTGCTGTGAGCTCAGCTCTTGAGTGGAAAGGGCCCGGCCTTGAGGCTGTGAGGCAAGCACACAGCATGGCTGGGGATGAGAAGGGATAATAACCCTTCAGCGCTCTGTGGAAACAGCATGAGGTTTTGCTGAGTTTCAGTAGGAAAATGCTTTCTTTTCTTTCCTAAATTTTCTGTGTTCCAACTGTTCTGGTTGGAGATAGGCTTGAGAAAAGGGTGTGACATGTGTGAAACATCGATCTGTGCTGTTACAGTCACTTTTACTGCGTGAATTGAAACGTCTGTGTTAAGTGGAAAAACTTGCAATCCCAGGGTGTCATCTTCTGGGTGCACTGAATGTTTTTCTTCACTGTCTGCTACAGGGCAATAAAGCAGACGATGTTTTCGTTATCGTGCCACTTGTTTGGGCATTCCATTCAAATAACAGCTCTGGGAGGAATAGGCATAAGCTGCAGGAGGAGCTAATGGTCAGCTCAGGCAGTTGTTTTTGTTTTCCTAAGCGTGCTTTTGCTGTGTAGTGCTGTGCTGAACTTCTGTTAGTAATGTACTTGAGTGGCTTTTATGGATTTCCTGGCTGGGTCCTTCTTCCTTCCTTAGCACCTGTGTGTGTAACTAAGAGTTACTTATTCCTGTGCAGTGGAACAGCCCTGAGCACCTTGCCTCCCAGCCTGCAGCTGAGCCGTGCAAGTTTGTGCAGAGCTGGAAAGCTCTGGGTTTTGAAATACCAGTACTTCTTAAACCCAGTTAATTATTTAAGTGCATAGCAGGATTATTCAGAGAGGAACTGAATGTTACTGATGAGATATCACCCAGGCTGAGCTCTCCGTGAGAGGAGAGTGCTCTCTGTTGTGAATGACTTGAAATGCAGAGAGGAAGTGGGGATGCTGATGCTCAGTGCTTCTGTTCTGAATTTCCCCAAACGTACCTCATGTGTGCAGCTTCTCCTGGGTTAAGGATTGCAAATTGTGACACTATCAGCTATAAGGAATTCTAGTTTTCTTGATAGGGCAGTTAATACAAGTGACTATTCATTACCTGGTTTTATCAAGGTTGATAGGAAGTTTGTTTTCCTTCTGCAATATGAGAACTACTTAAAGATTTTGTGTCTTGAAGACCGTATTTTGTTTTGTGCTCTGGTATTGTCCTGAAATAGGGGTTAAGCGCGTGTTATGTGCAGTTTATTTGCTAATAATTGCCTGGATTTGACTGAAATCAATTGAATTTGAGAATTCAGTTCTGTTGCTAAATTGTTGGTCACGGCTATGGGAATATCTATTACTTGCCATTTATTTTCTGGCATCTTTTACCAAACAGATCTGAATGTATTGGCTGTGCTCTGGCTGACCTGAGTCAGCCTCCCTGCAAGTACTGCACGTAACTGCCATGTGTGCAGTGGTAATGTCTGTGATGGAGAAAACCGAACTTCTGTACTTCTTCTGCCCCTTTTTGTGAAGAGTGAGCTCCGCGAGGGGAAGCTGCTATGGCAGCACCAAGTGTCTGTCTGATGCGGTGAGCACAGGCTGCTCTGCTAGGTGTGCTTGCAAACAGCTCAGTCAGTGGTAGGAATTAAGATGCCTGATAGTCAAGCAGCTTAACCAGAATTTTGCTTCCTCTTGAAGTGCAGTTCTAGAGCACACACTGTGTTCAACAGTTGTCTCTAATGCCTTGCCTTAGAGAAGTGCTAGGTATGGCCATTTGTTGTGGTCAGGCTTGCAACTGCCATCTCCATTCATGGGACTTTTTTCTGAGCCATCAATGTAGAAAATCACTTTCTCTTTCCAGTGTCTTCTGTTCCAGTTTCTTCAGTGAGTAATCCCTGAAATCTGTGCAGTGCTCTGTGTGAATGGAATAGAAGAGCAGTGTTTGCTGTGCTCAGAGAGGCCCTGTAAAGAGGTCAGGAAAACACGCTGGTTTTGGAAGTAGGTCGTTTTCTAAAGCAGGAGTTTGATTCGATTCCAGGAGGAGGGCTGGATTAGAGGCAGATACTGAAGCAAAGGGCTGGTCCTGGGGATGGCCGTGCTGTCGGTCTTTCTGGAGAAGAAAAGTAAGGCAGTGTAAAACTGCATTTGTAATTTGGTTGTTAGTGTAGACGTGGCTGTAGGAACCATGCTGGTTGCCCGTGGGACTTTGCATTCCTGTGTTACCTTATGTGCTAGAAATCAGCTTCCTTAATGTAGGCTTCAGTTATTTACTGGCTGCTGCTCGAGGCCTAACGGGCTGTGAGATTTCAGGGTTTGATTTGTTCTGCATGTTCAGGAATGTTGTGGGTGGGTTTGGGGGGGGTTAAGTTGTGGGTTTTTTGCTTTGTTTTGTTAAACAAAGTCTGAAACAGTTATTTAAACAATGTTCAGATATTCCCAAATTCCTTTGGGACGGTTGCGCTCCATGTGATTGGTGGCTGCTTTTGGATGCAATTAGCAGAGTATGTGTACATGTATATGCATATATTCATAGTGTTACTGGAAATCTTTGTAACTGACCCGTGCTGGTGACAGGTTGGAAGCACTTGAGGTGTCTGTTGTGGAATGTGAACCTGTGTGCTGTGGAGGTCTTGGGTTTCCTCTTATTGACACCAGGATTTCTTTGAGTTTTGCTTTTAGCTCCCCACCCCTACCTTTCCCCCCAAATCCGTATGGCTTCTTGGATTGTGTTGAACTCTCCCCTTTTTAATTTGGTTCTAGTAAGAAATATAGATTCCTGGTTTTAGATATGAGCACTGAGGTACAGCTGCTCCACGGAAAGCACTACTCATGCTTTCCTGTTGGCTTCAGTCTTCACCTGTTCTGTTCCACTGGAAATCTGTTGAGGAGGAGCTGAGTGTACTGCTTAGTTGTACAGATAAACATGCAGTGCCCTTTTGCAATGGACCACAACTCCTTGGAACTCATTTATTAACCTGGGGATGGGCCTTTATAGGGTATTTCAGGTGAGCAGAACTTCAGTTCCTCCAAAAAACAAAAGTTGTCCTTTGAGCTCAGAACCATCACTGACTTCCTGGTGTGTGTTGTTCTGTTGGGTTGGATTGAAAGCTCACGTGTAGATGCATGAAATCAGCTTTGGGAAGTGCTTTGGTGGTTGGTTGGTTGTTCAATGTGGACAGAGAAAATACTTTTGCGTACAGTTTTGAAGTGAGCCCTTGGTATGGAGCAGCTTCCTCTGGAGGAAGCAGCCTGAGTCTTTCAGGTAGAACATTTCTGTCTTGTGCTGTTTCATACAGCCCCAGGACCAAGAATTGGTCTTCACCCCTTATTCCACAATACACAATTCCCTAAAAATGTTGCTCTCAGACGGTAGTATTTATTAATAAGCACTCTCCTGAATTCCAGCCCCGTTAAAGCCACTGGGAGGTAAGCGAGGATGCCTAGATTTACCAGTGAGTAATTGTATTTAAGAAACAAAAATAATGGAGAAAATAAGTTCCATTCAATCTTTACAATGAATTTAGTTCTGTTACCTTCACCACGTTATAATGTGCTTTAAGATGGAGGCGTGCACGTGTGTCTGGATAAGCTTTCATTCCTCTGTAAGAAAAGGCACAGTAAGGCAAGCACACGGTAAAGTTCATTTCCATCTCCACAGGTCGATCTTGCTGCTGCTTCACCCTTGCTTTGTACTCACACACTGAGGCAACCACATGCACTGTAACCTGTTCCTGATACTACTCCCAGGACCTGTAGTGTCCATTTACTGCCTGCTTCATTGAGAAGAAGCTCCAGCCTGTACCCTCTGCCCAGGCCTCAGTGCTTCCTCTGCAGCTCGGGTGCCCTGCTCGTGCTCTTGGTGACCTCTAGTCTGTTCAGTGATGTGAATGAGATCAGAAAGGAGACTTAATTTGGACTCGGTGAAATTCTGCTCCCTGTTTAAAGGCAGTTCAAGCCATTTTGGGAGTTGAGTATTGCAGAGGGAAAAAAAAAGGGTTAACCTGATGGGTGCAGGTGGGCAGTGCAAGGAAAGCTGGAGGAAACTTGGTCTGAGCAAAACTGCAACCCTTGGTGTATTCTCCTGACCCCAGTACATCTCACTTTTGTGTATTCTCAATCACAGAAGTGGAAATCTGAGCACAGAGTCTAAAAATAGCATATTCTGAAGCATAGGTTATTTTTAGTAACTGTATATTTCAAGTGGGTGTAGATAGCTCTGAGGTTTGGCTTTCATTTCCTTGTAATTCGGAGATAGAAATCTGATTTCTATCAAATCTTAAATGAACAAACAGTGCTAGGAAATATGTTGGGATATAGTAACAGCTGTACCTGTCCTGGGCCATCCTAACTGCAGAGCAATGTTAATATTTTTCATTGACTTCTGACAGGCACAGCATGAAGAATTGCCATGCAACCAGAAGCAAATCAGTTCAAGGCACAGAAGGAGAGAGGAGGTGCTGAGGGTTGAAGTCAGCGGATGGGAACGTGCAGCAGGTGAAGCTGTGCTGGTGCTCAGCTGCCTCAGCACATGGAGGGCAGGCAGGGGCTGGTTAGAACCTCGCTGGCAGATGTGTGCTTTTCCTTTGGGATAGCTGTAACCATCCGAAGGTGAAGAGCTGTTAAACCTCACACTGCCACCCTGCACAGCACCCCAAGAGGCCGTTCAGTGCAAGCAGATCCTAACGCTGACGGTTAGGGAGTGTTCTTTTGCAGTAAACGTCAGTCAGGTGACAAGCACTGTGCATCTGCAGCTTGTTAAGTTCGGATATAATTTTAAGTATTTTTTTCTGTTACTTACATTTAATGAGCACAACTCTACATTTATTCTTTCATTTCGTTACCATTCCCTCCAGTGCATCTCTCTGCGTCTTGTTTCCTTTGCTGATGTGCTTGATTCATCATTTAGGTGCTCTGAAACACTGATTCCTTGTTGTCTGTGGCTGGCTGTGTCTTTCAGCAGTTGTACCTTAGTGTACTGGTGCTGCAAAAGACATTTCTGCTCATCTTACAGTCCAGGACATCACTGGGGCATCCCACCTTCTGATTCCAAGTTGGTTTAGGAGCATGTAGCCTGCACTTCCTTCCTGTGCTCTCTGTTTCATTCACACTATGTGAGAGCATGCGATGTCTTCAGGAGCACCAAAGGCTCTCTGGAATAATGGGCACAGGGGGCAGCAGAAGCTGTCGCCTTAGTTTTGATTACAAGCTCAGAAATGTTCTCCCTGTTGTTTTGCTTCCTCTTACAGTCTCCTTTCTAGCTCATGCTGGCCGTCCGGCTCTGGTCCAGGTCCACTCACTTCCTCTCAAAGCCCGAGCCTTTCCAGTGCCATAGTGCCCTACAACAGTTGATTATTTGCATCTCCAGAACAGATCGTGGACAGAGATGTGAAGTACAATGCTTTCCAGGGGGAGGACAGGACACAACGTAGGTCTGCTGCCATCTCTGACACTCTTAAGTTGAATGTGAAGCTGTATTACTTAAATTTTACCCCAGAATAGTGATTGAGATCCCTTAGAAGTTGGATCAGCCTCCTTTTTCAGTCCTGATTGAAAATAGAACTGTTTCACTTCCTTGTGAGGCCTCATCTGCAGTTCTTTTCCAGCCTGGGACTTTTGGTGCAGGAGGGATGTGGAGCTGTTGGAGGAGGGCCTCAAAGGTGCTCAAAGGGCTGGAGCACCTCCTGTGAACAAAGGCTGAGGGAGTTGGGCTTGTTTAGCTCGGAGAGGAGAAGGCTCTGGGGAAACCTCACTGCTGCCTTCCGGTGCCTGAAGGGAGCTTACGGATAGGAGGGTCGTGGATGAGGTCTGATGGTAACAGGACGCAGGGATGGCTTTGAACTAAGAGAGGGGGTTAGATGTTAGGAAGAAATTTGGAACAGGTTGCCCAGAGAAGCTGTGGGAGCCCCATCCCTGGAGGCATTCAGGGCCAGGCTGGGTGGGAGCCTGGTGCAGTGGGTGAGGGTTGGAACTGGGTGATCTTCAGGGTCCCCTCCCACCTAAGCCACACTGTGATTGTCCTTTAAGTGCAATAGCTTTTAAGAATGGGAGAAATTGATGCTGCTTGTGCCTCCCTAGTGCTGGTGCCAAGCAAGGTCTCCAGCTGCACAGCCATTCGTGCACTGGGGGGTTATAAACTAATTGTGCTGGTTTTTGGTTTTAGGAACAGCAGCAGTTTTTTGCTTTTAGCAGAAGCAGCAATATGCAGCCAGCTTAGAGAAGTTCATGGTGGCTAATTTTAGACATCCAGTTTAGATGTCTAAACAGCCCAAGCGTTGGTATCAGTGTTGGGAACACACGGTATGATTCCTTTGTGGGACTAATTTAGTTTGTGGGCTCGAGCTTGCTCTCCTCTCAGAAGCATAACAAAAGCTGCCCTCTGGCATCCCATCCACCTTCACTCCCAGCGTAGCAGCCCAGAAAGATTTGGAGGCCTAATTTTATAGAACTGCAGTAGCAAGGGTTGTGATAGAGGTTAATGATAAGCAGAAAAGATAAAAAGACACGGAGTATTTATGCTGAAGTTTGAAGCTTCTGTTAAGGCCTATGGTACAGCCACCTGATTGGCAGAATGGTTTCCTCTGTGTTATTGTGGGGATGGGTATTTTTAGCCTTGTAGCATGTCTGGAGGTCATGCAGTGCCCGTGGAAGTGCTCAGTGCTTTTAGATGTGAGGATCCAACGGAACCAGTGTCCGGCTGCCAGCACTCACCCCATGCTCCTTCTAGCATCCTGGCCTCAGAAACAGCTGGGAGTTTCATGGTCTGTAGGCAGACCATAACTCAGAGCTTATTTCCAAAGTGCAAGCAACTCTAGTGCTGCTGATAAATGAAAAAAAGTAATCATGAACTCGGTTTTGCTTGAGAATTTGAACTTTCTTTGGGTATTTTTGAGATTTCCATCTTGACGTCTCCTCCCCCCACCAGTTTCTGTGGAGCATCTTTGCAGTAGATCTGTTCCATTCTGTTTCAGTGAGGAGTTAATGTTTCAGACTAGTTCTCCTGTTAGGAAGGAGTGACGTTCTGCACTGGCACTGAGCTCTCTTGTTCACCCTCCTCTTCTTTGTCCTTTACCAGCAGCCACACAATTCCAGTTAGTGTGGTAGCACCTTTCCGCAGTGCCTGACAAAAAGGAGCTCAGGACTGTGTTGGGATAGGTAACATATCAAGTAACGAGCAGCTGTCAGACCCACTTTGTTGACTTTGTAATGCATGTTAAAGTAAAAAATAGCACGCGGTGTATTTTGGGCAAGTAGCTTAGTGTACCCTTTGACAGTGTGTGTGAGGGAACTTACTGCTAGTCTGTTCCTTTTCTGAAACCGTAATGAAAAGTGTTTTGCACAACTTGCAAATGACTGCATGTGTTAAGGAGTGATTTATTCGTGCTGGAAGAATGGAAGTGGGCAGAGCTCCCAGGTGTGCTGGTGGTGGAGTGGTCGTTTGGCTGTTGTGTAACTCAGGGGATGCTTTAATATTTCCAGTAGGTGCTGACAGTGCCATGAAGTTACTGTTCAGGTGGTTGGTCCTAGCACTGCTGTCAGTCTTGGTGTAGAGTTTGCACTTGAGCTGGTTCAGTGCATGCTGCCTTTCCATGTGAGCACGGAGCTCTTTGCTTGTGTTGTGATGTTCAGTGTTTGTGTTTGCCAGCGTCCGCTTGGAATGGCTCATAATGTGTGCATTCACTGCACCTAAACATCCACTGGGTGCAAAGCAAACATGTAATTGTGGAAATAATCAGCACGGATCAGTATTAATGGTCATGGTAATGTTGGCAGCGTGCACGCAGAGGGGTTTGGGTTGGTTTGCGTTGGCTTTGTTGGCGAGGAATCCTGAGCAGATTTCCTAATGGTCTTCTTCATAAGAGTGAGCGTTATTCAAAGGAACAGAAAAGCACATCAGAGTCAGTGCAGGGGTGTAGTTTTCATTTGATCTCCAAGTGCCAACTCTGAACTAATTGATGGCAGACGCTTCAACTGCTACAGTTTTTTTTCTACCTGCATAATAAAACAAAATAGTGGCTATGAGCACCAGCATGGCTCCGGTGTCCACATACAATCCCATGGTGAGTAGCTTTTGTTGCTGTTCCTGTATGCCTAAAGCCTGTGACAGACATCTGTAGGTCTGTATTTATCCCCCCCTTGTTTAGAGGTGGTTTAATGGCAATTATTTCTGCACAGCCACCTCCAAGGGTTGTGGCTTGTAGTGGTAAGTACTGCTTGTTTTCTCAGCTTTGGCTCCAGGGGCAGTCTTTTCTGGAGGTCCTGTGGTCTTGTCTTTTGTGTCTGTTCCTGCAGCTGCTGTCATCCTCGCCTCTTGTTTGGTGTATAAACGCTGGTGCTCCTTCAGGAGTTGGTTTGGTAAGCTGAATTGGCAGACTTGTTTTTTTTCTTTGGCCAATTCAGGTTGCTGAACTAACTGCGGCAGTGGTGAGGTGGGGGAGGGGCAGGCCTGTATCGGCATGGCTTTCACCAGTGCAGGCTGCAGTGGTGCTCTGCAGATGGACCACTTTGGGCATGATTCTCACCTTGGGAACTGTGCAGGCACAGCTCCTTTACGTGTGCCCATGGGGATGGGGAGGGTACGACTTGGATCCTTCAGACAACAAGCCTTCTCCCTCGTGTTTGAAGGCTCTCAAGCTTACAACATGGAGAAATGATAGAGTTTTAAATTGTAAATGAGTAAATTTTGATGGGGTTTGAAGCAATTTCTGGATACTAATGATGTAAATCAAGTCGTTGGGCTGCATTAATGCAAACTGTAATTCTGTTTTGTTTTCAAGTCTTGAAACATCTTGATTTGCTTTACACATTACAGTGCTATTTTATTTCTGTTCTGTTTACAGCTGATATTATTTCAACAGTTGAATTTAATTACTCTGGTGATCTTCTTGCAACAGGAGACAAAGGTGGCAGAGTGGTTATATTTCAAAGGGAACAAGAGGTCAGTGACATGAAAAACAAAAGTGCTGTTACTACACTGCTCTTGCGTTGCACAGTCTCACTTCATCTGCTCATGCTGTGACGTTTAAGTGACTGGAGAGGTTGCTGAGGAAACCCTCAGTGAGCCGTATTTCCAAATGTCTGCCTTCAGCTGAATTCAGTGGGTCAGCTTGGTAGTGGTTTCAGCCCCACACCGCTTTGAAAAAACACCCCAAAAATACAGTGAATGCCTCACATGCAACTTGTGCTCAGTGTCATACATGCAGAGTGGCCTTGGGCGTTCTCTAACCCTTACACTGAGGCTGATCTAAGACACATTCTATTTCTTCTTTTAAATTAATATGAGGAAACAAGTTTGTAAGAACAAATACATGTTAAGCTGCGAGGACATCAGGGTGTGATAGTTCTGAAACTCAAGAATTAAGGGTCTGGTGTCAGTGGCAGAATGTGGATGTCTGTGGTTCACAGGTTAGGAGCAGCCCTCCCTCCCTCCCCAGCTGCACAGCTTTTCACCCTGCTGTGCAGTGCTGCTCACCTGTGTGATCATGCTGCACTGCATTCTGCCTGTTCACCAATGCAGGTATCTCAGCAAGCTGTTCATATCCTGGGAAAAAAGCTTGTAATGGAAGTGTGTGCTAAATCCTGACAGATTCAGCCTTGTGCTGAGAAGCAGTTTTCGTGCCTCGCCGTGTCTCACAGAGCCTTAAATCAGCGTTCCACCTGGCAGCCCTCGCCCTCCACCACGGAGCAGCTTTATCCTCTGCTTGGAACAGCTGATGAGAATTTGAGCCTTTTCCTGGTTCAGAAAGACTGAAATTGATCGTGGAGTTTTGTTTCAACTTGTTTGTGCACCAAGCGTGCTCACCTCGAGGTGCTTTGCTTTAAAGCAGAATCCCACTTCTTTGGTTGTGCGATGTGAATGATGCGGATGAACGAGCAGTCCAGTATTGTGTGTTTCATCCTCACTGTGACACTGCTCATAAAACGTTTTACCAAAGAGTTCATCACTTCTACTGTAGGGTTTGAGAGGTGGTGAAACGCAAATCCTATTGCTGAAAAAGCTGCTGAAATGTTACACTGCTACACCTAGACAGCTCATGGCTCATTTATCATTTAATCTGCTGTATGGACTTAACTAAGGCACAGAGGCCGAGGGCAGAAGTGGCCGCCTGCTCAGGACCTCTCTCTTTTTGACACTTGTTCAGAGTGGAGCTGTTATTGTATTGGTGCTCAGTTGTTCTGTAAGTCAGAACCCAGCTGCCACGTCACTTCCTCTTCACATTAAACAAGCCACACGTCTCACACAGCAGTATTAGGGAGGAGGTGGGCATGACAGTCCGTTCATTCTCTTGCCACGTGTAAAACTGCAGAATTCCTGGAGAGGAGGAAGGGAAGTCTAAATCAAATAAGTATATAATACTGCAAACTTAATACAAAACTTACCACTGGTATTTTTAAACCATGAGTTTTATCTTTTTTTTTTTTTTTTTTTTTTACTATGTTAATAACAACTTAAGATAGTTGTAAAATTTCACACTGGGAATGCAGGCTGAAATTGTGGGCATCACTCCCTGAACTCATAGGGCATTGCTTCAGTTCCAAGCAACTGATGTTAACATGCTTGATTAGGGCATCGTGAGACCAGTGCCTTGTACCAGGCAGGACAGCTTGACCAAAACGTGGGTGCTTAGGTAAGTAATGGAGATACCTAAAAGTAGAGAGGATCCTATCCAAAGTGCTTGGGAGTTAAATGACAGGGAGAGAAATCAAGTTTCAGAATTAACAGTTTGTACTTGTTAGAGACTGCAAGGGAGAAAAAAAAAAAAAACAACTGAAAACCTCAAAGTTGCACAGTCAGGCATGGAAATGAGAGGAAGCGTCAGAACAGACAGGTCGCCTTTGCAGACTTTTCCTGGGCAACTATTTCTTACCTGCCTATGGAAATAAATGAGTTGCTTCCTGTAACGCGAGGGATTTGTTATTGAGTTTTGGGGGGATTTGTTTGGGCTCTGCAGCTGGAACCCAACAGGGGTCTCTATGTAGTGCTAACTTATTTGAAGAGCCCCATAACAGTTCCCTCAAATCTGATGTGACAAAGCCACAGGTATTGTTGCTTTGATCTCCATTCCTTGGTACTGCATCTACCAAATGAGAGTAATGCAGAGTTGTCCCCTGGGTCTGTGAGGGGAAGAGGTTTTCATGTGCTTGTAATGTCTGTGCTGTGTTGTGATGTGCAGTAATTTCAGCCTCTGGATTTTTATAATGAAAAATGTTGTCAAAGCTTAATGATAAGCCTTGATACCGCTCCTGGATAAAGCATGTTTTACAACGAGCCGGAGAGGAGCTAGATCTAACACTCATATGACAGAGTAACTTTGTGTAGTCATGTTTTCATAGAACCATACATAATTACACCATGTACTGTGTCCTCCAACATTTATTTGCTTGTCTGAAAACCCTGTGTTCTGTCCATGTTGTGCTGATGAGAGGAATGAGTTTTGGTGAGGTGCAGAAACCAATCACTTGGGTTGTGTGGCTCAGCACGTAGGACATAGCTGGTTTCTGCTCCTGGGAGAGGCAGTGCAGGCAGTGTGCCTCCTCAGGTGCTCTCAAACGAGCAGGCAACTGTTTAAAGGTGTGCTTTTACTAAGGAAGTCTGCACATAATGATTGAGAAGATATCTTACAGTAAAGATAGCAAATTCAGCAGCACCCACTGTAACAATTTACTTTCTCATTGCCAGTTTCTAGTCCTTACTTTGTATGTACAACTCCTAACGAACTGGGTAACATCAGCTTCAAGAAATATTATGTTTCCTTGCAGAATAAGAGCCGTCCTCATTCTAGGGGAGAATACAATGTTTACAGTACCTTTCAGAGTCACGAACCTGAGTTTGACTACTTGAAAAGTCTAGAAATTGAGGAAAAAATTAACAAAATTAGGTGGTTACCACAACAGAACGCTGCTCACTTCCTGCTGTCTACAAACGGTAAGGACGCTTTGCTTGTGCAAAAACTACTTGTTGTGTGTGTTGTTTGAGTATTATCTCACCAATGATCTGCTTGTGGGGGGTTTCTGGAGTGTTTCGGGGTGGTTCTGGTGTCTCCTCCAATCGTGAGCAGCATCTGTTCTGCTTATAATGCTCTGTCACTCAGTGACTTGCAAACCTGGAGGTAACCGAGCAGCAGCAGCGCAGCGTCATCGCACGGCTGCGTTCCAGGGGTGTGCTGCCCGTGCCGCCAGCATGTGGCTCTGCTTTTTTATTATGGATTCTTTATAATGGGGCTGCCAGTATGCAGAACCGTAGCAGAAGTCTGAATTTGGCTTAATTTGATCATCCTAATTTTGAAATGCAATTTTTGATGACGCCAAATCAATTTTGAGTGATAGTATTTGAAATTGAAGCAGTGTGGTTTGGATGCTGGTCTTGCCTTTCTGGTACCAAAGCATCACACGTGCTTTTGAAGAGCTCGTGGCTTAAATGATAACAGTCACTCTAGGAGTATATTTATGCCATTTTCATTCACTTTATTTTTTTTCTTCCATTATGTTATTAGTGCTTTGCACGTATTACTGAGATGATCAGTGCTATGAACATTAGGACTGTTTCATTTTGATGCATCATGGAGCAAGTTGTAAATGTAGAGCAAAGCTGTGCATGAAAAACCCACACCTGCTGACATATACACTTGTTCCCAAGGTTTGGGATCTCCTTTAGCCTTGCTCTTCAGTGATCTTATATACAAAACTTCAAAAGCAGGAATGACTCCTGTCTTCTGGACTGAGAAATTAAGTTAATCTACTTTGATCTAAGCCTTGCTGGACTAGTGTTTCATATTATGAGGTTTGAAGGACTCCAGCAGGATCCTTTCTGTTGTGAGCAGTAGAAATGTAGGGAGGCGAGTAACACACTCTGCTCACTCCTGTACTTAGAAATTTAATTGTGGAATGTGATTCATTCTCAAGGATGTGAATTTTTGTTGATTTTTAGATAAAACTATTAAATTATGGAAAATAAGTGAAAGGGATAAAAGAGCCGAAGGTTATAATTTAAAAGATGAAGATGGAAGACTTAGGGATCCTTTCAAAATCACAGCACTACGGGTACGTTTCTGCTCTTTGCTTTTAAATATCTTTTTTTGCATGCACTTCTTTACCTTTGCATTACCAAGGCTGTCAGCTGAAATGTGTGGGTGGAAACGATGCTCTAGTCCATAACTGAAATATTTCCTTCCAATAGGTTGGTTCTTGTTTTGTTTTTCTTGCTGTTTTGGAACCGTACCATATTTTAAACAGATTTGAAATCAAAAATTTTCAGATTAAAGTATCTCCTTGAGGACAGCATTTATCCAACTCAGTGTATTTGAACTGTGGTTAAAAAAAAAAAAGATTTATTGGTAGTTTCCTTTGAAACTGTCAGGTAGGGTCTTCTCTTTGGCTTTATGCATCTGGCATTGTGAATTTAGGAGGAGTTTGCCTTTGTGTTGATAACTCAATTTTTATACTGAATGTTGTTCATTTCTACTTTTCGTATTTATATTTCCCATTTTGTGAACAGGACTGGTATATTTAAACAGTGCTGGGTAGTGTACAGGAGGCGTGTCAGCTAGAGGTCAGTTTGGGCATTTGGAAAGTCTGGTGACTACTTCTGTAGCCTTGGGATTTTTCCAGGTTCACGGTGGTACTCATGGCAGGATTAGTGCTCTGGACCTAAGACCATCTAAAGCATGAGCTCAAGAAAAGCAGTCGTATGGGGGAAGGGGATTTTTGGTCTCTTTTGTTGCTACTATATGTAGGAATCAGACCAAGGCTCTCTACTTACATCTCATGTCACTATAGACACTCGCAGGAACTATACTGTTATGGCTTTGTGTTGGTTTTTCTTCTGTTTTGGCTTCTCCAGCCTTGCATTTATGTAGAAATAGACAACCTATGCAAGTCCAGGTCACAGCATCTCACAAAAAGAAGCAGCGGAATGAACAGTGTGAGAAAAGATGGTCCGAAGGGCCATCTTTAAGACACAGCAGTCATTTTTAAGCACTCATTTCAGATGGTCGTCTTCAGGGATCATTATAAACATACATCATGGTCCTGATGGGTGAAGTACAAAGCTTCTGTATGCCACAGGTCAGTCAGTGCCAGAGGGTCAAGCCTCCATTCATAGCCTGTGAATTCTTGTTCCACAGGTTGGAGGATATTTAGAACTTGATTGCTTTTTAGAGAGCAAGAAGTGAGTTGTGCTGTTAGTGTTCGTCATTGGACAGTGTTCTGTAGCTCAGGGGGCTGCAACCCCAGGTTGTTAACTTCATGGAATGGGTTGGGTGTAGGAGTTCATATTCTTGCTGGAAAACCAGGGGGAGGATGTCAGTAAATTGAAACAGAAATAGGTGAGGTGCAATTAACTAACATATTTTGAATCAGAAATCAATTTTATGCCCAAGTTGACTGTTCTCTTGTGTTTCAGGTGCCAATACTGAAACCCATGGACCTAATGGTAGAAGCAAGTCCCAGAAGGATATTTGCAAATGCACATACTTATCATATAAACTCTATTTCAGTAAATAGTGATCACGAAACGTACCTGTCTGCAGATGACCTAAGAATTAACCTATGGCATTTAGAAATCACAGATAGAAGTTTTAGTATCCTTTTTTTAATCTTCTGTGAACTCTAAGGCAATGGAAGTTATGTATGTTGAAGAGATTTTAATTTTACTGATGATGGTAGTGTTTGAATCTAAGGATTAAAGCAAAGGATATGAAAATGCAGAGATTTAATGTAGTGAAGGGCACTTTCGGGATGGTCGTGGTCATCTTCAAGTGCAAACATTCTTTCAGAGGAACACTGCCAGTGGGAATACAGGGATGGTTTAAATTTTGGAAGCATTCTTTATTTATGGAGTTGAGTCTACACTTCAAATAAGAGCAAAAAGATTTCAAAAGTAGATACCTCTTTCCAAAGCTTACGGTCTCTTAACTGTCTCAAATAACATTTCTCTTAAACAATTATTTTTCTATACCAAATGGTATCATTAGCTGTAGAAATAATTCCGTATCTTCTAGGAAGCCCGGCCAACGCTGTCATAGTACGGCCTGTATTGGCAAATCTGCAACAAAACTGACATTTCAGAAATGTTATGTATTTCAAAAATCATATCTAAATTTTCTGAGGCTTTAAGTAAATAAAGTACAGTGTTCAGTGGGATGTGTTGAGAAGGAGGTTATAGAGGAACCTGAGATTTCCTCCCATGAGCTTAATTGGCCTATGTGAGTTTAACTCACCTCCTTGGGGCTGAACTGGGGCTTTGGAGGCTAGTTTCACTGTAAGAAAAATGTCTTGTTCCTTTTTTTTTTTTTTTTCCTTATAAAACTTGTTGTTATGGAAATAAAAAGCTTAAAAGGCACGGACTAATTCTTGCCTCTTAGGATTTTTGTGGGGAGATGGGGCTCTTGTTTCACAGCACGTTCTTCGGACCATCCTTCCACCCTGCTTCCGTTACCTCCACCTTCTGCTGAAGTTGTTTGTAACCGTGAGGTGCCCTTTTAGTCTTCTCTAGTGGCTTTACTCCGTGTAGGTTGCTGACCGTGGAAGCCAATATTTGCCCCAGTTTCCTACGCTGTAGAAGGTGACATGTGATACGATGCTGTATATTTTTAAGAATGTTTCTTGGTAGAAACGATTCCAGTGTGAGTTGTTACGTGCCTTTACCAAAACCTTCCCAGATATTGTAGATATTAAGCCTGCCAACATGGAGGAGCTGACTGAAGTGATTACTGCTGCGGAGTTCCACCCACACCACTGTAACGTGTTTGTGTACAGCAGCAGCAAAGGAACCATCCGGCTGTGCGACATGCGCTCCTCGGCCCTCTGCGATAGGCATTCAAAATGTAAGGGCTGCACTCCTGCTTTGAGGGTTTCTTGCTTAGCTCCAGTCTATAGGTGTTTGCTCATAAATAAGCTAACCAATGGGTGGAGACCGTACAAGGTAAGGAGTGGTAGTTTTGTAGAATGGAACGTTTTAATTGTCTTGTTCTAGGCCATCAGCAAGCAGAAGTGTAGCATGAGGCAATTGACCATCTGACTCTGCTCCCGTTTACCCATCTGTGCATCATAAACTGATGGGAACAAGTGCTTTTGGCACCAGTGAGACCTGTCTTCTGTCCACACTCAGTCTTGGTGATTCTCAAAGGTATCTGCTTATTGAGTTCAGGGCAGTTTATTCGCCATTGTGCGTAAGTAACTGGGCTGCTGCTGAGGATGATCCCTTTTCTTTGTGCTCATTTGCAGCACATAGGGCAGAGTATGTTCTTACAAATATACACTGTTTGAAGATGGATTTCCAAGGATGAAAGGTGAATGTTTTTTAGTTTGCTGAGGCATGTTAAGCCTGGTAGGTGAGGAAAGCCAAAGTGAGCAGTGTTGGTGCTCTGCACCCGGTCCCTTGTTTCTTCTTCATTACTGCATCAGTGGGAGTTCATTGGGATTACCTTTCCTGGGGGGTACTCTACCCTACTGATCGCTGCAGGTGAGCTTTCAGTAGTGAAGATGAGGATTTCTTAGGGAAAGGAAATATTGCAGCAATGTGAAATGTAGAATGCTGTGCCAAGTCAACTGTTAGCCTTAGTGTTGCCTTAAAATGAACAAGCATTTTATCTTTTTTAACCCTAACATCCTGTTAAGGGGGTCTACTCAAAAACAGAAAGAATAGTGCTGGATGGCTTGTGTCCTAAAACATAGGCTGCAGATGCTGACTTTCAGTTTAAGTAGTGTATTTCTTTAGCTGCTTCCTGAAACCATGCCTACTGCATTTCAAGTGTAGATGCTGTTATTTCCTCTCTGCACTGTACAACTCAGGTTTAAATAAAAGCTTGTTGTGTATCAGTCTCAGAATACTGGGGTCACTCGTGCAGGTCTTGTGCTGCTATTTTCACCCTCTTTAAGAGAGCTCGTGGATCAGCTGCAGTGTTTATACTGTACACACAGACGGTGCTTTGGTGGGTTTTCTGTGTGGGGTTTTCTGTTGTTGTTTTTGACCTTTTTCCTGATGCAACCCTAAAGACCTGAGAGTTACAGGCTGCTGATGCTGTGCTCCGGGTGAGAATGCTGGAGGTTCACAGGTCACCAGGTGCCAGAGATTGAATAGTTACTCACAAGAGACTGTTTAAGGAGTAATTTAACAGTAATGTTTTAAAGAAGCTAGTTTCTAGTCTTACTATTGTCAAAGCAGTTGAAAATGTTGGGAGCTGTAGAACTTGGTGTTGGTTTCATTTCTAACTGTCTTCTGTCTACAGTCTTTGAAGAGCCTGAAGATCCTAGCAGCAGATCATTTTTTTCAGAAATAATATCATCAATATCTGATGTAAAATTCAGCCACAGCGGTCGCTACATGATGACCAGAGACTACCTTTCTGTTAAAGTGTGGGATCTCAACATGGAGAACAGGCCTGTAGAGACATATCAAGTACGATGTTTGAGTTTTCTTAAATAGCATCTTTCATTTTTCCTTCTTCAAGTCTCTAACATCAACCTCAATGTTTCCAAAAGGTTCACGAGTACCTTCGAAGCAAGCTTTGTTCCCTGTATGAAAATGACTGCATCTTCGACAAATTTGAGTGCTGCTGGAACGGTTCTGATGGGTGAGTGGCTTCCAGTTGGGCTGCTCCTCTCTTCCTTTTGTCCCCAAGCTGCCAAGTGGTGCTTTGCTGTCGGGTTGAAGCCCTCCTGTGGGAGGAGTGGTGGTGTGTATGTGGTCAGTTGATATTGGTGCTGGTTGTGTTTTGGTGTTGGTTTTTGTATCTCCCCAGAACATCTTCGGTCTTTCATCCTCCAGTTGCAAGATTGGAATAAACGTTGGTTTGTCAGTGTATTCAAAACTGTCCCTTTCAAGCCTTGCTTTATTTTCAAAGCATATACGACAGCGTCCATCCATTGTTCTCCAAATTAAAACTCCTTTCAGTGTTTCCTGTAGGCTAAGGAAGATAAGACTGCGTTAGCTAACGATTTACGTCTGTTGCAAATAATGGAAATTCTTACCTTGCCTTCAAATTGTGGAAGCATTGTAATCAGATATCAAAGCCCTGTTTGTTTCCTGTTGCTGGCTACGTATTAAAATCTTTCAGAAGCCGTGGGTAAGATTGTGGCAAACCTGGATGCTGTGTGTTGGTTTGCCTCTGCTACTCTACCTAACTGTTGCAGGATTTTGCATTTCAAAGTGCCCCTAACAGTGGCTTGTCTGCTACAAAATGTTGGAACTAGGTGGTCTTTATGTCCCTTCCAACCTGTGGCATTCTGTGAAGTGCTTTCAGGCTGTTCAGTGGGAAGGTGTCCCAGATTTGGTTTGATTCCACCAGGAGCTAGCCTTTGATGTTTCAGCCTAACTCTGAAACACCCACCATGTAAGTTAGAACAGTGACCAAAGGAGTCAGATTTGGTGATGTGTGTGCATGGAGGCAGTGAAGGGAGTGAAACCAACCCACACTGTTAGTGGAGTGCTGGTTGAGAGCGCGTGGGATGCTGTGTAGCACTTGGGAGTTAATTTTCTAAGGAAATAGGATTAGAACATTGACTGCTGTCAGTATCCACTTGCAAGTGGCTGTGAGTTATTCAGGGGTAAAAAAAAAAGCATACTGTATCAAAAGGTTTACCAAAAAGCATCCAGTATTTCCAGTTTTTAGTAGAAAATGTGTAAAGGAAATGGTGTTTCTCCACAAACTGCAATGCGAAGGAACTAATGTTTGATTCTGCATTTTTAAGCAATTTCAGCCAGTCTCTGCTCACCTCCCTTTGAAAAAGAAAAAAAACCCTTTCTCTTTGTGTTCCCTCATGCAGTCTGATGTGTTTCCTATTAACAGCATCTCATCCCCAATCCTCCTCATTACTTTTGTAATGCCATGAAGGCAGTGTGTGTTGGTAAATCAGTTGACAATGCTTTGCTAAGGTGATGTGGATTTTAAACAACGTGTGGGACCCGCATACACATGGAGCAGCAGCTCTTCCAATTTCAGGTGGTAGAGAGTGGTGTTGAATGTAGAAAAAAAATGAGCTGCTTAGCTTCAATTTTAGGCGTGTTCCTTGACAGCAACAAGCAAACTGCTGTAGTTAAAAGATAGGTATTTTTAAAAACTAATTCAGTGTTTTATGCAGAGAGTTCCTGAAGGGGCTGCACCAGAGGCTCACATAAGGGGTTAATTTTATTGTTCCAGAACAATTTTTCATAATTAAGATGAGCACAGTGCAAAGGAAGGCACTTGTGTCTGTGACAGTCCAGTGGGACTGGGCAGTCTGCAGTGTGTGTGCTTCCTCTGTAGCTTCGGGTTCTGTAGGGTGAAGGGATAAAGGAGGAATTGGAAGGCTTGCTTTGCTTCCATTAAGGTGAACAAAGCCCAGCACTGCTGCTGAGGTCTCGTGGCAGAGGCATGGACCAGGAGCAACGCCTGGAAGAGAAAATTAGGGAGCGGAAGCAGTACTGGGTGCCCAGCAGATCCGAGCAGAGGCGTGCATCAGAGATGAGAAGTGTGGTGCCAGATACTGGTGGTGAAGCTGACCTGACACCTTTCGGGTGAGGGAGGAAGGTGGGGATTGGATACCCGTGCTGGAAGCCTGATGGCATTTCCCTTCTGTTTCTCAACAGTGCTATCATGACTGGATCTTACAACAACTTCTTCAGGATGTTCGACCGGAACACGCGGCGGGATATCACTTTAGAAGCATCCAGGGAGAGCAGCAAACCTCGTGCCATCCTAAAACCACGTAAAGTGTGTACAGGTGGTAAAAGGAAGAAAGATGAAATAAATGTTGACAGTCTGGACTTCAACAAGAAGATTCTTCATACAGCGTGGCATCCCATGGAGAACATCATTGCTGTAGCTGCCACCAATAATTTGTATATATTCCAGGACAAAATTAACTAAAGGTGACTGACTTGAGGACAGAGTTGTCTTCTTGCATAGCTAAGCTCAGTTGTTTATCTGTAAAAGAGAAGGCCTTGTTGTCCTACCAGTGAAGAACATTGATGCACTTACTTCCCTTTAGGTAAAGGAGAGGATCTGGCCTGGTTGTTGCTTTCACGGTGTAATTCTGCCTTTGCTGAGGTTAGGGAGCGTCGGCTGCAGGTTTCTGAGGAAAACCCTCCAGAAGCAGAACTGATGGACAGTGCTCAGTCAGGCCAATACTCAAAACAAATGTATTTATTGAAGTCTGAGCCTTCCTTTCCAGTTTATAGACCAAAAATTGAACACCCGAGAAGGAAACAAAAAAGTCACAAAGATGTAATTTCTATCTCTTGCGCTCTTTCTCTGCTGTAATATTTGGGCCTTTCAAGACATATATTGTGCTTAATGCCTGTAAACATTCCTCCTCTGGCCTGTGTCGAGGCTTAGGTGTTTTTACCTTGGAGCACTTAGGTAGGTCTTGAGCTGGGTTGGTAGGCAGGTTTCCATGACTATTTACTCACCAGTTGTATCTATAGCCACACCTTCTGGTGTAAACCACGTAATGAAATAACAAGCTATAAAAAGTGTTTTTAAATCTGAAGGTATGTATGCAGTCTTTTTTATTTTTTTATTGCATGTACTGAGATTGTCAGATCTGCCCATCAGGTTTTTTTTTTTTTTTCCTCACAGTGTTTGTCCCAAAACACGGATTTCTAGCAGACTTAATAAAAAGTTTTTTGTGTAGTATTTCAAATTCTAGATTTCAAGTTTCCTTGGCAGTGTCATTGAGTTGCAGTTGCACTGGTTTTCTTGTACCACGACTTTTGTATACGGAGTAGACCGAAGAGCTTAGAGTAAGGAAGTCCACAGCCTTAATAGAAAGCAGCCACCTTGCACAGGAGGGAAAACAAAATGTTTAACAAGTTTTCTTCTTTGAAGATAAAAAATTAAGTTTATCTGATGCCTCTCAATGTTAGGTAGAGACATACCTTACGTGCATTACGTTTTTTAACCTTTTTAGTATTTGTCATGAAGATACACTTTATTTTTAATGTTTGGCATAATAGGTTGTATCTCACATTGCAGTTCAAGCCAGCAATAAAAGTTTCTAGATTATGCCAAGCAGCAGCACAGCGTAACACGTGTTAGTACGTTCTGGCTTGGGGTGTCAGCAAACACAGAGGCTGCGAGCTGGTGTTCCTGACTTTGTTAGAACTCTGTTCTTGCTAGTTGTTGCCAGTTTTGTTTTGGTTTTTAAAGCCTTAGGTACTTTTTTTCTTCTTCCAAAGGGGCCTAAAACGCATCAACCTTTTGTTCAGCCAGGGTTAGCACGGGTGGGAGCACATCTGCTCACAGCAGGCAGCAGCATGAGCCGTGCCTGCCCGTCAGGCACAGACACCCTGAGCTCCCCTGAGGAAATGCAGACGTGTGGTTTACACTCCACGTGTACTGAAGTGAAGGTGTACTACGATTACTGAATCTGATCTGCATATGCAAAGTAAAAATGTCCATTCTTACCCCCTGGATTCTTGTCCATAGAGTGCCACTCTTGTTCACAGTAAGCTAGTAAGTACAGCTAACGTTGAGGTTCTACAAATTTAAAGAAAAAAAAAAGAAAAAAAAAAAACAAAAAACCTTATACTGTATATTGGTTGTGACACTATTTGCAAATCTTGAAATATGGAACTGCTGGGTCACTAAAGGGTTCAGTTTGACCTTGTTCCTAAGATGCATACTAGAGCTAATACAGTGGGATTGTACATACTTGTTCAATTATTTTGACCAAAAAGTTTAATAAATTTTAAATGTTTACCTGGATGTGCTGTGTGTATTTTGACAGCTTTTCCTTCCGTTGTGAGGCGACCTGAGCCTGGTGTCCGTGTGGGATGGGTGTACGTGGGGATATGTTCATGCTGACTGTTTCTGCTCTCTTTTTTTCAGCAGCTGTCAAGAGAGAGGATACAATGATGTCTTAGTTTGTATCTCTTCCAATGAAATAGTGGGCCAGACTGCTGAAGCCTGTTTCAGACTGCTCCTTTTGATGCAGTGATTCCGTCGTGCCTGGTTACTTAGGGCTTTGGTGAGTGGGGCTCATCAAAAACGGCACTGGCACAGTGGGATGGGGCAGAGCTGTGCCCTGAGCTCCCTGTGGCTGTGGGTGATGGTTCTGTGGGTGTGTGAGTGCTGCTGCCTCCTGCACACACTGTGCTCTGTAATGCCTCCCAGGGATGGCTGTCACACAAACCTTCTCTGTTTTGTGCATTATGTGCCACAATACTTCTTGAGTCTCCAAAGCAGGGGGCGGGCCCGCCAGCTCCTGGGGCCCCGTCTGCTGGAAGGCAAGCCCTGATTCAACCAGCAGCAAGGTAAGGAGTTCTGCTCATCTCCAGGAGCAAGAAAAGGTAAAAATGAATGGGGTTTTTTTTTAATATTATTTGTAAACGTATTGCTCATCAGAGATGGGGATAGCTTTAAGTTTGTGTCCTTACCTTTAAAGCCCTAAGGGCAGCGTATGTCTGATCACAAAAGGTTTTGCCATGTCCCTGTGTTCCAGGGAAGCTCTGTGTTTCAGCTCAAGGGTCAGATAAATGATTTCTGCCCAGCTTTTACCAGAGGTCCTCCTCCAAAGGCCGTGTCTCCAACAGTGACCTGTCAGCTCCTGGTGGGCATGCAGAGACCTTCCCAAGCCACTTCCCCGTCCTGGCCTTAACGAGCAGGGTGAGCAGTGTTTTCCTGTGTCCAGAATTACTTCTGCATCACCAAATGCCACCTGGGGTGCGTGGGGTTTCTGTGGCTGTGAGTGGGCAGGGGTTGGGGGCAGGATTTGGGAGCCATGGGGCCGTGCTGCTGGAATGCTGGTGAGGTGTTGTTAGCAGCTTCCAGGAATCCTCCTCTCTGAAATACCAGTAGTTAAAACAGGAACACAAGGATCTTCCAGTGCAGTGCATCTTCACTTCTGGTGAAGGTCTGCTTGTCTGCTACAGATGAGAAGTTCCTGGTGGAATAAGGCATGAATGCACGCCATGTACTGGGGCTGCTGTCATTTAAAGGTCTTTATGGACATAAGGAATCGTTGGATGCAGTTTTAGGCTTGGTTGTTTTTTTGTTTTTCAGTATTTATAAGAAAACAAGACACATTACTACTAAAAAAGATCTCTCTTCGATGGAGGAGGAAGCAGTTGTTCTAATTATGGTTGTTATTATATCAGTTATTATTATCAGTTGTTATAATATCAGTGCTCTCCATACTGTTGTGGAGGAACTCTGAGGCTCAGCTCAGATTTACAGTCAGATTTCTTAAAAAGCTCAACTTCATGAGAAGTACTGTTCAGAAACTGATGATGTCATATCTTTGTCATTGCAGATAGACATACACTTAAAAAAACATCAGCAGGCAGAGCCTGCTTCTCCAGCAGCACGTACCTGATGAAATCCCTGCAAGTGGGCATTTCCAGTGGCCTCAGCAGGATCTGCCCATGGAAAATGAGTTGTGCCTTGCTTGGATTGGGGCCCGCGGGATGAGGCCCTGCCTGCTTAGCTGTGACCTGATCCTGCAGCCACGCCACAGGGTGCTGGGACAGTGCTGCTCCAGCCCTGTGAGGGCTCACACCACTCCAAGCACAGAAGAAATCCGTACTGCTAAATAAGGACACAGTAGAAAGCTAATTTATTTCTAAATGATGATGATAGCACAAAACAGAACATGTTTCTGCAAGCTCCGTGTTCATCGAGTGCCTTCTGAAGACAGCTTGCCCCTGTTCAGAATCAGGAATCAACAAGGAGATTATTTTCTGTATAAACCTCTTGTTGATTTGTCAATTAAGCAATTTAAGTATGAAAGCTCTGTCAGCCACTTAGAACAATTATTAGAGAAAAAGGAAGGAGAAGACCGCAGCTATGAGGAACTGTTTTATTGAAATATACAAAACATGATAATTTGGCAAACATTCTTTTTTTTCTCATTAAATAAGATAAAATTAGTGAATGAAAAGGCATTCTATTAGTACAAACAGAGCAAGCAGACCTTCCTGTAAGTTCATACACAGGTGGGGCAAAGAGAAGATGCATTTATTTCACAGATAAAAAGGCTGAGAAGCAACAGTGTGCGTGGTACAGCAGGAGCTCCTATTAGCTGGGGAGTTAAAGTAATGGCTTTGCAGAGGAGGCTACTTCATTAGGCACTAAGGTCCAGACTGGACTGCAGGCTGCTGTGCGTCACACACTGATGCAGTAAAAATTAATGGAAGTTTCAGCAACAGAGCAGTTTCTTCCAGGTGACTGCCCCACATCTCCATGAACTGAGAGGGAGCTAAGCAAAATCTCAGGAAAGAAGGAGCAGCTTCAGGGCAGGTGGAAGCTTCCTCGGTGCTCCTGGCTGTGATGGGTAAGGCCACACGTGGGTTTGGGCTAATCCCTTATCGTCATCATTGTGGCAGTGACAAACATCCACAGCTATGGAGTACAAAGAAACAGCGATTCAGTGCAACTGTGACTCAGCCAGATACTCAGCTAAAGCTTTTGTTTTTAAACACCAATTTATTTCAGCTTTCAAAGGTACTTCACTACAAAGCACTGCAGCAGATGCTAGAGCATGATTCAGATGCATTATGCGTTGCTCCAGAAGATGATAAATGAGGCATTAGCTTTAGTGTCTTTTCCCATTCTCACTAAACTAGGAACACAGCATTTCAGAACAAGTGCACACTGGTCCTGTAGCTGTTGCTAGCACAGACGTCCTGCAGTTCACCTCTATTCCCAGATGAAGGTTTTCTTTGCTTACAAACCACGCCAGGTGCCTTCAGAAAGAACTGCTTGAAGCTGTGGTTGTGAGGCGCCTTCCAATGTAAATCCTGAGGATCAAGAACATGGGGCAGTAAGCGTTTGGTTTCAGCTCAGGAGGGACGTACAGCCTGTGCAAGAAACTGGTTTTCATTATCAGATTACAAGTTATATCAAGTTATATAAGGTCCAGCCAGGGCAGCAGCACCAGCTGTGACTGAGTGCCCACTGCACGACTCAGCCTTTGGTTGCTACGAAAGTCTGAGTGATTCTGTGAGCTGTTCAGTTGCAGGAATGCCATAGATAAGCATGGGCTCAGCAGCAGCGCAGCCCTTCAGGACCTTCCTCAAGCCAAACACTTTGATTTCTTTCTGCTGTTTGTAAGCCATTCATTTTGCTGTCATCTTCATGGACTTGGTGTTTCCCTTCATTTCCCACCTTGTTACCCTTTTACAGCTGCCCTACATTTTGGCATCTGTTCCTTTCCTTTTTGCAGTTGGAAGAAATGAGCAGTGCCACAGATCACCTCAGTGACAGATGTAATATTACATTAAGCACTTCATGGAGATGTGACACTGTTAAAGAACGTTGTAAATTTGCAGCAGTTGTGGACATAACCAAAGATGATACAAGAATTTACACTGCAGAAACTTGTGCTGCTTTGGAAAGCACAGTTCCAGTCTGCTTTTTTCCCATCTTGTGCCCTTGTAAGTCTGAAAGGAGCTGAATTCACTCATTGGTTTCATCTTACTTTTACAGTAGTGTGTGGCTGAGGTTTTAGTTTTGTGCAGGGAGACCTGTGCCTTGATCCATACCAAACGATGCACCGTGCAGGGGCCACAGGTTGGGGCTGTCCCTCTTTCCAGACACTGCAGCTGCTGCAGTGCTCCTCTTCCAGCCCCAGTGAGGGGTTCAGAATTCATGCAAAGCGCTGAGAGCAGGACCAGAGCTCACAGTTGGCTCTCGGAGCACAGCTGCCACTTCAGAACTTGTTGGGCTTCTCCCCTAAGATCTCTGACGTGGTTCAGTGTACTCGGAGGGGTGTGCCTGGATCCCCACTGTTCACTGCTGACATGGGGGAATCCAGCGTGCCTCTGTTCTGATGGGGAGGCACTCCATCCTGTAGCTATTTTTAAAGAAGTATCATCTAATCCCTTCATCATCTGAGAAATCCCCCACACCGACCCTGCTCTGCTTGTGTCTATGTATTAAATTATCTTTTTTTTTTTTTCCTGAACAATTCATTTTGAGGTTAAAGCTCATACCTGCCATGGAATGGAGGAGTATGTACGCTTCATTACAGCTCATACTTCACTCCTCACCTCTTCAGAAAAATTCTCAGCTAGTAAGAAAAGCAGAAGGAGGTAACTAGATGCATTCAGCAGCAGCAGCAGCAGCAGCAGCAGACACAGAGGAAACCCTGAGCAAAACAACTATCATCCTTACATGGTGCTGCTCATCTACAGGCAATGGAGGAGCTGGGAGTCAGAACCAAGAACAGGTCATAAAACCCAAACTTACCCTAGTCCAATGGCAAGCAAATGAGAAAGAAGCAGAGATGGAAGGAAAACCTTCAAGAATTCTGCTGAAAAGATGCCCCCTTTCTTCATGACGCTGGTGTTCCTCATACTGAGCGTAGCTGTGCGCCTGGGATGCTTGAAAAGGAATTCCCTGGTTTGGAGGAAGACGAGACAGCCACAACATGAACATACGCGTTTATACTTGTGGAACTGAAGCTGCATCACAGTGCTCCTGGAAGCCCCGAGAGCACTCACTTGGGGGGGATGTTCTCCGGCCTGCTGGACCAATCCCAGATCCAATCTGCATTCTTCTTCAGGAGCCTTTCTACCTCTTTCCTCCTTTCAAGGAAGTCCTCTTCAGACTGAAACAGAGAACCATTATCAGAACTCGTGGCTGGGAGAGGTAGGAACTCAGTCCTCTAAAACAGATCTGTTCTGCATCCAGGACCATACACGAGGCTGCAGCTCACTCCTCCCATCTCCCTTCTGCATAGCTTACATGTCACTCCAGCACTGGGATCCTAGATGAGCATGGGCAGAGAGGGGATGGGAACAAGAAATGCTCATATCCCACATTGATATTTCTTATGGCATAAGTAAAGACATTCCTGGAAATGAAGTGCTGCTGTGCCCATGCTCGGATGGGGATGGCTGCTCCATCCACCTGCAGCACCTTCACGTACGTACTGTGAGTCCAGTGAAACTAATGCAACTGCAACTCTTGTGAACTCACAAAAGCTACCTGACTTCTGGGGCAGCACTGGGAATAGGAGAGGCGATCCAGGGCTGCGTGCACACATCCGTGCAGCAGAAAACAACAAACAGAACAGTGGCTTTGCCAGGCAGGAATACAGTTTCCTGCTGCTTACGTACACAGCAAACGAAGCCGAGGTCATGCAGTAAAAATAGTCCCTGATTATAGAAGTTAAACAGCTGCACACACACTTCACAATTAACGTAAGATCGTCCAGGCCACAATTTCTGATGGTTTTTCTAACGTGAGATTATCGGATCTCAGAGTCTAAATAACTATCCTGAAAAGTACAAAAGGTTTTCTGGAAGTGTCACGGAAGAAGCATTAGTTCACAATAATGCATTTAATTAACCTAAGGTGTAATTCTTTCAGAGAGATTCCTGAAGGAGCTGTAGAGACAGCGAGAAGAGTTTGGGATGAAGGGCGGTGCTGTGGGGCCCAGCATGAGTTACACAGTCCTGAGAAGTGAGGACAACTGATGTTGGTAAAGCTTGTGCTGTCAGCTGTGGATGTGAGGAGGTGGGGAGCAGAGGGAGCTGCACAAAAAGCACCAGGAATGTGATTCTGCTGTGATTACCCCAAGAGTCATTTGCTGAGGTCCCCATGCCAGAGGTGAAGCTGCTGCTTTCCCAGCGCTGGTGTCAGACGGCAGCAGTCACCACTCCACTCCCCAAAGCAAAGTGAGATGCTTACCTGGAAGCTGTTCTTTTCTCCGCTGCTGTGGCTCTCTATTTCCAGAGCTCTGTGACTGTCCAGAGGTGTTTGGGAACGAGGGGGGCTTGAACAAAGAGAAGAACAAGTGAGACGGAGCTCAGTGAATTGTTTTATGACATGGGATGACTAAAAGGCGAATGAATGCAGATGGTGCACGCATTCAGACGAGCCAGGTGAGACACAGAGGCTCTGCATCCTGCTGCCTGTTCTGAGCCCCCCCGTCCCTGCTGCTAAATAAACTTCAGGCTGCAGACACTGCAGTCCGTCCAAGTGACACCAGGTGCAGCCTGTTTACCTGTCACAGTGCGAACTCTCCCTGGAACTGCTCCTTCCAGACTCGTGCTGAGCATCAAGGAGTATTTTCTCCATGTCACCGTTGTGGATGGAAATGGAAGCTGGTACCTGCTCGTGGCTCGTCGCTGCAGCGCCGTTCCCGTTGCCATTGCTGCTGAAGTGAAGCTCTACCCAGGAACCTGAGGGGCACAATGGGGAACACAACCAGAGTAAGCCCGGCAGCCACAGTGCCAAAACACAGAGGGGTTCTGTGCGAGCTGACGGCCCCGGGGACGGGCTGGGCAGTACACTGTGTCTCCTGCAACTGAAGAGCTTTTATTTCAGCTCTGAGACACGCGTCCTTTGCATTGCTCAACATCAGCGATGTCTAAAACACAACCAAGACTGCCACCACCTCTGAGACGCTGTGTGCCAGTCTGTTTAGCAATTACTGGGAGTATTTCAGGCCGCAGCCTCCCGGAGCCGTGCTCTGCAGCCTTGTTTCTCTAAGTGCCTGCAGGCGTTGAGCAACAGAGGGTATGCAGCACTGCCCCATCGCGTGTGGGTATATTTAACACAGCGGTCACGTGCGGCTCTGTTGTTTTTAGCAGTGCTCTGAGTTAACAGCCCTCTCCTTTGCTAACGGTGAGCAATCAGAAGGACCCGGACCCGTCCCAGCTCAGCTCACGGGACAGGTGGCACCTGAGTTACCCGTCGGGGGAATTACACGACACGTTCGTGCACGTAGACAGCAGCACGAGCAGACTGCGCCCATCCCAGCACGGTTACGGGATATGTAAACGAGGAAAAACACATCTGGCAAAACCTGCCAAGTTTTGCTGAGCACCGAGCAGGGAAAGCGGGGTCGTGGCGCTGAGACGGAGGCAGAGCTCGGGGGAGTAAGGAGCACAGCGGCAGCAGCAAAGACACGCAGAAAGGGGAGAAGGGACGGCAGAGATGGAGTGAAAAGCAGGCACTACACGGGGAAAGAGAAACCCAAGCGCTCAGCCTGCTGCCAGCACTCATCTCCCCCGAAAACCCCAACGAGCGCTGAGCCGCGAGACCGCCGAGTTCCGAGGGAACGCAGCCCCGGCAGCACAGCGCGGCTCGGGCCCTCAGCACCGCCCGCTGCCCGGCCCCGCTGCCCGGCCCCGCTGCCCGGCCCCGCTGCCCGGCCCCGCTGCCCGGCCCCGCTGCCCGGCCCCGCTGCCCGCCTTCCTGCGCAGCCTCGTTCCCTCCGCAGCCGTCGGGTTTCGTCGCGTTTGTCCCCCGCACCGCCGCCTCCTCCCGCCCGCACCCACGCGCGTTTTCCCCGCAGCCGGAGCGGCACCGACGGCACAGGACGGCGGCAGCCACGGAGCCGCGCAGCTCCGGGGCCCCTCCCGAGGGAAGCGCGGCGGGGACGGCCGCGCGAGAACGCGCTCCATCGGAGCCCCGCGCGCGGCCCCGACCCCGCAGGTGCCCCGGTAAGGGCAGGGCGTGGCCGCGGCCCTTACCCTGCAGGTTGTCCTCCTGCGGGCTGAGCCCCGACATGGCGGAGCTGCGGCCGCCGACGCGCTGCGCTCCGGTCCCGGTCCGGCAGTGCCGTCACGGCCGCTCCGCTCCCATTGGGCGCCGCCGCGCACCCTCCCTCGGTGCGTGGATGGGGGGGGGGGGGGGGAAGGGGGCAGGTCTGTCCTTAGCGGAGCAAAACAAGAGTTGCTGAATCGCGGCTCGGAGAGGTGTGCGCGGCTGAGCGATGCTCCGCTCCTCTCCCGGAGGAGAAAGGCGGGCAGCCCCGAGCACAGCGGCTGTGGACGAGACAGCTGTGGTGGTGCCCGCGGTGCAGTCGCGCTCACAGCCGTCTCCTGCCGCAAGAAATCTGCAGGACGGGGGTTCCCAGCCGGCTGTCCTCTGCGGCACTTCCCTCTGCTCTGCAGCCGGCGGTAACCGCGCAGTTCTCACCACGGCTGGGAATGCGCTCTGTGAACATCTCTCGGTGGAAGCGGCCCCGGGCTGAGCTGCAGCTCCGGGCCCCGCAGAGCTCCGCAGGACCCCGCCGCTCCTCCCCGCAGAGAGCCGCGCTCCATCACCGGCAGCCACGGTCCACGCGTTGCCCGCGCAGGGGCTGCACCCAGCGGGTTGGGTTTGCCCACGAACCGCCGGCTCCCTCAGCTGGGCTGTGCTCCCCAGAAGGGCGAGGCGGCACAGCCGTGCCCTTCCTGCTGCCACCTGCACCACAGATACGGTTGCGGGGTCCGGCGGTGCTCCGCAGGGCGAGCTGAGGGCATCCTTCCATCCGCAGAGCTCCGCTCCGCCGGGCTCTGAGACGGGATCTGCCTCCTCCGCCTGGTGGGGAAGCGAGGAACTTCATTTAGGAGCAAAACGAGCGCAGTGAAAACGTCGCAGAGCCGCTCCCCGACGAGCGGCCGCCGCATCCCAGCTCTGCGTGCTACGCCGGCACCCTGAGCACGGCACAGCAGCGCTGCCATCAAAAAGAAAACTCAATTACAAGCAGAAGAAAAAAAACACAACTAAGTGGGCAGGTTAGGCATCACTCGTGTAGTAAGCCCTGACGGCTGAGATCGAGCTCTGGGAAAGGCTGCTGGGTTCTGGGGGCACCATCCATTCCCTGACTTCGAACACTAATTCATGGGCCGCATTCTGCTCCCGTTTCGGTGCTCCTCATGGAGAAACAGCACTGCTATGGGTGCACTGGCAACTGGGAGCCCCGGGCTGCACCCACAACCTGCAGGAGCCTCTGCTGGTAATGGGATGGGCACCGTTATCCTCAGGTACTGCTGAATAGGGAGCGATTTTTCGTTAGTCAGAAAAGCACTCTGCTGCCATTGCAGAAAGCTGCGGGTTCACGGGTGGAATCTCCCCGAGCTCAGCAGTCGGTTGTGACGCAGTCCTCTTTCAGGTTGGAACCACCACATCTGTGGTGTCGAGAATAAAGGGTGGTGGCCACAACCCAGCTAAAGAAAGAGAGCTGCTCACCCATCCCAAGGACCGGACTCACCCACTGCCCCAGAGGAGGATCTGCAGACAGAGCCCCTTCCCTTGTGGCTGCCAGCCCTTGATGAGCTCAGGGAGGGATGGAGCCAGCGCCTGCCCCTTCCTGCTTCCAGCTGTGCTGCCGGGCGTGTCCTTCTGCAGGTGCTGCATCACTGCTCCAGGCCATGGCTTAGCAATTCCCAGACAGCAAACTGTTTGCAGTGGTTTCTGAGCCATCCGTGCTTTTCCAGGCTGCTGACACGAGGTCTGATCGACGTGCTGCGCCTGCTGGCGTGACTTCTTCAGATCTGAAATGTGGTGACAGGGCAAATTCACGATCTGATTTTATATTCTGGAATTTCTGAAGTGGTTTCGGTGGAAGGGCCTTGTATGGACACTCTCAAGTGGCTTCGGATCAGATTGCTGGGCTTAAAACCAAGAATGAGGCTTCTGCTGGTTTGCTTTTCAGCCCGTGAACTGTGGGAAGTCCTCACCACTTCCAGGGAGGATCCAAGTGGAGTGCCACGATTCCTTCACTCCTATTTGCCAGCACTGGGTCTTCCAGGTCGTTAACACTTCTGTTCCTCTGGATGGAGCAGCGTGCAGGGGCTGCTCTGAGCAGGCTGTCCTGGACACAGCTGGGTGAATGCAAACTGCCCCAAGAACGCTCGCCAGCTGAGAAACAAAACCGGACTGTTCGGGTGACATCAACCAGCGATGGCCTCTCACTTCCCAGCACTGAACACAACACTGCTTCCAGTGTTACTTGTTTCACTCACAACCCCCCACAGACTGCTGCATGAGAAATAGAGCTGTTGAACAGCTCTAAAAAAACAGGTCATGAGAAATGGCCTGTTTTTCGTTGCCCTCAGCCCCGGTGTCTGCCCCCACCTCGTCCCCTCTGTGCTGTGTCCATGGCTGCCTGCAGCAGGATGCTGCCAGCAAAGGGCACGTGGACAGAAGGGACAGCTTTGAGACTAAAGGCCTCAGCAGCAGCAAGCAAGCAGATTGTGCTATTGCAGCTTCCTATCTCTAGAAATTCAGTCCTGTGTTTGTCTTTCCAGGTGTTTCTATGAAGGAAGCAGCAGTCTCATCCCGATGGGTTCCTCAAAGTGCCTTTGCCAGCGGAGGGCACAGGAAGGCAGGGGGGTGATACGGGAGAGGGCAGATCCTGCATGACCAACCCATGGCCTTCTGTGTCACATCACTGCAGCAATGGACAAGGGAAGAGCCCCCGATGGCACAACATCCTTCCCTCCAGATTGGAAAGATTCAGATTTGACAGGGACACCCTAGGAGGGCTCAAGCAGTGGGTGAAGTTCATGAAGTTCAAGTGCAACGTGGGTCATGGCAAGCCCCACTACCAGTGGGGAGATCTAAGGACAGAACACAGCCCTGCTGAAAAGGACCTGGGGATGCTGGTTGATGGTACCTGGATGTGAGCCGGCACTGTGCCAGCACAGCCCTAAAGACAACTGCTGCATCCCAAGCAGCACAGCCAGCAGGGAGAGGGAGGGGATCTGCTCAAACGATGGCAGCAGTGAAACACCCCCATATGGGGACAGGCTGAGATTTGGGGCTGTGCAGCTCGGGAAGGGAAAGCTCCAGGGAGAGCTGGGAGCAATCTGTCAGTACGTGAGGGGGATTCGAAGGAAAGAGGGGACTGACTGGTAGCAGGGGAATTGGTCCCAAACTTACGGAGAGGAGGTTTGGGCAGGCTGTCAAGGAGGTGTGTGTGACACTGGGGCAGCGAGGCACGGCTCCGGCTGCACACAGAGGTGGGGGTGGTCCCTGAAGGCAGCCCGGGGCAGGGATGGGCTCTGAGCACTGCTGAGCTGTGGGTGTCCCTGCGGGCGGCACCAGGCGGCCGTTAGAGGTCCCTTCCGTCTCAAACGACACTTATTCTATGACCCTGCGATTCCCACTTCGCTCCGGAGCACCGCGACGGTTCCCCGCAACCCCCCCCCCCCCCCCCGCCCCACGCACCCCCCGGCTCTTCTCCGCCCTTCTGTGCAGCGCGGCCCTCTCCTCGCGAGGGGCTCAGCCGGGACCCAAACCACGGGCCCCGCGATGGAGCCGCAACGCCGTTCCCTGTGCCGGGAGCCGCGATGCGCAGCGGTACCGCAATGGCTGCGGGCGGTGCCGCGCTGCGATGCCCCCCCCCCCCCCCTCCCCTCCCCTCCCCCCCCGCCCCGCACCGCCCGTCCCCGCCCCGCACCGCCCGCAGCCGCCTCCGCTCCGCTGCGCGGTGCTCCGCGCGTGGCTCACGCCGCCGCTTTTGGCTCTTTATCCCCTTCCCTGCCCTCTAAATGCTCCCCCGTTCGCCCCGATGAGCCGCTCCCCACCCGAGCCCGCGGTTCGAGGGGACGCGGATGGGGGATGTGATCTCACGCGGCAGCGGGGATGGATGATCGGCTCTCGCCTTCCGCAGTTTGACGGTAACAAATCCTTTTAAATCTGCCTGCTAGGATCGGCAGCCCGCAGCTGTGAGGCCGGAGGAATGGCAGGGGCAGGCAGAGCGGCCGGGCAGCGTGCGCCGTGATGGAGCGTGCCTGCAAGGTCAGTCCGCAGCGCGGCCGTGCGTGCCCGGGGTGCCGGATGGATGCGTGCTGTGTGCGAATCGCGTGCTACCTGTGGGCCTTGTCTAATCCGTTTTCAAATGCCCTATTTTCCACTCGATGCTGTTTATTTCCCCCCCCCCCCCTCTCCCCCCGCCACCAGGCGGTTTCTGCTCGCTGTGGTTGACGCAAATGAAATGGGGATGGGGGCCGGGAGCGCCGGGGAGGAGGCAGCTGATGGGGCTGATGAAGCCGGCAGACCTCTGCTGGGATGTGCCGGGGCCCCCTGTGCCTAGGGGGCTTTGCCTCTTTCTTTTGCGTTTATTTTTTAGAGGGGGGTGGCTCCAACTCAGAACAGTGTCAGGAAAGGAGTGCTGACGAGGCCTTTACGTGGCCCAGCACCGCTCCCTTTTCTCTAAATTGGAGAGATAGGAGGGCACGAAGAGCTGGCTGGGTGGCAACTCTGTGTCCGGGGGATGCCAGTGAGGGTCTGGTACTCCCTAACATCTTTATCCGTGACACAGACGGTGGGATCGAGTGCACCCGCAGCACTTTGCTGGCAACACTGCGCTGAGTGCTGCAGGTGGTACCAGAGGAGGGAATGCTATCCAGAGGGACCCGGGCAGGCTGGGAAGTGGGGCCACGTGAACCCAGTGAGGTCCTGCAAGGCCAAGAGCAAGGTGCTGCTCCTGGGTCAGGGCAGTCCCAGGCTTGTGCACAGACTGGGGGAACTCACTGGGAGCAGCCATGCAGAGGAGGACTTGGGCGAGCTGGTGGATGTGAGCCAGCAGTGCACGCTTGCATCCTGGAAGGCCAAAAGCACCCTGGGCTGTGCCAACACGGGGCAGCAGGCAGGGACTGAACTGTCCCCCTCTGCTCTGCTCTTGTGGGGCCTCATCTGTGGTACTGCATCCAGACCCAGGGCCCCCAGCACGTGTCAGACACAGAGCTGCTGGGAAGAATCCAGAGGAGGTCCACAAAGATGTTCACAGGGCTGGAGCATCTCTCCTGTAGAGGCTGAGGGAGTTGGCTTTGTTCAGCCTGGGGAAGGGAAGGCTCTGGGGAGACCACATTGCTGCCTCCCAGTACCTGAAGGGAGCTTATAAGCAGGAGGGAGAGCGACTTTTATACGGCCTAATAGAGATAGGACCAAGGGGAAATGGCTTTAAACTAAAAGACGGGAGACTCAGGTTGGGTGTTGGAAAGAAATTCTTTACTCAGAGGGCGGTGAGGTACTGCAACTGCCCAGAAAAGCTATGGATGTCCCATCCCTGGCGATGCCCAAGGCCAGGCTGGATGGAGCCCTGGGCAGCCTGAGCTGGTAGGGACTGACCAGGCCATGGCAGAGGTAGGAGCTCCGTGATCCTTAAGCTCCCTTCCAACCAAAGCCACTCTGTGATAAGTGAAGGCCTTTAAATCATGATCTTTTTCACAAAGCTTTCTTTTCAAAACATTTCTTCTACGTTCGTCACCTTACCAGGTGCAGCTCTTCGTGTGTAACGATAGTTTAAATGGAGCAATAAAATCAAAGCAGGTTCTGAATCCTTGTGTAAATTGACTGATGGAGCTCCAGGATTGGGGCACCGGTAGATCCCACCCCGCTGCCCCAGCTGTGGGACTCGGACAGGAGACAGCAGCTCGGGTGCCTACACAGGAGGTGGGAAAGCAGCTGGGTGTTGGGCTGTGCTTCAGGCTTCCGAGTTAAATCATTCCTTTAATCCTACCCTTGTTTCTCCAGAGCAGGCTAATAGCATTGATCTTCATGCTCTGGTCCCCGGAGCATTATGTGCTGGCTGTTATCGGTGGTGAAGCACCACACAAATTCTGTAGGGGCCTGACCTGCAAAGGTAATCCTCTGTTTTCCTTTGTCTCTGACAGTCAGGTCCTCTCAAGTCAGACAGGCCTAAATCCCAAAGATCTCAGCAGCGTAATATTGTTCTGTAGAAAATAAAGGAGAACGATGTCCTCATCGTTCTTTTAATAAAACCTTCGCTCCTTCAGTTCCCCACCAGCCCACTGCTCCTTATTGCAGGAGCACATGCTCACAGTGGCCCCGGGATGAGCAGCATTGCTCCTGGTGCACACCTTGCTGTGCTGTGAGCCAGCAGCATCCTGCTGCACTGCTCCACGGGCGGCTCTGCCGTGTGCTCAGCTCACCTTGACAAGGTCAAGTGCAATCGGGAACCTCGTATTTCTTAGTGCTCAAGTGGAAAGAAGTCAGTTTGAGATGCAAAACATGCATTTTCTGTCCTCGTAAGCAGTGTCTGGTCTCTTGCTTTCTCCTTTGGTTGGCTCCAGGGCTCAGCTCCACCTTAGCGTGGTGCAGCGATGTCCTGGTCCCACGCTGAGCCCTGGGCATCCCCGTGCTACCCAGAACCCACGGGCGATGCTGTGCATTGCACACACTGATTGCAGCCAGAGCTGACTGCCTACAAGAAGCTGGGTGCTAACTGCAGACAGATGCAGCAGGAGGTGCTGCTCAGCCTGGGCAACCCTGGCTCCTCTGTTTCAGCACTTCTGGTACGGATGTAACCGATTCAAACCTGGGCTTTCCATAGCAAAACCACTTCTCCAGGAGCTGGACTCGAAGATCCAGCTCGGGGAACTGTGACTGTGGGATTCTCTACTGCAGAGCGCTCAGTTTTGTCCTGCAGGTCCCGGAGCTGCAGAGTGATGTGTCCCCTGGCACGTCCTGTCGGCAAGGGGCAGCATTAACCAGCTCCGCACGGCACAGGCTGTAATTTACCGGGATGTAAATCTGAAACAAATCCTGCATCAGCGGCACTCAGTTAAAAAGACACTGCGTGCAAAGAGCCTGATTCTGCTGCCACCAAGTCACTGTCACAAATCTTAGTGAGTCCGGGACACTCAGGATGTGCCAGAGGGAGAGAAGTGCCTGCAGATGCACAGATTTGCACCAGCTGTCAGGAGAACCCTGACACTTTCCCATGGCTCTACTTCCATTGTTTTTCCTATAGTTCTCATTCTTAACTCCATTTACATTACAATTGCTCTTTGATTCAGTTCACTTCGGGTTACTTTTCCAGTTGCCTCCATAGGAAATGCACTCTAGGCATGCTTTGAGATAAGGCTGTGTCCAGATGGGGAGAGGACAGCGCCCTTAGAGCAGACCTCTTGCTGATACACACTTGCACTTTGGTTTGCATTGCCTCAGCATCCGCAGACTGGATTCCCTTTGGATAAAAGTAGCTCAGAAGCTGTCCTCCACACAGGACAATGCGGAATTGAAGTCCCATCAAAACGTGGGTAGTGTGAAGGTCAGGACCTCAGTGCCAACTCAGTCAGCTCACCGTGCAGCGTGCATTGCTCTGCCTGGCCGAGGTGCTCACAGGGAGCACCCTGGGAGAGGAGAGGGCAGCAGACACAAGGAGGGCAGAGATTCTGTACTTCATTTTTGTTGTTAATGTTATCCTTGTAACATGCCAACTGTACTTATATATATATATACAGTCGCACCTCTCCTTAATGCATATTGATTTTTTTTGCTATCTATAGCAATACTGGTATTTATGCACCGACCTCTACGTAACCCTGAGCAGCAGGCACACACTTCATGGAGTCACAGAATGGTTTGGGCCAGAAGGGACCCTTAACATCATCCAGTTCCAAGCCCTGCTGCAGGCAGGGACACCTCCCTCTAGCCCAGGCTGCTCACAGCCCCATCCATCCTGACCTTGAGTGCTTCTGGGGAGGGGACATCCATAGCCTCCCTGGGCAACCGGTGCCAGTGTCTCAGCATCCTCACTGTAAAGGATTTCTTCCTGAGCTGTAGCCTAAATCTCCCCTGTTCCAGTGTAAAGCCACTTCCCCTCATCCCATTGCTACCTGCCCTTATAAGAAGCCCCTCCCCAGCTTTCCTGTAGTCCCCTTCAGGTGCTGGAAGGCCGCTGGGAGGTCTCCTCGGAGCTTTCTCTTCTCCATGCTGAAGAGCCCCAGCTCTCTCAGCCTGTCCCTGCAGGGAGGAGCTCCAGCCCTCTGGTCGTCTTCGTGGCCCTCCTCTGGACCCGCTCCAACAGCTCCATGTCCTTCTTGTGTTGGGGGCCCCGGAACTGGACACAGTGCTCCAGGCGGGGTCTCACGAGAGCAGAGGGGCAGAATCACCTCCCTCACCCTGCTGGTCACACTGCTCTGGATGCAGCCCAGGATACGGTTGGCCTTCTGGGCCGTGAGAGCGCTCTGCCGGCTCATGTTGAGTGTTTCTTCAATGGACACTCCCAAATCCTTCTCCTCAGGGCTGCTCTCAAGCCTGGACTTTAATGATGTTATCATAGATAGCAGAGAAACCAAGATAAGCATGACTAATATACAAATGGGAATTCCCAACCCAATTATAGCCACAGCAACGTTGTATGGGAACAGCTGAGTCACGGCTGAAGCACTGACTGAGCACGTGGAGAAAAGACCCATCAGCCCTGGAGGTGAAGGCAATTCACCTGCAAACCTCATGGAAGGGCTGACTGCCACGAGGAGGGGTGTCCTGCTGGGGATTCCTCCTTTGTGGAGTCCTTCTGCAGGCACAGACCGTCAGAGGTGGGCAAGCATCCTTCCTTTCATAACACCTCCTCGTTGCACTGCTCCTGCTGCCATTACACATTTGCTGCAACGTGTGGCAGCAGTTCCTAGACCTGGCTGAGTTCAGGTCATGGATGTTGCATCTTCAGTACGTCGTGCAGAATGACTGAAACCATCAGCTCTAATCATCACAGTACAGCTGTGTGGCAGTGTGATTATTGTGTAATAATTATTTTTCCCTTCTGAAGGGCCTTTTGTGATGCTAGCATGGAAAAGTACTCTTTTTTCCTTCTTTTGTGTATGCTCTTCTGGAAGTTCATGGCACCACATCAGAATAACACTTTCTAAATGAGCCCGTGGCACTGGGTCAGGGCCATGTGAGCTTGATGCACTCAGATCACGAGGTGATCTCAACAGGAGCGGATCCAGGATTACATGGAAACTGCAGATGTGATATCTCCTATGTTATAAACGCCTGATCTCTGCACGTCACACCCACCTCAGGCCTGGGGGGGATGGCAGATAGGTATGACTGAGAGACAAAAGGAGCTGAGCTGTAGAAATGGAGGGAATTATGTAACGTGATATATTCCACTTTATTTTCTGTTATTTGAAGGCAATAATTTCTATCTATTAATGTGTCACCAGAAACAACAAAGTTACAAACCACACTGACCCCAGTGCTGGTGCAACGCTGACACATGTGGAATATTTTAAAGTGAGAGAAACCCTTCCATCCAATTCTGTCATAAGAAATAAAACCTGAGTATTAATGGCTTACATGTTTTTGCACGTGAGCTCACGCAAACCCAAGCTCTGAACTGACCCAGTTCTTTATTTTTATGGCTCAGAAGATGTCTTCTCTCCTGTTCCTTCTAAAACGGGAGCAGTTGCTTCCACAACGTTGGCTTTTTATAGACACAGCATTCGTTCTTGCGTGCGATATTTTCCTGCTCCATCTGAAAACAAATATCAGCAGAGGAAGCTCTGGAGATGTGAGAGCACACGAGCAATGCAGCACAGCCGCCCAAAGCACAGATACATTTTCCTTTGCCTTAAAGGCAAAGCTTCAGATTTTCATTTGTATAGGAATAAAATACTCATTGCTGGAGGTGCCACGTTCGTATGCTGAGGCAGAGAGCAGCTCTCAGTCACAGCCTCTGTCCCTGCGGTCTGCAGTGACAGCTCCCACCGCATATGCATTTCCAGCTGGTCCCCAGGCAGCAGCAGCAAGCAGTGTGTCCCCACGCTGTGCTTGTATGGATACTTACTGCTCATGTTGTTAGCAGAATGAAGTGGACATTACTTCTTCATCTGCTGGTACGAGAACTCCTGGTGTGCAGGGTAAGGCCAGAGAGCCCTGCTGGCTGCTGGGGAAAGGCTCTGGTGTTGGATGGGAAGTTTGCTTCCTTCTTGTTTGCATGCAAAGCAAAGTCAGAGGTGGTACAGGAGAAGGAGGTGGTGCTGTTTGGGTTTACCCATGCTCTCAAACACTGCTCCCACTCGTGGGGACAGAGCCGTGGGAGTGAAGCTGCATGATGTGGACATCTCATCATGACCGACCACCCTTAGGCTGCGTCCTGCCTTCGCTGCAGTGAGCACACTGTCTGACTGTTTGCTGGTGCCCCTCGGTAGCTGTCAGTCAGCCCAGCAGGCCCGAGCTGTGAGCTGGTGCTTGGCATGGCCTGACTGTGTTGGTCCGGGCAGCTCTTAGAAATGGGAGCAGTGCTGCTGCCCTCTTTGGTTGGTGGGGGCCTGATGAGATCTGGCTGTCACAAACCGGGTGAAAACACGGTAGAGAAGCAAGCAGCACAGCAATTGGAAGTGTCACAGGTGTAAAGGGTGGAAAAAAGAAAAGCAGTTGGTGGGGCTGTCCCATGAGAGAAGGGCTGACTCGATGTGGTACTTGGTGCTGGGTGGCTCCTCTGGGGATGCGGGTCCTATTCAGGTAGAGCTGATGTCACCCCATAATGAGGATGGAAAGCCTGGGAGAAGGAAGCCACAAGGTGCTCGTCTTTGCTGTTTCACTCCATTGTCACTTTCTGTAACGCTAGAGGCATGCATGGCAAGGAAATGAAGCAGGCTTTGGGATGGGGCCTGGCCTTACAGCACAGCTCACGTTCACTCTGCAGCCTCTGGCAGCCTCTCAGGTGGAGCATCGTGAGGAGTGAGGGAGAAAGATCTTCACAGCTCACGGTGCTTTCCCTTTCCTAAATAACAAGCATTGGAGGTTTTCTGTTTGTGCAGAGTTCACGGGAAAGGAAAAGATGTAAGCAATTTCTTCCATCAGCTGGAGAGCTGAGATGCTCAGCAGGAGTGGCTTAGCACCAGCACTGAGTGCTCGTGGGAAGTCTGAAATGGCTTCCAGCGAGCAGAATGCTTGCTGCTGGCACTGGCCCCTTCCCTTTGTTGTCAAGGGACAGGTATCCATGGCAGAAGTAGTTTAGCAGTCCATCTGAACACAGCAGCTCTGCTTGCTGGCCTTCTGCTCAGATGCCATCAGGGATGCTTGGCTGTGTGTAACTGTATGAGCAGGAACAGTGTGTGGGGGGGGAAAGCTGCTGATTAGTTCAGGATTGTGAAAAAGTGTGTGAAACTAAAGGGAAATAGGTGCTATCTGCTGTCACTTAAAGATGAGTCACTCAACAGCTGCATTTGACACTGCTGAATATCATACAGACATGAATATTTTTCCTTCTACTTACATTTCTATGCCAATCAACAAGCAGTGGTATCAAGTAGCATTAGTCGGCTCAGGAGGAGATACACCTCCTGGGAAGGCATGTCTGCTCAGAAATAGATGTGCACGTAGATCTCCAAATCGTGAGTGAAAGGCAGAAAGGCAGGGAGTGAGAAGTGCAGGGGTTTGTGAAAGCAGCAGAGGTACCCACGGCTCGGAGCTGGGAGGTACTGCTGAACACGAGCACCTCATGAAAGCAGGTAATTCAGCCGCTGATGAGACCTGCCTGGGAGCAGAGAGGTGCTCGCTCCTGCCCCCAGCCAGCCCTTGGGCTCAGTGCCTCATCTCTGCATTTGCTGTAGCATCCTTTATGGCCTCTTTATGTATTGCTGCCTACGGGAACAAGTTTAGTAACTCCGGGCTGTGATTTGAGCACACTGCAAATATCTCCTGCTCTGGTTTTCATCACTTTGAGCGCTGCTGTTGCAGTCCCTGTGCTGCACTCGGCTCCAGGCACATCTTGAAACACACGGCTCTGTCTGTTCCAGGGCTGAGGCATTCTCACAGCACTTGGTAGTAACCCTGGCTGTCTCAGCACACCCCTCCAGGAGTTAGCATTATTATTTATGATTGATGCATTTATTGATTTGACCACTGAGATCAGCACCGTACGCCTCAGCGTTCCATCTCAGTAACAGCAGTAATTCCTGTTTGGCCCAAAGGCCGCAGGCGCTTGCACGTTCTGTTCACTGATGCCAATGGGACTGTTTCCTTCTGAGCAGGAGCACAGAGGGTAACACAGAAGGCAGCAGGCACTGAGTGCTCAGAGGATGCTAGGTGTCAACGTGCAGAGCTTTGGATGCTATTTAAAAAAGGCAGTGTTTGTATGTCTCATTAAACTTGGCTTTGGCTCTCAACACCAACACGGTTTTGCAGATGCCCAATTCACACTGATGTGACTCACTACCCAAAGCGGCAGCTGTGCAAAGTTGGGTCTCTGAAGTGCTCTCGAGGTTCCAAGGACTAGCTTGACTTGTCTGGGTCAAAATACTCGGTGTTATGGCCACTAAACTCACTTCTTTATTACAGCGAAATCTCAGGTGAGATTAATAGCGAGCGCTTGCGACAAACGTGCAGCTGTTCTGTTCCTGTTGCTTCAAATGGACGTGGGAGGCAGGGATTTGGGTGTGCACTGCTTGGACATTCTTATTTTTTAATGAAATAGAAGCAACTGTAAAAATCCAAATGCCATTCTAAACGGCTTTTTTGGTTCATTTCTGACATCACTGAGGAAAAATTTGTTGTAACATGTTGACTGAAATTACTGAGAGAGAATCCATGTTAAAATTCCTTGGGTTGCAGTCCTCCTGGTAACCGTGCTGCAGGGACAGGCTGCACCCACAGTTCGAGCTCCCTGCGTGGATGCAGCACACCAGATGATCTACGGCAGTTTCTGCCCTCTGGTTACAGCAGAAAGCAGTGCAGTCAGAGCCAGGCTGTGCACAAAGTCAGCGTGGAAGAAATGGAGGCAGTGCAGCCCGTCGTCCCTCCCCAGCTTGCTGCTCAACGTGGCTGTGTCTGTGTCTGTGCAGTGATTCCCTCCTGCTGCAGGGACTTTGGGGGGCAGCTGTTTTAAATTCTGGTTTTATTGCACTTCAGTGATTTATTTCAACCTCCCCCCCAAGGTATTCATTCACCTTGCAGTCTCCCGGTGCTGTGAAATATTTATTCACCCACTGAATCCATTCTGAATCTCACGGCTGTACTATTTTCCCATTTCAGCCACTGGGGCCAACGTTTGTGTCCTCGTGGTGCCCCCACGCAGCAGTGCTGGGACACGCTGTGGCTGTCAGTGGGCACTGGGGACACTGCTGGTCAGCCCCAAGCAGTGCTGCCTTCAAAGCTCTCAGTGATCAGCACCTGCTTTAATATTTCAGTGGTCTGAACAAATCATTAAACAAACAAAGGCTGAGGGAGCTGGGGGTGTTCAGCCCGGAGGAGAGAGGGCTCTGGGGACACCTCACTGCTGCTCTGGGGTTCTTGAAGGGAGTCTGTGAACAGGAGGGACAGTGAGTTTTTGTGAGGGCAGGTGGAGACAGGACAAGGGAAAATGGCTTTAAACCAAAAGAGAGGAGATTTAGATTAGATGTTAGGTGGGAATTCTTTGCAGCAGAAGGAGCACAGGAGCTGGTCCTGGAGCTGGGGTCCCTCTGTGTGCAGCTCACTGTACCTGGACGTGATGTCTTGCTCTGTGTTGCCTAATGATGAGCTTATGCTGCACTGGAACAGGCCGAGCTTTTTGTTCCTGACCTGGATGTGGCATTTCCTGGAGCAGCAGCCACAGGTTTCACCTGACCCGCAGGGTGCTGTGCCTGCAGCACGCTGGGCACCGTCTCCTTTATGCTGGCTCTGGGCCCCCAGCCCTCCTACCCCTCTGTGAGGTGTTCCCCATGGGCATGGGGCTGCTGCCTCAGGGATGCTCAGAGCAGAGGATGCTGCTCGCAGTCACGCAGCTTCTGGTCTAATAATAAGACGCTGCCTCTCCTCTTACATGCAGCAGAGATAGAGGTTGAGAATTTTTTTCTCTCTCACTCCACCTGATTCCCACGCAGGCTTGCCATTGATTTTCCCCGAATAAACTGCCTCCCGTCATCATAACACAACCAGATGGGGAGGGTTTAGTGAGAACATCTCAGGAGAGGCTGGCAGAGAGGCGGACGCGGGAAGCGGATCCTCCCCGTAACGCTGGCACGGGTTGGTAAGTTCCATCTGAAAAATGAAAAGCTGCTCCCTGTGCTGAGTCACAGCCCCTCGGTGCCGGAGGGGCCGCAGCGGTTGGCAGCGCGCAGGTGAGGCACTGCTGCTCAGCATCCCTCCGGAGCCGACCCCTTCAGCCATCTCCTCGCAGGTGTGATTCTGTCCGCAGGAGGGTTTGTGTCCTGCAGCGTGCGGGGCCGCGCGGCTCTTCCGAGGGGTACGCGGTGCAAACCCTGGTGGCAGCCCCCCTGTGCCCCAGCCTGGCTGGATGAGCAGCACAGCCCCCCTGTGCCCCTGTAGCCCAACCCCACCGAGGATGGCGGTGCCGGGCGCTTCACTCCTGTGCTGACTGGAAGCACAGCTCGGTTTAGATTTGCTTTCGTAGAGCGTTCCGGCGGTTCAGACGCACAGCTGAGGGCTGTTTGCTTTCTGAAGCTTTTCCGTTTTCTTAAACCTGCAGAAGTGGGGTGAAATCAGAGCGTGAGTGTGCATGGGGGGATGGGAGGAGGGAGCGGGGCCCCGGCAGCATTCCCTGACCACCATTAGAGCGTAGCGTTTGGCTTTGGAAAGTAGCCCCGTTTGTGCTACTGAGGTAGAGATTATCTAGATGGAAAAGCAATCTCTGGCTGTGATCTCAAATTCAGACACAGACATTTGATTGGCAGCCCCTAATAAGTTGCGGGTTTGTATTTTATGGACAAAACACTTCCAAAGTAAATATGAACTTAGGGCACCGTGAGTAAATGTGTTTTTCAGGTACTTTTCTATCGATTTTATACAGTGAGTGAGAACTGACATCCACAGGGGCTGTGGTTGGTGCAGCACTCCCACCCCACACATTCTCCTCCATCCTTGAGCCCTGGGGCTCCTGCTCCTCACGCAGGTGGGGCTGGCCCCTCTCCATCTCTCCTGTCCATTCCTATTTCGGTACAGAAATGGACAAAGTGAACCAAAAGGGTGGGAGAAAAAATCTTGTTACATCCAGAGACCTACATCCAAGGACCAAGAGACATTGCTGTCCCAGCCCTAACGCCTGGTGCATCGTACAAGGGAGCTCCAACCCCAGCCCAGGAGCACTCTGGAGCTGTGTGGGGCTGGGGACCATGCAGTCATGTTGCACTGGGAGCCATAAATGTTCCTTCACATTCACTGAAGGCGATATTTTATGTATCTTGCTGCCAAAACAAACCTCTCAATGTTTTATTTTCCTTTTGTTTTCAAGCAGCAGATATATGTTGGCTCCTTTTGTTCTCCGAAGGAGAAGGCAAAGTGTTGCGTGGAGGCTGAGCGATAGCTGCTGAGGCTTCCCAGGGCTGGAGAGCTGAGGTCGTGGGCTCGGTGTGCTTGTTCCTCGTGGTCACCTGAGTACTGGATGCTTTCCTGAGCGGCGTGATTCAGGCAGTGCTGAGGCAGGCTGAGCCATGTCCTCTCCATCACAGCAAGGTGGGCTTCCAGCGCAGGCCAGCTGCAATGTTTGCACCCTGCCTGTGGCCACGGGAGCTCCAGAGCCCGAGGCACGCAGCTGGGCTGGCCTGCTGCTCTGACACAGGGCTTGGTGTGAGCACTGAGTGCTGACATGTGCGTGGCTCCAGCCACGGACTCAGAGCTGGTGCCTAGCCCAGGCAGGCTGCTCACAGCTCTAGCTATGATGGGCTGCTCCCATGCTGACGTGACACAAAAAATGACAGCGTTTTTCCTGTTGGGGGGGTTAAATATAGGCACGGATTCCTTCTGCAATACTCATTTGATGTGAGCTGGGGTTGGGGTGAGGCCTTCCCAGAAACAAGGATCATCTCCATCCTTCTGGTTGTGCTGAGAGAGAAAGCAGAACCCAACCACAGCAGTGAGCAGTGCGCTACAAAGGCTGCGTAATTATATTTCCTGTGTTCCTTTTAGTGCGTGCTGATGGAGTTCTGCTGTGCTCCTCCAGCACTGCGTTGGGCCGGTGCGAGCCGTGGGGTGGGGGCTGCTGCCCGTGCCTGCAGGGCATGATGCAGAAGGGAAGGTTCAGCTTTCCTCCGCAAAACCCGTACCTGTCTCCTGCCAGCATCCCTTAGAACGTTGAGTGGTTCCTCGTTCTTGCATTATTGTGGAGAAAATCACAACTGTTGTTCTCGCTCTCATAACATCAGTAATTTATAACTGCCTGCTTAATGTCTCCCCAGCGACTCGCAGACCCCAGTTATTTACTTCATGGCTGCACCTTTCGTTTTAGATGAGTGCCGGTGTAACTGTGGGTACCCAGCACTCACCTTCCTGCAACGCTGCAATGCTTTTCAATCTCATTTCCCATCCCTTGCTATTCCTACCTAACATCTTGTTTACGTAGCTGCTGCACAACAGATGTCCCCGGTGATGACTTGATCTTTTCCTTCTCAACCTCTGTCTGCAGGATATGCCAAATTGTATTTTTAAATATAGATTATCTTGTACTCTTCATATCCAATTTTGTGTTGCCTAGTTACCCAATTTTCTGCGGTTATTGTTTTAATTTTTTCTTCTTTTCTTCTTGCTTTATATCCCTCCCTGATCTTGATGGACCTCGGTAGCCCCCTGTTATCAGCAGGTTTTCATAGCCCACCCTTCGCTCTTTCCACAGGTTGCTGGCAGTGTCCCAGGCACTGCCCACCCCCAGTGCAGGCAGCCCTCTGCTGGGGCTCTCCATCCCAGTGGCTGTTCCCCCTCTGGTTCTGTGCTCTATAGGTAATGAGTTGCTTAAGCTTCGTCTTACCAAATCTTCTCAGGCAGCTGATTGCTTTGCATCCAGCCCTTCATTACACACCATGGAACTGAGACTCAGATTTACACTCCCGTGCTGTACACGTTTACCTCCCAGCTAGGAGTGCTGCAGCAACAAGCCACGTCAGAAGCAACTTTCTCTGAAGCAGTGAGTGCAGAGGGATGTCAGACCGGAAAATGCTGAATTTAAATACTATTTAGGGTGGTGAAGCCATGGCACTGCTGCCCGGAGCTGTGCTGCCCCATCCCTGGAGGTGCCCCTGGCCATGGCCAGGCCCTGGGCAGCCTGAGCTGGGGGGCACCCAGCCCACGGCAAGGTGTGGGGCTGGGGGGGTCCTGAGGTCCCTTCCAACCCAGCGTGGTTACCCAGATGCAACAGCAAACAAATGATTAGGAAAGAGCTCTTCTGTAGCTGTGCTGTCTGTAGGCAGAGATGTCCGTGAGAGGATTCCAGCACTTTGTGATACAGCATTTTTCACAACGAAAAGCAAGGCCAGCACTATTTCCAGCCTGAACAAGTCTTTGGGAGCTGGCATTGCTGCCAGGAGATGCCACGTGGGAATGAGTGCTTTTGTTCCTGGTGCTTATGGGCCAGAAGAGCCCGTGTAGTGCTGCAGGTTTCCTCTTTGGTGGAGGGTTTTGGCACTTAGTGTTACGTAGGCTAACAAAGGCTGTGGCACTCATGCAGGATGGGTCCCTGGGATGGGTAAATGAGCTCAGGCAGTGGCAAGGGGGAGTGAGCAGCAGCCTTCAATCAAGGAACATTCATGTTCCTCTAACTTCTGGTACCCGTGTCTTCATTGTGTGCAACACAACTATCTCAGTGCAATCTGTAACCAACATCTAAGGGTTAGCAGCTATTGGAGAGAAAACGCTTGTTATATAGGTGTGCATGTTCTTGCAGGAAATTAAAAGCAAGTTGGGAAGCCAAGCTGCCAGTAACAGAGATGATAGACCCACACAGCGATGCTGGGCAACTGGGCTGACACCAGGCTGACACCGGGCTCCAGACTGCCACTTCTCAACACCTGACTCTGGAAACTAGATGGCCTTCAGAGGATTCTCTGATTCTAATTTACATTCCCCTTGTTTGTAGCTCTGCAGTTGCATGTTGAGTACGGTAACATGCGTGATGATCCTCCATGGAAGTCAGCCCATCCCTGGCAGCTCTTCTTGGTTAAAGAAAATGTTCAAAAGATGACAGAGCTTCTGTGCTGAAAAAAATATTTCCCTAAAGGAATGGGTTCCTGGCCCTGTTTTAGACAGGCCTGGTTCTGCCCTGCTGAATGGAAGTCTCAGCTCCCTGGCTGATCTGTTCCGTAGAGCTGCAGAGAAATGGATATCTGCTCACTAATAAAATTGACCAGGAAAATTGATGCAGCATCTCAGATCAAGTCAGCTTTTAAAGAAAAAAAATCAGATTATAGCTTAAAAATCCCCCACCCTGTGCATGCAGAACCACCTCTGAGCAGAAGTCACATTGCTGTGGTCAGTGAGGGTTTCCCATCCGCACCGCCCCAGCCCCACAGCAGTGCCCACCCCACAGCTGCTGTGCTCTCCACTGGGGACCACGTACTCCGTTGCTGCAGGGTTCGGTGGGGTCCCTGTTTCAACCCCTGGGAGGATGATTTGCCTTGAGGACTTTGTTCAGTCCTGTCCTGAGGCCTGGAATGACTCAGGGTTTTTCTGGTTTTGTTGCTGCTGTTTAAATCTGATTTGTTTCTTTAAATTTAATTTGAAACTATTTTTTTTTTCCCTCCTAGAGTTGGAAATGTCAGACAGATAACACTTTTCCCTTTCCATGTGGTTACCCAGCATGGGTCACAGCACACGCTGGCTCGTGGCTTTGCTTGGTAGCACAGATGTGCACAGAGCCCAGCCCTGCAGAGCAAGCACCCACAGCCACACTGCGTGCATAAAGCTGCTCCCAGGGCAGGTGGATCCTTCACTAAAGAGCAAATGCTCCAAAGGGAGCAATCTCCAGAAAAATATCATTCCCCAGTGGTGGTAAGTCCTCAAATGGGGTCTGGGAGAGGTGGGCTCAGACCTCAGCCCTTCTGGTCACACAGGTGCTGAGACTGGGGAGGGGACCTCAGCAGCTGCCAATGCAAGGTAATTTAAACTGGTGAAAAAAGAGGTTTGAAATAATCTGATCCTCAAAGAATGAGCTTTTGCAGGTGGCATTAGAGCATGCAGGCATCTGAAAGCTGGCAGTCAGCTTCCTATCAAAGTTCTTGTATGCTGCTGTTAAATGTACTTCTGTTAGCGTAGTGCTGTGCACAAATCTGGTTACAAGTGGAACAAATGCTCCAAATAAAACTCCATTTTTTTCCCTTGGAAAGCCACAGTCAGGCTGAGGAGGGGATCCATCCGCCACCAGCGTCGTGCTGCACTGCCTGACCCTCAATGCTGAGCTGACCAGGGATGAGTCACTCTGGAAATCAGTCATGTTTATGAAATGTGAAATGCAGTGCTGTTTGTTGCCACAGCCAAGCCCGCTATTTACAAACTCATTCATAAATCAAACAGCTCCAACAACTGAAATCTTTTTGTGACAGCGTTGCAGTGAAGCACTGCCTGATGCTCGCTGCAATCCAGCTGTGCTGTGCGTTCGTGCTGAAGAGGGTTGGAGAGGTACCATTAAATTGTTGTCTGCCTCTATTAATAACTTGCTTAAAACGTTCCCATAAAGTGCTTTTGGGTCATGCGATGCCATCTGCGTTACAGTTGCCTGTGGTTAATTACACGGGGATGAACTCCTTGGGAAAATGGATGGCATTGCACAGACGGTTTGTGATGGAGATCATGGAATGACACAGCACTGAGCTGAGAGAGTGAAGTCTGAAGTGCATCCCTCCTAATAACCCCAGGCACATCACTGATGCTACTCCAAGCTGCTCTAGTTCACCTGGGCAACCAGATGGGTGTACAACCCCGACAGATCCGTGTCCCCAAAGTACTGCACAGTACCTAAGGAGAAAAGTTCTCTCTCTACACATCAGCTTCTGCCTCTGAGTTTTAAATTTCTTCAGCAGGTGTGTGAGCTGCGTATATACAGCACTGGGGGCTCAGGGGTTTGCTGTGGATTCTGTAAGTTTGGTCCACCCATCAATGAGCCAACGATGGCCAAGGGATTAATGCTTGAGGACGAACTGCGGTCAGTCAGGATCTGACATGTGTCTGTGAGAGCTGCCGCTGGCACTGACCCAATCCCAGGCACAGCTCTGGGCTTCCAGCGGCAGGAACTCACTGCTGCACGGTTTTGTGATTTTGTTTTCCTTTTTGCTGGATACTGTTTCTTCAAAGATATGTTCTAGAACTTGTTTCCCTCTGGGAGATGTCTGTTTGCCTGTTCTTCCTGATGGAAACTGAGATTAGCTCTTGTATGGAGCTGTTGGATCATGGCCTGAAGCACTGACGGATCACCTGAGGTGAGCACTGGGTCAGCTGCAGAGCACAGGTGAAGGCAATGTACCTGTGACTGCAAGGGGAAGAGTCACGACCCCATTTTTCCCCGACCCCATTTAAGGGCTGACCATCCCTAGGGAAGGGCTTCTTGTTGGAGATCCCTCCTTTGTTTTTTTTCTGCTGTGAGCTTGGGGCCCAGGTGAGCATTCTGCCTCTTCATTTATTCCCTTCTACAGCGGTAATCTTTCTTGTTATACATCTTGACTACCGTACCGTTTGAACTGATTATTTTGTTGACTATGCCTCTATTAACTCTACAGCTCTAGAGCAGCCTGCTGCTGATGAATCTGGTAGACCACCAGGGATTTGCTGGCACGTATGAGAGAGCACTAGCCCTTCTTAGAGCAGAAGCCTCCAGAGCAAGGTGTGATTTCCCAGCCATGTGGCACTTGGCTGGACAGAGGGTGCTGAGTGCAGGGCTCCTGCATGCTGAACTCCTGTCCTGTATGATGGGCTCCTCTCTGCTCTGCTGTCTTTTACCTGAACTCATGTGACGTTTTGTTTTAAACCCAGAACTTTCTCAGCAGAAGTGTGATCAAGGCAGATACGCTCCTTTGGAACTTTGAGTTATCTACGTTTGGTCTTCTTAAGCATATATATAAATCCACATACAGACTTAAAATCAAGCTTGGCTTGGCTTTATGCTTACATCAAAGCATAGAAACAAAGATCCTCATGACACACATGGGACAGGCAGCCAATGTAACTCTATGTGCATGACAATACATGTATTGGCAATTACTCCTTGATCCCAGGGCTTTAAGGGCTGGCTGTGGGCTCAGTGTTTTACCATGGCTTTTCCAACAGCCTTTCTCCTCCTCATGCTGCAGCTGAGCCATGTATTAGCTGTGAAAATGTAGGTTTTGGGTGGTGAAACTGGGCTGAACTTATCAGACAGATTGGGGATAACATTTAAGTCTTCATGAAAATTAGGGAAAATTGATGGTGATGTTTGTGGAAGTTTCTGTTGCACAGTGCAGGGAGTGAGAACGTGGGTTGCAGAACTGGGCTGTGTGAGCTGACAAGGTGACCTCTGCCAGGTGTGTGAGCTGCTCCAGGCTGGGAAGAGGTTGTTTGTGCCAGATAACCATTTGATGGTACTTCTCCAACCCAGTTCTGTGTGAACACGTAGTGCAGCTGGATTGCAGAGAGCATCTCTTTATCACGAGAGTCTATAGGGGAGCACAGAAGTTTACGTGAACTGTGTTCTGCTTAAAATCTTGGTGCTCTGGGCAGCAGTTTACTCATTTATTTTTAGTTGTGGTGAAACCTTGATTTCAGAAACACTTATCTAGAAGACATGTTTTCCAATTAGCCTTGATGTCTGGACTGCAAGTCAGGAGGCAAAGGGATGATGAGCCCTGCCAGAGGCAGCGTGCCATGCATTATTAATGCTATTTTCAATATCAAACGTACCAGGAATCATACACGTAATATATTCTCCCAGCATCAAAAGTATGAAGGCCTCACTATAGAGATTCCCCTCTACAGAACTTGATGGGGGGGAAAAAAGAGGAAATCTACCATGGTGTCACAGCTCTGTCATGGGAAGTGCTTTCTGCCCATTCTTGCCCAGGACCACGAGCACCATGTCCTGCCAGGCTGTGCCAGGGTGCCCAGCCCAGCTCTGCCCCTTGGAACACTGTGCACTGCCACCAGAGGGGCAGTGCTGGCCAGGAACGGCTGCTTCGTGTTCCTTCTCCAGCAATACAACCTCTCTCGTTACTGGTATCGTTGTAAGGATGATGCTGTTACCTCGGGAATACTTGTCCAGGTTCTTGCTCTCAGCATTTGGGAGCATTATTCCTCCAAACCTGGCACTGGCACAGCAGCTGCGGATGGGAGATGTGCAGGCAGGCACTGCTGTCTCAGTGTTACAAGTCTGCGACTCTGAAATACAAATCACCACTTTCACACTGTGCTACAATGATGCTTGTTCTGCTGCAGGCACAGAAGCTCGGGGCTGTCACTAGGAAGCTGCCATGCTCTGTCCAGTCTGGTTTCCCATTATATCCCCTGGAAAAGCAGCCCTGCTTTTCCTGAGCTGTGTAAATCTCTTCCTGATCGCTAGGACAGTGAATGCTGCAGGGGTCCTCTGTGTGTAGAGCAGGTCTCAGCAATAATAGCATTGCTTTGGGGTGCTCCCCTTTGATCTGTTATACACTGTGTAACAGTTTGAGCAGCCTGCAAGTGGGCGGGTGCCCGTTTGGAGCCTGTCTGTGTGTGTTTGTTCTCCCTGCAGCTGTCTTCCTGGAAAAGCAGCGCTGAGTGAATGGGTTTTTGTCACATGCCTGTTGATGCTTCTGCTCTCTCTCTCTCTCATGCAGTCTCTGCTGTAAAGTCCAGCAGGGTTCTTGCTGCTTTGCCCTCTGAATCCTTGTCCTTGCAGGTAAACAGCAGCTCAGGTTATGTCCCCTAGTTTGTCAGAGGTGAATGAATTCAGTCAATAATCGTATATAGTGCTCTTAGGGCATTTTCTTCCTTTTGTACATAGAAGCTCAGGGGCCTGACTGCTTCTTGTCTTTGAAATGGGACTCTCTGAAACTGGTGGAGTTCCATGAATGTAGATTATCTAAAAATCTGTCTATTGCTCACTAACCATTCATTAATTTGCATAGAATGAGTCAAATCTAAAGCGAAACCATAGCAGGGAGCATTTAGTAACGCTGACATGCACAGTCCTCCATCCAAGGCTGACTTTCCTTCCTTCTTGCCTCCTGTCCTGCTCCAGTGCTTCATCTTCCCTGTCAGGAGGCATGTGCGGGGCATCCCTGCCAGTCTGGGCCTTGGCCAGGGCTGTCTGTGCTCCACAGTACCCAGCAGTGCTTCCTGTTATAGCATCACTGGTGGGTACTGCTGCTTCACGAGTGCCTCCTGCCCTGCTCGCTTCTCAAGGTGCACTGCAATGTTTCTACCACTGCTCCTCCCTAGGCTCCTTCCAGCTTGAATGCACAGATCTGCATCTCATGTGACTGGGAAGGAGTAGTACAATTCTTTGTGTACTTTCCTCTGAGAAACTTTCCCTCCACCCCCCACAAGTTTTTGAGCTTGAAGTGTGGCATGCAGAGTGGTTTCTCCACCGTGCTGCAGCTCTTAGTGCTGGTAGTACCCTGTGCAGGCAGATGGTTACTGCAATATGGGAATGTGCTGACCACTGTCACTGTGACATTTGTTTTTTATCTTGCCTAGTATGAAACCTGTCGCGCCCAGCAAATCAGACCTCGATAACTTTTTCAACACAAATTAAAAGCTCAAATCCTGAAAGCATGAGGGCACATCAGTGCTGCTAAGCCCATCTCGGATGGCTCCCACCAGCACTGCTGTGCTCACAGCTCCAGGGCTGAGCTGGGACAGCATTCCCCTGCCTGAGCCCCCAGGCCGTGTGTGTGCAGCAGCAGTGCAGGGCCTGCCTGGCTGCATCACTGCTGCTCGGGTTAATGCAGTACCTGGACACGGCTGGGGGTGTAGGACGGCTCTGTGCTGTGACCGTGTGCTGTCCCCCAGAAAGCAGCTGCTGGGCTCGTGCTCCTTCTAGCGTGCCTCTATTAATGCTTTTGCCCTTTGCTTTCTTGTTCCAGTTCCTTCAGTTTGTTTTCTGTAAGCAAATAACCGTTCTTGTAGCTTTTGCCCTTCGAAGGCAGTGGTTCTGATGTAAATTATTCTGACAAATCACTGTGTCATTAAAACTGTTATTTCTCTGTCATTCCCATACAAGCACTTGGCATTGGACTGTGCTGCTCCCCATTTCCCCGGGTTGCGGAGGAACCAGACTGCACCCATCCCTGCAACAGATTGCTTAAAAAAAATCATTGCAATCCACACCGATGCTTCATTCATCTCAGAAGGAAGAATTTGGGGCTGGGGGCCATGGGCTGCCCCACTTTCTTCCAGAAGTGACCTCTGTTTTAGAGCGATAGCTGACATATTGCATCTTCTTACGCAGAGAAGCAGGAGTTTCAAACACTGAGAACACCTCCACAACCTCCGCGGAGATGTTTCAGGCTTCATCCAACATATTTTTCATTTTAGTTTCTTCAAACGATTGAAAACAGTGCTTTTTTCTTTCCTATAGAAATGTGAGGGCTGCTGTTAAGCACCATTGTGGGGAGCAGCAGAATAAGGCTGCTCACACTGCCCTGGTTGGGTCTCCTGGTAGCAGCACAGCTTTCTCTCCACCCCATGTGCCTGGATTGCCCACCACACAGCAGCTCTGCCCACATGTTCCCCAGCTTCTGCCCCCCCAGATGCTCTCAGCCCTATCCTGGCTTTTCATCTCTGTTGGGCAGCACTGGAGGTGCCTGTCCCTGTCTGCTCTTTTCTCCTCACAGATGCAGGTGTTTATTCTTAGAACATAAATCAGTTTTATTTGTATTACGTTATTTTTATTTATGATCATCCTGTTATCGCAGTGCTCTGTAATGCTAAGCCCCCTTCCTAGCACTTGGACAGGAGTAGTGCAGCTCTGTAGTGGTTTTGACTATGAATCAAGATGAACATTGTTTTTATCCCATTAATAAGGTTGGTATTAAGGAGTGTGGGAATACTGCTCCAAATGAGCAGTATTTACTGTATGAATTAACTGAAACTTGGGAACAAAGTGTTACTTCAAACCAAAAGTTAAAAAGCATTCCGGTGTATCTTGGAAGTGATGGACATGTTATCTGTCGGTGGTTTGCCTTTACCTAAGCAAGTCCCTTTTCCAGTGGAGCTCCTCCACAAGGAGCTGGGGGCTGGAGCTGGGTGGTAGGATGCAGCACTGGTCAGACCGGGAACGTCCTCCAGCATCCTGGAGTCCAACAGCACATGTCAGCGTCCTCTGTGCTGTGCGAACACAAGGTGCAGACGAACGATGAGAAATGTTTACAGTCAGTGATGTAAATGTTATGCTCCGGACAGCAGTGCCCGCTGAGTGCAGTGGTGCACACTGAGCTCCAGCACGTGCCTCGTGTGCCCAAGCCCAGCGCACAGCTGCCGTGCTCCTCCCCACATCTCGTGTTCTTCCCTCCTGCAGGTGGGTGAGAAGATGTAGCGGCGCGAGGAGCAGCACCGCAGGGGGACGCGGGCAGCACCATGTCGAGGAGGGGCAGCAGCCGTGCCAGGCCCGACGCCTTGGCTGCCCTGCAGGCTGCCAACGAGGAGCTGCGGGCCAAGCTCACCGACATCCAGATCGAGCTCCAGCAGGAGAAGAGTAAGGTGTGTGCCCTTCCCTCTCCGCAGCAGTTCTGCTGGGGCAGCTTGCTCCTTCCCCTGCTCAGAGCTTTCTGTCCTGCACGCAGCCAGCCTGTGTGTGCCTTGGGCAGTAAATGGCTGCAGTAACACACCTCCTGTGTGAGGTGACCCCTTCCCAGTGTGGTTCCCCCTGCACTACAGCACAAGGCTCCCTGCTCCAAACCCAGACCCTACAGCCCTGCAGAGGTGGGCATGGTGGTGTGGGAGGAAAAAGCCCCAGCAGATACACATTGCCCTGCGTGCACAGAACTTTGTTCTCCATTTCCCCGTTAATCTGCATCGTAATTTGGCATTGCACGCTATGATTCTAATTCTTCAGGAAGTTTCCAAAGGCAGCACAAACACACATGTATGTTTTAACAGAACATCTACCAGTGATTCTGTGCTGAAGCGGAGTTCACAGCTTTAAGGCCAAGGATCCTTCTTTCCTTCCCTCTATCTTCCCCTGCCCTTCTTCATACAAGGGTTCTCATCACAGTTTCTATTGAGTTCCTGCTACGCCTTTAAACTGAAATATCATTTGACCCTTTAGTGGTCAGGTACAATGGTAATTTGCAATGCATAATTCATCACTGGAGAAGCATCTGATAAAATGCAGCTCTTTGGGACTTCACAGCAGCTGTCACCAGGCTGTACCTCACTGTACATGTGCATTTAGGTGCCTGAGCATGTCCAGGGGATGTGACAGGAGGGCTCCTGCAGGAACCCAGCTGGAAATTAAATGAAGGCTCAGGCTTCTCTGCAAGGTGCTGGTTAATTCTTACACGTGTATTAAGCATAATTCTGTTCATAGCTTGTATTGCAGGCACGTTAGACTGGTTTCTGAGCATTTGCTTCATGTAGTGCTTGGATATTAATGCTTAGTTCACTTGGGTTTTGTGCTTCCTGCAGAAATTTATTGTACTTACATCTTAGGTAATGCTTCTAGGACACTAAATCAGGCAAATTAAAGTCTCTGAGTCTGCAAGGGATTATTAAAATATACAGATATTACCACTTAGGCTGACTTCTTGAGAAAGACAAGTCTTCTCTGCAGAGCTGTCAGGATTCCTTCTCCTCTGTTCACAGATTACTTTCTCCCAGTGCTCTGTAATGTCGCAGTTTTTCCTTTGCAGCTGCAGAGTTTGGCTCTGTAGAGTGCTCTCATTTGGGAGACAGACCTAGGCATATTCTTAGCAAGGAAACCCTATTGTGTCACCATAGGAAGACAAATGCAGCTTCAGTACAAAGAACTGACCTGACCTTTTTTTCCCAGTAAGTAATCATAACATACTGAATATTCACTTCCTAATCTTGGCATTTAAATGTATGTACAGTCTGATCTGATAAACAACTCGGAGCTGAAAAGGGAGCACATGGAATTGTACTCCCTGCCCCTGAGCAAACCCGCTCCAAGGAGAGGGTCACGTATGCAAGCACACAAAAATCCATTGCTGGGAAGGTTCTGCAGTGCAACGTCCTCACTGTGCTGCTTCCACCAGGTGGATGTTTTCCCCTGAGATGTGTGGCACAGTGGTACCCCGGGCACTGCTGGTGGCTGCTGCCAGCAACACCGGCTCTCCTGGGGTGCACATGAGAGTGTGACCTCCCCAGCATGCTGCAAGGTGAGCACCCAGTGCTGCTTCTGGAGCAGCTGTGGGAGGGGATGAATCTCACTAGGGCTGTGATAAAGGTGTGATAAAGGCAGAGCTTGCTGGTCCCGTTTGTACCCAAAAAGCTCTTCTGAAAAGGCCTCACAGAGCACCTGAGATAAAGCACATTTGTACTTCTGCATCAGTAGCACCATCTCACTGGGCTACACTTTATCTGCCAGGCACAGGCACACAGCGTTATGGTCTGAGACAATAAAGTGATCCATATCAGTCTTAGATTATCTCATAATTTCTGGTCATCGGTTTGTTTGTAAAAATGCCGCTCTTCTTTGTTTTTCCACACAGGTCAGCAAGTTGGAGAGAGAGAAGAATCAGGAGGTGAAGCAAATCAAAGAGCACGAACAGCACAAGAGTACAGTGGTGGTGACAGAGCTCAAAGTCAAACTTCACGAGGAGAAAATGAAGGAGCTCCAAGCTGTTCGGGAGGCACTTCTGAGGCAGCACGAGGCCGAACTGCTCAGAGTAATAAAAATTAAAGACAACGAAATCCAGAGACTCCAGGCCCTGCTGACGGCCGTGCGCGACGGCGCTCCCGACAAGGTGAAAACCGTGCTGCTCACCGAGGCCAAGGAGGAGGCCAAGAGGGGCTTCGAGGTGGAGAAAATAAAAATGCAGCAGGAAATTTCGGAACTTAAGGGCGCTAAGAAACAAGTGGAAGAGGCTTTGACTATGGTCATCCAAGCGGACAAAATTAAAGCCGCAGAGATAAGGAGCGTGTATCACCTGCACCAAGAGGAAATCACCAGAATTAAGAGGGAGTGTGAGAGAGAAATCCGCAGGCTGGTATGTGTTGTTATCTTCATCTATGTCCTTACTAATGCTTCTGTTACTGATAGCGATTAAAGGAGGGTTAGATGCATGAGGACAGGTAACCAAACTTCTGGAGCGTACTCCAAATCCGCTTTCTGTTTGCGAATAGTGATGTCAAAATGTCTTCTTTTAAACCTGCTATAGGATGTTTTTGTGTTGAGCTTCCTTTTACCTCTGTCAGTGCTTGTTGGAATGGGTTACGTTTCAGATGTGAGGAACAGGCCTTTGGGTGCCTGCTGTGCTAGGGGAATCCCACAGAGCAGCCATGCCTTCGGCCTCCAGCAGTCTTTCATCCCTTTCCCCTTCTTTCCCCACCTTTTGTTCCTCACTGACCAACTTCCATTCTCTCTGGTTCCTGTAGACATTCCATGACAAGCTTTATGCCATTCCAAAATGCTGTTTTCTTCACACACTGCAGTCCTGAGCCCCACAACCTGGAGGTGGTGGCCCCACACTCCACAGGGTGCTCAGAAAGAGTTTTCCCCTCTGTGTTCCCCCTCGGTGGCTTTCCCCCAGGGCAGACAGTGACAGTTGTGTTTTGGTGGCTCCATCTGAGCCTTGCTGCATCTGTGTCTCCATCATCTCACCAAACCATTTGAGTCTCAGGTACAACAGTTGGTGTGTAGCCTCTGAGATCCAAACAGCTTCAGAATATAAATCTAAATTCATTCAGTATTTATTTGATGCCACAATCTTTTTGAGGTTTGCCGTGCTTTTTAAGGCATGCAGTGTCTCAGGATAAACCCACAAATGTCTCTTACAACCCGTTCTCTCTGGACTGCAATTAACCCTGAGGAAGCTAAACCCAAGCCAATTAAACAAGCACCAGCAAAACAGCAGCCCCACACAAAGGCAGCGTGGCCTTGCTCTGCTGAATGCCCTGCAGCACTGCGCAGCCATCCACTCTCTCTTACTCCACATTGCTTTTTTCCCTCATATATTATTTTCTTTTGAAGAAGAGCATATTAAAATAATTTATGACCAACTGATCTGTCGATGCTGCTCAAATATCCTGCAGTGTAAGTAATTCTTCTCTAAACATACAATGCCGGCTGCATTGATTTGGTGCATCACAATGAAAGGATGGCTAACGTACATCCTAAATAAACTTAAGGCATTACAATAAAATCCACGCTAATGGCCTCTAATGGCGAAGTTATAAAATAAACATGTTCTTAGTTATAAGGAATAGAGTGATTGAATGTCATGTTTTCTAAATTGCCTTTGAAAATCAAACATTTTTTTATTCCTGCTTCAATGGACCAGGTTATCTAACCGTACTAATTAAGTTACACAACGCCATCATTTTACCAGGCCCTAAGTGCTTCCTGGATGACGTTAAGCACTCTCTGTTCCATTGACTTGGCCACAGTTGGTTTCAATGGAGCCACTGGCACCTCGCAGGGGAGGGCCGTGATGTTCCAAGCCCGTGTCGGTGCTCTGTGGAGAACTCTGTTCTCTAACAAAAGCACTTACCAAATCCCTCAGGCTATTACTGAAAACCAGTTCTTATTTTCCTCTTTGGGATGGGGGCCACCAAGAAGTGCTGTCCCTGCATCTCATGCCCACAGCACACAGGAGCAGCCAAGGCTGCAGCAGGCACCCACTTCTGCCTGGGGCTGCCTTCACATCAGGGCTTCAGGAGCTCCCTGACTCATGCAGGATGCACTATTCAGTCATTTTAACAAAGAGAAGAAGTGACTTTCAAGCAAAGTGCTGTTTCTCTCCTTGGAAAATACTGCTTCTTTTATCTTCAGAATAGAGCAAGATAAATTATATTCATTCACGTGTAGCTGTGCGATATATATACTGTGCATATCCAGAGAGAGCTTGTTTGGAAAGGGAGTTCTCATTGTTCCATTATCCACAGAGGGGCACAGCTAACCCACCTGAGCTGCTCCTGGCTCAGACCACCATCCTTCTGAGTTTAGTAAACTTTTATTTCAAATTTTCATTCATATGTTTCAAAGCAATTCAAAACATCAGGTACAGGAACTTGGATGCACTCATCTGACACCAGCCCTCTTTGCAGGGCTGGATCACCACCCATGTGTGAGCAGGGGCACTGCTGGGCACGCAGCATTCCCTGGACACGTCACCAACATTTGGCTTGGTGAGCTGTGGCTGCAGCTCGGTTCATTCAGCAGACAGGATCCTTCTCTGGCCGATGCTGAGGCTGAACCATGCTGCTGAATGAACCGGAGAGGATAACACGTTGTACTCTGCACAGGATGAGGTTTCATCACTGGTATCAGCTGTGCTCGTGGCTGGCACTGCTGCCAGGAGCTCATCTTCCTCTCCTCTTAACGTTTGTGACGCGAGGAAGAAATGTGCTGCACCACACTCTTAGTGAAATGCTTCCTGCCTTTGTTACTGCTTCCATACTGTTTCACCTTAATAGTGAGACAGCATCAAATTGTTTTATGTGATTCATGAATGTGAACTTCATCCTAAGAAAGGAAATGTGACCACTGATGCGTCCTTAGCTGTTCACCACATGTTCTTACATTTTTTTTTTCTGGAAGATAAGCTGCTGCTGAAACACTGTGTTGCAAATCCTTCACATTTTCTACTGCTTCTTTCTTCCTCTCAAGGTGATGTTTGTGCAGTACCATGGCTTTGTTTTCACAAAAAACAGTAATAACCACCATCATTCTTCCTGTTTTAAGCAAGTCATCCTGTGTTGGTGCATTAGCTTTTCCTTTATGGGTCCAAATTGATCTCTATTGATCTCTTGCACACTGAGGTTGTGGATGTTCCCTCCCTGGAAGCACCCAAGGCCAGGCTGGATGGGGCTGTGAGCAACCTGGGCTACAGGGAGGTGTCCCTGCCTGCAGCAAGGTTTGGAAGTGGATGATCTTAAGGGTCCCTTCCAACCCAAAGCACTGTGCGGTCCTATGATTCTGACTATTTAGATATTTGGCAGAAGGACCTCTACAGACACCTCTGAGTCAAAGTTAGCAGATCATTGCCTCAATGGCAATTCTTGAGAACACCCATTGTATGGGAACTGTTGAATCACATCCTGAGCCACTGATGGATCACCTGAGGTGAGCACTGAGTCAGCCACAGGAGCACAGGTGAAGGCAATGCACTGTGTGACTGGAAGGGGTGGAGCCTGGCTCCACCTCTCCCAGACCCCATTTAAGGGCTGACCCCACTGGGGAAGTTTCTCTTGTTGGAGATCCCTCCCCTGTGGAGTTATTGGTGAACCTCTCTTTATTCACCAGCTGTCTGTGTACCATCCATATAAGCCTGACAAAAGATACCATCTTCTTCGCTATTCTTTCTGAGTACCACTCTTTCGGGTTGTTCACCCTACACCCGTACGAAAATGCACCTGCACAGCTCTGCTTTGTACCATTTTACAAAGAGAACCTGTACTGTGCTTGTTCCCAGATGGCAGCTTCTGTGGGGCTTAGGGACAACATCCTTGGAGAGATTAGTCAATACGCTGTGCCATTTTTTTCCCCAGGTTTTCACATTATTTTGCAGGTTACAGACAAAACCATCAAAGAGCTACAAAAGCATCAAATCCCATCTTCACGTGGCGAAATGTTCTCATTTGAGTGGGTCAGGTTTTAAAACAGTCCCTTTCAATTGAATGTGTAAAGTTTCTGAACTGCTCACAACCTTACGTGCCCAGGATGTGTCTGGAAAAGCCAGCAGACACCTCAGGGGATGTGCTTTAGCCATTGCTCGCTCCCAGAAGCACTCCCTGGAAGCAAAGCTGGCCACCCAGGGGTGTGCATGCAATTAATGAAATAAATCGTTATTAAGAAAATAAAAAAAGTTTTCAGCATTGAAAATGTTTAGTTTTTTAACTTCTTTCTTTTAAAGTTAATTGTGAATCCTTTTTTGTGTTGGCTTTTTTTTTCCCCTTTTACTTTTGCTGTTTGTTGAAGTGAAGGGGGGTGCTCTGAAGTGGTGCTGACAGCGCGGGTTATCTCCTAATGGCTTTCATGAGAAACCTCTGAGAAGTTGGGATGGTCTCTGGAAGCAGTCGCTCGGCCGCGCGTGCATGCACAGTGCTCATGGGTTACTGAGGCAGTGCTGGGTTTGTTTGCTGCCCACTGCTCCTTGCTGCTGTGTTTGCAGGAGGAGGACTCATCTTTGTGCGAGGGGTTGGGCTGTAGGGCGCGACGTACGGCCGAGCTGCTGCATGTGTGTGTGATTGTGTTCTGTTCTCCTTATAGATGGAGGAGATTAAGTTTAAGGACAGAGCAGTCTACGTGCTGGAAAGAGAGTTAGGGGTTCAAGCCGGGCATGCCCAGAGACTGCAGCTCCAAAAGGAGGCTTTAGATGAACAACTGTCCCAGATCAAAGAGTCTGACCGGCACCTGGGCAGCCCCAAGCGGGAACTTCCTTATGCAAGTGGTGCAGGAGACGCTTCAGATCATTCGGGAAGCCCCGTAAGCACTTTCACGTGGTTTCACCTCAACAAACCAATGACAATGACCAAATGACCACAGATGGCAGAATCTTGATGAGTGCACTGTGAGCAACAGCTTTCCCATAGTAACCCAGGGGAGATGGAGAAGCATTGATTTCTTGCTCTCGCTCATTAGCTGAATGTTTACGATTTAAAACTGAAGCACATTATGGGAGAGCTTTTGCTTCTTTGTCATTTTGTTTTCCGGTTTCCTTTGTTTGTTTTTGATACCAGGGTAAAAAATCTTCATCTCCTTCTTCTTCCCTTTCCTTCCTGTACCATTCTTCTACCTCCTGCCTTGATTTGACCGTTTGACACCAATTCTTGCCAACAAATGATGCAAATGCTTTTCTAACCAAGTAACGTATGTGTGCTAGCTGTTGGAACTGCTGACAGTGTGCTGTGCAGGCAGATGTGCAAGGCCCCTTCATGGAGGGAGAGAGGTGAAGGTGACTGGTGCATGAGCACCAGGAAGCACTGCAGTGCCCCGGCTCCACGCTCCTCCATCCTCACCCTGCCATGTGCACTTGCTTTCGGTGGGCCAGAAAGCAAATCAGAACCCTAACCTCCTCTTTCCTATCTCTTTTCTACAACACAATATCCCAAACACTAAATTGTAGCCACCTTTTCACAGTGTTGTTGTTTTTTTTTTTATTGTAACAATAGCACCTTTCTGCTTTTGTCTTGATTTGCTAGCAGTACAAAGCTTCAGCTGACTGACCTTCTATGTCTCACGTATGCCAGTTTTCCTCATTGCTGATTCTCATCAAGATTTCTTTTGCAACAGCCTTGATTTTCCCAGTAGAACTGTAAATACTCACACATGAGCAAAGCGACCTATTTTGTTCTTTATTCCAAGCCTCTCCTGCACCTGTTGAATGAGGAATCATAGACCTTCCCAAAGTGCCACCGGGACTGAGAGCACCAACTCGCTTGTTTTGATTTGTGCTCAACTTCTGCCAAACATCAGAATAAGCGCTAGAGAAGGAAAAAATAGCACATCGTGCCTGTAAATAGACATAACTTTTCTCTGATTCTGAATGAGAACGCCTACCTGTACTTTTCCTCGTTTATAACTTAAGCATTTTCACTCAGATAAAGTGCTCCCCCATTTGCTTTATGAGTGACCCTATAGAACCCAAAGAGGGCCACAGCTGTATGGAAGAGAGCTTATGCAATGGTACAATTGCATGGATTTTCCCCATTTGTATGTCAGTACTTTTAGTACCATCTTCTTAGAACAAAGTCCTCGGAGTGGGCGACGTGTCTGAAACACTCAGTTCAACAGTGGCATACATTGGAAACATATATTTTCTTTTCTGTTTCCAAGTTCAGCATTTGTGACTCTGTATTTGCATACACATACTTCTGCATTTGCATACTTTGTTACGTTTTCACTCTTGCCTTTCCATCGGTCCCATCTTGCAGCTCTCAGTGGTCAGTGCCGCTAAGGCATAGCTTACACTCTTCCACCCCATAGTTCTGCAATATTTGGATTCAGGATAAGAAAGAGGTTGAGCTTTGAAAAACACTGATACTCCCCGTGCACTTACGAGCAGTTATTTGCAGTTGATCTTTGTTTTAGGAACAGCAGTTGGATGAAAAGGATGCCCGGCGCTTCCAACTGAAAATCGCCGAGCTGAGCGCCATCATCAGGAAGCTGGAGGACCGCAACGCGCTGCTGTCGGAGGAGAGGAACGAGCTGGTGAGCAGCACCCGCCCCGCTGCTCCCACCAGCACCGCTTCTCCTCCACTGCCCATAATGTTTGTGGGGCACCCACAGGACCCTGTAGGTGTGGGGTAGAGGAGAATTCAATGAGTCGGTGCTGTCAGCGCACAGTACTTCCCCAAGCAGCTAGACCAGCCAGGCAGCGTGGAGGACCTCACCCACCTGGGGCTTAGGTTGGAATACTTGGCTCTCCTGCGTTTGGTAGTGCACCACACCAATAGCACCAATCCTTGAGACATTTTAAAGATGGAACTGGCAAGAACCATTACGATTGCTTTCAGTAAATACATTCCCTGTGTGGTATATTTGTTGCACACCACATGAACAAGGAGCGATTCACTTCCCAGTGGGCTATACCAAGAGTTTCCTGATAGATTCTGTTGTATATTAGGAGAAAGTACTGCTATTACGGTAGCTAAAGAAAAAGATTAAATTATTTGATAATACATAATTGTTCCTGAGATGTCAATGCTCGCTTGATTTTTCCAGTTAAAACGTCTCCGAGAAGCTGAAAGTCAGTACAAGCCCATCCTGGACAAAAACAAACGCCTCAGCAGGAAGAATGAGGAGCTGTCACACGCCTTACGTCGAATGGAAAATAAACTGAAGTTTGTGACGCAGGAAAATTTAGCAATGGTGAGTCTGGGAGTAGGCAGCACTGGTGGCCCCCTGAGTGCCTCCTCCAGCAGGGGAACAGCCCGGGATGTGGGCTGAGCCCAGGGGCAGCTGTGAGCACAGCTGCTAGATGTATGCATCTAGGGAACGGGAAAGGCTGGATGCAGCTCTTTGGCAAAGCCTCTGGATCGGTTCCTCTTTTGCCATATGGGTTTCTTTCAGAGGCAAAGAGCAGGAGCAATACGGAGACCGAGCTCCTTAAATGACCTCGACCACAGCCAGGAAGAAAGAGAAGTGGATCTGCTGAGACTACAGATCATCGAACAGCAGAATATCATTGATGAGCTCTCCAAGGTAAGATGGAACGGTGCCACGATGTTGACACGAGGCCAGCTGAGGGCACCTACAAAGGAAGGGAAACCCAACAAGGGCATGTCTGGGGGGCTGTGCTCGAGCGGGCACAGCAGCAGAGGAGGCACAGCTGTTGTCTGCAATCTGCAGTCACTGACCTGAATCTAGGTTATCATCAGTACGGCATCTGGGCAGAATCCTTCCATCCCACAGAGTGCTTACACAGCACAACCGCTGCAGTTCTCCCAGCAGATACACCAGTGGCCAGATCCTGCACCAGTAAGGAAAACTGCCTGGGCTCCTTCCGCCAGAGCAGCACCAGTCCTGAGATGGCCACTGCATAAACAGGGGCGTCCTCCAGCACCGAGCTTTGCTTTTCTCTTCTTTGTTAACTTGTGCTCAGTCTTTGAATTGAGCAGATGAAAGTGTTTCACATACTGTGATCAGACCACTCCTCAAGAGAGATGTGTTTGTTTTATTCGGGAGCCGTTCTTTTTATGCACTCTTACTGAAGTTATTTCACTCTTTTCTTTTTTTGTTAGACCCTGGAGACTGCTGGCTATGTGAAGAGTGTCATGGTACGTCTGATGCTAACTTTACCCTCATCTTTTTGCATACTTTAAACTGCAGTTCATGAAAAGGACACGAGGGACATTTATTGTCAGTTTCCTCCCTCTCTGGACAGCAAAGTGACTCAGCGTCTGTCCCAGTGCCATGACCAAGAAAGGCCCTGCCAGCAGTTGTTCTTTGGACAGCAATGCAGTGCCAGTGTGGGGCAGAGCTCTGCCCAAGGACACCACAAAGGGCAGCAGGGTTGGCTCATCCCAGCGGTGCAGCACACGGTGCCCATCTCTGGGGCAGCTCTGCCACACTGCCGTGGTGTTTCCAGGCAGACTGTCCCAGCACCTCCCCAAGCAGGGCCCTGCACAGCTCACCCCTCTGCTGTTGGTGGTGAAGATTTCATTCAGTTTAGCCACCAGTATTTACCAAAAGAGGTGCAGTGTTTTGCTTTCTGTTGCTATGCGTGCAGCAGAGCTTATGTTGCCAAGCGAAAAACAAGCTTGTGATTTTCTCTGTCAGGAGGGGCATGCTGTCGGTGTCCCAGCACCAGCACTCCCTCCAGCAAAGGGCTGAGGTGGGGCAGTGGGAGAGCATCCATGTAGGCACTCGCTGGCTCTTCAGCTCCAGTGTTTGCTTGGATGTGCTCTCCAGAATAACAATAATAAAATAATCAGCACGATAAAAAATTAATAGCACTCTGTGAAGAGAGTTGTAATTACCAGCAAAGAGAAAAATTGTCTGGCAGCAGTACGGGCTCAACCCTGACTCAACAGAGTCACTGAGAGCTGCAGATCCCTGAGGAACGCAGGCAGCTTTGGTTTGGGCTTGTTGTTCATGTTGGCTTTGGACATGCTTCTTGCAAACAGCCTCAGAATTCTGTGTGGTTTGGGCAAGGGCATGCACAGAGCGGTGCCCGTGTTTTGCTGTTTGGATTTCTGTGACTACAAAAAGCATTTGACAGTTGTTTAGTACAAACTCAGAAAATGTTGGAGCAAAATTAAAACCTGTCCAGCACTGCCATCGCTGCTCTTTGGTTGCCTGGGGACTGTGAAAACTGCTGTGGTTAACTTAACCGTGTGCTCGCTGTAAGCAGCTCACGTCTGTGTCTGGCTCTTTCAGGAACGTGATAAGCTGTTAAGGTTTAGGAAGCAAAGAAAAAAAATGGCAAGAATCCCTAAGGTAAAAGAAAAAGAACTAAGGTTGGTTTGTGATGGGCACGGTGGGCACAGCGGGGTCTGGGAGCTGGGTCCTGCTGCAGAGCTGGGGGGGTCCCCCAAGGGCTGCACACATGAACCCCATGAGCTGCAGGGTGTGGAGAGCTCCCAGCAGCCCTGCCCAGGCCAGGCTCGGTGTCTGAGCGCGGGGCAGAGTGTGGGGGCACACTGACTCCTCTCTCTGGCCAGAAGCCGGTGGTGGAGACGTTTTTCGGCTACGATGAAGAAGCCTCCTTGGAGTCCGATGGTTCCTCTATCTCATATCAAACGGATCGGACGGACCAGACCCCGTGCACTCCTGATGATGACCTGGAAGAGGTATTCGCAGAGCTGCGCGGTGACGTCTGGGTGGTGCGTTTGGGGCACTGAACCCTGCTGTAAGCGTGCAGTGGAGCTCCTGGCCTGCGCCTTTCTGGTCAGCTCTGACGACAAAATGATGAACTGGCACTGATGTCGCACTGGGCACGATGCTTAATGGTTCTGGGTCTCAGGTGTAACTTCACAGCTTTTAGCCAAACTGGAAATACTATTATCCTAAGAGCACTGGATCCACAGTGGGTCTGCAGAGGGGAGGTCCCACAAGCCTCAGGAGCTGAGCACCCCAAGGAAGGCCTGCACCCACAGAGCTCTCCTGCGCACAGCTCTCCTGCAGCCCAGTTCTGCTCTGTCAGCAGAGCTCAGCATGAGTGCAGCCGTGAGCAGTGGTGCCTGCGCTGCCATGGGGCTCTGCAGCCAGCACGGTGTTGGGGAAGAGCTGGCTCCCTGCAATACTCCAGGGATGTGGCTTTCCTGGAGCTCTGAGCGTGTGTAATGGAGGAAAGGGATTGTTTCCAGCACTGCGCACTGCTTCCCCACCAATGCACTCCCGGGTGCATGCCAGCCCTGGTAGCTGTTCCTCGGTTTAACAAGAGCCTTGGAATGAACACAGCTTCCTAACAGTGACAGCAACCATCACAGGTGGTGATGGCAGCAGTTCCTCTTCTGTCACTTAGTCTGCTTCGCAGGTTGTAATTAGATCTCTTGGTTATGAAAGCGAAGCTAAACAATTCATATTTCTATCCTAAAGGATGCACAAGTGGTTACCAGGTGCGTGCTGCACCACAGGAGGCTGAAGATATGTTTCAGAGCCCATTTATTTTTCACTCTTCTATTGACACTCTCCCCTGTGCAGATAGCTCTGAGCTTTGGCATGCACCCACACTGTCATCTCATCCCATGCTGAGTGAATTGTTGCACTGAGCCTGACGTGGAAGCACGCAGTGCTGGGTGCTGCAAGGAGGGGAAAGGAGATGCAAGGTGCTCTTCCTGTTGATGTCTCCGTTTCTGCAGTTGTTGTCTCCAGATCTGTGTTCTAATGAGTGAGTGAGATGTCAGGTGTGCGTTGGTCTGCAGACTGGATGCCAATTGTTGGTGCAAGAAAGCTGTGGGTTTGCCTTTAAACGTGATGGCTTTGACACAGGGTCATCCAGACACTGGTGTGTGACTCAGATGGAAGTCCGGGGGAAATGTTCTCTTCTATATGCATATACCCTTCATTATATTAAGGTGTATGCAAGGGGCGTTTACTGAACAGAAGAGAAATAGCGTGTGAGCACACAAACCATCTTCAGTACTGCACTTCCCAAACTGCATCCTATGAGCATAACTTCAGCACTTTTGCAGAATTAACAAAATTAGCAACTGGCACAAATCAGGATTGTTTTCAACCGTTTCAGGGCATGGCCAAAGAAGAGACGGAGCTGCGTTTCCGGCAGCTGACCATGGAGTACCAGGCTCTGCAGCGCGCATACGCCCTGTTGCAGGAACAGGTCGGAGGAACATTGGATGCAGAGCGAGAAGTTAAGGTCTAAATGGCTTATATTACATGCACTAAAGGGCTGTTGTTGTGTGCTCCTGTTCCTCCTCATACCTCCTCACATCGCAGGGTGCCAGCTGCCCTCCGGCACCTGGCGGGGCTGCGGGAGTGGGGGCTCCATGTACATGGTGGGGGGGGTCCCCTCCCCATCCCCACCCCGTCCCTCCTTCCCAGCCCCGCTGCAGCCCGCACTGCTCGCTGAGGGGACTGCAGTGAATGCATTCTGCTGTTTTCACCTCTGATCAGATTAAGAGAAATTCAGACAGGTTTTTGTTTGTTTTTTTTTTTTAATGGGAAATCCTTACAATTAAGCTCTCTTTCTATAAAAATCCCGTCTGGGTGACCTTAAATACATAATGCCTGTTATTCAACTCCTCTGGATTCCATCAGATTATGTGATTCTTCATAATGTGTTTTGAAGGACGATAGCCCCAAAATTCACGTCCTTGTTGAGCGTTCCATGTACCTCTGCCTGGATCACACAGCCACGCAACTTCACCACCTCGAGTGGCATTTCCTTATCAGATCTAAGACATTCTGGTCATGAGGAATCTGCTCTGTGCTACAGGGACGTAGTGTGTCACGTAGCTGCCGGGGCACAGAGCACAAGGGAGAATGCAGCCAGCAAGGGACAAGCTCTGCTTTGAGCTGGCAGCCTGAAGCCTGAGAGAACCATGCAGACCAAGCAGACAAAAAAGGATCAACTTCATCTGTAAATGGCAGGATAAAGAGCAGATAAATGATCTGAGGGAGGAAAATGTTCTGAAAACACCGTATTTGATGAGTAAAACAGCTCATGACAGCTACATGAGGAGGGGCACTAAGTGCACAGGGAGCAGCGCACGCTGCCGGTGCAACCTGCTGCGTCCTGCATCACTCCTTGCACTCATTTTCATGGCGAGATGAATCCATGCATTACCCTGCCATTGCCACACCCCTCGTTCTGGGGCGAGGAGGGCTGCCAGCTGCACCCTGCCACGGTGTGCTGTAAGAAGCTGTCTGTCCTCTGCCATTCCAGCACCTACCCCTGGGATGCTGTTCACCTTCACTCTTAAAACCGTTACGCCATCTCATAGGTTTCTTTTTATAACGACTAATGCTGCATGCTTACCCCACCAGAGTACTTCTAGAATTATTTGTTCAAAGCATGTGATGTTTTAAGTGTTTTCTGTATCTGTGTTAGCTTTTAGAGAAAGTTTGATTTACTTATTTGTGTGGTGTTTCTCCCTCCTCTCCTACAGACACGTGAGCAGCTCCAAGCAGAGATACACCGATCCCAGGCTCAGATAGAGGACCTGGAGAAGGCCCTGGCAGAGCAGGGCCAGGTAATGCCCCCCAGCCCCCACCCCATCCCAGTGTGGGGCGGGCGGGGGGGTGTGAGGGGATGATGGCCGTTCTCTATCAAAACATTTGTGTGTGTTACAGTAATTTCATCACCAGTTTTCCTTGTAGCTCTGTAACCGTTTGCTCTGGTGAAGGAGGGATAAGAAGGGAAAGCTGCCGGAGCTGAGGGTGGGAGGGAGTGCCCAGTGCTGCCAGCGGTTTTCCCCATGTCCACAGACCTGTGACTGCATCCACAGTGACTGAAATGCAACAGGAACAGGACAGCTGGGCACAGCCCTTGGAAGACAAACACCTTCTAATCTGAAAGAGTTCTTTTTAGTCATTAGAGTTTTTAAATTCCATTGATATGCTGCGGACTTGATTAAATCAGATGGAAAATTTGCTCCACTGCATCAGAGGCGGTCACAGAGTTGCAGATTCCTGTGCCACATCATTCTTCTCTGTATGTGTGTTTTAATGAAAAATGGGCTGCTGTTTTTGTGCCAAACACTGCCAGCTTTCACCCATGCTGTCCACCATCTGTGCTTCCCAGGACATGAAGTGGATTGAGGAGAAGCAAGCACTGTACAGAAGGAACCAAGAACTTGTGGAAAAGGTGCCCAGTGCCTCTACTGGCATTATTCACATAACATCCATTGCTTATAGAACACAAAATGGTACTAACGCGCATTGCCTCTTGGACAGATCAAACAAATGGAAGCAGAGGAGGCCCGCCTGAAGCACGACGTGCAGGATGTCAAAGACCAGAACGAGCTCCTGGAGTTCAGGATCCTGGAGCTGGAGGTGAGCTGGTGCCACAGGGCTGTGCTGCTGCTCCACGCCGTGTCAGTGGGGCTGGGGCACCACACTGCTGTGACACCATGTGCTCGGTGTGAGCACTAATGGGAGGAAAAGTACCCCAAGTTATTCCAGCACAGGGGCTGCCCTGCCCGGCTGCCTGAGGCAATCCTGTTACACTAACAATAACAACAGCACAACAATCAGGCACTCGTTGTTCTTCCAGGAGAGAGAAAGAAGATCACCTGCCATCAACTTCCACCACATTCCCTTCACGGAGGGAAAGAGCCCTCTCCAGGTTTACTGCGAGGCAGAAGGTGTCACAGTAAGGGATCCTCACGTCTGGTTCTCCTTTCTCTTAATCAAATCCGACGTTCTGTTCTGACTCCTGCTTTTCCATTCCTCTCTCATTAGGACATAGTAGTGGCAGAGCTGATGAAAAAATTGGACATTTTAGGGGATAACGCCGTAAGTGTATGTTCCTTTAATATATTGTGCATGCTTTGGTACACGTTGTCCTCACGTTTATTGTAGCAAAGCTGCTTGGGTTGCAACGGCCGAGGCTGCCTGCAGCATGAGCACTGAGCTCGATGCTACGTGTTCCCTGGCTTCCCAAGCTTTTTGTTGACAGCCTTCCTCCAAGTGCCACTCCAATCTCAGCACCACAGCACTGCTTTTCAATTGCCAATGAATGATTCAGAAAATACTTTGCCATTTTGGCTTCTGTGCTTCTTTCTTTTCTCGCCGCTGCTCACATATGGTTTGTTCTCTGCAGTTGCTTTGCATTTCCATTTGAAGAGCATTGTGTTTTGGTTTTGTGTAATGCCAAAAACACTTCAGTGTATGCAGGGTGTTACGCAGCAAGCTGCAACAGCGGTAAGAGAAGAAGCAGCAAATAGTAAGAAGTCTGAAAGTGTTTCTCCTGTGTCAAAGTGATTATGTGCACACTTCTTATGTATAGCCACACACGTGTGTGTGTGCACTGTTGCAGCCTTGTGCCTGCAGTCACACCTGTTGGTGCACGCAAGGAAAGGCCAAGAGCTTGCAACTGCATCTCTCCTGACAGCACGTCTAATACAGCTCGGTTTTGTGCCGTGCAAAATGAGATCTGGTGTCTGCATCTTCTTCCTCAGTGCCGGAGCTTTACAAGAACTAGCAGCCTGTATGATCACCAGTTGGTTACAGCTGTTTCTACAACAGTTACAGTGCTACTTTCATTTGCCTTAGTTTCTCGTTGCTTGGATGGATTTGGTTTCAGATTAATCTCGCCCAGCAGTGGCCCGGCGGTGGGTTACTCGCCAGGCTCCGGGACTTGTTGTAATTCTGCTCTGCTCTTGTGCAGAACCTGACCAACGAGGAGCAGGTCGTTGTCATACAAGCGAGGACAGTTCTCACGTTGGCTGAAAAGGTAACGGCCGTGCAGCCCTGCACTGAGCCCCGCAGAGCTGCTGCCACAGGAGTTGGGGAGGAATCAGAGGGTGTTCACCAAAGGCCGTGATTCCCTATTCTTGTCAGAATAAAGAGACAATCCGAGCCGTGTGCACAAACTATTTTAAATAATTATTTGATTAGGGAAACGTTGGAGAGCAAATGGTAAACTCCAAGCAAATGCTTTTTTCCATCACTGGTTTTTATAAAAGCAAAGGAGTCATAGCAGTTCCACCCTTCCCCTTTTAGCCAGTGACACTAACTGTGTTTGTTCCAGCGAGGCTGAGCAGCCCCAGCTCCGCACTCAGCCCTGCTCTCTTTGTGTGCACAGTGGCTCCAGCAGATAGAGGTGACTGAGTCCGCGCTGCAGCAGAAGATGCTGGATCTGGAGAACGAAAAGGTACAGGAACGGGCGGGGTGAGACTGCGGGAAGGCAGGAAGGGCAGCCACAGCTCTGACCGCACCTCCCTGTGTGCCAGGAGCTGTTCAGCAAGCAGAAGGGCTACCTGGATGAGGAGCTGGACTTCAGGAAGCAGTCCTTGGACCAGGCGCACAAGGTGAGGACTGCACCATTGCCCTCCTGTACAGCGTGTGGTGTGCTGTCTCCTGAAATGCTCTCTGCTCCTGCCACTCATGGAGGGACCCAAGGTCAGCATGGGGGCATTGCTAAGCGAGTCCTCCGGCCACAGATAGCATAATGAGCTCCTTATGGGTGGTGGTCCCTGGGTTTGTGTGGACATGCAGGATTAGGACCTAAACGTAAAGTTATGAAACACAAACTTAAATTTAGCAGAGGCTGTAGTTAATGACAGTGCTTTTCTTTCTAAAACAGATTTTAGCTCACACTTTTTCTCAGATCTTAGATTATGGTCCCTGCCAACAGAATATTGATATTTGATATTATGTGATTCTGCACAACTGAAATGAAACCACAGTTAGATGAGGTTTGCTGTGCACGCTGACTGCTCCTGTGCCATTTCAGCACCTCCTCAACCACTCCGCTTCCTCCAGTTAAAGCACACACATAGTCATGAAAGACACAAAGTCATACACTGACCTACAGGTTCAGCCTATTCTTTTGGTTTCCTTTAAATCTTGAGGACAGTTATGCCTCCTGAGAAGCAATGGGTTCTTGTGCCTCTGTTTTGGAAACCTGTTATCTACTTGGAAGTCAGACCACTTGGGAGAGCTCTCAGTACACTTTCTGGTCCTGTGGGAATTACTTCAGCCAGGTTTGGCAAAACGCTCAGCTTGGTGCTCCTTATCTGCCACTCATGCAGAAGGAAGGAGCATAATGAAGTGAGCCTTATTCCATGCAGAAATGGCTGAGGATTATCTGCACTTCCTCATGTTCTCAGGCAGTGCAGTGGCTTTCCTCATGTGCACAAATGTGGGCTGAAAGCAGCCAGAAAGCTTTGTTCTTCCCTGCAGTTCCAACAGTAAAAGCCACTTTGATTTGTGTAACTTGTCTCACGTCCATGTTCCCTTTGTGCTCCCCAAGACGAGCTGCTGCTAATCTCCCTGCAGCCACAGCCAATCCGATTAGCAGCCGGAACCGCCACGCTTTTGCATGGTTTTCACTCCCTTGATTGCTGCTAAATATTTTGCTCCAGGAAATACTTTGTCACGCGCAGTACAACTGCCCCGAAGACAGTGGATTTCCCAATTCTTTCCATTTTCTTTACAACTCAATATAATCAGAGAGGTATAACTGCATGTAAGCAAGGCATGGGGCCCACAGGTGCAGCGTGTTCCCAGCAGCAGGGTTTTGTTAGGGCAGTTGGGGTCAGCCAGCTTGCTGTGGTTGTTGCTACAAGGGGAAGAAGAGCCTTCTTGGATGTCCATCGTGACCCTCCCTGCAGAGACACAGCAACAACTACTGCTGGTCTCACCCGTGTCTGCAGCTCTGTTGTGTAATTCTTTGTGATTCTTTAAATACAAATATAACCCTGTCCTAACTCTGCTAAGTCATAATAAGAAAACAGCGACAGCCACCTCAGGTGGAGTAAATGGCTGAATCCAGCCGCATTATCACAGCAGATATCTCTGGCATTTCCCATCAGCCCAGAGGCTCCAGCCACACTATTCTGTCTTTCCCCTCTTTCTGCATGCCTGTCTGCCAACTGCAGGCAAGCAGGAGCTGACAGCTGTGTGTTCGGGTGAGCCACACTGCTCTGTGACAGCTCTGTGCTGCCCTGTGCAGGCTGAGCACACCCCCTCCACCTCTCTCCTCGTCTCACAGGGGAAGGATGATCAGTTCCCCACAAAACCCTCCCGTGGCCCGTGACCAGGTTGAGCTGACAGCCGTATATATTATTTTTGATTAGCAAATTCTGGAATTAGAAGCCATGCTCTATGATGCCCTGCAGCAAGAAGCTGGAGCCAAAATTTCCGAACTTCTTTCAGAAGAGGAGAAAGAGAAACTGAAGAGCGCAGTAGAGCAGTGGAAGCGCCAGGTGATGAGTGAGCTGCGGGAGAGGGATGCCCAAATCCTGCGCGAGCGCATGGAGCTCGTCCAGCACGCCCAGCAGGTACGTGCCTGCAGCAGGCAGGTGGCACTTGGGGCAGGGGCACCACAAGCTGCACACAGCCCCTGCAGGGCTGCACTGCGGGTCTCTGGTGCTGGGGCCAGGCTTGGTTTGCCTCAGAGCATCCCCTGGAATGGCATTGTGGCTTTCTTGGGTCTGTCACACATCCTGCACTAAAACAGGACTCATACACAGCTTAAAGCACGCATTTGTTTTTTAGAAGAGGCATATACAAGTCATATCCCTGAGAACAGTACATCTTCTGGGTACATTTGTGTTTGGGTGGTTAATGTATTTTTCTTAAATCTTAAATTGAACAGAGAATCAAAGAGCTAGAAGAAAGAATTGAAGGCCAAAAAAGACAAATAAAAGAGCTAGAGGAAAAGGTAAGGGAATGCAGACGGAGCGGCTGTGATACGATGTGTGTATGTCCATATCTTCATTCCATCTTTGCTAAAAAGATAATCTTGTAAAAACTGATGCCATGAATGAATTGCCTTCTCACAGCTGCCTCCCTGTGCCCAAAGCTCCCCCCCAAACCTCGCACTGAGGCAGCTCCCGTGTGCTCTTGAATTCTGCCCTAACACAGCCCTCATGTGCAACCATCTATTCCTAGAGCAATTGCCAAGAGGGAACGTGCTCAGGTAGAATCACAGAAATGTACAATCACAGAATTTTAGAATGGTTTGAGTTGGAAAGGGCCTCTAAGGACCATCTGGTCCGGCCCCGTGCAACAAACAGGGCCACCCACAGCACATCAGGTGCTCAGAGCCCAGGCCCTACCTGGGCTGCCTGCAGGGATGGGGCACCCCCACCCTGTGCAGTGCCTCCCCACTCCCACTGTGACACACTTCTTCCTTATGCCAGTCTGAGTCTCCCCTCACCACAAGCACAGTAGTTGCTGAGCCGAACTCTTGACAAAATCAAGCTCTGACCTTAGCAGTGCGTGCTTTTGAAGCATCAGAAGACCTCAGCTGTCCCCCCTGCCCTCCTGCCCGGGCTGCAGCCGGGCTGTACCCTCCATGCCCCAAGGGGTGCAGGTAACCACCTGAGCAGAGCCCCCAGCTCTGGGTGTCACCCCACACTCGGTACTGCTTCCCAGCACAAAGATTGATTGCACTCTGTCTGTAACCATGGCTTATTCTCAGCTAAACACACTGTAAAATCTTACTCTCTCTCTTCTCTTCCATTTTTCCCTCTTTTCCCTCCCCTTTTCAGTTTTTATTTTTGTTTTTATTTTTCTCTCTAGCTTTCATTCTTTGGTCATAGCCCTTCAGGCCAAACGCAGCAGGTAAGCGCTGGGGTCCCGCTGGGTCCCCCCTTCCCATGCACTCTCCTGGGTTCCCAGAATGCAAATCCCTGAGGCCTTGAAATAATGTGTGCCCAAGGTGTTGCCAAGATTACCCTTCATCTCATGTAAATAGGAGGAAAAAGGCCAACCCGTTAGTGCCTGGAGCGGTGGCAGAGATTGCCACGTTGGCCATGGGCAGCATTGGAAGGTCTCTGTTACTCATGGAAGCTGGTGGGATAGGACACAAATTCTTTTTTATTTGTTGCACAACTCAAACAGGTGTATACAAATACAAACCTTTCGGAATTTTGGTGCATGTTATTTTTGAATGGATTTACCTCTCTTTGATCCGTGTTTTGATGTATTTTCCTTGTTTCAGCCCGCTGATCAAGCTGGAGTTGCTTCTACTGTTACTGACTGGAAGATGGCACTGGTGGCCAAGGCAGGAAAAGAGACACTGCAATTTCAGGAAACCCAAATATTTCTTGTATTTTGCTGCTGGAGATGGAGGAGCATGCCCTTCTGACCCTTTCAGACTGATGATGAACCAGGCTGTGTGGGACAGGTGGGGGCTGCACCGCCAAAACCTCTGTCCGTGCATTTTCAAAAGCTGGAATTAAGCTGACGAAGAAGAAAGCCAAAAACCCCCTCCTTTTATTGACACTTAGGGGCTTTTTCCAAGGAGTCCTGTTTCTGCTGCTTGGAATAACTTTCAGTGGAAGTCCTCACTCTGCTGCTTGGAATAACTCAGCTTTACCTAAGGAGCAGTATACTAATTCAGATAAACTGAATATATTCTGGTTCCCTGCTAAGCAGGTAGAGAATTGCTTCTCTGTGGAAGTGACTATGCCCTGTTTTATATATCAGTCATTTATATTTGTGATTCATAGCTATTTAAAAGTCTGTCTGGAAAGAAGTTTAAAGAGTCCCAGAGGAATAATAGCACGGGGTCTGGCTTGCTGAGCATCCCACCAGCCCAGGATTGGGGGAAAAACACAAAGCTCTGTTTGAACCCTTCAGGAAATGAAACTTGGCTCTGAGTTTTCAGTACACCATGCTGCACAGCGCGACGACAAAAGTGGCTCGCTAGCTTAGAGCTTGCTATCGCTGAATGATGCTAAAAGGCTCAGTGCTGTCCACTGAAGAGTTCCACTTGAAAAAGAGTGAACCTGAAGGCACGTTATCCCCGGTCCCAACGGTGTGAGCTGTGGAAGGTGGCACGAGGAAAGGAGGCGTGCAGAGCATGAGGCCGAAGGCCGGGCTGGGATCCAGCAAAGGGAATCTTCTATGGCAACAGGTGAAGGAGGAAGAACCCTAAAGAAGTCCCGCCAACGCTTGGCCAGATGGGAACTGCAGCCAAGAGTGCAAATCTGGGTCTGCTCTCAGCCCCAGCAGCACGGGCTGCGCAGAGGAGCTCTGCTCTCCTTGGAAGCATCGGGAGGAACGCGAAGCCGAGGAGCTCCGACAGGTAAGGCAGCCAGATCCCTCAGAGCTGGTTTACTGTATAATCGTGTACGCTGCGTAACATCCTCCGCAACGGCATGGCTGTCAGCCTGGCCCACTCAGCGCAGTCATGATAGTAACGCAGAGAAAACGGAATGGACCAACGACGCGAAACACTTATTAGTCTGGGTTTTAGTCTATAATGGAGGCACCGAATCTCAGCACGAGAACACTTGGTTGTTTTTGTTTTCCTTCAAATCGGCGCTCTCCCCCAACAGCCGCGGCCGCCGCGCCGTCCTCCGCACCGCCAGGGGGCGCTGCAGCACACGGGGCGGCGCGGGCCCGCGGTGCCTGTGGCGCTGAGGGTTGTTTTTTCCGGTGGTCGTGGCTTAACGCAGAAAGCGGGCGGGTGAGCGGCCGTAACGTCTGGCAGGTGCACAGCAGCTGCGAAGCGCTGCTGGGGGCTCCCCGCATTGCCTGCGGCCTGCGGGGCTCCCGCGCTGCTCCCCTCAGAGCAGGAGCTGAGGTGGCTCCTGGCAGAGATCCTCTGCCCCTTCACGTTTCTGACAGCGGTATCAGTTTACTTTAGGAGCAGACGCACCATTTTTTAACAGAGAATATTCAGCCTTCTTTCCCACTGTAGGCACCGGAGCGATTAGAAATACCAGTTCAGGGTCTTCAGTGCCTGATCTCTTCAGCTCCCCAGCGCAGCTCGGAGTGCCCTGGCGGGCGCCCAGCAGTCGCTCCGCGCTGTCCCGCTGGGTGCCCTCCTTTTACACCACTGGTGGATCTGTTCATCCTGTTCCTTTGGTAGATAATTCCTTCGCTCTAAATCCCTTCATTTACTGACCGTATAATCAAATGGCACGTTTTATTGGTGCGCTTCAGTTGTCAGGTTTTGTTTAAGGTCAGCAGCTCGTTTTTGCAGAAACGATCCACGGGAGAGACGATGAGCTACTAGAGCTTAAATTTTGCTTTATCGTCCCATCGGCCACATCCTGTATATTTCCATTCAATTTGAAAGGGGCTGTAAAAGGCTTACTTCGCAGGGGTATGAAGACAAGAGTAATGAGCTACGTTATCAGAATACTAATTGGGAAGTCTGCTGTGCAGAATGACCCAAAGCATCTTTGTGTAGCCTGATCCAAGTAGGGGAAATTCAAGACTTCTGGAAACCTCCCAGTGAGATGAGCGGGAGCACGTAAAGCAAAAGGCTGAAAGTCTGCTCGTGTTTACTGCCATGTAAATCCTGTGTAATTGGCCCCAGTGAAGAGCAGAATGCAGCTCAATATTAACAAAGGGGGTTCCTGCAGACTAAGAATAACCAGCATGCAGAGAAGTGTGCAGTGCCTCGTTGCGCAGTTTTTCTGCTTTAATATTTCAGGCTGAAATACATTGGAATACATAGAAATGACAGTGTCAGTCTGAATTTGCAGACGAGGTGAGGGGGAGGTCCTCGGGCAGGAATAACGACGTGGCTGGTGCTTGAGCACAGTGCGATTGGACGTTTGATCACAGAGATTTCAGTTCAAGGAGTCAAAGTAAAAGGCTGCAAATTACTGTTCAGCTCATTCCAACAAAACAATCCGAAGCAGTACTGATGAGATGCTGTTCCAAAGCAACAGACCTTCACACAGGACAGATTTGTTGCATTAAATTGGACAAAAACCCAGAAGAGATGGTGTCATTATGTCACTCTCGACCAAACACTGTTTCCTAAAATGCTGAGCAGAGAGCAGTGTTTCTGTGAAGCAGCAGGACCCCCCAGATGCTGAAATACTTCGAATTAACATTGCTGGGAAAATATTTCTACTGGCTGGTATTGCTGTTGAGATCAGCTTGCAGCCAGCCAGACCAGGAAGGCGAACAGTTACGCTTGTGCTCTCTTTCTGAGTAGCTATACTTTGAGTGGCAGGGTGTTTTTTGATCGAGTTTTCCTCTGAGAGCGCTCATCTTGCGTTCTTCCAGGAGAGCTCAGTGAAAGGATGGAAGTCATCGGAATGTCAGAGTCTGATGTGCGGAGCCCTGCTCTGTGGTGTGGTGTTTGATACTGAGCGCGCAATTAATTCGTACACGTGTCCTCGTGTTTGCTGTGAGGAGCAGAGCTGTCTCTGAGGTTCTCGCTGGGCACATCTGTGTGGCTGGGCACAGGGCTGGCAGCAGCCAGCAGTGTGAGCAGGGCAGTGCGTGGCAGGAGGGATGGCACTGCATCAGTGTCACAGTGTGCAGCACTAGTGGGTGATGTGCGGAGATGTGTCTGCCCCAGTGGGCAATTAGAGCTCCCAGACAAACCTCCGCCGGGTAAAGAACCTGTCTGAGGAGCTCAGGCCTGTGATGGCGTTACTACACAGATCTGCAGAGGCAGATGTAGGCAAATTTGTTCCGTCGATGGCTTTTGCTGAAGTAGGGCTGTCCCAGTGGCTGGCTTCATCCCCATAACAAGCAGGAGAGGCCCCGGGGCTGCCCACAGATTGACAGGAGGACTGCTATGGGGATGTCAAGGAGATGGCACTGCGTGCCAGCAGTGCTGTGATGTTGTGGAGGTGGGGGCTGCATCACCCACCCCTGCCAGAGCAGCACGGCCTGCCCAGCGCGCACACATCGCTGCAGTGGAGCGGCTGCGGAGCCCCAACAGCTGCAAATGCACCACCCAAGGGATTTATGGGGCTGTTGAATTCCTAAAAGCTGCCGTATGGGGCCCAGGGTTCAGGGCAGTGGCTGCCTCCTGCCTGCAGCCTGCTCACCAGCCACGTCTGTGAGCAGCCAGGCCACAGCAGAGAAATGGAGCTGTGCAGTTTACATATAGTTATAAAATAACTATAGGAACGTTTCCAGAGCCATAACAGTGGCTAGCTATTAGATTTGTCTCCTTAAAAAGCAATCAGGCACCATTAAGCAATCAAACACCACTGCGCAGTTGCACGATGGTTATGCAGACAAGTTCACCCAGTGCAAACCCACCCTGGAGCCCCACGCGCTGCTCCCTCAGCCCTCCCTGTCCTTGCAGCAGTTACACCGCAGCGCTGGGGAGCAGCACTGCTGCAGGAGGGCCCTCTCACTGCGCTTCACCCGTGTCTCTTTGCCCCGTAGGTACCTGCACGGCTTGCACTGCACACAGAAAGCCGAGGAGCAGACCCACTGCTGGCAGAGCCGTGCGTGGGCTGGCACAGCAGCTGCCCGCGCTGCGCTGCGCAGTGAGCAGCGCCGGGAGCCGACGGCAAGGAGTGACATCTGCGCTGAAGCGGCGGCACGAGACGTGCAGCCCGAGGCTGCGGATTCCAGCAGCACTGTACGATTCTCCTATCCTGGGTTACAGGAGTCATGCCACCGGTGCACAAAGCATGGGTACCATTGCGAGCTCCGCTTCATGCGGGAGGGGGCAGCTCCGGGCCCGGGGATGCTGCAGGCAGGGAAGGCCCGGGTTGCCTTAACCCGGAGCTGGGCAGCAGAACCGCCTCCGAACCGAGCTGCGCTGTGCCCCCGGCCCGGCTCCGTGTGCGTGTGATGCGCGGGGCTCCTGCTGGTCGGATTTCCTCACGGTGTTCTCTTTAATAAGAAAGCTGTCCAGGACAGGTCCTTGTGTAAATAAGGGATCGCGCTCACGTAAACGTTCCTATTTATATGTAAAAACTTATGTACATAGGAAAAGGAAAAAACAAAAAAACAGCGGCTCGAAGAATGTTTTACAAAGCGCTTCTTCTGTCTGAGGGCGCAGAAGGACCGCGACACTGCGCCCAACGGAATCGCTTCGCGCTCGGCTCGGGATGCTCGGGGCCCAGTGCCGGGGGCGGGGCGGGCTGCAGCACTGCCCCGCCCGGGACGGTGGGCACCGCCCGCTCACCGCCGGAGCGCGGGAAGAGCGCGTAACGCGTGAGGGGCACGGGGACGTCGGAAGGAACGCCAAAGGAGTGACGGGTGCTCGCCGTGCGGGCACCGCAGCGCCGGGAGGAGGCGCGGCCCGGGCCGCACTGCTGCCACGCAGCGCAACGCAGAGCCCCGGGACCCGCTGAGCGCTCCGCTCCTGCGCGTCCCCGAGTGCCTTACGCAGCTCCCGCACACAGCTCCCGCACACAGCTCCCGCACACAGCTCCCGCACACAGCCCCGCACGGCGGCTCAGCACCGCGGGCAGGGAGTACGCGCGGCAGCCCGTACCGACGGGTGGGACGTCTGCTGAAAGGAACCGTCGAACATTGAGACGGGAGCCGCAGAAGACGGTTCTGTGCTCTGCTCTGTCAGCTGCGGCAGGGCGTGCTGGGCCCGGCGCGGGGCTGCAGCGGCCGGCTACAGAATTTTACACGTATTTTTGTATGGTGATTCATATGAGATATATCGAGAGACTTTCTATCCATTTGTAAAATACGCAAATTATTGTCAACTTTTAATAAAAGAGAGCTGTTTTAAAGCTTGCACTCGGAGGACCGCTTTCTCCCGGCTGCAGGTGGAAGCACCGCCGTCACACCTTAACTGTGCACAGCTCAACTTCCACCGCAACCACCCGGGAACAAAACCCACGCCCGCAGCGCGGCCCCTCCCGCCGGGCCCGGCACCGAACCCCGCCGTCGTCCGTCCGCCCACCCCGCGGGAGCTGCGGGCGGAGTCCCCGGCACCGTGCGGGCATTGGGGGGGGGTGGGGTGGGGGAGGGGGACCCGCGCTGCCCCGGGCCCTGAGCGCGGCACCGCCGCTCCGCAGTGCCGCCCGCGGCGGGGGGAGGTGCTGAGCAGCGGCGGTGCGCGCACCCAGGGCACGGGGCGCGGCCGCGGGACGTGGGCGCTGCGCGGCGGCGGGCGCAGCTCCGCGCGGTGCCGTCCGGTGCCCGCTATGGCGGAGCGCAGCGCGGAGCCGCTGCCCGCCTGCTTCGCGGGTCTGGGTGCGGGCAGCCCCCGGCCTCGGCAGAAGCGCGGCGGGATGTTCTGCAGCGTGGAGGACGCCTTCGACAACAAGACGTTGGATTTCCCCTCGCTCGGCGGCGGTCGCTCCCGCGGCTCCGCGACCGCGTCCGACGGCAGCAGCAGTCCCGCGCCTCCGACTCCGCCTCCGCCGCCGCCGCCGCCGCGCTCCCCGGGGACCGCCACCGCGGGAGGGACACCCGACGGCTGCCGGCAGGTGCGTGTGCGCGTGCGTGGGGCCGGCTGGGCTCGCCGCTCCGCGCCCCGTCCCGTCGTCCCGTCGTCCCGTCGTCCCGTCGTCCCGTGCCGTCGGGGGGAGTCCCGGGCGGGGGCCGGGGACAGTCAGCGCCGGGCAGTGTGTGTGTGTTGGGAACGGGATTACCGCTCGCACCGGCTCCGCCGCAGCTCCCTGTCGTGGAGCCGCTTCCGACGGCGGCAGCGGGAGCGCGGCCCGGCGGGCGGGGGGAGCCGGCGGCGGGGGGGCGCGCAGGCGCGGGGCCGCGCACGGCCGGGTACGGCGCAGGCACACGGCGCGGCGGAAGATGTCGAACCCGGGCAAGAGGAGCGGTCCCCGCGGCACGGTGAGGGGCGCCGAGTGGGGGGCGGGCTCGGAAGAGCCGGGCTCGGCCGCGCGTCCCCGCTGGGAGCTCTCCGCTCCCCCCGGGCCGTGCTGGGGCCGCATCGCGTCCTCGTGGCGCGGGGAGCTGCGGCGGCGGCGGCCCCGCGTGACCCGGCGCTCCGGCTCTGCGGCTTTGTCTGCCCGGCGGACAAAGGCGGCGGCTCCGCTCCCTCTGCCCCGCGGTGCCCCGGAGCGCTGCGGGGGGGGGGGTCCGGCCGCGGTCCTCCGCTGTTTGGGAGCGCTCCGGCGACCGGAGCCGCCGCCGCTGTAGGAGGGGATTCCCTGCTCCTATTGCTTCCGAGCAGAAGTGAGGGAGATCTCCGGGCAGCATCACTGCCGCTTTTCTTTTTTTCCTTTTTTTTTTCTTTTTTCTTTCTGTCTTTATTTTTGGCCGGCTCCCGGCTCAGTTCCCCGCAGCCATCGCGGTGTCTGAGCGGAGCCGACGTCCCGGCCGTGGGGCAGCCGCCACGGAGCGCTCGTGGCGAGCGATGGTGCGGGACTCGCGGGAACAATAGCGACGCGATGAACGCGCTCAGAGCGGCGGTGCCGCGCTCGGCAGTTGCTCCGTGTGCCGCTCCGGGCGCTCCCCCCGCAGCACTGCTCCGTGGGAGCGGCCCCACGCGCGTCCGTTCGCGGTGCTTTGCCGTGCCCGTGCCCCCGGCCCTGCCCGTTTCGGCCACGGTAATGTTTGTTAATATGGCGGAGGGTCGGAAGGGAGACCGCCGCGTTCTGATCTTCCTGCTCGGGGATGCCGGTGTGGCCCCGCACCTCCAGCCCTACTTGGAAAGGAGGATCAAAGTCCTCGGGGCGTTCCCACCGCCCGGAGAAGCGGTTCTGTCCGTCCATCAGCGGTCCGTGGGGCGTGCTTAGCGGTGCCCCGCGGCCGCGTGAAGCAATGGGACCTTTTTTTTTTTCCCCCGCCAGAGCGAGCAGCTGCTCATCAAGGGCGGAAAGGTGGTCAACGACGATCAGTCGTTCTATGCCGACGTGTACGTGGAAGATGGCTTAATAAAGTAAGTGCCGTCCTGTGGAGCCGCTGCCCGGCTCTGCTGACGCAGAGATGCTTTGTGGGGGGCTGCAGGGGTGGGGTGCGCTCAGCTTGGCGCTCTCTCCAGACAGATAGGGGAGAACCTGGCTGCTCCCGGCGGGGCGAGGACGGTGGATGCGTACGGCCAGCTGGTGGTGCCGGGCGGCATCGACGTGCACACGCGGCTGCAGACGGCTGTGATGGGGATGACCTCCGCCGACGACTTCTACCAGGGCACGAGAGCGGCCCTGGCGGGGGGAACCACGATGATAAGTAAGATGGGCAGCGCTGGGCTGGGCGCCGTGCAGGGGCCGTGTCACCGCGGGGCTGAGCTCCCCTTGCAGCGCAGAAATGTTTGTTTTCCTGGAGTAACTGAGGCATTAAAAAGCCAAGTGGGCTGCACGGTGTGCTTCTCAGTAACTCCTTCCTTTGCGGCACTGAACGTGCTTAGCTGTTCCTGCTTCACCTCATAGAGCCGCAGACCCGTTCATGCCGGAAAAGCCCCCTGAGACCCCCAGCCCACCCCCACCGTCCCTCAGAGCCACATCCCCGTGGGTCTGAGCATCCCCGGGGACGGGGACTCCCCAGCGCTGTGCAGCCCCTGGCCGCTCTCTGGAGGAGAACTGTTTCCTGACATCCACCTTGAACCTTGTGGCACTAAAAGAGAATGAAGCGTTAATCTCCATTTCATGTACTTTTAAGAGCTCTGCAGCTGTATTTATAAATCTGTCAACTCTGCGAGTGTGGCATCCACTTCCTCACAAACGTCCACGTTGATTTGTTTGTTCTTATTCTGATCCCAAAGCCCACAGCAGCACCTGTCTGAAGGAATCGCAGCAAGCCCTGCCCCAGCTCTGTGCATCCACCCGGAGAGGTGGGGGTGGTCCCTGCAGACAGCCCAGGGTGGGGGCTGGGCTCAGAGCTGTGGTGTGTCTGCGGGTGTCCCTGCTCCCCGCGGGGGCTGCCGTGAAACGGCCCTCACGGCTCCTTCCAACTCCAGTGGTTCTGTGGTTGTGTGCGCAGTATTGACTCCTTGGGATGCCTCCTGGGGCAGTGAGCTGCGGCTGCGGGGACCCCCTCCAGCCCCACACAGCCCTTCCCCAGCGCTGTGCGATGTCTTTCAGTGGACCACGTGCTGCCCGAGGTGGGGATGAGCCTGCTGGCCGCCTACGAGCAGTGGCGGCAGCGTGCGGACAGCGGGGCCTGCTGCGACTACGCGCTGCACCTGGACATCCCGCGCTGGCACGAGAGCCTGAAGGAGGAGCTGGAGGCACTGGTGAAGGATAAGGGTAAGGGCGAGCGGAGTGCCGCTCTGAGCAGCTGTGGCCGTGATGGCCTCTGCAGGAGTGCCATGTGCAGAGCTGCGTGCACACAGGGGGTTTGCTCCCTTCTGTGCCAGCTGTAAGCTGCTGTCTCCGACCGGCGAGGCAGGGAGGAGGAGCAGGGACGGGCCCTACACCTGAACCTGAACACATCTCGCAGCGTCTCGGGCGATTTGCAGCTCAGTGCTGCAAGTTGGGGTTGGGAACGACAGAATTGCATCCTGATTGTGGCTCCCCAAGTTACAGAAACTGCTTAAACAAAAACGTTCCAGGTTGGCCTTGCAGAACGAGGGGCAGCACGGCTCTTCCCGATGTCCTTTGTGTGCTAATTGGTGCTGGCTGGGCGTCAGGGATTTATGCCTTTCATTAACCCTCAATGCCGAGTTTGGAACTGCATTTTGCTTTCAGATATGCTCATGCAAAGCTAAATGACTTCAGTGTCATTTGCAGTCTTGCAGGCAAGGCCTTAATTGGTCGTTTAGCATAGAAATGTGCAGCGAATCTCCTATTAAAAAGCTGAGCAGCTGAAGGAACAAACCATTACGAGCTTACGCCAGATACCTTTCATACACAGGTTCTCACAAAATAAGAGTTTGTGATTCCGTCGTAGTTTGGAGTTCGTTGCTGCCTTTATCCATATAAAATACATGTTCAGTTCTCAGGCTTTGGCTCCGTGCACTGTGTTTTGTATTCAGTGGAACCAGTGGGGACTGTGTGCAAAGCACTGTGTGCCCGTTTCCCTAACGAAGTAGTGCACTGAGTATGGGTACTTAGAGAGGCCCACGTGAAGCTCAGCCCGGTGCTCTGAGCCCTGGCCGTCACTGCTCTTCTTGGTTTCTCTTCCCAAGGTGTGAACTCTTTCCTGGTCTTTATGGCTTACAAGGACAGACTTCAGTGCAGCGATGCCCAGGTAATGTGGACAGCGGAAGCCGTGTCCCGCCCTGAGCAGGATCCGCCCTTAGTCTGACATCGGGCGCTCGTTCTCTTGGCAGATGTATGAAATATTCAGCATTATTCGGGACCTGGGGGCCATAGCCCAAGTGCATGCTGAAAACGGAGACATCATTGAAGAGGTACGGTGCTCACGTTCACTTAAATCACAGCTGCTTGGAGTCGTCTGGTGTGAGGCAGAGTGCTGACTCAGCATATGGGCCGTAGCATCTGCTAGGAGGTGCCAGCATGCTGCTAGCACTCGGTTGGTGCTGCAGAATCGATAGGAATGTGTCCAGGTGAGGCAGAGGAGCAGCCTGCTCTGGACACGATCGCTTTGTGAAGGGAATGAGCGTGCTCTGTGCTGTGTGTGCTGCCTGCTGCCATCACCCGCGTCGACCACTGCGACACCTCTGACAGAAGCCTCACTGCACGGGTGACCCTGCTGCAGCAGAGCAGCTCTGGTTGCTCCTGGCACGTTGACTGAGGTGTGCAGAGGTCGGGGAGTGCAGCCGTGGTGCTCCCTGCGTCCCACCCACCCACACACACCTGGTGGTGGGATTTGGCCTCGGGGACAATCTGATTACCAACGCTTTGGAGGGACAGGGCTGATAGGAAATCCTGTTGTGGCAGTGTGTGCAGACGCCGGGACGTGCAGGGGGGGTCCGGGGCTCTTGGCACCATCAGCAGCATCCTCCCAGCTCCACGCACTCCTGGGTTTCATCACAGGAGTCTGCGCAGTACCCATCGAGCACTGAGGGGATTCTGAAGGCTGCCTGCTGTCAGCGTGTTCATCCCTCTGTGCAGGGATAAACCTCATTGTGTAGGGCTCCTGTGCAGCCTTAGGCCTCTCCAGTTCTTGGGAAGGTGGAAGAGTTCTCCGTTCTTTCAGCACTCTGCATTACACTTGCTAATACGCATTTCCAAAATTAGTCTGTGCCTGACGTGGTATTGCGTACCATTCAGTATTCTTCTTTTTGCCATTAGAAAGGAAAGTTGTAGGCAGACAGTGCGAGTGGATGCTGTACAGCAGAAGCAGACCTGCAGTTCCTTTTAGCTTACGTTCAGAGAGCAGAATCCCAATCCTTGATATCAGTTTATTTGACCAGACGAGATGGAGGGCGACTGCCACCGCCAGCGCTGTGCGGTGTCACGTCGCTCTGTTCTCGTGGCCATCAGCCCACAGCTCTTTCTGAGCAGTGTCTGTCCCCCGTGCTGCTTCAGACCGACTGCTGTCGTTATCCTTGTGCCCTTAGGAGCAGAAGAGGCTGCTGGAGCTGGGGATCACTGGGCCGGAGGGGCACGTGCTGAGCCGCCCCGAGGAGGTAATGCCGCCGGCGCTTCCGGAGGAGCAGACACTGCTGCTCGTGGGTTCCCTGGGGCTGTGAGTGCTGTCTGCCTCTGTCCTTGTGTCCGCAGGTTGAAGCTGAGGCGGTGTTCCGTGCGATTACGATAGCGAAACAAGCCAACTGCCCCTTGTACGTCACCAAAGTAATGAGCAAAAGTGCAGCGGATGTAGTTGCTCAAGCAAAGAGGAAAGGTAAAGCTGTCTGTCCTGTCTGCGTGCTAAGCCAGCCCATGTAAGTACGCCCGGGAGCACTGCTTCAGCTGTGGGTTAAGAGCCCCTTATCACCCCAGTTCTCTCCTCCTAAGGGTTTAACACTTGGTGTTGGCTGCTCCTCCCCGTGTGCTGGAGCTGTCTGCTCTCAGCCGCACTCAAAAGAGGTGAAGGGATGTACTTGAAGCTCTAGACACCTGAATCCCAGTGGATGCAGCTGAAGAAAGAAAACTCCTGATCACTTATCATGAGATAGATGAAAAATGGGACTGGAACACATTATAGAATTGTGGAACTGTGAAAGCTAAAAAAAGCCCTCTGAGATCCCCACCCCCACTGTGCCCGCATCCCCGCGGGTCTGAGCACCCCCAGGCACGGGGACTCCCCACTGCTATGCAGCTGTGCCATGCCTGGCTGCTCTCTGGAGTAGTTTTTCCCAGTACCCAACCTGAGGCTGCAGGGCGAGGTGCAGCTAGAAGTGTATGTCTTCCCTGACGAGGAGTAGATGTGCTCACAGTGCGTTGCTCACAGTGCTGCCTGGTTGTCCGAGGTAATCTGAGGTTTTAGTCTCAGTTTAAAAAAACGTAGTGTTGAGAACAGCAGAGAGAAATGAAAGTGCCACAGTGAGCAGTGCCTGCACCGTGCACGGAGGGCCGGGGGCTCACGGCACCGCACTGACCCTGCTCTGCAGGCACCGTGGTGTACGGGGAGCCCATCACCGCCAGCCTGGGAGCTGAGGGCTCGCACTACTGGAGCAAGAACTGGGCCAAGGCCGCGGCCTTCGTCACCTCACCGCCGCTCAGCCCCGACCCCACCACGCCGGAGCACCTCTCCTCCCTGCTGTCCTGGTGAGTGCTGCCCGGGGCTCACACCAGCGTGGGGATGCGGGCGGTGCTGGGGTGTCACAGCCTGCACCCCAGCGTGTGCTGATGTCAGATGGGGTGTTTCACTGGGAGCAGCACTGGGTGTTCGCAGGGCTTGAAATCAGGACCGTAAGCGCTTGGGGACGGTGCACACGGGGCTGCTTCAGTCGGTTGTTATCCAGCAGAGCCCTCTGGGTCAGCACGAGCATCTGTGGAGCAGTGCACAAACAGCACCAACGACCCCACAGACATGGAGTACGCTGTGTGTGCTGCTCTGCATCCAGGGCATGGCAGGGAGCTGCTGGGCTTGGCAGTAACAGTGTAGGAGTAAATAGCAGAAGTGCTGACGAGGCTGCGGCTGCTGCTCCTGGAAGGTCCCAGTGCTCAGTCCGTGTGTGAGTGCAGTGCAGTACCTCTGTGTATCTCTTCACTTGACTTCCAGTGGGACTTAAGGATGAAAGCCACTGCCTGTGCCCCTTATTGCTGACACCACTGTCTATGATACCATCAGGACAGTTCAGCATGGGAAGCCCTCCAAGGTCCCCAGGTCCAACCCCAGCCTGCCCGCCCCGTGCATGCTGCCCACATCCCTTGGTGTGAGATGAGGGGCAGCAGGGCCACACGCTGCTCCTCGTCAGGGAAGGGCAGGGTTGCCGAGGAGCCCGTTCATGGCCGTGAGCTCTGCAGGGTCCTCTGACCACATCTCTCTGTTGGGCACAGTGGGGACCTGCAGGTGGTGGGCAGCGCTCACTGCACCTTCACCACCGCCCAGAAGGCCGTGGGCAAGGACAACTTCACCCTCATCCCCGAGGGCACGAACGGCATCGAGGAGCGGATGTCCATAATCTGGGAGAAGTGCGTGGTAGGTGCAGGAATAAATAACCCGATGGCTTCTGGGTTGGGAGAGCAAGTGCATGTGAACCGTGCTCGGATCGGGTGATGTCACATTTCTCGTTAATTCAAACGAGCCCTGGAGTGTGACACTGTCTAGACAGCTCCTTCAGAGAGAGCTTGGCAACAGGAGGAAATGTGACACTGAGTGCCTTCAAAGCCTCTTCAAAGGCTTCAGTGGGGGGAGCAGCCCCCGCGCTGTGACTTGCAGTCAGGAGACAGCTCTCAGTGGATGGCTGTAGGGTGAGGTGCTGCTCTCAGTGGTGCTCCTGGGGGGTGGGGACGAAGCATCATCCCAATGCCTGTGTGCCCCTGCGGTCCTGCACTGCAGTACCGTGCTCAGGCGCAGGCTGCTGCCCCAGGAGCATCCCCAGGGTCACACTGTGTGGCACAGAGCACCGTGGGGAACTGCACCACAGATGGAGGCTGTGCTCTTGAGAGAAATACATCTTCTGGTAAGAGAATTCAAGAGAATTAAGATGTTTAAAGCAGTTAATAACGATGGGAAATAGCACTACTTAGGTTCACTTCTAGTCTTTCTTTGTTGAAATATCCTTAGCCATCTCTGGTGGATGTGGGACTCCCGTACAGGGAACTTGAGCCTTCAAAGAAAGCCCTTTTCAGAGACCTTATCTCTCACGGTGCAGAAAAACAAACCCTCTCATGCATCTCCTCTGTTATCCATCTGTGTGATGGTGCTGCTCCTTCCCTGGGGGGTGGGCTGGTCCAGGTGGGCCGGCTCTGAGTGGGTCAGGGCTGTCCTGGCTCACTCCTGGGGGGATCTGCTTTGTGTGTAAGGTGTTAGAGCCGGGCTGCGTGCAGTCCCAGTGTTTGTGTGGGTTTGGCTGTGGTGGGAGCAGTGCTGTACTGAACAGCCCCTGCTGCTGCTGCTCAGGTCTCGGGGAAGATGGATGAGAACGACTTCGTGGCGGTGACCAGTACCAACGCTGCCAAAATCTTCAACTGCTACCCCAGGAAGGGGCGCATCGCCGTGGGCTCCGACGCGGACGTGGTCCTCTGGAACCCCAAGGCTACGAAAATTATCTCGGCAAAAACCCACAATTTGGTAAGATATCTTCTAAAGTATTTTCCTGAGCTGGTTTCACAGCCGGAAGGGAGCAGGGAAGCAGCGGGCTTCTTCAGGTCAAAAAGAGGAGGGCATTCACCGTGCGAACAGAGGAGTGATGTGTGTCAGTGGGTGGAAGGCCTTGAGTTTTGTTTGTCCGGGGTGGGATCGTGGCTGAGCAGTGACTGAGCTGAGGTGCCCTGGTGCCAGAACAGACGTACCCGGCTCGTGCTGTCTGCGGAGGAATGAAGTGCTGACTGTGTTCTGAGTATTAAACATCCCGCTTTGTTTGTTTCCAGAATGTGGAGTACAACATATTTGAAGGCATGGAGTGTCACGGGGCGCCTGTGGTGGTCATCAGTCAGGGGAAGGTCGTTCTTGAGGACGGGAAACTGTTTGTGTCCGAGGGCTCGGGTCGCTTCGTTCCCAGGAAGACGTTCCCTGATTTTGTTTATAAAAGAATAAAGGCAAGGAACAGGGTAAGGAGGACTTGGTCGGCAGTAATCATTGTTCTGTGGTCACTGTTCTGCTCTGAGCACTCTGGGGTGACAGAAATGAGAGCACTGCTGATGTAACGACACTGTGTGACGCCCTGGGCTGCATGGTGGCATGCAGTGCCTGTTGGGAAGCTCCTGCTGTGTGCCTGCGGTGCACAGCATCGTGCCCCTCCGTGCTGTCCTTGTGAGCAGGAGCGCACTGGGCTGCGGGCTGGCAGTCAGTCCGTGTTTGTGTCAGTGCTGGGAGGAGACGCCCCGTGCCACCGCTTTGTCACAGAGGACAGACGGAGCTTGCTAAATATAAACGCTCCGGTCCTGAAGGTCCGCGGTCTCCCGGCTGGATGGTAATTGAGTGTCAGAGCCGGCTGTTAGTCCTTCGTTCGTTAAGTTAATTCAGTCGGGCAGCTCCCGCCTCACACCCCGTGTTCTTCTGCAGCTGGCGGAGGTGCACGGTGTCCCCCGGGGGCTCTACGATGGCCCAGTCCACGACGTCGTCCTCAGCACCAGAGCTGTGCCCCCCACCGCGGCCGCCAGGATCGCGGGCTGTGCCGGCAAAGTGCCCGCCGTGCCCGTGCGCAACCTGCACCAGTCGGGGTTCAGCCTGTCGGGTAGGTGAGGGCAGGGCCGTGCGGGGCAGGGCTGGGGGTGTGTGTGCTGGGTGTGTTGTGCTGCTCTGGGGCTGAGCCACATGGCTCCGTTCTCAGGAGGGAGCACCAGAACCGCCTCCACCGCCCCGTGCAGCTCCTCGCATCCACCCCAAATTTCCCCTTTTCATTTAAAGCCATTCCCCCTTGTTCTCCTGCTCTCAGACCGTGCCTCTTTTACAAGCTCCCTAAGGCCACGCGGTCATTTACGCTGTACCGTGCTAACACAGCATCCACGTGGACACACAGGAGGACGTGGGCTGTTGCCCCCAGGGCCTCGTGCTCACTGCATGCCGTGCTGTGGGTGCGTGGTGCCCTGATGCTGTGCTGCTCTCCCCAGGCTCGCAGGCCGATGACCACGTTGCCCGGCGCACGGCCCAGAAGATCATGGCCCCTCCGGGCGGGCGCTCCAACATCACCTCCCTATCCTGATGCTGGTGTGAAGGGCACGGCTGCTTCCCTGCAGCTCGGGGTGGAAGCGAGGTGTTCATCAGGTGCCCCAGGCCCCTTCTTCTCTTAGGTAGGAAGTAGATGAAGCCCGCCCCAGAGGTAGCTCACCCGCCTGTGTGTCTCCCAGTCCCCAGAGCTCCTGCTCCACCTCTTACCGGCCCCTGGCAGCCCTTAGTGTGTGCATGCCGACACCTTCAACGTGTGTCCAGCACGGCCACCACAGCTTGTCTGCCGGGGCTCCTTGCTGTCCCAGAGACCGCCCTTCCTCTCAGGACGATAACTGATGAGCACTTCCATGCAGGCTGTGTGCTGTCCCTGTGCTGGGGCTGCACGCTGGGCTGCTGGAGGCACATTTTTTTAAGGGTTATTTATACATTTTTCAAGTACCAGATGCAAATGAAGGCTTACAGCCCCTGAAAGGCTCAGCTGAAGGCTGCTTACTTACAGCAGACTCTTTTATAAGATCTATGCCAGCTCCTTTGTTACATTTAAAGGCATATACAGAAAAGGTGAATCTCTGTGCCACAGATCTATGCATGTCCCCCTGCCCAATGGCTCACCGTTGGGTTTCTGTTCCTTGCTTTGAATAAACTTTGATGGAAATCCTGCTGGAAGCAGCTGCTCTGTGTGCTCCTGGCCAGGCTGTGTACATGTGCTGCTCACACCGTGCAGCTCTGTACTGCATCCCCTCGCTGTGCTGCAGCTGTGTGCCTGAGCCTGCACGTGTGGACCAGAAGCAGCTGGGGGGAGGGGGAGGTCCTCATCATCTGCTGTGACCTACATCTCTGCCCAGTGCTGCTACCTGTATGTGTGCTGCATCCAGAAATTCATAAACATAGATGCTCAGACACATTTAAACAAGTGACTTCATTCTGGTTAATAGCTTTCTTTTTTTTTTTTTTTGCCTGCAAATGCAAAGGAGGCTATTGGCCATCTGTTTACTTTCTTTGCAAGCAGCGTTTTGCCTCTGTCTTAAAAAAAAAAAGCATTTCTGAATACTGCAAAAGCCATTCAGTAGGGAACTTAACTCATATCTGCAGAATGCTGAAAGCACGACCAAGGACAAAGGCAGCAGTAACTGCAGCTTGCACAGCTGTTCTGAAGGGGACTGCTCGCTCCCAGCAGCTGGGCCCCCTCCTTTACGGGTACCCCTCCCCACTGCTCCCCTGGCACGGCTGCAGGCAGCTGCTCTGCAGGGCTCTGCTGCAGCACTCCAGTGCCTACAGGGTGGGCCTGGGGAGCTGAGGCAGCAGCGGCATGGGGTCACCCCATCCCTGGAATGGGGCCGCAAGGTTAGAAGCCTGCGGTTGTCCCAGGGAGATGTGTGAGCCCTGTCCTGATGATGCCCGCAGGGAGCTTCCCCACCCGCAGCACTCAGCGTGCACGGCCCTAATTCCCTCTGACAGCGCCGCGGGCTCTGGGTCAGACGTTGGCTCCGCCGGGGACAGGAGAGCAGCTGAGTGCTGATGCACAGCGACCAGGGGCCGACCCCTGGCAGAGCCCTGCAGGTTGCAGAGCTGCCCTGCTCTCCGTCGCCCAGGCAGCATTTCCCCCTTTGTCACTGAAGGACTGCGCCTTCACAGAAACCCTCTGTGCTGAGCGCAGGCAGGTGAGCGCGCTGCCTCCAGAACCACGCTAATTAATCAGGAGTACTGACGAGGGATGAGTTCAAGTTACCAAATCCAGGGCTTTCCTGCACAGCCGAGCTGTCCCATCCTTACACACCCAGCACTGCTCCCACAGCCCCGCAGCAGCACGGCCCCGCAGCAGAGCCAGCTGTACCACACGGCGCTGAGGAGTGCCCGAAGCAGCAGCACACACAGCCGAGTGACGGAGCACTGCAGCTGTGACACCAGCTCTGCCTTCTGGATGCTGAACAGCGGCGGTCTGAGCGCGGAAGCAGGAACTGTGTTCCAGCACGCACTCTTTACAGGACTCAGAGTTGTTCTCCTGCAGAGCAATAACCCAGAAATGTCTGCCAAAGCTTGGCAATGTTAAAAATACACGTTTATTACTCCACGTAGGCAATGGCTTCTTGCAGTGTCTGCAAAAACACACATTTGTTGTCCTAACTGTTCCGTGACATGGCAGTATTGCTGTGCAATACATTACAGAAATATACTAACATGAAATACAAAGAGATACTTTATATATATCCAATTTACACTGAGATACGTTAGAAATATTCCCTACCAAGGCATCAGGGTTTGGGCACTGTCCAACCTCAGCTTCGCGTTACTTCATTTCCACCGCTGTCTCTTCTCAGCGAGGCGCAGTGGTGGAGAACTGGCAGCAGAAGACCCATCCGGACCTGACCTGGCACTGCTTTTGCTACACAACATTCCCAGCAAAGTCTGCAGAATCCAATGGAAACACTTGGAAATAGCAATTCTGCAAAACCCCCCAAATACAACAGCGGTAAGAAAGAATCTTATGGCAAGGAGTCCAGAACAGTTCATCGGTGGTGGAGACGTCTCACGGCGGGTAACGGCACTCCCTGTATAAATCCGTCATACAAAAAATACACGCGTTTGAATGGTTATGTACACAACGTTATTGTGGAGCTGTAACGCAGCGCCGGACCGACTCCGCCACGCTCTGCTCTGGGGTCTGGGATCAGCAGAGCCCCACGTCCCCACGAGCCCTGCTCCCTGCGGGGGATGGGCAGCCTGCTCCAGCAGCTGGAGACCCTGCCGGGAGCAGGGGGGGGTGGAACTATCTGATCTCTGAGGTCCCTTTCAACCCAGGCCATTGTGATACTGTGACAGAAGGGCTTCAGCAGCGTCACAGCCCCAGTGCACAGCACGGCCAGCACGACCCGGCACTGCTGCACTGCTGCTGTGCCTCCTCACCATCACTCTCTGCTTTCAGTTTCACCTCCTGGGTCTATGCATAAGTAAATGGGCAGCGACAGAACACTGCTGGAAACAAGTACCCAGCGATGCTGTGCTCACAGTGTCCTGACTGCGCAGTCGGTCGTGTCACCCGGCCCCGTGAGCGAGGCACAAAGCAGAAGGTGCCGGGGCAGACCCCATGCTCTGCAGCTGGGCCTCCCCACGTGTGTGCCCCCATCTCATCCTGGGGCAGCAGCTGCACGGAGCCCCTGCTGGGCACTGCCCAGGGCAGCTGTGAGCACTCCGCACAACGGTGCAGGAGGTGCAGGGGGAAAAGGGACAGACAGTGCAGCAAGGCAGGCGTGCAGGCACAGTGCTGGGAGCAGGGCTGCAGGCAGCACCCATGGCAGCACTGCCGAGGTGCCAGCAGTGCCCCTCGAGCCTCTGCCAGCCCTGTGAGCGCGGGGCTCTGCACAAACACGATCACTGATTTCCACATAAAACTGTGGAAAATAAACGCTCAGTGTCATTTTTCGTACTAAAATAATGTTACACGGTTTAGCCATTCTCTTTCATCCACGGAACCTAAAAGTGCAGCAGTTTGTCCTAGAAGACTCTGCGTCTGTTAAAAAGCTCCTCTGCATTTTCGTGTCACAGATACAGAAGGGTGCACGCCCAGCCCCCCCGCTGGGGTCTGCCAGCTGACGGCTCAGCTTTAAGGTGACGGCCGCTGCCATCAATCTGTGCACCACAACGGTTCTGTGCTGCAGCAGAACCCGCAGCTCACGTCCAACAACAGCACCCAACAGCCACAGTGCAGCAGACCGAGCAAAGGCCTCTGAAGCCAGGAGAGAGGCAACGCGGCCACACTGCTCCTGCCGGACCGAGAGCACAGAAACACGGCTTGGTAAGTTATGTACAGCACTTCTACTTTACACTGAAGATAAAGAGAACCGAAGGGGAAATTAAGACACTGCCCTCTTTTCATGGTCGAGCAGCATGGGAAGGTCAAGCACACCGTGTCCAAAAGAACCTGAACCTGCATGCCCCAAACCCGAGCCCAAACAGCGCGACCTGCCGCACGGCTCCTGCCACTCAGCAGCTACGTGAAGAAAGCAGGAATCTGAAACAACACTTTACACACTGATCACCCATCTCGTCATTACCCAGCCCCAGAAGTGCACAAAAAAAACATCCTGAGTCAGGAAAGACACTCTGGCAGTGGTGAGAGGACAATGGTGTGCCTATGCCATCCCCGAGCTGCAGGGCCATCCCCGAGCTGCAGGGCCATCCCCGAGCTGCAGGGCCATCCCTGAGCTGCAGGGCCATCGCAGCTCCCCGAGGCGGCTGCAGTGGGGCAGCTGCAGCTCACAGTGGGAGCACTCAGCCCACGCAGCCCTCGCCAGCAGCAGTGCTGCTCACGCGTGAGCCGCCCATCCGTTCCTCCTGCTGGCTTCCCGAGTTGGAGCTGTAACTTCTCCTCTGCCATCGCGTTGTATTAAAACCAGATCAGCAATCTGGGAGTAAAAAAGAACACGTAATGAAACAGGTCTCCTTCCTCCGACAAGTTGCATAGCGAGTATCCTTACCCACGGCGGCACCTCAGCGTGTGGGACTGGTGCCTGTGCCAATCCAGAGCTCAGCTCTGTGAGAACTGTTTTGCTACAACGCTGCGGGACGAGCTGCTGTGCCAGGAGCTGCAGGGCACTGCTGGCAGCACGCAGTGGGGGGCAGCAGGGCAGGTCGGCCTAGCTGCTGCCCGCCGAGGAGCACACGGAGCTGCACATGTTCAGGTTGGAGGTCTCAGCCTCAGCCTCTGTCTCAGCCTCAGTGGTCTCGGGGGCAGACACGGACTCACCCGTCTGCTCCTGGCTCTTCTTCAGCCTGTGTGGGGCAGAGGAACACATCACACCCGGGGCAGTGTGAGCCCCTGGCTGCCCCCAAACCCACAGCACCCCATGGCAAGCCCTGGGTAAGGTAAAGCAGGGGGATTCAGACTGATGACACCTCCAGCACGTGGTGACATCCTCACATGGACAAAACGGCAGTAAAAGAGCACCGTGTTCCCAAATGCCCAACCACAGCTTGTGGGTCTCAGTGCTCCAGAGCCTGCGGCCACCACAGAGCACCCACAGCACAGCTCCCAGCACAGGGCTGGCTGCTGTCCTGCTCCTGGACGCAGCAGGACCCCCTGTGTGCCTGGACATGGGAAAGCAGTGCTGAACTCCAGCACTCCTCCTGCATGCTCCCTGCTCTCATCTCCCAAAGCAACGTCCTCCAGAAGAGGGACAAGGGGGAGCTGAGGTGGGGCCAGAAGGAGCACAGGAGAGCCAAGGCAGTGCCACACGTGCAGGTCAGACCCCAGCAGCCCCCAGCAAGGTGCTCCAGGTCCTGAGGCTCTGGCACGATACTGGGGAAAAGCCAGGAAAAAGCACATGTTTTTCTTTCCCCAAAACAGCCCCCACTTACTTCTCTCTGTTAAAGATGACAAAGTCTTGCTGGATAGCTTCAAGGCATTCTTGGAGATAGTCATTTTCCTGGTGAAGGAAAGAAGAGTCCCACGTGCACGTCTGCTTCCTACAGCACTGCGCTGCCCCAACTCATGCACAGCTCACGGCAGCCAGCAGGAACTGCAGCCTCAGCAGAGGAAGGGATCAGCACAGCTGATTGCCTCGTGGCTTTTACTGGTGGCACATCTCATCCCCAGCGTGCAGAGACACTGTGGGCAGCACCGGGATCCCACCCCGTGCCACCCTGCACAGCAAGGACACCCAGCTGCGGGCTGTGGCAGACAGAACACAGCTCTCCTGGCCGCGAACCCTCGCCTGGAGGCATCTCCAAGCCTGCCCATTCTGCTCCCTCCCTGCCAGCACCCAGCAGCGGCAGGCCACGCACCCAAGCAGGGCGCGGGCACAGTGGCTGCTTCTGTGCGGCCGTCACTCAGCCCTCACACAAACCGCGGCACCACCGCCTCAGGCTGAGCCGCTGGGCGCTGCCCTGCAGCAGCACTTACGGACTGCGAGCTGTCCTTGCTGTTGTCCCGCGACTTGTTCTTGGCCAGCCTCTTCTTCTTCTTGTGCAGGGGCCGGGACTCCAGGATCATCTCCTCCAGCTCGAACGTGGGGTCGCAGTGCAGGCGGCCCTTCTGCGGGCACACGGACACGCGGGGTCAGCCCCTCCCTGGAGAACGCTCGCTGCCCGTGGGCGCCGCGGTACTCACGTTGGGGACGAAGCCCGGCTCCACGCGCTTCTGGCAGACATCGGCCCAGGGCACGGCGGCCAGGTACGCCGACGTCTGGATGTCAGCCAGGCAGGAGAAGCGGTGCTCGGGGTTCACCGTCAGCAGCTGCGGGGCAACGGCACGGCCGTGAGGAAGGCGAGACGGGGCCGAGAGCCCCGGCCCCGCGGGCCCACGCGGGGACGGCCGCCGCGCAGCCCGACCCCGGGCCCCGTTTAAGACGCGGGGCCGCAGTGCCGGGAGCTGCCGGCAGGGGGCGCCACGAGCCCGTCACCGTTCGGAGCCCGGCAAGGAGGCGGCGATGGAGGTCAGCGTCCGCCGCGCGGCGCCCCGCAACGCCCGCAACCGGGCGCAGTGCGGAGCCCGCCGCTCCCCGGCAGTCCCAGCCCTCAGCCCCTTCCTAAGCCACGAGGACCTTACCCGGGTGCTGAAAGGACCCGGCCAGCCCGGGGAAGAGCTCGATCTTTACCCCCAGAAACAGCCCTTTCTTCATCAGCTGCTGAGCAATGCAGCGCGTCCTGTGCGCAGCTCACAGCCAGGGCTCCGTCACCTTTAAGGTCCCTTCCAACCTAAGCTGTTCTGCGACACTGTGCTTCCAGAAGTACAAAAACCATAAGACTGATCTGCGTTTAAGCTGAGCGAAGCCATAAATAAAAAGTCCAGTTTCAAGTTCACACTACTAACATGGTGAAACACATCCAGTCAGACCTGCACAGGCCCAGAGCTCAGCAGGAAGAGCCAGCCGCGGTGCTCATCGCAGGGAGCTGGGCTGCATGGCCCCCGCGGGCCCCCTCCAGCCCTAAGGATGCTACGACTCTGAGAGCCCTCACCTTCCGCAGCAGGGAAACCATCTCCTTGGACCACGTGGATGAGTACTGAACGCTGACGGTGCTGAACAGCTGCACCAGGGACTCCACGGGGTTGTTGGAGTGGATGTCATACGGCCTCTGGGGAAAGCACAGAAGGGTGAGAAGGAATCCCCTTCCCTCCCTGCAGCACCACGGGGGCACGCCCTGAGGGCCCCAGCTCCGGAGCGTACCCAGCCACGCAGCAGTTCGTAAGCCATGATTCCCAGCGACCACCAATCCACCTCGAAGGAGTAACCCGTGCCGCCGCTCAGGAAGGAATGGAAGATCTCCGGGGCTGAACAGACAGAGCAGAGCCACGGCAGGTTATCTTTGGTTCCTGTTACAATCGCACACATCATGCAAATCCGTACAGAAGTGCAGCTCCTGCTCCCAGCGGGGCTCCCAGGACAAGGCAGCGGCATGGCCAGACTCACACGGTGCCAGGCAACGAGCACGGACAGCGAGACGTGGGGACACGGGGACAGGGGGCTGAGGGGACTGCGACCGCCGGTGGGACAGGCAGTGCTCCGACAGCAGCTGCTCAGCCAGCCACGCTCTGCTCAGCGACCTGACTGCGTGCATGAATGGCACAACCCACCCAGTGCTGCCGCGACAGACGGCAATTAGAAGACTCATGCTCCTCAAAGGCAAACCACGTAACAACCCGCTGCGCTCACCCATGTACGGCTTTGTTCCAGCCAGCGCAGTTGCTCTTTCACCATCCCTGATTATTGTTGCAATGTTAAAATCTGTTAGGTGCGCGTGACCTTAAACAGAGACAGATGTTAGGAAGGAATTACCCGCAGCACACAGCCCCGTGGTGCGCAGTGCAGGTGTGCCCAAGGTTCTGCCCCCAGGCAGCAGGGAGCTGAAGGGCCCCAGGGCCCCCGCAGCCTCCTGAGCACCCCGGGCCCACCCGATGCTAAGTGCTTCCTCGCTTGTGCTTCTGCATTTCACATCACATACGAAGCTTCACATCTTGCGTGGAGGCCTTTGGAAATATCCAACCTGTTCCACCCTCCCAGGCCGTTCTCTGTTTGCGGTGCATTAGAGGACTCTGAGTTTGAAACCTGGGACACATCCATTGTAAATGCCAAATTTGTTTGGAAAACTGACATTCAGTTTTTAAGCAGCAAGTTAAAGGACTGAGGCAGTACTGCAGCACAAAAAGCAGAGGGATGCTCAAAGGAACACGAAAAATACCACAACCGCTGAAGCTTACAAAGCTTAAACGCTCCTAGCCCAGCCTGCCTCGGGAGCTGGCAACTTACACAGCTCCAGCACTCGGTCACACTGATGTATCAGATCCCACAGTCAGTACAGAGGACAAGGGAACTCTGCATTACGACACCGCCTTGTTCACGTGGATTAAAAACAACCTGTAACGGTTTGTGGATGAGTTCCCCTGAACCACGACTGCATCCACAGCCCAGAGCCAAGGCAGAGCTGACACTGCAGGGCACAGCCAGTACACACACATCAGCCTAAAAGAAACCCTAACACTTTCCCAACCCTAAGGTGTGTTAATAACACCACCAACAGATGCTCCCATGAAGGCTTCCAGGCTCGCTCCACCTGGCCCAGCCCGGACCTCCTGTCGCAGAGAGCTCTGCACGCACTGCTCGTGCTTTTTCCACGTAACAGGACACAGAGCCCTCCACGACTGCGAGGAATCTGTTCCCTGAGTGAAGCAGGTGGACAAAGTGAGACTGAGAGCTCCTACCTTGCTCATCCAGGAGAATGTTGTCTGGTTTTACGTCTCTGCAAAGAGAAGCAAAGAGAAGCAAGCTGAAATCTCAGTCAGACGATGGATTAACTCTGCTACAAAAAAGTATGCAGCTTTTTTATCTACTGATAAATAGTAAGATAAAACCCAAAGTTTCCTGATATGGAACAAGTCCCTTCAGACATATCAGAAGCAAGCTTCTCCTGGGAAAAAACAGTGGGAGCATCTGATTTACTCGGGCATCACGTCCGTGATTTCAGTACTCCAGGTGTGAGCCCACCCTGGGGAGCCCTCCCTCAGCCCAGCCCCAAGCACTGCACTTTGGGCCCCTGAGAGGAGGAAGGTCCTCAGGCTCCGCGGGCACTGTTTGCGTGCAGACACTGCCCAGCACCCTGCCCACATCCCAGCAGGACCCGCAGCCCACACCCAGCCGTGAGCCCCACACCTCCGGGCTCCTCCAGCAGTACCTGTGAATGATGTGCTGGCTGCGCAGGTAGTCCAGCGCCAGCGCCATCTCGCACAGGTACAGCCTGACCGTGTCCTCCGTGAACTGCACGTTCTGCTGCAGGTGGTAGCGCAGGTCCCCGCCGAGCAGCAGGTCCACCACCATGAACATGTCCTCCTCGTCCTGGAAGGAGTACCTGCGGGGAGTGACCGTCAGCAGCGCCCGCAGACCGAGGGCACAACTGTTTCCTTGTGACTGCACAGCACCTCTGCATATGTGCCACAGCAGCCGTGGTGTTTGCATCTCTCTAGTTAAGCAGGCACCGTTAACGATGCCTCACTTTTGCTGTCCTAAGCAGCACTTCCACGGTGAGGTGGCTGCCCCCATTAACTCCTGCTGCCTTCCGAGCACCATCCTTCACAGGAACCCCACAGCAAGGGACGGGGCCTCGGGGCTGCCCTTCCAGCACCATTAAACCACAGAGCAAACACGGCTGTTTCAGCTCCCACCCTAACACCCGGCCTCACTGGCACCTGTCTCACTTCACCCAAGGCACACTGCTCCCTGCTCCAAACATCCCGTGACAGAGGTCCCACAATGAACCACAGAAATGGTTTGGGTTGGAAGGGACCTTCCAATGCCATCGCGTCCAACTCCCCCACGCTGAGCAGGGACAGCACAGCTCCTTTGGGTGCCCGCAGCCCCGTCCAGCCTGACATCCACAACCTCCACACCATAACAAACACGGCTCGTGCTCATCTCAGAGCCGCTGTGGATTTTCAGCCATGAAAAGCACAACACAGCCATACCTAAAATATCCCTGCATATCCTGAACATGAATTACAAAATGCAAGAGCTAATTTAACCATAAAAACAGAGAAATAGATTTGTATTTACGGCAGAGGAAAACGCCTCTCTATTTGCAGCGGATCCCGGAGGAGAGTGACAGCAGTGAGGATACGCTCCAGAGCAGTGCCCCATTGTTATATTTGGCAGCGTTTCTAAGGAGGGCTGCACAGTGCCTATGACTCACACGCTTCTCATCCTGAATGCGTGCTTACTCCAAAGGCAGGAGCTGGGAAAACCTGCAAAGAGCATGTCTTCTCTATCCTCCCCTGCTGGAAAATGGATTTGCAACTGTTCAAATGTTCCACAACCCCCAGGGTGGAAGCGGTGCCCCCAGACCTGGTTACACCCCCTGGGCACGCTGCCTCTGCGGGGGCACAGGGCACACACAGCACTGAGCAGCCCCAGGAGCAGCGTCAGCGACCACGGCCACGTCAGCACTAAGAGACCACCTCCTCCTTCCCTGTCAGCCTCGCACCCTTTGCTCTGCGGGACCACAAGTGGTTCCCTCCCCATGCCTATCTGCTACTCGTCTGGGCTGCTAGATCCTCGCTCAAAGCCAGGCAGCAACCTTCAGATCTGATGCATCCCTTTCTAAGGTTGGGAGTGAATTCACGTTGTGCATGACTCGGTGAGCTGAGCTCTGAAGGGACACACTGCGCTGCACAGTGTGCAGAGCTCTGCTTTGCCATCAGCTGCTCTCTGGCCAGAGGCCACACAGCAGGTAAGCTGCAGAGACCACAGCACTTTTAATTTGGAAACAGATCACTGAAAACAGCTCAGGCTGGAAGCTACCGACTCGTGTTTGTCCACAATGCTTTGTGTTAGGTAAAGTTACAAAGCACCACTGAATACATCAGTTGCTTTGATTTTTCTTGCTCTGGTACAAAAGCTGTCCCCACTCAGAACATGACTGATCCCCAGCGGACTGCCAGAGCGTGCACACACAGAAAGGGCCCCTTCTTCACTGGGGAGCATTACAGCGAGCATCACCTCGCTCACACAGCACATGTGGCACACCAGCCCTGCAGCTCAGCTGGTGAACCTCAGCACGCAGCAGCACGTGCAGGGAGGCTCCGAAGGAGCACCAACACAACAGCTGTGATGAAAGCAGACAGACTGCTCAAATGCTCCGTGATGTAACACCTGGATGTCCTGTGTGTGCTCCCGGAGTGCACCAGCTCTGCGGTGCCTCGCAACGGGGGCTGTGTGCACAGCTCCTGGGGCAGCAGGGCAGGGGCAGGGGCAGGGGGAGGGCACAGGCTGCCCACCAGAGGTTCACCAGGAACACGTGCTCGATCTCCTGCAGGATCTCCAGCTCCCGGAACACGTTGCGGACCTCGTCCCTCTCGATGCACTGCTGCTTGTTCATGTACTTCATGGCATACATCTTCTCCGTGTCTCTCTTCTGCACAATACACACCTACAGTGAAAGGGAAGAGGAAAAGACTTAGCAAAGTGTTCCTTATCCTCATCTGCTGCTCATGTGGAACCAGCTCTCCAGGATGGGAAGCTCACGCGTCGGGTGCACACTCCCAGCAGATTGGGTTTAACCTATTTCATACACATGGCCGTACTCAGCAGGGTCAAACAATCCATTCTGCTTTTGTTGAAAGTGATTCAAATGTAAATGGGTTAAAAATGAGGAAAACAACAAGCAGTGTGCCCAGCGCTGGGCCACGCAGGGTGCCAGCTCCACCAAGCACAGCATGGGGCTCGCTGTGCTCCCAGCACATCCACAGTGCTGCTCCCGTGCCTCTGGCTGATGGCAGCACTAATTATCAAGGTAGCTATTCTGAAATGAACTAATGAGCATTCTACAGCTGGTATAATTATGTCCGTCCTCTTCATTACCAGACTGCAGAGTGCTGCACGCGTTTCCTTTGGAAACAGGAGTCTGACAGTTTGCTCCTACAGCCTTCACTGAAACACCACAGCACAACCCAGCCAAGGGAGGCCTCCATGCTGCAGCTACAGCACCCAACAGATCCACAGCACCCAACAGATCCACAGCACCCAACAGATCCCACAGCACCCAACAGATCCCACAGCATCCTTGGATGAAGCAAACGTCACAGGAAGACCTGAGCTCTTCCAAATGCTCCCATTAATACCAATTTGCAAGCACTCATGGCACGTAACGTAACATCATCAAGGACACAATACAGAAGCAGATGACAAAATAATAGGTGGTTATCACTAGCCAGATACAAACATGCTAATTAGCGATCCGATGAAATTACAGGGATTATTCTGCAGTTGCCATTGCAGTGACTGCACAAGCAGAGAACCAGATGTGTCCAGAGCTCTGTGCTGAGGGTGCACGCAGAGCTGGCTCCTGCTGGGGGGCAGCAGGGGTCGGTCCTGCCCGGGGACACCGGCAGCTGCAGGGACACGTGGCACAGACACACGGCACAGACACGGACTGACACCTGCTGCCTGCAGCTTAAATGGGAGCAGCGAGCTGCCTGGTGTGATGCACAGCATGGTCTGACCACTGCCTCGAGCACACTTTAATAAGCCAAGAGGATGTAACTGCACTTTGTAACTTCCTTGAGCAGGAACGGCCTAATGATATCCCCTTAGGACATGGGCATCGCTACACAACTTATCAAAAACTGGAGCACGAGTAACAGCAGTGCAGACACCAAACATCAATTTCTGATTTCAGTTTGTTTCACGTTGAGGCCAGAAACTCAGTGCTTTCTGAATCTTCTTCATTTCTTCTGGTTTAGATTCTGACTTTCAGCATCCTTCCACACACTGCTTCCACATTTCCATCATTTGCTGTTTCTCTACACGAAAAATGGACACCTAGCGTAAGAAATGAGAATGCATGGCAGGTTCTCTTGCTCTGTAACACAGCAAGTGGTGTTCTCAACTGGAAGAGCACCACCTACATGCAAAGCAACTCCAGTTCCAAGTACTATACAAACCTTCAATCTACTTTCTGGGGGTAGAAATCCACACATGAGTGTTCTTCCCCTCACCACGCAGCACTGCTTCACGGGAGCAGAGCACGGTGAGGTGCTGCTGCAGCTCTGTGCATCCTGCTGTCCCTGCACTGCTGTCATCCCTTACCAGGCACGATTGCTTCAGTCCTCTGTGACCAGCAGGAACCCTCCCTAAAACAGCCGTGGCTGCAGGGGTACAGCCCATGCACACACATCTTCACCTCTCTGCTCTGTTCCAGGTAACAGACCCGAGCGGTTTTTAAGTAAACCTCGATCCATAATTCAAGCAGATCTACGAAGGGAAGCAACACAAGAAAGCAAAAGAAGAGATGACTGTGTCCTCACGCTGCACAGCGTGGCCCCTGGCTGCACAAAGGACATCTTCAGCAGATAAATACAGCCGTCAGGAGGAACTGCGTGCAGTGCTGCCAGATCTGCGATGCGGAAGGCAGGCATCAGCTGGCAGAATATTGCTCAAGACATGGCACATAAAAGATTTAATAGACTCCCAGATACCCTGAGCACTCAGCTGCTGCAAATGGTTTGTATACAGCTGCCTCTGCTTTTATTGCATTAAAGGCACAAAGGGGCTGGAACTTGCATTTGCTATTCAGGACATGAGATGGGCATTTAACATCTCCCATTTCCATCTCACTTTATGGGGCCACAGACAATGACAACAGAAATTGTCATTGGAGCCAAAGCTCATCTTCGTCTGAACCCGGGGCAGCTGCACCCAGCAGCACGAGCTACAGCACTCATTTACAGCACAGTACGAAGGGTCACTGACCTACATGATTAAAAAAAAAGAGGAAAACTGACTCTTGGTTTTGAAATACTCAGCTTAAGGTAGGCATTACCATTAATGCACCAATGTGTCTGAACGTGCAGCTATTTGTAAAGGCATCAGAACCCTCAGGGCCTTCTCCACACGAGGCCAATGATGCCCATCACAGCTGCAACCCCGTCCAGAGGTGCTGCTCCCTGCACTGCTGCACCGTTAGCACACTGTGTCCCTGCAGCCTCCACCAGCACAGCATTTCACCCTCTGCTGAGCTGACAGCAAGCCCACGCGTTTCAGGTTTTAAAGAGACCCTCTGAAGGGCAGAGTGGCAGCAGCCAGCACTGCTGGTGTGAGTGCCTGGGCTGATGGATGTCCTGCTCCCCTGCATCGCTCACCAGGCTGTGTTTTCCCGGGTGACATCTGCCTCCCACCTAACCGTGGTGGAGCTGGGCATGGTTATTTGGGTGCCCTGTGGTGCCCGGGGGACATGAGACATAATTTCTTTGCAGGAAGATTTGTATTGTTGCTGTTCTTTTGGATGCTTTCTTTCCCCCATCCTCTGGAATTTTGCTGCTCCATACACTTCTCAGTTGCTCTGTTCTATGCAGGCAGGCGTTGCCTTTTCTCCTTGAGAAGTTCAGTAATGTTTTTCCTGCTGATTCTGAGCGAATGCGGCGTGCTGAATTCCCCACTTGGATGTCATTCTGCCATTTAATAGCGTGTCCTGACTTCTCCCAAGCTCATTATAATGGCATAGCACAATTTGTCCACACGCTCAAACAAAAGCAAGCACTCTGCATTCTGGGCACTGTCCGTGAAGCAGATATAAGTACTTGTGATTACATGTTCTCAGCTACACAGATTACTTTTCTTCTGCCGATGCAGATGACAAATTAAGGCACTGTGAGCCCGTCCTCTGCAGGACATCTCTGCCACACCCGATGCAAACTGCTCTCAGAAATGACATTAGTTCCTAATGATTTCACCAGGTTAGCACGAGAAAAAGCACTATTAGGATTTGCTTCTTAACTTTTCCCAACCAAGAAAATAGCAGCATTTGCCAGACCTCCCCAGAAAGCAACATCCTCGCTGCTGCCACTCCGAGGGAACAGACGGATGTCCTCACGCAGTGACCGTGGGCACTGAAGGCCCTCAGCACAGATCTTCCAATACATGGACCTCCTAACACACGGGCTTTCCAATACATGGACCTCCCCTGTGCAGATCCTGCCTCCTCCATGCTGCATCAGTACGGCTCTGCACCAACAGCTGAAACCCTCATGCTGCCAATTATACTTAAAAATGAAAGCCAATGTTCAGCTGATATCAGGAAAGTAATAACAAGGGATTACATCATTCTGAAGGGAAACCAAAAACATCTGACGTGGCTCAGCAGGCAGCAGCAGTTACCCTGTTGTTTCAAACCAATCTTCATATCCATTTTGTACTATGATGGCACTCATGGTAACTGGAATACAATCTTTGTCTGGTAATTAACATCTGTGTAACATTTGTAATTAAAAAGACGATGTTAATTTGTTCTACACTTGTAATAAATGTTAAGAATAAAACCACCCGATCAAATTTTCTTTTAGCACGGCAGGATAACAAAGCTTAGAGCTGTCTTCTAGGTGTATCTGCAGCGCTACAATTAAGGCACCAAGCACACAAACCACGGCAAGCAGCAGGACAGAGCAACACTGCAGAGCTGGAAGCACAGGGCCCTGGCACCGCTGCCCAGAGCTGGGGATACCCCATCCCTGTGGGTACCCAAAGCCACAGATGGGCCCTGGGCAGCCTGAGCTGCTGGGGGGCACCCAGCCCACAGCAGGGGTGGGGACTGGGGGGCCGAAAGGGCCCCTCCAGCAAAACCATGCTGCACCTCCATGGTGCTATGCTTCCCACAGGCTGCTCCAGGACCACGGTCCATATCCAGCCAGGAAGGAGTGCAGGGCACAGACCCTGCCCAGCAGGGCTCCCTCAGGTGCAGCTGGACGGGCAGCACAGGCAGCACAGAGCCATGCAGGCTGCAGGAGGAACCTGATACACAACAGTGATACTGGCTGATCCAAGGGGAACGGAGCAGGGGGAGCTGAGCAGCCCCATGCCACACTGACCCCGGGGAGGTGCTGCTCAGAGTGGGCTCCTCGGGTTAAAGGGGCTGAGACGTGGCCGGGATGGGTGCTGCCATGATACTGTCTGGTCCTGAATGCAAACAGACTTTAAAACAACCAAAAGCCCTTATTGCTTTCATTATGCAGCTTGTTTATCTGGAACTTCGTTCTGGGAACAGTTCTGACAGTAGTGTCTCTGGCAGTGTTCTACCCAACCATTATCTCCAGCACACAAAGCCCCATTTAAAAGAATGGGACACCTGCAGCCGTGATCCCAGAGGCAATCTTCATAGCAGCCTCCTCACTGTGCGATGCTGACAACACTCCTCATGCTGCACAGGGACACAGCCCTCCCCACGAGGTGACACAGCCGTCCCATGGCTGTGCTGCCCGGGCCGGCTCAGGCAGAGCCACGGCTCAGTGCTGCTGCTGGACCACGTCACAGCTACACCTCAATAGCAGCAGTGAGTATGTAAATAACACAGCCTCCTCTTCAGAGTCAGGGGGCAAAATCAACACACGTATGCTCAGCTATAAGAGAAGTTAAAAGGCATGAAGTTGCAATGAATGGAAAAAGCCTGTGACCCCCGGAGATGCTCTGCAAGCACAGGGCTTGTGGCCCAGCACATCTGCTCTCATGACCTCACCCATGGAGCTCATTTTATTTTCTGTTCCAAACACCTCACCACATTTTACTCACTAAGATCTTCACAGAGCCTTATGGTTCTGCTTTTTCCCTGCTGAAAGTATTGCTTTATCACGAGATGGATGAAGGACCGGTGTGCCAGAACACCATAAATCATTAAAACCTCTTTAATTCAGTGCTGCTGCTTGCTCCAGCCAAGCTGTAACGGTAGCTGATAAAACTTTGATTCACAGCAAGCCTGTCGCTGCTTTCAGGTCATGTCAACACTCCCATTAGAAATCCCTCCCTCGGTTGCTTATGATAGAGATGAAAACCAAGTCTGACCTAAAATAAAAAACACCGTGCAACACAGTGCCTCAGAGCACCCGTCCCACACTGGGAACTTCAGTTCGTGGTGCTAGGGATGTGTGTGTGTTCCTACCCTGTGCAGCTCAGGGCACGGCCAGCCCTCTGCGTGCCAGGGAAAGGAACACACACGGCCAGGAAAGCTGGGGAAAAGCAACACAGGCACAGGGCATGGGCACTCCTGACAGCACCACGGAGAGGGGCAGAGAGGAAGGGGGATCCGGGCTCCTCTGCTCCAGGTGCTCAGCTGCAGGCTGGGGCTGGGACCTGGCAACTCCACCACGCTGGGCTTGCACACTTATTCTTTTTGCAAATGAATCTTATTCCTACATTGCTACTGACATAAATAACATCTGAACTAACGCAGCCAGCACACAAAAAGTTCCTCAGGGAAAGCTCTCCTTGCCAGCTCCTGTACTGAGCAGGTCAGGAGCACGGGACTTCCATCTGCAGCTATCACAGGATATTTTCCAGTTTCCCCGTACGACTTCATGGAGGGGCAATGCAGCCGTTATCTGCGAGCTATGGATCGCGATTTAGAGCAGTTTTAGATGGCTCAAATTAGGCTCTTCCTTTTCACATTATGCCAAGGAAATAACAACCAGTCAGATATTAAACAGGTGCCTCTATAATTGAGTTTGGGGCAGCGGTGATTATCTACCCACAGCTCCCAAACATCTGCAGGCCTCTGTACCTCCTGAGGGACGTGAATCCAGACATGCAACAAAAGCTAAGGATGTGACAGCACATAAACCAAGGAACCAGAACAGAAAAAGAAGCACTTGCTTTTTTTTTTTTTTTGTCTGTTTTACCCACCTCTGCTCTCCTGCACATCAGCTCTGTGGTTTCATTGATAGTAATCATTGACATACCCCAAAATCTGGTGTCCTTACTAAACATTAAAGCAGCACGTAGGCAGTCTGCTGCCGTGGTCACAGCTTCCAGCACAGACCCTTGGTGCACCATGGTCCTGTAGGACTCCCAGGTCCTGTGAGTCTCACAGCAGACGGGAGCTGTGTTTTGCACTGCTGAGATGGGGAGGAGGACATCGGGGAGCTGTGCTTTGGAGCCGTCCTTCAGAAACCTGACAGCCAGCAGAGTCTGGTACAGCACTCACCTCCCTGCTAGGATGGGCTGGTTTTGATTTTACTTGAAGAACAACGGTGAGAAGTCACACCAACCTGCAGAAAGACCCCCGAAGACAGTGATGTGTCTTCTTCCTGACTTCTGCATGTGTCCATCCTGGAGCCATCATCACTCCAGGACGGAGCAATCCATGGATTTCTGTGGGGATCAGTGCTCCCATGTTTAGCTCCAGTCTGCAAAGCTGCTCTGAATAACGTCTGAACAGCACACCCTCCCGTGGCCGATGGGCATTTTGAGTCGAGCTTTATATCTGGAACTATCCTTCACCACAGCCATAATTAGATCTGTGATGGTTTATACTCCAGTCGAAGAGGGAGACAGGATGAATTTTTTAGTTACATATTTGATAAAACCTGGGACCAGACAGAAATCTAATTACTTCTGATGAGGAACGGAGGGCTTTATTTAATCTCTGAAAATAAATTAATGCTGAAGCTATTCCTGATCCCAAGGCAGAACCACTCCCCGTGCTGCCTGCAGGACCCTCACCACTGACCTGAAGAGATGCTGGCAGGCAGCAGCACTGTGAGCGCTGTGCCCCACACGCAGTGATGTGTGTCCACAGCACCAGGATGCACGGGCAGAGCTTCCCAGGCAAGCAGAAGGCAGAGCTCGTGCTCTAAGTGCAGCCCTTTCAGGAGGGAGTCGATGAAACATGTGGTCAGACGTTCACGTGGCGTTGGCAGGAGCTCAGTTCACTCGCTGATGTGTTTATCACTGAATTCTTCCAAAGAGATCTGCCCCGGTGCACATCTCCCCTCATAAAGCCCCTCTGTGCTGCTGGGCAATGCAGGCACACGGGATCGCACGGACCTGCTCGAGCCACCGTGCTGCAGATGCTGGCCCTTGCAATGCCAGCAAACTGCGAGAGATTCCCAACAGGAGGTGGGCAAAGCTCACTTCAGCTCATTGAAACCAGGCCACGTGCCAACGCTACATGAAAACCTCCCAGATTCGGACACCGAGTCTGCCTACAGGTAGCCAGAAATCAGAGTACGTGCAAGCAGCAAACACCTCCACGTGCACGCTGCACCGAGCAGTAATTATTCCATCAACTGCAGGTCTTGAGCCAGTCACTTGGCAGGACAAACATTCGGGCAGGTTAGAGCCCCATCTGTTCAGAGCTGCTTTACACTACCACATGAAAATCCCCAGTACCTCTCCCTTGTGAAAAAAGAACAGCTCAAACCCAGGACCTGACCAGGCACAGCTTTACTCTCCCACTGTGCAGCACTCCCAGTACCCAGCACAAAGCAGCAGAAACATGCTTCCTGCAGCAGGGGATCTACCTACTGCAGCCTCCCATTAGGCACTGCCAAATTCTGGAAAATACAGTTTTACAGGCAAGCAGAAGAACCAGGGGAATCCAAGCACACAGTGGGGAAAATGCCTTCCCGGGAGCGGAGCTGGTGAGAAGCTCCTGTCCTGGGGCACAAGCTGCTGCTGCACCTCCATGGCAGCATTACCTACCATCTGCCATCGCAAGGACAGCTCCTGCATTAAGCTCCTCATGTTACACCTCAGTGCTGACACACAGAAAATCCCAGTGCCCATAGCTAGCTGTGGGCAGACCCTGTCCTCACCACCACGAAAACAGAACCGTACTGCTGCAGCCTCTCTCTGTCTGTGTGATCACTGTGAGAAACAGATTTGCTTCTCCATGGTGCACACGATGAAAAAGGAGGCTGTGAATGGCAGACTTCCCTGAGCCCTGACCCAACACCACAGGAGAAATACAGCACAAGAAGAGGAGCCAGCATTGCTCACAGCCATCGCTGCCTTATGGTGCTGCCTAGGATCACAAGGAAAGGACACCCCATAATCCCTGGGGTAAATACAGACCATATTTACTGTAAGCAACTATCATAAAAGTGATTAAGGAATATTTGCTGTACCGTGCTAAGGCATTCCAAATGTCCTAAGAGCAGCAGGTACCGTTAAACATCGCCTATGACACGGAGTGGTTCATCACTGGACTGTCCAACCAGAGGCATGAACAGAACATCCAAACCCCATCAGCTGCTGCTGCTAACGACTCGCAGATGATCTGGACATCCAATTTAGTTCCAACTTAATTGTTGCCAAATCCTGCATCTGACGCTGAACATCCCATGCTCTTGGTACAATTAACAAGCGTGTGGGGGTGTGCTGCATGACGGCTTGTCAGAACACAGAGAAGATCCAAATGCTCACCATATTCAAGCCACTGAGAGATTTATAATTAACATGAGCACAGCAGGGCACATTTTTTCTCACTTTAAAACCAGACCTTTTAAAGTCAGCTGCGTTGGACAGCAGCCTGCATGCAGCTTGGATTGCAGGGGCAGATGATGTTATCAGCATTTAGTGCTAAGGAAAGTCCCAGGAAGGAGCTTAACCAGGAATAGTTCCTTCACCCTGACACACACACACACCACGATGCACGCTGAGGGGATCAGAGCCAATCTCAGGAAAAGCCCTCTGAGATCCCAGGTCCAACCTCAGCCACCCATGTCCCTCAGTGCCATGTCCCCACGGGTCTGGAACTCCCCCAGGGACGGGGACCCCCTCCCCTTGGGCAGCACCCACACAGAGTCCCACTGCCAGTGCCAGGCTCTGCAGAGCCATACGACAGCTGCAGGGAGCCAGCAGCAGAAGCAGGGCTGACTCCAGAATGGACACAGCGCGGGTGATGGCTGCAGGACAGCACGATGAGAGCTGAAGGTTGGGACAGGAGCGGGCACAGATGAGGAGGCAAAAGCAAACCGGGCACAGCAGGCGGCAGAGCTGAGCCAAAGGGCTCCGCCTGCGCTCCGACATCATCAGCACTCACTTGGATTTGATGGAGTAAACCTAGCAAGCACAACAACTTCAGATACATCTTCTTTTCACTTCTTGTAGGCATTTTAAAAATCAAAAGCTTCTGCATAAAGTTGCATTAAAATTAAAGACATTTTTATCATGTTTCCATTTATCTTTGCTTTGTATAGCTGATAGGTGGGAGGGGATGGAAAATAACTGGAAGAAAACAACTCCCTGGGATGCCAGGGAAAGGCACCAGGCCAACAAAATTAAGGAACAAAATTAAGCAAGGCAAGGAGATCAGTGCAGGACGGGACCACGGGCACCCTTCACTCTTCCAATCACCGCTGACAGCACAGCGATGGAGCTGGCACACTGCAGCCACCACGAGGGCCGTGCTGCTGGGGAGCGCACATCCTGCCGGACACGCCGCGCCCAGCTGTGTCACACAGCTGCTCCATGTGCTGCTGCTCACCACCAGCATCAGGGACACGGCCCCGACCCAGGTTTTGCCATAGAGGAGCTCTGCTATGAGCTGCATTACCACGCAGGCTCATGCTGCTAGGGATCAAGTCTGCTAGCCTAGCTCATGGCTCCACGAATTAAACATTTGTCAAGATGAGGATATGCAGCTTTTTCATACTCGCTCCTATTGACTCGGAACTGTTGGCCAGTTAAAGGCAGATTCCACAGAGAGTGCAGTCCTGAAGATACAGCAGCTCCTCTCAGCTCTGTGAAGAGCAATGAGACCACACAGAAGGCAGAGCTGTGAGGAGAGGAGGGCTCCATCCACGATTAACCCACACTATTAGGCACCAGGAATTCTCACACCAAGTCAGGGCTGCTGCTTTGCCTTAATGCAGACAGGCTTTGTTCTGGCAGCAAGACACTCAATCCTCTCAGTGCTCGAGCACTCTGATGAGAAAGAACAGAAGAAAGTGACAAAACTGCAGAAGAGGATAAGCATTCCCCAGCAGCTCTGCAAGGCCAACATTTTGCATGCCCAGCAAGTGCTGGGGAGTGAATTGGATGAAAGCATCCTGGGGTTATCCTGCAGCCCACCGAGGACACACGTGAGCTGTGCACACACCTCCCAGCTGCCAGAGCCCAGAAAGCAGCACTGGCACAGCACGCTCTGCCTCTGCCCCTCACCGCCTTGGGGTGGGAAGCAAAGAGGAAGGTGTGGGAGCACAGACTGTGAACAAGCAGAGGGACTCACGAGTACTGCCCCAGAAAAGTCATCCTCGCCTCATTAAGAGGCTTCAGCAGAACAGACAGGATGCTTCCCTGAGACATGATGTAAGGAATCAGCGGACAAATGGGAGCAAGCTCAGGGTCAGACCCCACCTGAGAACAGGCACAGCATTTCAGGGTCATGATTTACAACCTGGACACATTTCCACCAAGCAAGCAGCAAATAGGACCCAGGAGGAGGGTCAGCTCCCGGCACCTGCTGCTCACACAGCTCGGCTGGGCACAGCACTCTGCTGCAGGCAGCTCTGCCAGCCCCCGGCCCCAGCCCCCACCTCCATCCCACCTCCATCCCACCCAGGATGACTCAGCTCCAGGAATGCCGGGGGCTGGAACAAACCCCAGGTGGCTCCTAACGCCAGCATGAATAAGGCACTGGGTACGTACAGCTGATAGAGCAGCAGCTTCTACTGCGAATCACTGTCCTGTGAAGGCTGATCTTTCAGACACCTCACAAACATCCTTGAAGAGGTGCGCTGTCACGTCCCAGACTCCTTTCACAAATCACAGATCAGATCACAGCCTCATGCCCATCCTGGGCAGGCAGAAAAATAAAAGGGCCAAACCTGCAGTGCTTTAAAACCAAAGGATTATGCTTCTAGTTCTTCCTTCGAGGAAACAAAATTCAACATTTGTAAAGCTGTGAAAAAAAAATACAATACAAAGGATAAAGTTTGCTTTGATATCAAAGAGGTATTCAGTCGAGAACAGACTTTAAGGGTCTGCTATTGATGGTGTACGTACCGGGTGGGTACGTGTGACCTTTAGAAGATGGATGAAAGCTGCACGAGCTGCAGCTGCAGGCTGTGTCAGTGCTGGGAGGAGCAGCAGTGCTGAGCACATGGCTGCACAGAGCTGTGCTGGAGGCACACGGCAGCACGGCCCAGCAGGGAAATGCTGCTCTGCCAGTAACACCAGCACACGCTCGGACTTCCTTCTGCCCATCTGTGGGCTGCTCAGCTTCACGAGCCTTCAATTCCAGCGCAGGTCAGCGGGCAAGCAGAGCACAAAGCAGGCAGGGAAGGGGGGGAGCCCGTGGGCAGGGGTCCCACGGCGTGACAGGTCCATCTCACCTCGTGTTCCCATCACCATTCCTCTCAGTGGGATCCCGGTTCAACCCCTGACTTCCAGCAGCAGGTGCAGACAGACACACTTTTATTTCCTCACAGCAGTAAAAAGAAAATAACGAATTTCCCATAACCTCGTCTCTTTAATCCTCAGAAAAAAAAAAAAAAGAGAGAAAGAAAGAAAGCTGCTGATTTAGAGTACGTATGGAAACTCAGATAAAAAGAAACTGTGGGGAGAATAATGTGCCGTTCTGCCTGCTGGCTCAAACTGAAAAGACTTAACCCAGGGAAGGTCACTTCTCAAAGGGAGATGCCAAGGCACCTGCAATGCTGATGCCTCCAAGGCGTCCAGGCCTCCCGCTGTCCCTCGAGAAGCTGCCTGCCACTCGGCGTGAGTTTCCCATCAGCACAGCAGCTCAACACTTGCACCCAACTCTGGAAATCCCTTCCAGGCCACCGCTCCTCTGAACACTGCACACTGAAACCGCAGCAGCCTCCACTGCTGAGAAGTAGGGCTGTGCTACAGGAGAGACACAGCACTCCCCTTAAACAGCTGCAAACCAAATAAGACCACCACTGATATGCACAGAAAATAACAGAAATCTGCTGATCTGAGCAAGGAATCGAGCACGACCTTTATTTGATTAACAGTATCTTAATGACGATTAAAATTTTCTGTCATGTACAGAGATGGGCTGGTTCCTGCACACAGCTCAGAGCTCAGGGACCCCCAGTCTGCAAAGGCCATTTCTGAGCCACGTTTTGCTTCACCCACAGATTTCGAGTGGCAGCTCTCAGATACATAGTTCCACATCTTCCACAATTAAAAGTGAGTTGTAAATGACTTCATGAATGTAAAAAGCTTTCCTCAGCATCGAAGGAAATTTATCATATGGACATAACTATCCAGAAAAATGACTGATGAATCACAGCGGCGTTTTGCTGAAATCATACACAGTTCTGATGGGTGAAAGACAGTGATGCTGTAAACTTCATCCTTCTTTAACACAAAACAGAAACCAAAGCTGCCGTGATGCGCTCTTCAAAGTCAGAGAGGCTCTGCCCTGAGACACAAACACTGTGTCCCCTTAGTTCCTAACTTCCCAGCACACACAGTGCTGCCACACACCAGAATCAACCTCTGCTCCTAGAAAATTACCACCTGGAAGGACGAGTCTCCTCACCTGACCTCAGAATCAGCTTATCTAGCTGCACTTTTTCTGTGAGTTTTAGGTTCAGGTTTTTTGTCTTTGGCAACGAGCAAAACGCTGAGATTTCCTGTTCCTGTCAGAAGCATCTGCTGTCTGCCTCAGCCTTACATCATCACCTGAAGGAAGGAATTAAATCATTCTCCACTGCCCGACCTAACCTCAGAAACCTGACATAGCTCTCCTTTCAGCTTTTGCCTCTTCTTGCTCAAGAGACACAAGCACAGATGGGGGTGACTATTCAAAACCCACCCTCTCCCTGACTTACACCGCACTCCACATAACATTCTCATTAGCCCTCCTCCCGTGGGATTCACAGCCCAGGCAGGTGGGGATCTGTGTGGGCAGATTCTGCCCTGAGCATGCTAGAATGATGCACCAGACACCTCCATTAACTGAGGCTGCGAGGGAACACCTTCATTAGCAAGGAGCACTAACAAGAGTGCCACTGCTCACAGTCTGATCAGACGGGGAGAAACCAGCCCGGGCAACCAGAGCAGAAGGAAACGAGGGGATAAAGCTTTCTTCTGATTGTTCAACTCGTGTTCAGGTTTATTTCAGCAGTGCAGGGAGATACGAAGGTGCTCGCACCAACCTCTAAACTAGTTTGTGCTGCTTCACAAGTTTAATATTCCACGCTCTGCCCAACTTCTAAGGTGCATCTCCTCGCCCCAGCGTAACGCAGTCCCAGCACAAACCCCACACTACACAACCATTGCACGAGATGATGTGACAACCAAACTCAGCAACTGCCATGAGCCATGACCAGGGCTGTTGTTCCATGGCTCCAGTCCAGTCCGCTGGGTGCAGATGTCCCACCCAAAGAGAAGGGCACAGCTCCTGCTGGGACACAGTAAAATGCAGGTGACAAATGACCGTGAAACAGTAACAACACAGTGAAGTCCCATACATGCATGCTAAGCTTTCACTGCACATAAACAGTGTGAAATGCTGAGATAAAAGCAGCAAATACAGCGACAGCGTCAGTGAGACAGGGAATGGAAAAGGAATGTAAAGCAGCAAATCAAACTAATTGACTTCCCCAGCTATCCAGCTCTCTGATCATCCTCTCCCACCTTCTCCCACGCAGTTGGCAAAAAAAAAAAAAAAACCTTATTTAAAAAAATATCAACAAAAACTCTTAGGCAGAATTCATTTCTGAGTGCAGCAGTTGCCAGAGGCTACAAAGCTCTCCTGGCCATTGCTGTGTGGGCCCAGGCATGGCCACAGCACTGCCTCCACCCCACCACCAGCTCCCACCTACAATAAACCCCTCAGGAAACAGAAAGCTGACAAATATTGCCTTTAAATGCTCAGCATTGGGTGGTAGCATGGAGTACAGCTGCTTCACATGAATTAAAGCAACGCCTTACGGCAACAAAGCATTTTCATGAAGGCATTTTTCCTGTGTTTACTTCCACAGTGAAAATAATTCATTTCAGCAACAATACCATTTCAATGAACACAACGGCAAGCATCCGACGAAGCACCCGAGGAGTGCCAGAGCCGAGTGCCCAAGCCTACCTTGCCAAAGCTTCCCTTCCCAATCGCCCGGAGGATCTGGAAGTGGTCAAAGTTCACTACAAGATAAAGAAAAAAGAATTTAAATTTGTAAATGCTTCACTGCAAAGAGCTCAGATGTACAGAACTGAGGGGATGAGTTAAGAGCTACACTAAATCACCACCTTGCCTCGTGTGCAAGATGCACAACACTGCTTGTCTCTCCCTCAGTGGTTCCTGACCTGCTTGATGTTGGTAGCAATGCTCAGGGACAGTTTGCTAAGCAGACCCACGGTGATAGGGGACTGTCATAGAGGCACTACAAACGAGCATGTGAGCTCAGGGAGGCAGACAGGGTCAGGATGTGAGCACAGAGCTGCGGCGGCTCCGCTCTCCTCCTTCCCCCTGTGCACATTCAGTTGGTGCTTTATTTGTGCTCTCCAAAGGACAGAAATTAGCAGATGGGGACTGACTTCCACTCTCCTCATGTACAAACCCATCTGCACCGGATCTGACACTTGCTCCACAGCCGCAGCGAGGACTCAGGACAGGAGAGGACAAGGTGGAAACCCATCAGTTACTGCCTGCATTGGCAACTGCTGCAAACAAAACCCCTTCCACCAACCTGCTGCTGCAATCTAATCCAACACCGGGCTCAAATAAATAAAGAAGTGCCTGTTTGTACCAACGATGATGCAACCCCCAGTGCCATGTAACTGGAGTGCCTCACAGACAAACGAAGAAATACTGCCACAAAAGCCCACACAATGGGCACAGCATCAGACCACGCACAAACCACCTCCTCGTTCCCCAATCCCTGTGTCCCCCCAGCCCAGTGACCCTGTCTGTCCATGAGACCCTGCCCTCATGCAGGAGCCCCCCACCTCCCTGCCAGGACGGCAGTGCTGCAGGAATTCAGCAGGAGTGACACACGATGGGAAGAGCGCACTGAACGCGAGCTTGACAGAGAGCAGAGCAAAAATCACACAGGAAGAGTGGGAGCAAAGAATTCACCATAAATATTCTGAGTCCCACTCCCATATCTCCAGTAAACTCACATCTGTCATCTCCGAGGATGAATCAAAAGCCTACACATGCCCGCGGAGTTCCTATTATCCTTTTCTGCTAGGCTTATATCCAAAATATTGTTATTGTCTCTTCTGTGGGACATTTTCTGCAGAAGAACTCTGACAGTTCTGCCAAATGAAATGGAAAACAGCGTGCTGGCCAGCTGCCTCCGCAGCCCCCGCCACGTCCCCCCACCGGCAGCTCCATCATGGGAGGCACAGGGCTGTGGGGCTGCCCCCGTCCTTCCCACAGCCCCCAGCATGGGGGAGGCATCTCCCCACCACGGCCCTCCCTCGGCAACGAGCAGCTCCCCCAGCAGCACTCAGCAGTGCTGGGCTCTGCTGTGCTACGTGGGCAGGGGCATGGGGACAGCCAGGGATCAGGGGCAGCTCAGAGAACACAGCCTCTGGCAGGAGCAGGCTGCAGCCACACACAGCACGGTGCTGAGGCCGTCCTACCACCCCGAGCACAGACACGGCTCCAGGAGACACACAGCCAGCCTGAAACCTGCTGCTGGTACCCGTGCTGACATCCAGCCTCCCAGCACCAGTGCTCGTGGTAGGACGACCGACAGGACGGCCTTGGACAATTCTCCAGTACAGTGTTTGGAATATCGTGTAGGAAAGCACTGCTGCTTAGAAAACAGAACCCCAACTGTCATTTTCACGTATCCATGACTACTGCTGATCCAGATTAAGCTCCAGTTGGTAGTCAAGGAATAAATGGAGATATGAACATTCACCAGGCCCCTGAGCCTATCAGGGAGATATCCCTTCGAATAAACTAAATACAGCTCAGCTGAGCTGAAGCGCACGTGTTCCAGTTCCGTTATTTTCTCCTGGAATGCGTGAGCGGTCCCAGTATGTAAAAAGCAAACCTGTGCATCAGAGGGAAAAGAGCACAGGAGCAGCACGATGCTCTCACAATGTGTGGCACTTCAGAGAAGGAAAACATCTCAGCAGAGCAAGTGTGGCAGCAGGGCCTGGTGCGAGTCATAGCAAAACACTGACTGCAGCTGGCAGAGCCGGCACCCAGCACACCTGAGGAGAACAGGAAACTAAACATCACTGCGGCAGCACACTGCCAACCTTTCATGCTTATCTGCATCTTTTCCAGCTTCAGCAGTAACTCCAGGGAAGAACGAGCTCCAAGAAAGACTCCTGTCAGTGCTAGGGACAGCCCCACACGCAGGCAGGCACAGCTTTCTTTCAACAGCGGAAACGTAGGACCAGCACCACACAATTAACTTTACTGATGCACTTCTATACGTTGCCATAATTCATAGTGTTTGTCTACCCATTGTATCACAGCAACCTAGCTCTGGGAGAAAACACCGCAGTAATTGATGCAGAACCATTAACACGTGGCCGCAGGAACCACAGGCTTGCCGCCACGGCATGCCAGGAGCTTCACCCACAGCCCAGCTCACATCGGCCCTGACTCCTGCGGGCAGAGGGAAGGGCACTCCTCACTGCAGTCAGAGGTGGGAATGGTCTGAGAGCCATGGAACACGGAGGGATCAGCACACGTTGTGCCTGGGGCAGATCTCAGGGCATCAGGCAGGCAGGGAAGGAGCACAGAGACCCGTAAGGAAGGCAAATACCTCAGTGCAAATAGAGGCCCACGGGAAGTTCCCAAAAGAAAGGTTCGGCTGCTGAAAGGGGCAGCAGAGAGCAGCAGGAGGGATGGGAAAGAATTGGTATGGAAAGCTCTCAAAAAGGAGGATGGGGCTGAACGAGTTGGAAAGATCAGGAAAATCAAAAGTAGGGACTGAGGTGAGATGTGAGGGGGAAAACACAGAGGGGAATGGTGGAAAGAGGGCAGTGCAGCACAGCGGGGAGCAGCCCCAGCATCCCCAGGGCTGGAGCCCCTCTGCCCCACTCTGTCAGCTCCGTGGTGGCTGTATGGCACAGCACAAACCTCACGGCACAGGAAGAGGCTTGGGGGGCCAGGCTGCTTCACCTGTCCACATCTATGTTGGAGATTACATGGGTAAGAAAAATGGAAACCTGAATAGCAGCTGTCAGCAAACTCAGGGGAGCATTAACTACCCAGGAAGGCTGGTAGACAATGAGATAAATGAAAGGGATAACACAAGCCCAGTGCTAGAAATGAATGTGTTTAGAAACTGAGGATTAAAACATACCATTAGGAAGCAGCTCTGAAGTCATGTAAAACCAATAAATCACTGCATGATGAAAAATGAACCCAATTCTGTAAGGAATCAAATACACTGTACAAAGCAACAGCAGAGAAACCTCAGGGAGATGGGCTCAGTGACACTGACCACAAACTCCTCCTAATTAATACAAAAATATTGCTTACGTCGGCCAGGATGATTCCCAAATGTGGGCCAGTGTATTATGTTCATCTGCTTCTGCACCAACGAGTTCAGCAGCACTGGAGATGGCTGCGAACAACCCAGCACCTTGTTTGTGGCATCCCATTTCCTTTGCCAGCGCTAATTCTGCTGGATTAATTAAATACTTGGCAACAACCACCCTGAGAGGTAACCTGTTCCTCAGCACCCAGCTGAGCTCCCCGTGGGTGCAGAGCATTGGGTGAGCTCCCAGTGGTGCCGGCCAGAAGCAGAGCCCTCCAGCACGTGTTCCCTGCACAGCCAACGCGTGGGCACGGCACAGGGCTGCACTCTGACAGCACTCCCCAGCCCTGCAGTACAGCACGTCCCCAACACCCACAGCGCCCACACTGTGCCCAGGTACCTGCACCAGCAACCAGCACCCGGGCCCACACGGAAGATGTTCTTAGTGCTCAGACATGGCCAGCAAGTCACCCCAGCAGGGTACTGCCAAGCAGCAGATCTCATGCTGAGTCTGGTACCAGGCCCGTGCTGTGCTGCCATGGCTCACTACACAGCTTCCAAGCAACACCTACTCAAGACTGTCCTTAGATGCTGCTCCTCAAAGGAAGGGAAAACTGCATCCATCTGTTAACCCATGTAAGCATGGTGTGATGAGCTGGGCTGCCCCAAAGCAGCTGGGAGGCAGCAGGGAGCATCCCACGCAGGGCTGTGCTGGGCCTGGGGACGCTCTGTGCTCGCTGGTCTCCCTCGGTTTGCTCCACACCTGCTGGACTCTGCTTCCAAACCCGAGCCTTCAGCAGCCTTCCCCTATGCTCCCCCATCACACCACACACAGCACAGCCACGGAGAGCACCTGAGGGCTGCAGAGCTTCCTCCAGGCAGGCAGTGTGCAAGGGAAGGTGCAGCGATGTGTAAATGCTGCTCAGCACACTTCTACAGCTTGTATCTGAAGTGCTATATCCCCTGTTTGATGCCACCAAAGAGATGCATTTGTCTGTGCATTAAAGAACTATTTCAGGTCTATGTACAGCTACTATTCCTAAAGATGCTGATCATGACAACAAAGCCAAGGCTAACCACTCACTTGGAAGAGAAGGGTGCTGCTTCCACCATGAGAGCTGGTCCCATGTGTGGCCACACCCAGGTGAGCTGGCTGAGAGCTGCTGCTGCTGGCTCACCGGGATCCTGTCCCCCCGACAGAGGGCAGAGCTGATGCCATTTGATCAGATACAGCTGCATCTGGACTGAGGGACTCCAAAGGCCAACTCAGCTGCTCTTCTTCCAGCTCCCTGGACACATCACTGCAACAAACCTGAAATCTGTTTCCTGAGGAGAACGCACATTTCAGAAGCTGATGCTGAAGGACATTCAGGTTTGTATGCACAAGGACTCCACAAGGGAGGGCTGATGTGGCAGAGAAAACAAGTGCCTTCACAGCAGCAGCTCTGGGAGGTCATGAGGCAGAGCAAGTGGGACCTGTGCTGACGAGCTGCAGCCATGCCCCGCTGTGGGGCACGGCCCTGTGCTGGGGTGGGTGATGGGATGGGAGGGACAGGAGGACAGAGCAGGGGAGGCTGTGCGGCTCTGCTGCTCCCCTTCCTGCGCAGCCGCTGCTGCAGGATAATCACTGCTTCTCACTCCACAGCACCAGTCATTATTTTTCTTCATCTCTCCCTGCTATTTCTCCCGGAATAGAACAAAAAGGATCAGGAAGGTTATTTGAGCCATTTAATCCCAGGGCGGTTCCATTATAATTACCAGGTTTGGTTGTTCCAGCCACGTAGGAAAAAAGAAGGAACAAAACATCTCCCAGCACCTCCCCCTGGCACACACAGCCCCACAGCCACCGCCCTCCAAACCCCCCTCCACCCATCCCTGATCCTCAGGAAGGACAAGCAGTTTTAGATAAATGTATTTCATCAAAACCTGCAAACACATTTATGCCATGACACTGAATCTCCTCTCTAAGTTTAACCTCATTGTTCACTGTGTGTGTGGATGTGGCAAAGCACACTGCAGGGCCAGGTCCTGCCTTGGGCCACAGCGCAGAGCATTCCACCCCAGAGGGGTTTGATGGAGAACACTGACACTTTAAAAATAGAAATAATAATAATCATAAAGAAATCAGTCTTGAAAACTTGGCTGAACACAAAGTTTGGGGAAATTTCAAACCAAAAGCTGATGATGTACGCTGCCCAGCTGCTCTTACATCGTGCTTTGATCTTGGGGCATGGACCAACCCAGGTTAAGGCAGCCAAAGAGTTCTCACAGGAGAGAGAAACCAAACCCACACAGTGCAGGAACGCACTGTGCACAGGAAGAAACCTTTCCACTGGAACAAACCAGCTGCAGCACTCCCAGCTTCATGAGAAGACAGCTCCCAGCTCCGGGCTGAGCAGCCAGCCAGCAGGGGCACACGAGGAAGCACAAAGTGCAAGGAGCAGGACACAGGGAAAGCTAACAACGTCTGCAATAAAACTCTGGATGTAGAAGCTCGAGAACGAGTTCCAACATGAAATTTTAAGATGTGGAAGCATAACCCCACCTGGATGAGCCCCAGTCCCCACGGCAGCTGCGGCACTGGAGCTGAAAGCACACAGGGGGCTGTTCCCCAGCCTCAGCTCTCCAGCCTGTAGTGCCCTTCTATTCCAGGGTCAGCCATCAGATCAGAGAACACACTCCAGCTGAGGCTGTGCCCAAGGCACTGCCCTGAGGTCACCTCCATCTTCATGGAAGTCACTGCAACAACCAGCGCTATCAATCAATACCCATCAATAATGCATCTCCTTACAGTCCCTCGGGATCGTGACTTTGATGCACGTCAGATGTGAGAGCTCGCTCTCCTGCCTGAAGCCTGAGGGATGCAGCGTGCTGCTGTGATCTGTGCTGGCTTTAAATCAACAGAGGAAAAACATAAAATGTGACGTGGGGGAAAAGAAAAAAAAATGTTGAGACAAAGTTTGTATGAACGCATCTGAGCGCAGAGGAAGATCAGGTTTTATGAGCGACATCATAGCACAATGCAACTGTTACCTGTGCTCCAGCACCGGGCACCACCAGCCCTGCCAGCACTTCAGCTCAGCTGCAGCTTCCTCCTGTCCTGCCCGCGTGCTCTGTGAAGCCAGGCACGGCAGTGACTGTCACAACGTGCTGCTGGAAGCTCCCTGCAGCACCGAGGGGCCCTCTCCAGCAGCACTTCCCACTAAGAGCAGGAAGCTTTCTGGAGTTCTGCTGTAAGGATGAGCAGAGTAATTGTTCCCTTCATTACGCAGCAGCAGCCGGGGGGGCCCATGGCACAAAGTGCTGCCTTCAGTGCTCCTCCCGTGGGAAGCTCCCTGCAGGAACACGGCAGGAATACAGACCTGCTGCCTGGCCCCACGCACCACAGTCCCCTCTGCAGCTCCTTCTGTGTGCACTGCTTCAGCGTTACTGAATTATTCACAGCTCACAAAGCGTGTTTTCGTTGCCCACAGTTAGCAGTCGAAGTTACTTACAGAAATAGGCCAGTCTCATCCCAGAGAAGAATTAACATACATTTCTTGTGCTCCACCATTTCTATTTTTGAACTCTGCTCTACATGAGGATGGGACAATTTTAAACCTTTGCATTTTTCATGCTGCTCCGTCACGCTAAGCCTACAGACACCACAGCACGTCCTGACTTTACATTCTTGACAAACCCCACCCAACAAGCGCTGCTGTCGGGCCCAGCACAGCTCCTGCAGCTCTGAGATGACCACGGGCTGTGCCACACAGATGGGAGAGCAAAGACACGCAGCCTGGTGGGTGCAAAGGGGGCAGAGGACCGCAGCACCGTGGGGCCGTGCATCTTACACCCAATGCTGCCCAGGCCCTCGCAGGCTGAACGCTCACTTCTCAGTGCAAAGCATGCCTCTCACGGCGTGTCACATGCACAGGACCTGGCACTGCGGGGTCCTACTCTGCACAGCTGCTGCTGCCTGAAGTCTGTGCTGACCAGACAGCGTGCTGCTTGCAGGCCCGGCTCCATCCCCTGCCGGGATCGGGGGCTGGAGCAGAGGGAACAGGCCCACAGACAGCACGGGAACTGCAAGCTCCAAGCTGAGCTATGCCCACGGTGGCAGTGTGGACACGGTGCCAGCCCAGCAGAGTCACTGTGAGCACTCCCCAGTGCCGCATGGAGGAACCACTGTCCCGGTGGTGGTGCTCTGGAAGGGGCCACTCAGCACAGAGGACACAAGCTGTGAGCCCAGGGATGTGCTGCAGTCCCGTTACATAGCGGCACAGGGCACAGACATGGCACAGGATGGCAGCCCCAGGAGCACTGCGGCTCAGTGGGACATGGAGGGACGCTGACTGCAGAGCTGCCGTACGCAGCACGTTAACTGCGGCATCGCTTTGGCCCCGCAGCACACTGAAGTGGTCCTTACCTACTCGGTAAAGAGAGAGCTAATAACAGCACTGCACACAAACCGAGCTAGTGTTTGATTCAGTCCAACTGCTCAGCTCAACAGCAAACAGCGTAACGCTGACTCCTGCTAACCATTGTCAGGAGAGTTCCTGCTCGAGTGGTACAGCATCTCACGCACAGCACGATCAGCTCCTTGGCCTTAACTTAATGATGTGCAGCCAGGTGGCACTCGATATTCCTCCTGCCTCAGCTGCACCCAGCAACACACGTGTAACGACTCCGCTGCACATATGCTGACAGAGATAATTAGGACTCCTGTAGAGCTGAGCTCAACTTCTTCAGCGTTGTCTAAACCGAGAACAGCATGTTCTGGAAGCCACACTGCGCAGCACAGACTCTGTGCGGACAACTGACTTCACCAGCCTACAGCAAGCCAGCAACCTTCGCTGGGATAAAGGACAACGTTTCTCAAGATAAATACCCAACACTCCATTCCCTGGGCTTCCAAATTCATCCACCGTTGGCTTTGGTTTCAAGAGGATCAAACTGGGAAGCAAGTCAGAAGACCCTCACTTACATACACTCTGAAATGGATGGTACTAAAGGCGAAACAAAACAAAGGAAAGCCTCAATTTAAGAACACAATAAAAAAAATTATTCCATCTGTGGCAGTCTATTGAACATGAGAAGAGTGCAGCAGACAAGTGAATAGAAATCACCCCCAGGAGCACATGAAGCCAGCAACAACCTGTGCTAGCTGATGGAGCCATTGCCATGGGACACCTCAGCCACAGCAGCAGGCACCAGCACACAGCAGCAGGCACCAGCGTGAATCCAAATTCCGGGATCCAAATCCTGTTATTTCTAAAATAATTTCAGAGTACTCAGCAATATGTTGCAAATGCTCCCCTGGTTTTGGGTTTGTTTCTTTCCCCTCAAATTCACACTGACTTATTAAATGAATTCCTTTTTCCATCTGCTCATTATTGTTGCATCAGTGCTATCTGACTTGTCAGGGAGAAGTCATGAAACATGAATGTAATTGCTACCATCAGAAAAGCCCAAACTTGAGGGTATTTTCCACCAAATAGGACAACATTTTCCAACCATTCTCCACTTCATCTGAGAGGCGTGACGAGGAGCCACACGAGGTGCAGTGATGCAGTCCTGGAGTGCCACTCTGCAGGCGTTATGAGCCCAGTGACACTCTGCCCGCAGTGCACATTAGCTGCAGCACCAGTGCCAACAGGGATTATTTTCTCCCCACTGTGCTTTGTAATTATTTTATTCTCCTATGACACTGCCTATAGGAAAAAAGATGTGAATATTGTCTGAGTCACTTGTACAGACACTGCATGTTCCTGGACTCTGTCACATGCAGTGCCCCGGTCCTGGGTCTGCCTCAGAACGGAAGAGAGCAATGGGAACACAAATGATCTGCTCAGACCACCTCTGGTCCTCCAGACGTGCTGCCATTCACAGCAATGATGTCATATTGCCATTCCTTGGGGCCTCAGTCCCAGCCCCTTCAGTGCCCCCAGGAGCCACAGTGACAAAGCAGGAGCAGCAAGCAATGATGGGATACATTAGGGAAAGCATAATCAGTGTAACAATGACTAACAGGAGAAAATTGTGCCATCTGGACTTGACGGACTTTCCATTTCCACGTCACAGCATTTCACCTTCCAGATTATCTCTCAGCTGATGTACCAGATTTAAAGCAATTCCTCCTTAAATAAGGACACTGTTCTTATGTGGCAGCTACACGCTGCAACCACCTCTGCTAAAAACAATTTGTGGGAATGAAAAAAAGGGAAGGAAAAAATAAAGCCAGCTGAGGAGAGGTCAGCACAGCTTGGGAGCTCAACGCTACGTCGGCCTGCTCTCATTACAAACAAATTACAGAGATCAGAACCAGCAGAGCTGTATACCCACGGGTTTCCACCGGCAGGATGCGGGATCCCTGCTGTCCTGGGAAGGACAGAGAGCTGAGACACAAGTGAGGAAGTGAGGCAGAGCAGGGTGTGCTTTACCTTTCCTCCTCTCAGCCTCTCTCCTCCTCGTTGACATCTCCAGCACTTCCCAGATAGACTTAATGAAGGGAAAGTGTTCTCCCTACTCCCTAAAGGCAAATATGATTTCCCTGCCTTCTGGGGGAAAGAAAAAATTGCTCAAAATTTGTTTCCTCTCAACTCAAAAATAGCAACAGGAAGACTGAACGTCCCTTGAATCAGCTTAATGGTGCCCAGGTATAGTCAAAATCCATCATCGGCTTCAAATACACGAAGAAATATTTATATTAAAACACCATGTCAATTACTGGCTGACTTCCCTGAGCTCCGATGGGAGCAGGGCAGAGGGAAACCACCACAGGCCCAGCCCCACGCCAGCAGCCCCGCTCCATCTGCCCCATGCCCATCCCCACGGAGCCCTCCGCAGAGGAGCACTGCCAGCAGTCCACACAGAGCTGTGTCCAGTATCCTGAGGGCTCACCGAGTCAGGCTGGGCTGTGGCTGGGCAGTGCTCCTCGGCTCCATCTGCACGGTTTCGTTTTTTAAACAAGTATGTAATCTGCAATATTGAATGAAATATGGAATAAATACCACTTGTCACTACCCGGTGCTACAACTTCTTTAAGCCTATAATTACTCACAAAAGCCTTTTACAACCATATAAATCTCCCACGGATCCCTCTCTAAATAAGTTTGGGCTGAATCTGAAGATTTCCATCCGAGAAGATGGGAACTGATTTTCACTTACTCACCCCACCCAGGTCTGCCCGAAGGATGAGGAGGAAAGGAGTGACCAGCTCCGTATGGCTGCCAGCACAGCCCAGGAAGGTCCCAGCAGGACCTGTGCAGCCCCCCAGCCCTGCCCCACGCTGCCCTCCAGCACCTCCCCAGCACAGCACACAGCGTGCTCCAGCTGAGGTGGCTGACAGAGGGGGAGGCGACGAGAACAACATGGCTCTCACAGGTAAGAAATAGGAAATGGTGCCTCGCAGGAGCTCACGGCTGCAGGGGCAGACCCCTGGGCCCCTCCAAACTGGGAGCACCGCTCAGCCACAACAGCATTGTGTGTGCTGCAACGCAGCTGCAAGAAAACTCAACTTGACAACAGTTTTCCATGGATTTATCTCCCTGAGCAGCTCAGACAGACATCAACAGACATAGAAAGTCCCTATTAAATGTGAGATGGCCATTTGCAGCCTTAGAATGGCTAAGCTTTATTGCCCAATAGTTCTGTCTTCACAGTGCACGCTCGTTTTCCTCCCAGACTGTTTAATCTCCAGCTCTTACTACCATGGAAAGATACAGAAACATAAACAAAAGGGAAATAAGAGCACATCTTTTCTGCCATGAAAATGGGGCAGGTGTGCAGGTGGATCACAGTGCACACGACTTGCCCACGCGGCCGGAGCCGCTCCTCGCGCGCTGTCAGCCCAACACGCACCGTGGGCTCTGAGTTCATTGCAGCGGGAAGCCAAGCTCTGTCCAAGCTGCACTGTGCCAGGACTGCTCAGACACCATCCACCAAATGGACACTACACCAGGGCACTGTCAGCAACTCCACTTCTGCACAAAGCCACGTCCCATGCGCTCAGCACCGCGCGGACCCGACGTACCCACACTGCCTTCTCTTCTAATAGGTTCCAGTGAATGTTTTCAAACATGAGGAAGGTGGTTTTATTGTCTTTTGGGCGAGAAGTGCTCAAAACGCATTAATGCCTTGCTCTGTTAACAAAGGAACTATGGCAACACAAGTATAGCTGCCAAGAGAATTACTGAAACGAGGTTTAACAGTTCATAAGCAGCCAGATGATGTCAAGCTCAGCTTTTAGGACCAGTCCGCATCTGTCCATTAGAACTTAATGTCCCAGAAGCTTGGGTTGGCTGGTATTAAATAGTCTTCCTTTTAGCCCAATTATCAGCAATAAAAGCAATTTTCTAAATAACAGGTTAGAGCTGTACAAAACGCTGCCAGACCGTGCCCATGGATCACAGCACAACTGTTAGCACTCCTTTTGTTAAGGAGCAATTTTCTCCATGTCAGAGAAGGGAACCAAATTTTAATGCATGCATTACAGGAATGGAAGATCTACCGTGGTTGGCACAGAGCACCCATCTGCTGCACACCCCAAGTGCCTGGAGGAGATGGCAGAATTCACTGAGGCCCTATTCACGTCAGCCTGTTCCTGAAGGAAGCTCAATTCCTGTTTACTTATTTGCTTCAAGCTGAGGTGATTAAAATCTCTTAAGAAATTACTTCCAGTGAAAATTAGTGCCTAAAACACAAGGACAGTTATGTTAGGGAACCAGACTGAGTAGGCAGATGCTCTGGCAGATCTTCTCCTTAACCGGGAGAAATCAAAAACGTTTTCATGACTTCTGAAGCATCTTCTCCCACCTCTGTCTGCCTCCTTCCCCGTCCTCAGCTCAGAGGAAGAAGCCCTCTAGCCTTGCTGTGACACAAACCAAAGCGCCAGGGAAGGGCTGCATCTCTTGAGCAGCTTTCACCCAACGCAGTGCAAAAGGCACACCAGGCTGACTGCCCTCCCCGTGCCCTGCACACACTGAGGAGCTGCAACGAGCCCCAGCTCCAGGCCCCCAAAGCACAGGGCCTGCAGCTCCTGCCATCCTCAGCCACACCTGCTGAGCATCAGCTGGCAGTGAAACCGAGAGGCAGAACACAGACACAGGCAGCACCCCTGCAATTTCCCGCGAGCAATCGGTGACAGGGGTAAATTATCAGCACTGGTGCAAGTCAGATTTTCGCTGTAACGAAAACAAAAATCTCACGCACTGTGCATACCTTGACGCCTGCATAAAAGATGTGCTCCCAAACCACACAATATCTGCTGACATCCTCTATTTCGGGAAGCAGGCCCTCAGCTCCCTTCTGTTCGCAAAGCACTGAAAGCCTGTGATTACCATCCAGCACATGCTATCTTCTTGAAAAACACAAATAAGGCGAGGGGCAGAGAGCAGGAGCACTGCATGCCACGAGCAGCACCCTGAGCTGGGAGCACCCAGCTCCCACGGCACAGAGCGGGACAGGCTGGGCAGGGTGAACCGGACCGTGTCAGGAAAGTGGGACAAACAGAGCCTCACCAAAGGAATGAAAAATGCTCTTAAAGTAAAGGAAATGAAGTAAATGCAGCAGGGATACACAGCAACACGCAGGTGAGGAAGGTGGGAGGACCCAGCAGTGCCTCGCTGTGCCCAGGGCCAGCACACCCGCAGGGTCTGCCTGCAAGCAGAGCAGAGCACAGCTGGCTGAAGCTGCCCCTGCAGAGCCCATGGCACACACAGCTGAGTATGGGGTCAAGCCACAGTTCATTACTACCAAAATGTTTTGGCAACTCCTCCGCAACATCTTGGGAACAAGGAATGCACAGTTTGGTGGAACTCCTCAGGGCGAGCATCCTTCCCACAAAGAAATTCACCATCCTGAAGAAGCCTCAGTTCTTCATGTGAACGTTATGTGAGAGATGAGGAAATGTTCTCTATGAAGTGAACATCTCAGTAACAGATGGCTCGTATTTGGATCGCTCTATCATAAATACAATATTCACCATTTGGAAGAATATGAGCAGTACAGCTGTCCATTGTCCCCACGCAGAAATATTTTTTTCTTCATTAAATAAGGAAATCAAGTGTGGCAGGAGCACAGAAAATGACAACACATCTTAAGCATCGACAGGGCAGCTCTCCTAATAGCTCTGCTATCGATTAGAAAGCAAAAACTATGATCCAGCCATCCCTTATGGAGGGCCCACAGTTTGGGAAGGGCTGCTCTTCCCCCTCTGTGTTTGCTCCATAAACCTCACAGCTACAAAAACTAGCAGTAATTAAGCTGAAGCTTTATGATAAGTGATGAATTGCCGTGTTACGGACACTGGCTAATTCAGAAGGCTGCTAAATAAAACACATCAGTGATCACAACTGCCTGAGCCAGTGCCACGTAATGAAATAGCACCAGCCTGGGACAGCCTGAGCCAGCTCAGCACCAGGCTGTGCTCCGTGGAGTCAGCCCCACAGGGAACAGGCACAGAAAGGAGCATAAATCTAAACTGGGGAAGAGATGACTCAGCCAAGGCTGCTAGAATGAGGTAGATGATAAAAATACCCCGAAGACGTAAGGGAAATTGCAAAAACAATAATTTGATTCTAAACCAGCACGACTGGGCCCGTGTTCTTCATTGCCTAACTGAACTGTAAAGCTGAGTGTAAGCAGCACTAGGGATGAGTTGAGAGGAACTGTGCCCACTGCTCCTCACACTCCCAAACCAGCTGTCCTCTGGGCTGCAGCAGCTGTTAGGGCACATCACAAGAGATCAGGCAGCACTGCAGTGATGCTCCTTCCCCCCCTGGGTGCCATCCCACAGTGCCCCGGCCACCCTGTCTCAGGGAACGCACCCTTTCTAAGAAGCTGGTGTTGAGATTGATAGGAAAAGTGTGAAAAACTGAACTGTAAGGAGAAGAACAGCAAACACCAGAGAAATATGGCATTAAATCTGAGGAGCAGGTTGGTTACCAGTTCCGTACGAAGCTGAAAGCAGAATGCCACAGGGTGCTCCGTGACAGTGCACTCCCCCAGCACCACATCCGCAGAAGGCCCAGGTGAACACTTTTCACTTCCAACAATTAATTCCTCCAAAGACAGATGTTAATTTCTTTCAGGCCTCTGTCCCACAGCAGAACACGCTGCTTCCATCTTACCAGCTTGCAAAGCAAACCTCCACAACGAAGCCGGAGGTTTGCATCCTTCCGAGTGCTGCTTTTCTCTCTCTAGCTGCCATTAAGTAACAGACACCTATTTAATTAAAGTCTCGTTGTTACTCCACATCAACCTCCAGAAATAGTTCCTCTCTCACATTACCTCCTCAAAACGTTTTGAGTGGAGGAACAACGGAGGACGTGACCTTCATGGGAGCAGAGGGAACGGGGACGGCCCCACACGGCGCTCCAGGCAGCAACCAGCCCTGCGCCGGGAACTGAAAATCCCATTCCTCATTACCAGCATGTCAAACACGGGAGGCACGCTCTAATGACACACCGAAAGACACGCACGTTCTAAGCTATTCCTCCTTAACTAATTATGAAATGCAAAGTCATTGCCAATTGGCCATTGCACGGCAGCGCTGCAGCTGCCTTCGTGTTGGCACAATAGGCTTTAAAACAGATCCTTCAGAGGCAGCGAGTGATTAAGAGGAAGACCAGGCAGATCAGGCCGCTCTCGTGCTGAGCAGCAGCCGACGGTACCCAGAGCTCTGAGCAGCACTCACTGTGAGCATCACTGCATCGCAGTACCTGCAGCTCCTGTTCCTAACTCAAAACAAACAAAGACAAATATTATTTCTTTTCCCCTTCTTAACTTCTTAGCTCACTTCCCAAGGGTTCACGGAGTTGCTCTCATTGACTGCTCTGCACGTCGCTTATGTCGCTTCCTTGCATTCAGGCTGCAAAAACAAACGTAAAACAGGAAAGCTGAAGTTCACCGTATTTTAACTCGAGTTTCAGTGTCTGGGCTCCAGCTCGACAGCGTGACTCCAGTAACTGCATCTCACTTGAGCAGAACATCTTTATTTACGCCAAACACACCACACAACATTCAGCAGTAGTATATGGGGAAGGACTGTAATTAAAATTGTACTGTAACTGTCAAAACAAATAAGCAACATTTATTTTGCTCATTTACTGAGGCAAATTTGCAGTGTAAACAGCAAATGAACGTGCTGGATGATGGACTGTACGTGGTGTGGTGTGGCAAAGGGAGAAACACGGCCATGGGCTGCAGGGCTGGCTGACGAGCAGAGGCACCAGGCTGCAACACAGAGTGCCTGCAGTGTGAGCACCGCAGCAGCCTGCACGCTGCAAGGGAGCACAACTGCACCGTCTGCAAAATGCAGCGCAGCCAGAGCGCAGCTGCAATGGGAAAACACAACGCGACAGGCAGCCCCGAGCCCTCAAGGCCCTGAAAGAACTTCCCTCTTACTTGCTCTTTAATTAACCATCAATAATTAACATCACCCCAGCAGCCTCAGCAGAGTGGCTCTTAATGGCTTTCTATCTACAGAACACTTTAATTAAGACCGATCCTCGTCAAGCCAGCAGGTCTGCGCTTCCCCAGCACCAAACCCAACGAAGACACGTTCCTTTCAGTTGCTCCTATAACTAAGTCTCCATCAGCAGTACTTTCAGTTTAGTGATGATGCTGTCTGTCTGTCTGCCCATCCTTCCTTCCCCCGCAGCCCGGCGCTGACTCCAGCCCCACCAGCGCAGCACACGCAGGGGCGATGCCTGGAGCGGAAAAACCCAGCAATGCAGGTGACATTCTGCGCTTCGTAACGAAACCAGGAACGGGAACAAACTGTTCGGAAACGACGCTGATTGAAAAAAAAGAGGAAATACCGTTTTGGTGGCTGCAGAACAGGAGCAGCTGGGCCGGGCGGTGCAGCACCACGGACAGCAGCCGCGCCAACGGGACACACAACGGGACACAACAGGGCTGCAACGGCGCCCCAGTCCCGAGGTGACATCACACAAATGCATCTCTGAGACATGGAGAACGGGAAGGGAAAACAAAAAGATGGTTTTGTATCGTTGTTTGTATCGCTCACACGGACATTCGAAGTCAGGCAAAGCACTGCGGCTACTACGCACCGCCTGGGAAGCCTCCAACACCGCAGTCGGAAGATTTTAAGCATTAATTAATAGAAAAGTTCTCAGCGTTAATAATTAACAATGCATTTCCAAGAAAAAGAGTCGCGTTAAACCCCGTAACCACGGGTAACTGAAGTCCTCGTGCACTTTGTGTGCGTACCCACAGAACGCAACAAAGCTCACAGAAAAAAGGAGAGGAGCTGCCCCTTGTTGGGTAACTCCGTGTTTCATGCAGTCACAAACACAGAGCCATCGTGAATCCATCGTCATGAGCCGTGCACCATCAGCCCCACGGCACAGCAAAGCACCGAACGCTCTGACAGCATCGCTCACCGTCTGCAGTGGGAGATGCACTTACAAACACAGCTTCCCTGGCTTTTTTAATGTTTATTTACCGTAGCTCTAATAATGCTGCATATATCGTAATCATGGACTAAAGACTGGTTTCTACTGCAGGTTTCTGCAATAGCATTTCACTCCACTTAAGCACCACGAAGGAAATGTTAATAAGAAAACAAAAAGGAAACACAGTTCCATGAAAAAGAGCTGGAGCTGCTCCCTACAGTTCATTTCTTGGCAGCTAGACAGACGAGTAGCACAGAGAAGCACTTAATGCCTGTGATGATGTTCTAAATGCACGCACATGACAGGACCCACAGGAGCAGAGAGGGACCCCCAGAGCCGGTCCCCTCGGCAGCACCGTGCTCGAACCCATGCAGGGCACTCAGCAGCCACAGGCCTGGCTGCCTCAACAGGCACGCAATTACACGTATGTGCACTTAGAAAAGCTGTCGAGCTCTTTATTTACTCACACTGTGATGTGAGCAGCGTGCGGTACCCGCACATACACTGCACTTGCAGCTAATTTATACATTACCCAGCTAAGATGGCATTCCACGCGACAGCACTGTCAACACAATTATGATAACTCAAAAACAAACTCCGGATTTTCCTCCTCAGTAGAAGCACCAGTGCAGCCTGCAGTGCACACGTGGCCCCGCAGTGCTATTTTAGGAACACAGTCCTATCTTTGTCCTGGAAGAGACGAGCAGCAGACACGCGCTCCCCAATTACCTTTGGTGGGGAGGAGGCAGCACGCTCTGTGTCAGCAGTGCCTCAGTGCTGCAGGGAATGCACACACTCAGCACGGTGCACACGATGGGGCAAACCACGGAGACCCCCACAGCTGTGAAGGCTGAAAGAGCCCCCTCAGATCCCCAAGCCCAGCCAACCCCCATGCCCCTCAGTGCCACATCCCCGCGGGTCTGAACACCCCCAGGGATGGGGGCTCCCCAGCCCTGTGTAGCTGTGTCACGCCTGCCCGCTGTCAGGAGACATTGTGCTGACACCCAACCTCACCCCGATGCGACGTGAGGCCATGACTTATCCTATCGCTGTTATCTGGGGGCAGAGGCTGTCCCCCACCTCGCCACAACCTCCCTTCAGGAGCTGTAAGGAGCAATGAGGTCTCCCCTGAGCCTTCTCCACCCCCAGCTGCCCCAGCTGCCCTCGATAGGACTGTGCTCCAAACCCTGCACAGCTCCGCTGTCCCCCTCTGGACACACTCCAGGGCCTCAGTGTCTTTCTTGCAGTGAGGAGCACTCTCCCAACAATACAGACCCCATTTCTGGACAGGTACCAGTTCCCATTTGGGGAACTCGGATCAGCTGAGCTCACAGCGACAGCTCAAGCCAACACTGTCTTCCCTGGAAGTGCTCATTACTGGTTAAAGGTGCAGCGATGTATGACAGTAAGCAAACACAGCCAAGGTCAAGGCCAGGCAGGACCTGAGAGAGCGCTGGCAGTGCCAGGGCAGGTGTGGGGCTGAGGCCTGGTTGGGGGCCCCGTCCGCTGGAGCCTGGAGAAAACCCAGAAGCAGGCCTGGAACAGGAGGTTACAGGGGCTGTGAATTATTCATTTCATTACAACATGCCGTACTGAGTCTTTAAAGTGCAAATTACTTGGGACCAGGCTTTAGCCTTATTTTCCATAGAGCAAAAAGCACATTCTCTCACGGTGCAAGCAACCCAAGCCTAATGTATATTATTTTCTGCATTCCCTACTTTCCAGTAGGGCGCCTGTTCCCATTAACTGGGGTTCTGGCAAAACATGCAGCACGTTACCTTCCTAATGGACTGCGTGACATCTATTTCACAAGGTCGCTTAGCATTCCTCATATCACAGTTCAGAAAAGGGAAAAAAAGTCTTTCACATGAGATATGATACCACACTGACAGTGCGAGATAGCACGAGATGCTGACAGTGTGGCAGAGAGGAGCTCGCTGACAGCCCAGTCCAAGAGGTAACCCCGCTCCCACAGCAGCTCCCAGCACACAGAGACCAACTGCACAGCCATCAGTACGCTTGGGCAGATTCAATTTCTGCTCAGTTGTCATGGCAGTGGCTTGTGGGTGTCTGCAATATGCACTGCCAGGGAGTGTCACACCTCGGCAACACACTTGCTATCCAATGCTTTGAAAGTGCTTTTTCTACACTAAAATAGCACAGAAACAGTAGTAGCAGTGAACAGCCATTTGCAAGGAAAATATGTGTTCATGAGATGCCCGGAGACCTCTGTTACAGAACCAACCTTCCCTTCAGCAGCTGGCATGTACGCAGCCCAAACCTCACCGAGCGTTTTGCCCTACCCTACAGAGAATGGCTTGCCCTCAGCAGCCCGAGCTCCAGCCTGAGCCTTTCACTCTGACTTCTGTCAGTATACTCAGGTCCTAGAATCAGAAACACATCAGAATCCTTTGAAGGACCACGGAAGCGGTTCTGAGTAATTATTTCCCCCATCTCTCATATTAAATAACCTGTCCATACCATTAACATTGAAGTTCAGTGCCAGGAAGTATCTTGTGTGCTAAGTTCCCACATACCACAACGGTTTCTCATCAATTCAGCGTTCTCCTAGTTACTACTGTTCCCTTTTTCCCCCACTCTGGATGCCTGAAATTCACATGGTGCCTTCTGATGCCACCACGTAACCCTCCTTCTCTCACAGGACACACAAGCCAGCATTTCACTTGGCTGTGGGATTTGTTTCAGACTGGAGAGAAGGGGCTTGCTCAGGGACTGAACCTCAAATGAAGAAAGATGGGTATATTTTCTCCTGGGCAAAGACAGACACATTTTTCCCTTGTACAGACACATAGTGGGGAGACCCAAAGCAAGGCACCAGCATCATACCTGGACACCTTTACCCTCGCTGCCTTGCTTCCAGGTGCTCGCAGCAC